>JASUUH010000028.1:10000000-11200000 GCA_030449925.1 Citropsis articulata
ATTCCTGGCCTAGTGGCTGTCACTGGTAGAGTCATTACTGAGGCGGAAATTTCGAGTTCTTTTTATGTGTATTATAGGAATAAATTTTCTCATTAGTTGGAAATAGTTCTTTTTCCCACCGACTTTGACTAGGCTACATTAATTGTCGTAGGCTTTAACAGATATATATATTTTTTTAACTACAATCAATATATGTCATTTATTATTTTACTTTTTTCATATTAACTAATTATTTACTGGTACCATAATTTTATTATATTAATTCTTTAAATATACTTTTATTCATATTTATTATAAAAAAAATTAATTAATTCTTTCAATAAAAATTACTATAAATAAGGAGATTGTTAATTTTTCCTCCTAAAATTAATATATACCTCTTATCCCTTTATTGTTTTCATAATAGCTAATAACCCTCTAACATCATAATTTTCTTTGTATGCATCTTTTTTTCAAATCTACTTTTATTTATCAAAAATTCAATAAACCATATAAATGGACATTAAAATAAAAAATTTAAATGTTAAAATAAGAAATATATACTTTAGTGTGAATAAAAAATTAATAAAAAGATATTTATCTTGTATTTTTTTAAGCATTTTTCTTATAATAAACATATATTTTATATTTTCAAGATAAATTATCCAACATACAACTCATTTACCTCTCGTTTCTTTTAAATTGTTTTGTACCGATGAATTTTTGAGTATTTTGAAAACAGTAATATATTATTTTAAATAAGAAAAAATCGACAATCTTTCTATAGTTAGTATCCGCTTTAACCGGCTTTAGATGCACCTAAACATAGACTTATAATGTTGTTCCAAAAAAAAAAAAAATTCCTCAATGGTCAATCATCTTACAATTATCGTAATAAATAATTACTATAGAATTAAAAAAACATCTTTAAATTTTTTTAACTATTACCTGTTTCATGAAATTTGACTTAAGAGTAAAGAAATTGCTACACCGAAACAACATTTGAAATTTGAAATTTTTCTTACACAAAATAAGAGTTTATCTTTGACCGTTTGTTGTATATTCAGGATAATTTATAATCAAATCGTAGCTCTGGATACATCCGCGAATGGGTAAGTATACGATTGGACGAAGTTAACCAAATGCTGGGACTGTCAATAAATTTCGCTTCAACAAAACGCAGGTATCATGTCGCTAATTAAAACCATATTTATATTATTGTCATTCAACTTGACGTTTCAATTCAAGGATCTTATCTCCACAATTTCTTTTTTTCAAATAATAACTATCTTATCATTGTGGAGTTAAGTCAAAAACAGGCTACTGCGTACGAATGGATCGTATTTATTGTAATTTTTCTAGCTACCAATACTGATTAAAATCCACGTCGGGACTGTGGTGGGTGACTTAATGACGCCGGCCCCCGTCGGGAAACGACTAACCTTGGGGGTTGATGCTGCTACATTTGCCCTTTATCTAAAAGGATTGCAGACCTGTAATGTTATTATAAAATAATATCAGCTTTATCAGCTTTACTTGATGACGTGCAGTTTTGGTGGTGGATGCTGACGGCAGGCTGCTGGTTTGAATTATGAATTGTCATGTACGTAGTTAGTAGGTAGTGAGGAGAGCAACTGAATCAATAGCTCAAGTATACCAACGTCCAAATTTGAATTGAATGGAATCCAACTAGTATGGTATTGGACGTCCATTAGATGATAGTTAAGTAATTTTATTATTTATAAAATTCGTTATCCAATACATGAGTGACATATAATATTAAGATTCAAGTTAAAACGTAAGTATTAGGATCCCTAATATTATTGTTGAATAAATCATACGGCATGAACTTGAAATGAAAGCACAATAGCCACACAACTGTTCCCCAACTGACCCATTTGATTTCTATTTAGAATAATAATTATTTTGGGTGCATTTATCACACTGTATTAACTGTATTATATTATAGCTTATTACATTATGGTGTATTGTGTGAAATTATAATATGATACTGTACTTAGTTTATATTCAATTTTATTAATATTTTAGGGTTTTAATATTAATTTTTTAAATATTAAAATGATTGAATAATATTATAACAGTATGTTATACTATTAATAATATTATATTCTAATATAAATTATTTCCATGTGTTAGTCATTATAAAATAATATAATCATATTATAATGTAGTACAATTTAATATTATATTGTAAAAATATAAATATATTATAATTATATAATATAGTATGGATCATACCGTATTATAAAAATAAATATTAAAATGTAAATTTATTTTTATTTATTAAAAAGTAAATGATTAAATGAAATTAAAATATTTTTTTTACATATTTAAGTAAAATAATTAAGATAATTTTATTAATGAAAGTAAAATAATGTATTATCATTTACTTTTTAAATATTTAAGTTTATTACTATCTTATATTATTATCTAAATTAAAATTTTTTATTTAAATATAAATATAAATCAATTTTTAATAAAAATATAATTTATTATAATTTATTGCATAATAAAAGTAAAATGATTATATTTAAAGCATGAATCTTATTTTAACTCAACACAACCTAAACCCTACTTTTCCATAGTTTATTTTATACATCTTTCAATGTACTAACCAGTAGCAACCTTTTTAATACAATGCATGCGGTCAGAAATTACAACCAAACATGAGTTAGCATAAGAATAATATTTTAATGGAAAGCAATACAGTGTAATTGCAAGCTACCAAACGCACCCTTTATGTAATCTTTATATCTTCATTTGCTTGTTAAAATCTTATTTGCCAAAATATAGAAATTCTTTTGCTTAATTATTGCCAAACAAAAAAAAAAAGGACTTCGTTTTGCTACCAACAATTATTGTAAAATATTTATATTACAAAATGACAAAAGCAAGGTTTTCTTTGCTCAATAGGAGGTTATCACAGAAAAAACATAAACAAAAGTAGACATCAATTGATGTAAGACAAATATTTTCAGTTCAATTGTTTTTAGTAAGTATTTAATTCTTGTCAATTAGATTTTGAGTAATAATATAGTCACAAATTATTGTATAAACTTATCTTATACAAACTGATGTGGTATAATAAAATTGATTGAATTAAATATCTCTTGGTCCACGTGATTTATTTTCATTATTTTGTGTTTTCATTCAACCAATGAATTAATGCCACATCAGTTTGTATAAAGTAAATTCTTATAAGAGTTTGTAACTATATCATAACTCTTAAATTATATTAGAGTCATATTTTAATTGGTATTCTACGAGAGTCTTTCTATTATTATCTAGGTAGGATTCAACTGTCGCATTTAGAATTTTCTTAGGTAGTGGATATGTGGTTGTTGTTGTTGTGGTAGTTCGAGCGGTGGCAGATGGGTAGCAGACGGTTGCTTTTGGTGAGTGGAACCTTGTGAGTCTAATGGTGTGAATCAATTGGCAGCGAAGGGTAGATAGTGAGGCGGTTTGCGGTGGTGGCAGTGGTTATGTGTGGTGATGGGCAACTATGGTTTGGGATTTTGATTTTTTTTTTTTCAGTGTTGAATTGGGTGGTGGATGAGTGAAGGGTAACCAAAAAAATTGTGCGATTAGTACGATAACAAGATTAGATGATGTTATAATCTAAATGATTGTACAAGAGAAATTTTGATAAATAATCTCTTTGGAATTATATAATGATTTTTAAAAGAATAACCACTCTATTCATAATAGAACAAATTCATTAGCCTAGACCTAGAATAACACAAATAAAGAAATAGAATCCAACTTAAATAATAATAAAAAGGCTCTCATAAGTCATAACTACTGCAAAACGACTAATAAAATATAGTTGACAAAAATTTAAGTACTTGATGAAATAATTAATTTTAAAATACTTGTCCGACATCAGTAACATTAAAATTGAGAAGAGTGATAGCAGGGTCATGGTGGAGAATCATAAACTATACTGGGGTAAAAAGGTTATGAAAATGAAAGAGCTAAACCCAAATTCCAAATACACGCAGTGATACGTCAACAGTCACAGGCTTTTATTTTTTCACGTTCCACTCGTAGTCCCATTCTCTATTATTGAAATTAAGACCACAATGATGATAAATTTGACCGTAATATGAATATGATACTGCTGCAAAATTCTCACCGCAACCATGGTATACAAATTAAAACTTATTTAAAAAAAAAAGTCAATCCCAAATTCTCAATGCTTACGATAATTAAGAAAATTTTATTTGACTATGCGACAGTTGTCTGCCGTCTTCAATGAAAAGTTCCAAATTTTTACAAATAAATAAAAGAAAATCATTAAAATCTTTTATGCAAGTGGAGTAAGTAAAATTAAATTAAACCACATTGGGAGTCGATAAACATGGTTAAGTCGTGTCAGACGACGTACTCAATTATCTTTGCTATTTTGACAGTCAATACTCAGTAGTCATCTAAAGACAAGCGGCAAAGCGCGATTCGCAGAAACTGATTATACTGTAAAGATTTGGAGTAATGATGATATGCGGATAAATTGCCGTGAAGTTTAGATACAAAAGTTTTATTCAAATATTTATGTCAACAATTAATAATGAAATGTGTTTGACAGTAATGCCGCACATGTAAGCATATCATTACTCCAAAGATTTTTTTCTTTTTTTTTTGTTTGTAAATATAAGCGTGCATGAATTAAAATCCTAATCATATTTAGTTATAGTAGTTCTCTATTAATAAAGGAAAATGCTTTGTGTAGAAAAGAACGAGAAAAAGACGAGAGAAATAATGAATAAAATGGTAGAGAAAGAGTGAGTGGGTAGAGAGAGAGCAAAATTCTCTCGTCTTTTCCTCGTGCTTCTCTCTCCCTAGCACTACTCATTAATAAAAGACCTACGCTTCCACTCTACGTAAGAGCAGCCTTACTGTGAAGAAGAGAAGGAATTACAAAGTGCCCTAGCATTAGAGTTAGAACAAAATATTTAAAAATTTTCTCTGACGTGCATTGTAAAGAGAGATACAAGTCCATATTAAGGGGAAATGAGGCAACCAAAGACAAATAAAGAGTCTTTCTTCGCCATTTGCCTTCTCTGAAAATTCTTTACAAGTAAAGCTTGTCGTTTTTGTCTTTAATATCCCTAGCATGCATTTTCTAAGCCGGCACACGCCCGTCAATTTGATTAACGTTTGTAATTTTTTGCTAGATGATGAGAAACTTGCTCACCACCTAACCCTCGAGAAACACTGAGGCTGCTGACATGCTATATATCCAGCAGTTGAAGTTTATACAGACAATTCACTCGAGTCGTTTTCATAGACAAAATACCAGTCAATTCACTTTTCACAACAATATGACAACTCGTTCTTTCGGGTGAATCTGGTTTCAAAAGAAACTGGTTATGTTTATACATGCATCATAGCAGTCGAGCAAGGCTCGCAAAGATTAGTCAAGTAAAAATTTTAGCAGGGTTAGTCAAGTAAGGCTCGCAAGATGTGTCCAGCAATTAAGATCTGTAAGAATGGGAAACTTTGCACCTGGATTGGAAGATAGAGACAGAAAAAGAAGTAAAACACAAGCCGAGTTACCGTATGAAATGAAAATAATCAATTAACACGGTGAACCCCCTCGAATTTATAGTTAATTCTATCAGCGGTCGGTCAGCCTTCAATTCTTTACAAGTTTTCATAACAAACAGCCTTCCTGCCTGGTAAATTATATTCAATATTGAATGAAACCATACCGAGACCCTTCGCTGGCTCTCTAATTTCTATTGCTCGATTTCATTGCAGTCCTCACACATTTTCTTATTTACAATTTCTTTATAATAGCTAGGATGCTTCTTCTTTAGATCTACAACATTTCTTGTAATTTTTTTGTTTTAATTTTTTTTATACGATGATGCTGACCGAGAAACATAGGGTTGGAAACAGCCTTAACGATGAAAAGATAAGAAACAATTTAAGTTAACAAAACTAGTTCTGCTTAGTGACTAATTGACGGTCTCTTTGCAACACACATGAAATAACTCCAACCCTTTACCTTTGTCACGGATTGGAAGGGGAGGTGTTTTACAACTAAACCGATAATTCATTTTTAAGTTGAAAAGTTTAACTAGTCATCTCATTAGCTATAACTTCATATTCTTCAATATGAAATTATTGTCGTTATTACTACCTGTGCTGCCTTGCAAATGTCATGAATTCCTTGCTTAAAATTTCTATCATCAATAGAAACAAAAAGTGGTAATAGTTCTCAGTTGTCTTAGTGTAATTTTTGTCCGAATTGCGTCAAAGTGACTATCAAAACTAAGTGCCAATTGACATGCGCATCGAAATTGCAGTCGGATTTTATCGGCTTTTAAGTAAAAATAAATTATTAACTAACTATTTTTGCTACCACAAGAAATCAGCCAGCTGTTGACACGTTTATGTCGTTCTTGATTAATGTCATCGCGTACATTTCAGCTACTTCGCAACTTACAGCCCAGGATGTATTATACAAGGAGAATCTCCCTTGAAAAGTCCTACTGAGACAGATTCTCATCTATCGGAAGGATCAGAGTATAACATATGAGAGAAGATTGACCTAGAAATTTGTAATAGCTTCATCTGAGAAAGGGAATGGGTATGGTAAGCATACCAGCAATCCTAGGAACAAAACTAGAACTCCGAGAGCAATGTACTTATCATCAGGATCCGTGATTTCCTCAGAGAGTGGAGCAATTGGCCCCCTCTGCAAGAAAAATACGAGGGCAACCCAATAGAATGCGACATCACTAAAAAGAGAGGATAGGCCAAGCAGCGCGATTGAGACACCTGTCAAGCGCGTTGAAGCCTGTTAAACAGAAAAACTTGATCATTATAACACTTACCCATTTCTAATTTAGTTCTGTTAGGGAATGTTTAAACATATATGACTTTCAGCAGATTGCTGGAATTACTGTTATAAGTTTGAAGGTCTAACTATGGTCATTAGGCTTTTGATAGAATTTTTCAGTAATCAGAATAACTTCAAATGAAATACCTTTCTTCCCCATAAGGCAAAAGCAATTCGGCCTCCATCTAGCTCCCCGGCAGGGATGCTATTGATGGCATTTATGAGAAGTCCAGCCCAAGCCCAAATGACTAATGGGTTAACAGATATTGGAGTGCCTTCCTTGAGTACATCGCCGAGAAGAAGCTTTGCTATAAACGAAGATAGGAATTCCACAGCCATAAAGTCAAATAAGAACCAAAATTTCCAGAACTTGTAGTAACAGATCAACACAAGATTTGAAAAAATTCAACAAGCATGCATATGGAAACCCTATCTTTGCATCAAGTAGCTGTTTTAAATCAATTGCTTACCAAAGCCCCCAGCAAGAAATGACTCATGGAATACTGAAGCATCAACAACAATGCCGATGCCATCACTGGGTGGGAATACGAATCCTACAAGGAAAAGAACAAAGCCCAACGAGAACCCAGCCAAAGGTCCAGCTGCTGCAACCTTTAGGAGATCTTCACGCTTGGAAACAATATTTCTAATCCTCGTTATAGCACCAAAAGAGCCTATCTGCCACCAAAACAATTCATTAGTCTGACACATATGCAAAGGTAACACATAATGAATCAGTAAATGCTTTATAGATGTAAATATGGCTTCTGGCCAACACGGTTGTGATCAGCCAGCTGATCAAAGCCAGTGTTCTATGTTATTGCTTGGACATCTCTATTAACATGCATCAATAGTAAATCAAGAATTTATGTTCTCAGGTCTGAAACAAATTTCCCAAGATTTAGGTTTGATTACTCCTTGATTACAGAATCATGATGACCAAGTGCTTTTGGAGGCAATCTTGCATTTTTTAACAAAGATTAAACCATCCAACATCAATGTTGTATTCTGTGATTGAGCTTTGAAGGAGTTAAAGAGTTAGTTTCAGGTGGAAATCCAACTAGCCATTATAATATAGTTATTATGATTAGCATATTTTTTCTCCATAAAAGTAGCTTCTCTGTACTGAAAAATTCACAATATAAACAGAAAATGGGGAAAAGGGAGTGGGGAGTTCTTCCAACTAAAAGTTTGGAACAGAACATATCACCTGCCAACTAGGAACGAAGTAGGGCACCCCGAGCTCAACTCCAGCGCTTTTTGCAGCTAAAATGTGGCCAAGTTCATGTACCCCTATAACAAGTGCAGTAACAAGAGCTCCAGGAAGGCCATTTGTCAACAAGTTGAGATTGTCAAAAGTTGATCTGCAGCATCACAAACATTGTTTTTGCAGTCAAATAATTGAAATACAACTAAACTTCACCAGATGAAGTGTCTCAGAATTCAAACAACTGATTTGTAGAAAAATTAGAGTAATTCAGACAGGTCTTCTCCATAAAGTTGCTCTTTTGCCGGCTAGGCTGGTTATTATACACTCCATCCTAGTCTTTAATTTTTATCATCAATAATATTTCCTTTTAGGTACTTTCCCAGCATCTAAGATTTTGCTAAAACTATAAATAAACAACTAAATAAGGTAGTGTAGAGTGGGTTATGCTTATTAACAGCAAAATAATCTTGCAAAATCTATAATCTCAAAGAAGAAATGAAAAATCAAGGAAGAAAATTAGTTGCATTTTCGAAGGAGTTAAAATAGGCCATATTTCATCATCTTTGAATTTATGACTTTAAAAAGTCATAAAGTACCACTTACAATAAGTTGGACTGCAGAGCAGGCACATTCCGGAGAAGTAATGTAAACACAGTAACCAACCCAAATGCCCCAGCTGCGAACCATTCTGGGACAGCTGCAAAAGCAATATAAACCAATGCTGGCTAATAATCTTTATGTTCCAAAGAATGGAAATCAGTTACGATGATGAAGCTTGATATCAGCATGAATAACTTTCTAGGTGACAGTTAAACAATCACCTGTTGTCTCTGGTTGCAATGTTTTCCCTGGAACTACGACTGCTACTGGCTTATCATCCTCTGGATTGACCAGAAGAAAAAGCTTATACTGATCCCCAAATTTATTCTGCGTAAATATTGAGCAGAAATTAAGTCTAGCAAAGGATAATTCAAAATCTTCATAAATATTGTTATGGATGAAGTGCATATCTACATACCTTCATCCTAGTTGATATTTTTTCATAGGTTTTAGCTGCCTCTCCTCTCAGATTTCCTTTAAACAAAACTCCACCCTATCAAAAGTAAATGACCAAGTTAAACTAACCAATAAATGCCCATAAGCAAACACCTATCAACTGGAAAAATTAGCATAATATCACCAAATGAATGAGTCATTTCAATTCCATGTAAATAAATAAGGAGTTCCCAATTCTTGAAGGATCTATTTATACAACCATTGGGTTTCTAACCTTGGCGGTATACTTTTTTTTTTTTTTACCGATTACCGACAAAAACCCGTACTCGAAAAAGACAAAAAAAATACGAATATATTCTATTTTCGAGTTTCGAGCGCGGGTTTTTCTGGGCCAAGTGTATCTTGTCTTTACCACGAATTTTTTTCCTTGGTTAACACTAATTGTAGTTTTTCCGATAGCCGCGGGTTCTTTAATTTTTTTTCTCCCTCATAGAGGAAATAAGGTGACTAGAGGATATACAATATATATATGTGTCTTAGAACTCCTTCTAACGACCTATGCATTCTGTTATAATTTCCAATTGGACGATCCTTTAATCCAGCTGGCAGAGGATTATAAATGGATCACTTTTTTTGAGTTTGACTGGCGATTGGGAATAGATGGACTTTCCATAGGACCCATTTTACTGACGGGATTTATCACCACTTTAGCTACTTTAGCGGCTCGGCCAGTTACTCTGAATTCCCGACTATTCCACTTCCTGATGTTAGCGATGTACTCTGTAGCTCTACTTATTCACAAAAAGTTTCGTGCAAATGAGAAACAAAAAGCCATTGAAGTAATATACCCACCTCATATGGCTCCTGGTTTGTCACAAAAAAGGTATCAAAACCGAATACTTGGTCCTTTAGAATATCAATTGTCTCCTTTGGAATCCTTATATATTCATCCAGTTGCTGAGGCTATCCAGGAAATATATGGAGAGAAGTATTGTAAGAAACATTGAACTATGATCTTTGTTCTAATGTAATAAATATGACATGCGCGAATCATAATCACCTTCACACCTGGCAACGGGGATCCACTAGCAACTTCTCCATTGCTATCATCCTGCTTTAAACACAAACTTAATGCAATAAACATAAGAGGGAAGAAAAAGTCCATTCTCTACAAATGAAAGCGAACTGTTTTCTTGATATCCAAGAGTTATGAAACTCAAGATGAGAGCCAAAACTTTAAATAGACAAAGTCACTCTGCTTAGGCGTTCATATGCTATTAGATCTCTACTTTCAAATTTAATTTTCTTACAAACAATATGGAAACAAGAAGAAAGAAAAATCCAATCAAGTGGGTCAAGAGTAGAAAGTGAATTCATCAGATCACACTGACTAACCTAAATCATGTGATGATAATCTGATAAAAAAGCTATCTAGCGACTGCAATTCACATTTGCATAACTTTAATTAATCAAAATAAATACCTGGACGCCACCTTTTGTATCAGCAACATCATTGCCATTTATTTGATTTACAACTTGGGGCTGTGAATCAAGTTGAGAATCCGGCTGGGGTTTGTCATCCTCCTGATCGGAAGCAGTTGCCGGTTGATTTTCTTGACCATCATGAACTTCTTTTTCCTATATAAATTCAGATAAATACCAATTCATTAGAGAAGAGACACAAAAAGTCAAAAAAGATCATACTTTACTAGGGCAATTAAAAGAAATGTTCATCACGAAAAGAAAGATGATACTTTTTTTCTTTTATTGGTGTAAACCTAAATCGCTTTGCGCAGAAAATACTCCATTCAAATCAAAAATGGCCCTTCATAGTAATAGTTAAAGCTTGTTTATTTGCTAGTAAATTCTTTGCTCAAAACTGAAATATAGCAGGCATTTTATAAAATATACATGAGCACAGTACCAAAAAATTAGAACGAAATAAAATAAAATAAAAAAGAGGCACCTTATCATTATTGCTATCCGGTTCAGTCTGTGTATCAGTTACCCTACAAATAAGCTCTCTCTTCTTCCTGCAAAATCCATATAATGAACACCAATGTCCATTAATTAAAAATTAAAATAAATAAATCGAGTTCAACCAATAATACAAGAAAAAATCGATACCTTGAAACCTTATTGGAGCTGAAGTTTCCTAAACGGCACCGTACAGGGCGAGTGACATGTAAAGAAGCTAAAATTGGCTGAAAACGAATATCACAACAAGAACTGCAATGTGATAGCAGACTCAAGTTCCCGCGAAAAGTTGTCGTGAAATTCATATTTCAAATTTTGAAATACAAAATAAAAGAAGAAAAAACTGAAGCCTCAGTTCGACTGAAACTTAAACATTATTAAAAATTGGAGATTTTGATTAAGGTTTTGGCTTGCAGATTTGGAGATGTTTTGAGTCTTATCTCAGGGCTGACAAGTGCCGACGAGTATCGAAAAAATGAAATTATCCTTCTTTTTTTTTTTTTGGTTAAATACCCGCCAAAAGATTTTTCCATTTTGGATATTACCAATCAGGATCCGACATGTGTTAAGAAGCGGGAAAGTTGGACTTTATTGATATTTTATCATCATGGACTTGAAAGGTACTTGCCATCCCGGACATTGCTGATATTTCGCACCATGTACCTTATTGATATTCGCTGCCATGGAATGGAGACATGGATCTCGTTAGCTAATGGACTGGCCATTAAGGTTCGTTAAGTACATTTACTTTCCACCGAAGTAGAACATAAAACCCTTTTTTTTTTTATAGCATACTCGCAGAGCACTGATAAGTGACTTTTAAAATTTTTAATTTGAAAACAAAATTTATTTTTAACATCAAATTAGTTTTTATTTAATGAGGGTGCAAAAACCCTTGAACAGAACCAGTGGGAATCTGAGGCCCAAACCGGCAGTATGAGAATGTGAGAGTTTTCTTGCCAACGACAAAATAGATCAGATAAAAAACATAAGACTGATGTTAAAACCAGATGGTATCTAGTATTTGAATAAACCATTAGGCTATACAAACATTTTCATAATTGGCAAGCTCTTTTCTTTTTACCTAAAATAGCTATTCAAGTAAAGTTTGAAGTTCCTTTCTTCGGAATAGTTACAAGAGACACGAGAAAAGTGAAAGATCCTTGCCTACACTAGATCCTCAGGCCTCAAATCCCACCTTTTCTTGCGGCTACTGTGAATATTTGGGCCAAAAAGCAGCTTCGCCAACTCTACTGGTAATGGTGATGGCTCAAGCTTGATAAAGCACTCCTCACTGACCTCGTCATCATTACTGATCCATCCATTGTAAGGCCTGCGTTTCCGAATAGGAACATTGTGCTTCGGTTGTTCAGACTGAATGGCATGTGGAGGCAAGAGGTTAGTATGTCCAAAAGGATCAACAGCACCAGAATCCTTATCGGAAGTTTTATGGACGTTAGGATGTTGCTGCTCTTTTGAGTTCTGCTCCAAGTTTAGGTCTTTCTGGCCAGTTCCTTCTCCAAGCATTGGCAGACAATCATCACAATCTATCAAAAAAGAGCACAGCTAACGTACTGTATTTGCAGCATAAATATACAAGGCATTGCTAAATTTGTACAAAGTTCAGTTTAGTCAAAATTCATACCAATGTGAACCTGAAAGCAATTCATAGTTCTTAGCCGGTATAAAGGAAAAGGCAGAAAAAAGAATGATCCAAGTGATTGAATTGACTGAAAAACCAATGTTCTGAGCACAGGTAACAAAAAATTCCGGAGAAGGGCACAATATATATTACCTCTTAAAGTATGCAGTGTCAAGCTTTGAGAGTGAGAAATGCGAAGTCATTTACCTGATTCATAACTCACTAATGCAGTATCCAAAGTCCCATATGTCTGTGGTGCAGACTCAAGGGCCCCAGTAGCTGGCAAAGCGATTTCTAAAGCCTCCGCGTCTGAGTGGGGAGGTGGAAGAGCGGCAGTTGAGGGCCCAGCAAGTGTATCATCCTTCAACAGAGGAATAAAAGAAAATGCAGACAACAAAATCAATTCATATTAACATTCTTAATATAGAGATGGAAAGTAAATATGAATTAGAAGAAATTTGGGGATTCAAACAATTGCAGGAGAAGCTAAGTTTGAACTAAATGCAAATCCTCAAAGCGAATCCTTTGAAGAAAGTATATCACTTAAATAGCAGCAAAATATCATATTCAATCACAGCAGATAGAAATAAAAACTGAACAGAGCAGAATCAAACTAATGAAATAAACAACCAAAATTGGAGTTGATGGGATTGCAAAGTTTAGCCCCTCATAAATACCCAACATTTTCAAATTAACTCAACCTAAAAAAATAAAAACCCACAGTCAACATGTCTGAGACCATTAATGAACATAAAGGCCATAACCGCAAATTGATCTTAAGTGTGTCATTTGCAACCATCCCAAAATTGTAATATGATTAGTGAGATGACTTGCTATTATCAATCTCTTTTCTACTCCATCTATCAACCTTTAATTTACATTCTAAGAAAATTAGAGACGAAAAAATAGAACAGAGCCCTAAAACTCATGATTCGTTAGCATTGAAGGTGAAACTAGCACATAAAAAATAAAAAAGTTACCTTTTGTTGCTCCTCTTCCTCAAGAATGTTATCAAGGAGGACTTTGTATGAATTCTCTTCAATAAAAAACCAATTGTCTTCTCCATAAACCTAAGACCAAAAAACCAAACTTTTCCTTGTCAATAACACTAACACCCAAAAATGTTTTGCTTAAAACTAAGAACACAAAAACAAGAACACATACATTCAAGAGCTCCTTTAACTTCTTCAGAATCAAATCCTCTGAGAACCCATATACCTGCATTGCTTCAAGTGCTGCTTGCATTCGGGTATTTTTCTTCAGCAAAACCAACCCAAAATGAAAATAAGAAAAAGAGACCCATTTTGGCAAACGATAAATGAAAACTAAAAACAGTGAGAAACCCCCAAAAAAAAAGAAAAAGAAAAAAAGTGCCGTTTATGATTACCTTTCTCGGTCTTCTTCTTGGCGCCATTTGTGAGTGAATCACCCCCTTTGTGGACCTAAAACCCAAAGGAAATTAAAGGGAAAAATTATCTAAATAATACAAATTTTGCCCAAAGCAGAAAAATTACAAACTCCATTGATATCTAAAAAAAAAAAAAAAAAAACTTCAGCGGACATGTCGAAATGCATTTGAGCTTACTTTATCGTTGCAGTTTCACGACGACTTTCCGGCGGCCTCACGGTAGACCTACCCAGCGAGAGTAAAGTTACTATTTTTAACTAAGTAACTTAAAAAGTATATCATAAACTTTTCTATCCAATTACTGATTTTATATATTATATTTCAGTCTATAAGAAATTTGGAAAATAGAAATAGAGAGCATTAGTACTTTTGGTACGTCTCTTCCATGAACACCTCAAACCAAACAAAAGAATAAAGAGAGCAGAAATTTACCTGTGCGACGTCACCAGCGTGAACGGCGATTCTTTGCAGGCTTCCGTGTGAAAGCTCAAAGGGAATGTTGTAGAGAGAGGGGGCAGGAAGAGAACTCTGAGAGAGAGTTTGAGCACCCAACGGAAAGGAGGGAGTGTGATTTTTGGGACTTCTTAGTTCTTACTATTTTTTATCATCTAAAATCTGATTTAATTTTTTTGGGGGCTAATTATCTGGGTTCTGCTATGCTGCCATTGTTATAGCTTACCGCGGCCATTGTCTTTTGTGGCATGTACAAAATTTTCACTGAGCCCCTTGTACTCTATTGTATATACAATTTATTAAAGAGTATTATGATACTTTATACTTACCTTCATTGTCAAAATTCAATTTATCACCTTAAACTTCTTTTTATTTGCTATCTTTTGTAATATTAAAAGAGTTTTTATTTACAACCATACCACATTAATCATCTTAACACATTAATATCAATAAAAATATAAAAATGCCTTTAAATTAATACTATAAAACTCTTTCTTTTCTTAAGGAATTACGATAGCTTATCTTCCATCACTTATCATAAAAAAAATTGACTCATCATCATTAAATTTTTAAAGGATATGGACAAGGGGTGAGCGTTCTGTTCGGGTTAATTATAAAATCAATCAAATTGTAACTTATAATTTAAAAAAACTAACATTAAATAAAAAAACTATCCTAAATACTCACAAATGCCACATCCGATCGAAAGCGATCCAAAATCAAATTCAAAACAAACCCTCGTGGCTTCATCTCTCCAGTCTCTTCTCAACCCAAATACCCACATTAGGAAGCTACCAACCATTGGGTGCCACCATGCCGCTCCACGTCGACAAGATGGCATAATTGCACCACGAACAGCCTCGACCTACATCAATCTTATCTCTCCTCACTCAAAACAACATCACGTTAGCCTTACCATAGCCACACCCCTATCGCTAGAGGAAATTGGAGATACATCAAAGCCAGCATATAAAGCCACAATGTAGATTTGCTCTGGATAAGCAAGGTTTTACTTTTCTCTTGCTCTCGCTTCAGTTTCTCATATCAGATTGAGGATTTTGTTTTGATGCATATAATTTCCACCAAAAGAACCATCACACAAACAACCAAACTTACAAGCGACTATCCTTAAATTGACCGTCGACTAGCAACCTATATCAATGATTGAAGCCACCATTAAACTCATCACAGGGGAAAGTGAGAGAGGGGAAGAAGAAGCGGGGAAAAAATAAATAAGAAATGTTTAGAATTTTATTATTTTTAACAAAAAATGAGGGTAAAATTTTTCTTCTAATATTTATAAATAAATTGTAAATAAAATAGAGTGCAAGGGGATCAATGAAATGTTACAGTAACTAAGACGAAGACTATGGTAAGGTACCGGAGCGCGGATGTGGTCAGGTACTGGAACGCATAGCCGAATCCTAATTATGTTGAATGACACATGTTTTGATAAATTTAAAAACGATGATACTCCTTTAATAATATTTGAGTAAGTGACATTCTATTAACTTTTGCTGTTAATTTTAATGGGAATAATAAATTAGTTACAAATGATATTTTTACCTCTACAATTAATTATAAAATAATGTTCTTAGGGTAATTTTTTCCTTGTAATACTTATGAATAAAAAAGAATTCTTATTGAATCAAATTGATTTGTGAATATAAAGAAGCACATCTCTTATGAATTGCAAAACATTATATAAATCCAATATTTTTATCTCTTTGACTTTATGATTTTTTTTTTCAATTTTACCCTCCATTAATTAAAGTTATTAGAATATTATCCACTCGAGTATTTTAAAAACATGTGTCATTTTTGTAAAATTTGTCAAAATATATGTCATTAAGGAGTAATTAATCCTTTTTTATTATTATTTTAAAAATTTTAAAGCAAAAATGCATTACATCCTCATCGTTACTCCAAGAAATCATTGCTTTAATTTGCAAGATACATTTGCAAAAAAATTTTTTTGTTTTTTGAAATGATGTATAATCAGATAGAAATCGAAACTCTCTTTTACTATTCTAATATGATACAGTCCGAACAATAACTCTCACTTAATATTAAAAAAAAAATCTATTATACTCCCAAAGTGGCGAGTTAAATAAACCCTATCAGAAGGGAATGACTGGGACTCGAACTTGAATGGGCTACGAGCCCATTGGCCTTTGCAAAACTAGTCGGTACCAGTTCTTTTATCACTTTTTCACGTTCTTTTCATGTTACCGGCTTTGTACTTGTAGAACTCGTTCGTCTGATAAATTTATCAGAAACGACGTATCTGTCTCATAACACCTTCCTCCGTGCGCGACACGTCGTCTCTATAAAGACGACTCGTCGTTTTTATCGGCTGTTCTTTCAAAGTTCAAAACTTCGGATGGAGGAATGTAAAATAAATAGCAGAGTGCAAGCAAATAGAAAAGTCTCTTTACCTTTCAAAAGAAAAGTCTCTTTACATTCCATGGTTGAGTCAAAAGTCAAGCCAAGCTTTTAACCGCCCACACCAACACCAATGCAATCAACCCAACCCAAGAATTAATATAAGACGCATTACTAATTATCTTTACTAATTCATCAGGAAACTGGAAAAGAAAACTAAACTAGCTAGCAGCCATGGCTTCATTTTCAAAATCATTCTCTTTTGAATCTAATGCAGCAAATTTTGCTTCTTCAACATCTGGTAGGTGTCTCCATCGATGATGCTTCAATTCCAAAGTATATGTATCTCTGTACATGATTCATCTTCAACATTTGCTAACTATTTTACTGATGTTAGTATAGTCGTTCTCTAGAGCGGAGTAGACTTATACGTGACTGTTAACAATGTAGCATTGAAGTTAGAAATAATGCAGACATTTAGATTCGAGAAAAATTATATCGTATGCATGTTCTGATTAATTCTTGCATTTTCAGCAGGATCCTTCGTCTTTGGCTCTTCTGGTAAATTTTTTTTACTCTCTCTACTCTCAACACTTCACTTTTTTTTAGCTAAGTTTTGATTCTCTTAAAACATGACAGAAGCAGACTCAAATTTTAGCCTCTTCGATTCCTCTGCGTCAACACCTATTGTACATTTTACTGTGATCTCCCAGAAACCTTTTAAACCTGCATATCTACCAATGTTTACTGGTACATTGTCCAATGATCAATGTTAGTACGTAACAAGTGTGATCGTCCGCATGCATTAATGTTTTTTTTTTCTAATTAATGGAAACTTTGCTTTCAGCCGTCAACAGCAGTAGTGCTCTTGGCTTCAGGAAAAAGGAAAGGGTTGATAAAAGGCGTAATAAATGTCCTACAAGTTCCCCTTTCCATACGACTGATGCCATTGGCACGTTATCTGCAGAGCAAGCTCCTAGTGGCATTGTGTCGTTTGAGGCAAAATCAGATGGCGGTGAGGTTAATTTTCTGCCTCAAGTGTGTTTCTTTTGTTGAATTATGCTTAATATTTTGACCATTGAATTGTTGCAGAGAAAAACCATTGTCCAATTCACCGTTGCCATTGACAATGGTCACGCGAATCTTGAACGGAATACCGCAGAGCCCACATTTTTACCAGCTTCGAAACTACTCTGAGCTAACAAGAAATAACTTGATATCAGCATGGGATCAAATTTTTGAAGAAACGGTGAGAGAAATTCACTCTCTACAAGCAATGGACTTCTGGGATAGAGCGAAAAGGCTTTGGAAAACAATTGAAGAGTTGCAAAATTTGGGGTACAATGTGATTGCATTAAGGAGAAGGTTGGTGGATTTAGGTGATATTATGACGGAGCTCAAGATGTTTCAATTTCAGATAAAAGGGTTGAAGATCAAAGCTGAGAATCATAAAATGGAGACGAGTAGACTTCTGAGCTTGATTGAGAATTTGCAAGCTCTGGCGAAGAAAGAAGAGGATTGCATGGAGAGTAAGCTGATTGAAGCAACAAAGCTGGAGAATGAACTACCAAAATTTGACGCTGCCTTTGCGAAACTAGCCATTAAACCAATCTAATATACGCCAGTGTTGCATTAAGCATAATCTAAATGCATATAATTTCGTAGGTACCCAGTGCAGATTGGAGGAATATGCTGTTGGTTTTATGTTTTGTTGACTCTATTTTACTGCAAAAGTATGATATATTACTTAAATCAGTAGTTTTTAAAGCATGGATGTCTGTATAAGTTAACGACCATCCAAGTGTGCATAATCAGACTAGAGATAGAAGAATTTAAACGTAGTTTTATTGTCTGTATGAAATCCGATGTCAGGAACGAAAAATTAAAGATTTTCAACAGTGTGAAGAGTGTTGTACCAGACAGCATTGCATTGTAAATGTACCCTTAGTTGAGAGGATAGCTTGCATATTCTAGATCTTATATAAGATCAAAAAACTTTGTCATCTTTTTTATGCAAAAGAAAAGAAAAGGGAATTGATTGGTTGACATTCACTGCTATAAATCACGCTCATCTCAATATACATTTTATAAAGCCTAGTGAATAAAGTGAAAGAAGACTATATGACAACGCTATGATAATATACACCTTTATGCCTCCAATGGTAAATTGAAAGCTTCTTTTTTCTCCGAGCTTTTATACACTTTTCATTTTTCCTCTAATTTTTATGCGTTTTGAAAAAACAAACCAATAAGCTTCGCAAGCAAAAGAAGTAAAGAACTGAAAACGTGTGATTGCTTATTAAAGCTTTTCCTTTTTACTAACAAAGCGCGTTTCCTTGAAAATGCTTTTTTATAAAGAGCTGTTTTTATCATCTTTATTGTGCATGGCAAAGTGCTTATTTAGAAAGTGCTTTTGGCATGTGGATGTTTATTCAGAAACACGTTTTAACTCGTCAGACTTCATAGAATGGAATTGAGCAACAAGACATAAAGAGTATCGGATCATGATTCATGCGACAGGAGAAAGGCCAAAAAATAGGACTGTGTTTTGGACTCATGCGGACTCACATCATAAGCTGCCCAATTTTATGTACTGTGTGAATGATACAACACCAAATCCAAAATCTCCTATAGACTTATTCTTTATAATTATATTGGGAAATTGTAGGCTAAACTTAATAAGAAAATATAACATTCGCAAGCATCTAATATTGACATAGAAATGTTGAACAAATAACAAAAGGGGAAAATACAAGAAGCCAGAAGACGTTAGAAATGGTTTGGTGGTAATGTGGGGTTGGGTCCATAATCAGTGAGCAGTAGCTGAGGCCGGCGGTGGGCACTGATAGCACTTGGCAAAGAGTCCAAATGTGTCGACTTGCTTGATGAAGTTGGTCATACTAGCCCAGCCTCCTAGTCCAAACCCAACCACTAGTACCCATACTAGTATGAATGTGTTCACCACGTACATTGCCGTCCAACTTGGGAGGAAGAACGGAAGCTTCTCCGCCGAATTCTGTAATCACAAGAATTATGGAAGGAAAACCTATGTTCAAAGACTTGTAAGAGATGTCATGCTCAAAAGATGCATCAAATGTTTTTCAAGTCTTCCAGCTAATCTAAGATATGAGTAATGCAGGGACATATGTGAGAAAATAACACACAACCAATTGATGAGAAAGGACCGCCAACATCATTTCAAGATCATAAATTTGCATCTTTTCAAGCATTAAATCCACGAGTGGGCCTAGAACTACAATAACATCTGGAGTTTCAGTCACCTCTACCTACATTATGAGGCCGGAAACATATCAATAAAACAATTAGACTTATCAAACATATATTTATTTGTACAATTGCAATCCCAATTGAAGACGAGAAAATTTGCTGTGGCACAAGATATAAGGCGGTGGGTAGCTTGTAGATATAAATTGAAGATTAGAAGTTGAAAGATTGGACCATTCACCTGTCGAGCAGAGGCTGATCTATAAGTGAGCATATGGGCTAAAGCAGGGATGATGTAGACGGTGAAGCTGACCAAAAGAGCCCCCACAGCTGAGTTGATGGGACCAAAGAAAGGAAATATAATTGCCAAGAACCATATTGGTATCACCACAGGCAACCGGGCAAGTGCCCTCAAACATATGCTCTTTGTGTCGTGCATTCCCACCACTTTCTCCCACACAAAATACAGTGGAGTACATGCAAAGCCAAATGTTATGAACTGTAAAATAAAAGGAAAAATATTGGTCATGCCAAAACGTTGCTACGTGTAATCACAAAAATGGTTGTCATCACAACATTGTACAAACCTGGTGAATAAGCATTAGGATAACTGCAACATCACGCCATCGACTGTGTGGAAGCAGTGAGAAGGCATTTGAATGTGTGAGGAGTTGATCACCAAAAGCCCAGTAAACAGCAGCAGCAGACGGAATGGTTAGAGTGAACACATACAGGGTGGCAAGAAGATATATGGACTTGAATTTCTGAGGCTTCCACATAGCATGCATAATTTCTCTGTAAATTAACATTCATAGATTAAAAACTTTCACTCTATCAATAGTTAGTCAAACCAAAGTCAGGCTGAAATGAATGCGCGGGACACATCACATAGATATGCTAGTCTTTAGCAAGGAAACATAATCAAGATCCTCTGAAAGAGGGGAGAAAAATCTTCAATTAAAGTAGCGGAGCAAATGAGGACCGTCTAGATTTAAAAGAGCAAATGAGGACCATCTACCTAAAGTTTTAACATATATACCTACCCCGTATGACTTTTTTTGTCAGCACCAAACACAAAATTAAGCATAACAGAGACTAATATCTGCAGTGACAAGATTTGGCAAACCATTTGCAATAGATTTTATTTTATTTTCCCAAAATGTTCACTTACACAGTCACTGCATGTCCGCCAAAAGTATAGAGTATATTGGTGGCGCCGGTGAAGTACAAAACCAACTTGGTTGGGCCTGAGTGAGTCACACCATCAACCTGTAAATAAATAAAGCTCAAATCTAACGGCTGACAAGCAAAGAAGATATGCAGGAAGCATCAGACCCGTCAAATAAAATTACCTGGCCATGAACGAAAGCTGCAATGGTCAAATACCAAGCAGTATAAGTGGTCATACCAAGGCCAAGGAAAGACCAAATTCGGTAATTGTGAAATGAGGGTATGAAAACAGTGGTGGCACAACAAGCTCCAAAAATATATGTCCATGTTCTCTTGTCTAAATTGTCATTTATATAGTATATATTACTGTGAATCACAACAAGAGAAACAGAAATTATTGATCAAATGAAACAAAACCCAATAATTGAAAATAAATAAATAAGATCAAAATTTGGGGGGAAAAAAATTATGAGACCTTGCACAAGCAATAAGCTGGATAACAGAACCAAAGAGGAGGAAAGTGCAGTTGAAGGCTAATCCAACAGCTTTCCAGTAAGGACCCAGCAGTCCATCTAGCACTTCAAACCACTGAAAAAACAAAAACAAGGGAATTTGAATTATATGTAGAAGCGTTTTGGGATTATATGAAACAATAAAAGGGAAAAATAAATGATTTTTTATCTTAATTTTTATTTTGCGGGTTTGTTCTTGAAAAGCTAACCTGTATGACATGGTTCTTGAAACTGACATTCTCTTTCTCTTTTCTGCTTCTATACTCCACATACAAAACACTAATAAGATATGCAGTCCAGCTTCCCATAATCCCATAGAAAATTTGAAATATGATGCCTGATAGCATTCCCAGTTGAGAGAAAGAGTATGGAAGGGTCAATAAAACTTGTGCAACCTGTAATTCAAAATACAAACATGAGATGGGTTCTTTTTGTTGTTTCCTTTGTTTTTTTGGACCTCAAGTAGACTTGTACCTGATTAGAAGCACAGCTAAACCAGGCATCATAAACAGACCCACCATGCCAAAGAAGGCTTTTGAGGCCAAACTTTGAGTCATCTTGCTTAATTTGTTCCTCTTTCTCTTGACTCTCACTCTCATTCAAGCTTGACACCATTTCTTCATCTGCTTGTTTCTCACTTATCATTTTGCTCACACAAATTCGAAGATCTGCAACACATAAAAACCAAGAGCAAAATGAAAAAATAAAATACAAAAAACAAATTGATCTCAAGAGACAAATATATGTGTAACGCCTTAGTGTTACCTTGTTGTGATTAACAAATGTGGGAAAACTGGCAAATTGGTTTACTTGCTAAACTATCTTTCTGAGGAAAGGAGAGCCAGAATGCAAAAGCATGAAAGACAGAACAGTTACAAAATCATTTAATGCTTCACAATTGAAGAAATGGCATTTCGCAGTGTTGTAAATGACCCTTCTAAACTTTGAAAGCAACTAAAACTTCAGCTGCTTTTTTTGCATGCTTTTGTTTAAAACTCGCATGATTTCTGTTACAGAGTTGCAGAGATTCTATTGCGTCTGTACTTTGCTTGAAATTCAAAACTTTATACAATTTTTTTTTTTTTTTACTCTGTCTTTGCAGCGCGTCTATGTCTCTTTGTATTCTTATGTAATCTCGCTGAGTGTAACCGTAACATAATGGCATTAAATATTGTTTCATGAGTGTGTTTGTATGGTAAATATCCAAATATAAAAAAGTAAAATAATGAATTCTTGGTAATTTACATTTTTCTCAATTAATTCCAATTTCAATGTTTAAAAGTCGTGCGAACTTGTCCGTGGGTTTTCACGGATAAAAATACTCTCATGAGTTCTCATAAATTTTTAAAGATTTTGTGTCATGTGTTTTTAAATGATAGAATATAAGTAGAATTTATTTATTTATTTATTATTTTTATTTATTATTTTTATTTATTAACTATCAATCATGTACATATATTTTTACTCAGAAAGAGATCAGATTATAAAAGAATTCTAATCCACCCTTTAAAAGAAAATTATTAGGAAAACAAAGAGTGAAGGACTTGCTTGATACTAATAGAGGGTTTTTGGATTAATTTACGAAAACATAATACATCAGGGGACCAAATGTTATTAACCCTTTATTGTTGGACATTTATCATTGCCTGTCATTTGTGATAATATTGTCCTGAAATGGCAGTGTGTGTAGATGATAATCCTTTGCGCAAAATATTATTAGAGGGAGAGCTAATTATGAGTCACAAAGTTTTCACCTACTTTTGTTATTTGATGTGAAAAAATTTTGCGCAATTGACAACTCAACAATTCAATGCAATGTGTTAGTGAACTTGAGCTGGTCTCTTATCCAAGCATTGATTTCTACAACTAAGATCAAAACTCAAATATAATTTTGTAATTCTATTTGAGAAAACCCATTGGCTCTATTTTTCCGTAGAGAAAGTCCAGCCATATGAAATTAAAACGATTAATCAAATCCATTGCCTGTCCATTTTCTTAATTTGTTTTCTTAGGTGCCAATTCATAAGACTTGATCCATTTTATACCAAAAAGGGGCAAGGAATATTAACTTTAATTTCCTCTATTTGGGTTTGTGCAGTTTATGATACAGAAAAATCTTGTAGTTTTGAGATTCTATAGAATTTAAACCAACCTGTATTTACTATTTAGTAAAAATTTTACGTAAATGTATATTATTATCAACCAGTCTTTAATATAGCAGTCGAAATATTTGAGGGTTTAAATTTTTTTTAAATGGTTAAACGTCCGCATCTAAGAGGAACAAATTCGTAAATTTTTAATTACGAATTTCAATTTTTATTTTTATTTTTATTAGATGTATGTATACCATCTTAAATAAAAGTGTAAAATATAACAAATTATTGGGCTTCAGTGTATTGAAACACTTAGAAACGTCGTAGCATACGTACAACGATCGTAATAAAGTCATATATTTTTGGGCATGATATATAGATATAGTAGGAATGTATTATGTAATAATGCTTTTGAAAGATACTTCTAGCACTCAGCATGATGAGACATAATTAAGAAAATGACAATTCAAGAATAATATTAATGTAGAAAAGGAAGATTCATTCAAAGTGGACAAATTCTATTATAAATCGTTACAACTCATAACCAATTAACCATTGCCTCTTCTTTAAGTTACCAAACACAAAACAATTCGGTAAAATTTTTATCAACACTAAATTCAAATTACAGGAGAAGCTACACTAACACATCATTTATTTTGCTCAACTTTTGAGTTTGATGCAATTCAAATAGATTTATTGGTTTTTTTTTTTTATATATATATATCAAACCAAAAGATAAGATGGTCCTTATTTTTTTTTTTTAATGAAAAAAAAGAAAGAAAGCAACTACCATTATTTAAAATAAATTTCTTCGAACTAAAGCAAGATATTAGCAAGATATTACATACATATACACCGACCGGCTTCTAAATTTAAATGTTTCAATTTTTTTTTAAAGAATATATCTACAATACAACGACATAAAACCTCTCGTTCAATAGTTATAGATCTCTAATTTTGTTATTTTAAATTTAATAATAATAAACTATTTAACCAACTTAAGGGTCAATGATGAAACACTTTAAAAATTTAAAAGTTCTTAACCCAAAAAAAAAAAAAAAAAAAAAACAAATGATATGCATCGCAGCATTGATGATTTGATTTTTACCAAAAAATTATTGAAAATTTTGGATGGCTTTGAGAAACGAAAAAGCGAATTGATGTGCGCATATTGAATGAAAACGACCGCTCAGCCAAGAATTTGGTGAACTACTCAATCTTTACTAGTCAAAAAGTTTATTCAAATATCATCTTTTTTTTTCCTTTTTTCTTTTTTTTTTTTCTCCTATTTAACTTCCATTGTCTTATCATGAGCTAAACAAGCAAGTTTAATTTGTTAGTGGGTGGAGGGACCTGTTAACTTTTTCCCCATAATATGCTCTCTGTCTTCTTTCTAATTGCTGATCTTTTGACTAAATAATCGATGCTTAACTTGTATGGCTCCCACTTTTTTATTCATATCATCAATTGATTTTACAGCATCATTATCCTCAAATTTGAATGCAGTAACATATTAATATGATTTTTTTTTTCCAGATTTTCTTTACGAGAGTCTATTTTCTTTTGTTTGCTTCTTTTCTTTTTTCTTTTTTCCCCCTCATTCAAATATACCGGTATTTTTAAGTTTTAGATCAGAAGATTAATCTCTTACGAAAACTTGTTTCTGTACCAATTAGTAGAGTCAATGTTGGTGCTAGATGATTTTTTTTCCTTAAAAAAGGAAGGTCAGATTAGACTTACAACACAATTGAACAAATCACATTAGATATAAATACAAATAGAAAAATTTTCATATAAAAAATCTCATGTGTTAAAACTTAGAAGTGTGACTGTTACACAAGCTACACTCTCTATTCATTATAGGACCACTGCCGCAAGACGATTGGAATCAAAATGGAGCAATCACCACCATCAAGGTCCATAAACTGACTTTTACACAGATGTAAACTCTGTTTGAAATTAAGGTTAGGTGGCTGTAATTTAAAAATCTATAGTATTAAAATTTTTGGTAAACATTAGTTGTTTTATATTAAAAGTTAAGTTGATTTGATTTTATATTTATACGATAAAAATTTATTATATTTTTATTAATTTTCTCAAAATTATTATTTAAAAATTGTATTTACTACATACTTTTAATTTTTATTTTATATTTATAATTGTTTTTTAGTACCTTAACATCAAATAAGATCGTATTCTTGTGATCCGAACATAAAAACGATATAATTGAGAGGTTATTAAGAAGGAAACAAACAAAAAATCTTTGAGGAGTAGAAAAAAATAATTAGAAAAAAATTAAAAGGATCGCTAATTGTGTGCACATCATTTGATGGAGGGATAAGTTTGTAAACAATCTGATCAATTTGTCTTTCGTCTGTCACAAATTTCAGAAAGAAAAAAGAAAAAAAGAAACTAACGCAAACACAAATACGTTGTTGCATACAGAGACAAATTTAATTTGTCGGAGTGATAATTAACGATAAGCACATGCATATTATTAAACAAAGAGTACTTTTTTTGAAAAAAAAAAAAAAGTGCTTTTGTGAAAGTGAAGAAATGTACTTAAAATATCGACTAATAAATAATTTGAAAGTTTAAGGAGAGATTAGTGGGAGACGTAATGATTAAAGGAATGAGTTAGCCAGTTACCACATCCCCTTTACCGCGTAAAAAAGTTCCCAATAATTACTGGCCATAGGATTTGGACCCTTTTTTTTTTTTTAACACTGATATGTTAATTAGAATCTATCTACTTTATTTATATTAATGGAACATAAATTGATCTCTACTCAATTAATTAGGACCGGATTCGAGTTTCAACAATGAGCTGTGCCAATGAGCTAAGCGACATGACAAATTAATTAAAATAAAAAAATTTTCACAAAATATAATTTTTTTTAATAAGAAACTACGAATCTAATAGTATGTGATTAACAATAAAACTTGAAGCATTAATTCGATAGACATTTTTAATCAACTTAATGATTTTCCATATTTGTTAAATGATTGAATTAATTAGAAATAGGTCCACAGCCATGAGATAATGATTAGATGGAATTTGTGTAGATCGAAGAATATATCCTTTTAAAATGTCTCTCTTTTTACTTCTTTTCAATGCTTATATGCAATTTGGCTTCTGCTTCCAGCTTTTAGCCTTCGTTTTTTTTTTTTTATAATCTTTTTTTAAATTTATTTCCCTTAGAATCTCTGTTTTGTTGAAGGGTCGATCAAAACAAGCATGCTCTACTGCCCACAGTAATATTTTTAATTTCCTAAAAAATAATATTTCCGTGGGCAAGAAATGATTGTGTGACACATTAATTGTACTAATATCATAACCTTAAGTTTTATAAGCAAAGAAATGCAATGGATATCCATTAGTGTAGGACATCGAAGTCATTTTAGTAGTTGGTTCAATCATTTTGTAAAATATAATAATAACAATAACAATAATAATCTTAATAATAATGAGGACAATGTTTGTATGACAACCCAACACAGATAATCAATAAGAAAAATGCTTATTGTACTCAAATAAGGGGAAGGACATGAAGCAAACTCTTTCGTTTAAAATATTTAAAACTATAATAAATCAGGAAATAATTGAAAGGAAACAAACTATATTTTCCTAAAACAATCGATTAATAATTAGTTTCCCCCCCAAACAAAAAACAAGCATATTCATTGAAGCATAATCTTTTATGCCCTATTTCATTTTAGGGTATTTTGAAATCGAGCAATATACCCATATCATTGTCACCAAATCTAATAAGAACTTGAACTTATTAGCCATTACATTCCTTGAAGATAATTCATAATTGTTCATGTGGCATTGGCCAGCTTTAATCACTACCAGCATGACTATAAAGTAATCACTACTCTACAAAAATTTGATTTTTATGGGTCCTAGAGATGTGGGATATAATAAATATCATCATAATTATTTGATAACTATCAATTACATAATTTTAGTGTCAAGTTCATGATGAGATACGGAGTCAACGTTATTTTTGCCTATTGTATTCTTTTCAATTATAGAAAGATTTTGATAGTGGCCAAAGCAATAAGTAGTTTTGGGGTCCCAATGCTTTGAGAGGCTAGCTAGAGATTTGAGTTGCCCCAAAAACGACAAATTGAGAGAATTAAGAGAAATTTTAAGCAAAATTATTGTCTCTTGATTCCATTTGTCTTTCCCTTAATTTGTAAGAGAGATATATACGACTCAATGTTAAGCCAGCAAAGATATTATAGCTTTTGATCAAAGAGTCGGGTCATCAAAAGATTAAGTTTGCAAGTAATCTTATTTATTTCATCTCAGCAAATCAATTTGAATATAATTTTAGAAAAAGCAAGTATATTTTCATTAAAAAAAAAAAATACTAACTACTAAAGATAGTATTATTTAGGTTCAAAATTATATTTTAAAGTGTTGAATATCCACGAACAATATATATATATATATATATACAGCTCAATTTTTTAAGAAATTGTGTCTAATTACGTTAATTGTATATAAATCATATATAATATACCTCACTATATTTTTTTACACTTGGACGCAATGATACGTGTCACTAATTGACATTGCTCAAATCAATGTACATCAAAATTACATCATAGAAAGATTCATCGAATTTTGGGTATTTCAAAATTATTATATTCATTTGCCGTTTATTGATATCAAAACAGTTTTTAAATAAAAATAAAAAAAAGATGACAATTTACATAAATTTTTAAAATTTTAACAAGTATGTTTGGAAGCTTTTCAATGTAAAATTATTATTAATTTTCTTTTAAAAAAAAGAAAAGCTCAAATAGTATAAAGAAATTTGAATATTCTAACAAGTATTCTTGTTGTGCAATCATTGGCACACTAGCTAGACTGATATAATTGAAAAAGTCTAGAAGAAACTAAAATCATTAGTCATCACCTAACCCTTTTTCTTCGTGAAATAAATTACCTAACCCTTTTATTTTTGGGGGAAATAAATTACCTAACCCAATTTGATTTATCAAATTATTGACACGATCGAAAAATTATAGCAGCAGGTTAGGTGGCATCTTACTCTTGCAAAAAATTCAACTCAATTTTTGCACCAAAATTAAGGAAATGTTACATCAAATTTGATGTGTATAATGCAAACAAAGCAGGCAGAGACCATCAAAATGATAGAAAACCTTGACACAAATCCATTCTTTATCATTATTATTATTATTTTTTTTCCCAGTAGACATGCTCACATGGCCGCCGCAAGCAGCAGCTGCTTTCACAAAATCAATTCAATTTCAACTTCATTCATTGCAATTTCTTTCTTCAAAATACGGTTGTGGATTTTGCCTGAGACATATATGTTTGCTTGTGGAGAAAATTTTGTGCGCTATTTTCAACTGTTGCACAAGAGTTAGGCCTGCGGCCTTGTTGGCAGATTCTACAGCGTTTTTCGCTCTTTAGTCCATTCATCACCTTCCATCATCCGCCAATATCTTTCGTGGAAACTTTTGAACAAATGAAAATATCACAGTCATGTATGCCAATAATGAGAGGAAAAAAGGCCATAAAAGGTGCTTGAAGATTGAAGCCTTTGAATATGGATTCCTGTTAGATGTGACCTGTTAATGAACAAAAACCAAAACAGGCAATGGAATGTTTTATTTAATTTTGTGGCCTAACGTTGATACGGGGCTACCACGGTCTTGCAGAGGCTCGAATGTTACAAGTGCAATGAGGATTTTGCTATGCCACAAAAAGGTTGAAAATATTTTTGTGACACATGAGGTAAAATTTTTTAGCTTTAGTCACCAATTAACTTGAGCGTCGAAAGCTCTTTGATAAAATATTTTTCAACCTTGAAGTTCGAATACTCTGTGCTGCGTTACGTGGGGATGAATTAGTCAAAAATATAAACTCAATCATAGTCCCAATTATAGCAATCTGAAGATAAGATGAGTGTGTGATGCAAAGACTTGTCTGAGATAAGATTTTTGTTAGGCAGAAAGCATATAGGTAATGCTTTATGAGACCAGAAATGCCTTGTTAACCCATTTTGAGAACTTACGTAGACGTGAAGAATTGAAGATTATCGTCAACTTGGAATGTCTTATCTTACTTGTAATTATGGGACTTCCTTTCCATTTGCGATTGCAAAAGAAAGAAAATTGGATCTTTTTCTTTTTATTCTACAAGTGATAAATCAAGCTTTCCCCTTTCCCTCAACCTTTTTGTGGCTGTCTTGTAGCCTGTAACCAAATTTTAGTCGTCCGCAAAATAAAATTACGATACAATGCACAAAGGCACAAAGGTATGCAGGGAAAATCCAGGATAGAAACAAAATATATTAACCAAGAAAATACAAGTTGGTGATTAGTTGCTGCAATGGCAGCCGTCAAATAATTTATCCCGAAAAGGGTATTCCAAAATATAAATTTGTATAATTTACACTTTATGTATCCGACCCTTCATTTAACAAATAATTTGACCTCAGGTGACCAGCTAAAGAGAATTGCTTGAAACCACTCGGTCAAACCCTTATTTTGTATATTCATATTTCTGCATCTATATAAATAAAAATTTTGGTCAAGGCAACAGGAAAGATAAAAACCAACCTCCTTATTCATCTAGACATCATATAACTCTTGTATCAGTTAATACTATACAGTCACAAATTCAACTTGGGCGTAAAATTTCCCTTTTGATGTTCTCACAACCCACAAAAGAACTGATGTCTATTTATGCTTTCTTTAAGTATACCTAGATTCCTAAAAATTTTACTAGTTACAGCAAAAAAAGTTGCGGATCGAATTTACAGAATGAAGAAGCATATTTCACTAGCCATATGGGACCTATATTTGACTAGCTATAAATGGATTGTGAAAAATAGATACCCGCACAGCAGCAGCAAAATTATTGAATCCTTGGTATTCCAATTCATGCCACAAAAAACATAAAGACCATCAGAAAAAATATTATGACAGCAAAAATCTTGATCATAAGCCATCGATTTGATGAAATTTGGTTAAGGTGCCTCAACAGAGCACTACGAGCACCTTCAACATTAGCCAATGACTCGTCCATGTTATCATCAATCCTGCTCACGTCAGTTGGATGGGTAAATTCTTTTGACATCCAAAGCCAAATGTACAAACATCAAATATATTAGTAAGGTGAACAGACCTGATGGCTAGTTCACCTTGCTGTGCTACCATTGTGGCCAGATGTGTGAAGATCCCACCAAGTTCTGTAATTGTAGATTCAACATTATGAAGAGCCACTGCCCTACTCTGTGAGTAATTCTCTTGCCGTGGAACAACCTGCTGTAACATCGACATTTCCATGTGGTGTGAAGGAGCATTGTCCACAGCTGGCCTTCGTCTGTTTAGGCAAGATCCAATCCAACACATCAAATGTCAACAAATGGCAAGCCAAAAAAAATAATAATAGTAACTTTCAGCGTACCAAGTCCAAATAAATAAATAAAGAAACCTGCGAGACTAGCAAATAATCAAAGCAATAGGACATCTCATTGGCAAGATACACACAAACATTAAATGGTTTCTGATATCATTCACTGAAAGAATAGGTTGTTGCATATTCAGCATTTATTCCTCACTCATTTAAAAATGATATAAGAAAAGTGGAAGGAGGAAAGGGTGATGGACGTTTTAGCTTCACCTTCATTGGATTTTGTTCTTGTTGACTTCCTATATCCTCATCCTTGCCCGTACACAAAATACCCAACCAAAAATTAAAGGCCCTCTTTTTTCATGTATTTATTTCGTTCTAATAAGTCTGTATCAAATTTAGAGAACTAGAATATTTACAAAACCATAAACTGGAATGACAAATAAAACGATGTTAGATATATGTCCATTCTGAATAAGTTTAGTGGTTTAAGAGTAATTTACATGTATATGTAGAAGATAAAGATGCCTTTGGTATTGTTTTTCAAATGAGGTTTCTGAAATCATTTTATAGATAAAAATGATTCCATTTCTTTAAATTCAAAAATATGTTTAGTCATTCCTTAAAATGTTCTTCCGAGGAAACAACAGGTTAAGGTTTCGACTCTAAAGGATACATGTAATTTGGGATCTAAAAATGAAAATAGTAAAAAGATATTTGGTAGATTGTCTGAAAATAATAATATTATATTAAAAAAAAAAAACAAAAAGTAGAAAATTTAATCAGAATTGTATTGTGTATACACAAAGTAATGGATAACAATTTTTTATTCTTCATGGGAAACCATACGATTTTACTTTACTTCAATTGCATAAATAAAAATCATTAAATTTAGTTTTTTTTAGGCGTGGGTCCAAGCTGAGATTTAATGGTCAAGATACATAAAATAGTTGTTTTTAACTTTCATTCCATTATTTCTCCAACTTGCTTTCTAGAGATGTTGAAGAAATGATGAAAATTGTAAAATGGTTATATTACATTTTCAACCCATTAAATCTTGACTAGGCTCACACCTAAAACAAAATGATAAGCCACTTGGCTAAGGGTCGAGTGGTGGGGGCAGTAGTTCAAGCCCCCACAAAAGCATTGTGGGGGCTTAAGTCCTTCCTCATTTATTTGAGTGAAGGTTAGTCTTCTCCCTTATCAATGTGAGTGGAGTTGACGTCTCTCGAATATTAGAGAGGTAAAAATCTGGGCGGTGCTTCATGAGAATTTATGTACTAGTCCCAGTAATAGTCTCATGTAAATATGAGTGATAGTTTGATTGTAAATATTAATAATTAGTCTCATGTAATATGAGTTACAAATCTGATTGCAATAGTCAGTGTCAAAAAAAAAAAAAACAAAATGATAAAATTAATATTTTTTATTTGTTCAATTATGGTGTAATCAGATCTCATGAGTGGCAAGTAAAATAAAAAAATTGTTACTCCACCCTATTGCAAATAAAATATGTACTATTCTAATTTTTTACTTTTTCAATAATAATATTGCTTCAGACAAACTACTAAACTTATTTTACTATTTTTCTTTTAGATATTAATTTAAAAACAAAATACCAAATGTATTTTCAATTATAAATACATCACGACAAAAACAAAATTTTCCTCCCGTAGACAAATATAAAAATCACCTTTCAGAAAACAACACCAAACACACCCTAAACCTTTATGGGCGCAAGTATAACCCAGATAGTAATTCTCCAAGCATTGATGCACAACAAGGCCATATAATACAATTGCTTAATTAAAACTAAAAGTTGTCAACATGTACAAAACTAAAAGAAAAAACATAAACCTAAAACATACCTCAGTTGGTTCCCAACTTGGACTCCACTTGGCGGCAATCTAGTCAAAAAGAAAAAGGGAGAAATGAATCACATAACGACTAACAAAAAACTATGAATCTATAAATAAATGAAGGGAAACAAGCACATGGCTAGATCTTAATATCAATATAAATGAGTTACGAATTACAGGAAAAATGACAGGCTTTCAAGAAACTCTACATATACGGAGTTTACAGATAGCACAAACGAACTTCAAAGTTGCTTCCATTTTGTTTCCTTCTCACCTGGACATCGGGCCATCTGGCCATTTGTTAAACTCAAAATTAGCCCTTTCAAATTGCCTATACTCTATGGTGTATATTTAAGGCATAGACAACTGTCATTATACTGAAACTGCATTGTTACAAGAGGTATTTCAGAGTCTTCCCATGTTATTAACCTTTTGCCAAACCTTGCCATGGATCATCACATGCAAGTAAATGAAAATTTTCTAGAAGAAAAGAAAACTCAGTCTCCTAGCACTTTCTTCATCAAAAGACAAGGTTATATGCTGATAATATACAAGAGTAATTAATTCACATAACAGCTAATGGGCATCATAAGAATAACTAGATGCATATTATAGCTACTCAGCGTTATATAAATAACTAGTTCACCATACAGAAGAACTACCAATAGAATTCAGATAGTCTGCTGAAAGGAAACTCACGCTGATGGTTGTGAACTCTCAGATGCATGTACTGGACTTGACCAAGGAGGGGGCTCAGTAACAGGTTGTGCATGCTGTCTAAATGGGCTATCTCTCAATGCATTTGCAGAAAAAATTTGTTTCCTGTTTTCATGAGCTTTTATATTCTATACAGAAAATAAACAATATAAACATTAAAATAAGAGAAACATTGGCAAGAAATGAATCAAAAAAGTTAATATTCATGGGAATAAAAACCTCAGTTCTTGTGGTTAAAACATCTTGAAGTTCTTTAGTAGCACCCATGAGCTTGCTCTTCAAGTCATCACAGACAGTAGTCGAATGCACAACTCTGTCCTGAGAATAATTTCCCTCCGCAATCTCCAAGTTTTGAAGGGTTTGCAAATCTGAAAGAGCCATGTTGAGAGCTGTAATGTCGTCCTTTATCAAAGCAGTCAACTCCTGTATCTCCACAATTGGATCATCAAACATCGATGACCTTTTTGCCACTACATTAAATCAAAACCTGGGTCAACATAGCATCATTTAAAAGAAATTACATTTCCAGTACTTTATCGAAACTTAAAAAAAAAAAAAAGGCAAAGTTTGAGATCAAAGAAGCTTCTTTTAAATTAAAATTTTGATACAAACTCCCTAGAAGAAACTTTGTTTAACCATTCGGGTCACTTACAATCATTTAATAATCCATTTTGTCCTTGCCGTTAGAATGTTAACAAACAGCACACTATTGAAGAGTGAGCGCAACCTTTTATTTTCTTTAAGCCTAATGATCTTGTATTCATTCTACCGGTCAATATTTATAATACAATTAAGTAACAACTAAACAAGAAGCCAATTCGTTAGCATAAGTACAAGATGCTTCAGCTGGTTGATTCAATGGGTGCTTTCTCAAAATGAGCTTCTCTAATTTACTCCTAGTTCGATAAATCAATTTTCTTCTCAGATACCAAACATTACCTAAATCTATGCATTAATATTCAAAATAAAAAAAAAATTAAACTTCATTAAAATTTAAAAATTCCATTGTGAAAAATAAAACAAGTAACGAAAAAAAAAAAGAGAGAGAAAGGGCTTACATTTGGCAAGTCTGGCGATTTTTTGGGAGGCTTCATGGATGCCCAACCCGATTCGAGAAGCCTTCTTGTTGAATTCGGATCTAGAAGAGGCTGGACTCGGAGGTTTCGGTGAAACGAAGGAGTTGTTTGGTTGCTCTACGGCTGTCGTGGTGCCTCCGATCTTCTTCAGAGTTTGGGACAGAGATCGGAACTCAGCCGTCCGATCTCTGTACGGGGACGCCATTAGGTAAATGGTGTCTGATCGGACGGTGCACGACGGGAATGAATTTGTTGTGCGAGAAATATAAACTTAAGTAAAGATACCGTTGCTTGGCGGGGACCGGTCCCTTGGATCTCAAACGAACAACTTTATGCAACCCGCTTTATTTCCATTGTACTGTATTTATTAAAAAAATTTAAAAAAAAGTTAAAAAATGCGATCAATTTCCAACTTGTTAAGTGCTATAATGTTTAAATGTTCCACTCTCTTCATTTTCCTTTTTTTTTTTTTAAGATTAATAAATAAACTTTTTGGTGTCACATTATTTTCAAGAACATAGCTTTATTAATTGTAGTAAACGTTTATATGTAAGGAAAAAGTAAGTTGTTAAGTTGTTTAATAAAAGAAAAAAAAAATAAGAATCACTATTAGGTAGTTTTCACGTCTTTTTTGAAGTTTGAGTATAGGGATTCAAGATTTACTAATATTAAAGTATAAATAAATTTAGGTTTTATTGAAATAACTTTCTCTCTAAGTCGATTTATGGGTTATACCTCTCATTATTGTGTTGATTAAGACTGGTCCTAACATTTTAGTAGGAAAAAAAAAAGTTGTTTGAAAAATTATTGCTCATTATTTAAGCAAAAATTACCATCATATTTTAACCTAAATCAAAGTCGAGCCAAACAAATATTAACGTGAGTCAAATGCGGCAGGCACATCTGATCTAAGGTGTGACTATTTACCTTTTATCTACAAGAAACTCTTGGGTATGAGGGTCTTAACATGACTATCAAATAGAATTATTGCACATATTTCATTTTTTTCCTTTATCATAATAATGATCATAAATATAATTGATCGATTTTGAAATAATGTATAGCTAACAACGATTTATTAAATAGAGGTAAAATGCCCATCCGATCTAATATTTTTCCTTACCCATATACATAAAATAATCTTAGTCATTTCTCATTGGCATAAGCTACTAATTTTTAAATTTATGCTAACGAAAATAAGTTAGGCTCAAAACACCCTGTTTCTAAAGAAATGGGCTTACAATTGATATTGATGGCGTGCTTAGAAAAGCCCAAGTCCGGCCCATTTTGATCCCCACATCAAGAAAATCAAAAAACAATCCCAGCCGTCCGATCTAGGGTCACAATAAAACCCTCACCGTCACCGCAGCTCATTCACTATAAAAGCGACGCCAATTTCATTTTTCCTTCTAATTAGCCTCCCAGGTAATACTAGGGTTTTTCTTGAACACTTCTTTTACTCTCCTTGTATCTAGTTGAGGTTAAAGAGACGGCAACTCCGCTGCTGTCCGCCTTGGCAAGCCGCTGCTTCGTCTTGGCCCTCGATTTTGTATAAATTTACAACTTTTTACCACCAACAAAAGTAGAAGCAAATCCACGAAATGGTAGTGAAAGCATCGAAGGCCGAGAAGAAGATCGCGTACGACGCGAAGCTATGCCAGTTGCTGGAAGAGTACACCCAAATCTTGGTGGCGGCCGCCGACAACGTGGGGTCCAATCAACTCCAGAACATTCGTAGGGGTCTGCGTGGAGACTCTGTTGTGCTCATGGGAAAGAACACTATGATGAAGAGGACTATCAGAATCCACGCTGAGAAGACCGGTAACCCTGCCTTTCTCAATCTCATCCCCCTCCTTCAGGTATATTTAAAGTTTTTATTTTATTATTATTATTTTATTTTAAATTTTGTGATTCGATTGTTTGTTAGTTCTTTCGTTTAACTGATGGAGTGTAGTTTTATTGTTTGAAATTAGGGTAATGTTGGATTGATTTTCACAAAGGGTGATTTGAAGGAAGTGAAAGAGGAGGTTGCTAAGTACAAGGTGAGTTTCTGATTCTATCGTTTTATTAAACTAATTTGATTGCTTATTTAATAAGAAACTGATGGATTTCCTTTTTCTTGGTTGTTTATGTTATTTGTAGCTAGTGCAACGTTTTTCACGATCTTATATTAGTTTTTAGTTTATTTGATTGCTATTGGTAGTAGATTAAGTATAGATTATTTTTCCTTTTTGCAAATAAGCATTGAAGATCGTGTGTATTTTTGTTGTGTAACAACTTCATATTGATTCATCTGATTGTACAGATTTTGTAATTTGATGCCTAGGTGATTTCTGTGGTAATTGATGCTTATGTGTAGATGGTAGCTAGATATAAATCTGCTTTTGTGGTCAAAGTTAGATGTGACTTTGCTAGATTCTCCCTGCAATGATGCAGATGTTTTTTATTGTTTGCTTGAGTAGTTTGATTGTATTTGGCATTTTCTATTGCAATTTGCTTTTTATCCCCATTAATGTTTTATAATATTTTGCGAACAGGTTGGAGCTCCTGCTCGTGTTGGTTTGGTTGCTCCGATTGATGTGGTTGTTCCTCCTGGCAACACAGGTCTGGACCCCTCCCAGACCTCCTTCTTCCAGGTATATGGTTTGTTATTTGATTAAACAGCAGTGGAGTTAAGTGGTAACGATGTGTGTTTGGGGTTTTGCTTGTATCTTACCATTCCAATTCTTTATAGGTGCTTAACATTCCCACCAAGATTAACAAGGGTACTGTTGAAATTATCACACCTGTGGAGCTTATTAGGAAAGGTGACAAGGTGGGATCTTCTGAGGCAGCCCTGCTTGCAAAGCTTGGGATTAGACCCTTCTCTTATGGTCTTGTTGTCCAGTCTGTCTATGAAAACGGTTCCGTCTACAGCCCAGAGGTCCTTGACCTGTCCGAAGATGACCTAGTGGAGAAGTTTGCCTCAGGTGTATCAATGGTCACCTCTCTGGCACTTGCCATCTCATACCCGACCCTGGCAGCTGCTCCACACATGTTCATCAATGCATACAAGAATGTGCTCGCTCTTGCTATTGCAACTGAGTATTCATTCCCTCATGCAGACAAAGTGAAGGAGTTCCTGGCGGTTTGTATTTCATGCACTTTTCCTTCCGTTTGCCTTGTTCTATGTATCTTCACCAAATCTATAATTATTTATTATCATATGAATGCAGGACCCAAGCAAGTTTGCTGTTGCTGCTGCCCCAGCTGCTGCCGGTGGTGATGCCCCAGCTGCTGCCGCTAAGGAGGAAGAGAAGAAGGAAGAGCCTGCTGAGGAGTCTGATGAAGATATGGGCTTCAGCTTGTTCGACTAAGCGCACTGTCATTTGTGCTATAACTTAGGATTTTGACGTTTATGGTTATGTTTTGGGTTTTGTTTGCTTTATTTTCTTAATGCTTTTTATTGATTCAGTTTCTTTTTTACGGAACTGTTTAGTTTTATATAATCCTTTATTTAGGACAATATATATTATGTCCCATGCAAGTTTTGCGTGTTTTAAGAAATTATTTATATGTTATTTTATCAGAAAAGTTTCTTCAAAATTTTCTGATTATTGTATGGGCTATCATTAACTAAAAATCTACCCAAAAGACTGGAAGAATCACCTCAAAGCATTCATTACATTGTGCTTCGCCTTTTTCTCCGTTGATTGATTTTAAATTATTTTTAATCCATTGCAACCCAGCACCTTTTTGAACGGAGCGGTTAGATTACGTTGGAAATTTGACGTTTGTTAATGCATATGTGCTAAAGAAGCCGGCGTAGGTGTTATCTTTTGGCGATCATCTTTCGGAAGCATTCATTCATCATTGTCAGATGTGAAACTCGGGAAGCTTTTCGGACTCAGGTAAGTTCTGGGAATGACTCCGAGATAGCTAATTTTTTTTTTTGAGAAGAAAGTAAACCTTTCCATTGAAAAAACAACACTACATCAGAACATTCATCACTTCTGCTGGGACAGAATTTAACCACACAGCAGACGCATTTGCTCCCACAGCATATCTTGCTAGGGAATGAGCACAAACATTACAGGTGCGGGGGATATGATTAACAATAACATTACAGAACTTTCTTTTCTGGTTTTGAATCTCTTCAATTATCCACCATAAGCCTGTTCTGTTGCTCTTTGTGTTGTTTACTAACTCAACCACTTCTAGGCAATCTGACTCTACAATCAAAGTGGATAAAGCTGCCCTTCTAGCTAACTGCAAACCCCATTCAATGGCCTCAGCTTCAGCATAGCTAACATGTTCCTTCAACCCAGTTTGCTTGATGCCTGCAGCTACAATTCTGTTCTCTGAATCTTTTATAACAGCAATGAGAAAGTCAGCAGAGTGGCAGCAATGAGAAAGTCACTCACATAATTTCGCATTCCAAATCCCAATAATTTCTGAGCGAGCGAGTTCGCTGTTAATCTTCTTGTTTGATAGGAAACCTAACCGCAACGCCATCAGTGCATTTCAACGAATCTAATAAATAATAATGATAGATTTAGAAAAAAATAAAAATAAACAATAATAATCGGAAATATATATAAAGGGAAAGCTGTAGATTAATGAAAGAGATAGTCTTGGCTGAGATTTTCACCATTGTGGTTCTCGCAGACAACAGTTTTTCGTGACTCTACGAAAGTAAAAACAAATGATTCTACGATAAGTAAAAACAAAAGGATTAAAAGTGAAAATCAAAGTGGACCTGTTTGATACAGAGCTATAGGGTTGAAAATTGTAAACATTCAAGTCGATAACTGATATCCTCAGTTGCAGAAAGGAGACGTCTCCTACTTGCAGCACAAACATTTTCAGCTTGTGATAAGCCAACATAATTGATAAGCCGTTGCTTTATTCTGCCTTAACAATCGAATATCAATAGCCTGATTAACGGATATCCTTTTACTTTTCCCCTGTGTAATCAAAATAATTGATGAGCCAAAAAACAATTCTAACGTGATATAAAAATGCTACCTATATTACTGCAAAACAAGATGAAATTTATGTGCCACGGATATGAAACTATATTAGAAAACTTAACCAAAACGACAATATTCAAACTATATTGATTCAATCAAACCCAAGACTGCATTTGAGGGAATTTAGTTAGAAAGCACCGCCGAATTCCAAGTATAAATATCAGTTTAGAACCCTAAAACTCAGGAAAGCAGTTCATTTCTACTTAACAGTATTTCTTTTCCCGGAGAAAAGAAAAAAAAAAAAACCAAAATCAAATGGCGACGAGGCTATCAAAGTCTGAGAAGAAGATTGCTTACGACGCAAGGCTGTGCAAGTTGCTTGAGAAGTACAGCCAGATTCTGATCGTGGCCGCCGATAATGTGGGATCCAATCAGCTCCAGCACATAAGGGCAGGTCTCCGTGACCATTCGATCGTTCTGATGGGAAAAAATACCATGATGAAACGATCCATCAGATTGCATGCTGAAAGAACTGGTAACCGGGACCTTCTCAATCTCATTCCCCTTCTTCAGGTAATGTGATCATTCATATGATCAGCTTATTCAATAATTGTTCTTTTTTACTTTCTGATTTCCGCGGTTCTTTTTTTTTTTCCCCGCTCTTTTTCATATTTTGGTTGAATCAGGGCAATGTGGGTATGATTTTCACTAAAGGTGATTTGAAGGAAGTGAGCGACGAGGTAAGCAAACACAAGGTGGCAGCTCCTGCTCGCGTAGGGTTAGTTGCTCCGATTGATGTCGTTGTTCCTCCCGGCAACACCGGCCTCGACCCCTCACAGACCTCTTTCTTTCAGGTTAATTTATTTATTGTTTGACGTCAGGATTATTTTCTAATTTGACTTTTTTTTTTTTTTAACGTTCATTTAATTTTTAATATACAGTAACTACCTCCAATTCTTATATTTATTTTATTAAGAGAAGTTCATATTACGAGAGAATCCTTCATTATTCTTAGAATCCCTGACACAACGCCTTAAAGCATCCAATGGTTCACAAATTTTGTACAGGTGCTCAACATTCCTACAAAGATTAACAAAGGAACAGTGGAAATTATCACACCAGTGGAGCTTATTAAGAAAGGTGATAGGGTTGGAAGTTCAGAGTCTGCTTTGCTTTCGAAGCTGGCGATTAAGCCATTCTCTTATGGTCTCATTGTTGTGTCTGTCTATGAGAATGGCTCTGTGTATAGTCCACAAGTGCTTGACTTGACTGAAGATGACATCGCAACGAAGTTCCTTGAAGCTGTCCAAAGGGTCGCGTCTTTGGCTCTCTCCATTCGGTACCCAGCAATTGCAGCTGCCCCACACCTCTTCGTCAACGGCTACAAGAATGTTCTTTCTTTTGCAGTAGCTACCGCGTACTCCTTCTCTCAAGCAAACAAAGTGAAGGAATACCTCAAGGTTTGTATTTTGGGACTGTTTGATTCATGTCTGTCCAATTAAAATCTTATCACGTACACATTCATTTTGAATTAAGTACTGAGGCAGAAGCCAGAAATGAAAATATGTGAGGCCTAAAAGTCATAAGAGTAAATTTTAGGGACTAAAGATTTTAAGTGGTATAAAAATTTAGGATAAACACTGTGTGTGTATAACGCGATTAAAATGATAAATAAATGCATAAACATATGAGAAGCGATCAAGTGAGCATCACGCCACGTGGTAGCTTCTCATTAGATGAGGTCTCACATTCCATCCAAAATGAGACTGTCACGTGGCGTGTCCAAGTGAGCGACAACACTCACCTGATCAAGCCCTAGTAACATATATCAAATTAAATTTTGTTAGCTACTTACATATAGCTCGGCCCATGAAATTAAGTCACTAACGAAGCATGATATTGATGAGAAATTTTGAAAAACATGATATGATTTTATCGAATTATTTCATTAAGACTATCCTATCTAAGACTTTCTATTATAACACAGGATCCTAGCAAGTTTGCAGCTGCGGCGGCCCCAGCGGCAGCTGCTGGAGCTGCCCCTGCTGCAGCTGCCAAGGAAGAAAAGAAAGAAGAGCCTGCAGAAGAGTCTGATGATGACATGGGTCTCAGTTTGTTCGACTAATGTGTTTGCATGCAGTTTCTTAATTTTCCGGGCTCTAATTTCTTGATCAACCGGATCTTTTTACCTTTTTAATTATTCTTTCAAGAAGACGATTAGTTTTTTTCCCCTTGAATTAAATAAATCTAGTATATGCATATATCCTTTAAGGCTGCATTGAATAAATCTAACTACTGTCAAAATGAATTCTGCTTTTGCTTTAACATTCAAGCACCTTGAATTTGGGGTTTTCATATGCTGAAGATCAGCAAGCAACGAAGCCAGCTAAACCGAAGACGTTCAACATAATATATATGCGACATGTCTTTTGACACAAATGTGGACACGATCTCATCACTCACTTTTCTGCCAAATGGGACGATGACAAAACGCCAAAGGATTCACGAAGATCTTGTTGAAGACTCAATTCAATTATTTTTCTTCTACTGCGATGATATTGATTAAGGGTGTGTTTGAATTTGGTGCATATGATAATTCACAACTGATGTTTTGAGATAACCTACCAATCACAGGTTGTTAGGTAAAATTCATTCTCAACTTATAGTCAAGATTCATTCCTTTGTAGTGTTGCATTTTATTAGTAAACCAATTAATTTGTATTTTTTAATATAAAAGCACAAGTTAATAGTGGAATGTGATATCAAACCGTCAAGTACAACGGTTTTGAAGGCTAAAAATACCCTAAGATATACAGATTCAACTTCTTCTCATAATCCAATATCTGATATTTTAACCTAACAAAGTGGGATTGTTTTCTTAAATTTTTCTTATGCTATGACTAGTTGTTGATAAGAGGATGAGTTCCTGATGGTGAGAGAATAAGTGGATAGAAGCCGGAATGAATCTGATAAATACAATCAAAATCGACGGTAGTTTAATTAGTTAATATTAATTTGCAACTCTTTATCATCAAGTTAAATCCAAAATTCTATATAATTGAAACTTAAAGACTCCATGCTACTCCAGAGATCTACTACAAGCATATTTTTAAAGTCGGTAAAAGAAAGCTACTTAGTAGATCCATTTCATATGTTTTGCGTTTATAATTCAATTCGGGATTGGTGGATTCATTATTAATAAATTAAGGAGGGAAAAATTAAGGATCATAAATGTTTAAATCACATTAGGTCCGCCAGATCTTGAGCCTATGTGTGGATTGAAATTCTTTCCTTCTTTTTACTTATTTGTTTTCTTTATAACGATTACCTGTATGCAACAGTTGGTTGAGACTTGGACTGATTCCTAACATTCTGATAGTAGTTCGGTGCGATGCTGTCAATTTAGCCATCATTCTCCATCACATCATTTAATTCAAAGCATACAGAGAACGAGAATGATGCAGATGTATAAACCGTACCATCCCATGAATTCTTTCTCCTTATCTAAGGCAAAACAATTAATTATATCAATGCCACCAATGTTTCATCATGTGGCACATTATTGTTATCATTGACTTTATAACACACACTGGTATCGTGCATGTTCTTCCTTTCTTTCTTTCAAAGACCAACTCACAGATCCGATTGCATGTGAACATCATCAGTTTATCCTTCAATGTATACTCGCCTTTACCATCAGTTTGTAGGAGCATTTTTTTCACACCAGTCATCAGGAACTCAATGATTTTTGTATCCCTCCGTACTGTCCAGTTATTTATTGCACGCTGATCGATTTTGGAAGAACATAATCCTTCTCTTTTGTGAACATTCTTAACAACATGCCAATTTAGACAACACAACAATCTTCCGTATTTCATGATGATTATCTTTTTATCATTTAGAATAAAGTCGTAGATAAAAACACTTTATTGATGACTTAAAAAGGAAAACAAATTGGCGTTTTTAATTTATTCTTTTAAGTTCTATATTGTTTCCAACTGGGACAGAGCTGTAATAGGGAAACAAAAAATGTTCAAATATTATACATGGTATATTCATAATTTTAACCTTTTTTTTTTAATAAATAGTTTGGCCTTCATAACTTTAAATTCTAACCACTTTAATTTCGGATTTACTATTTCTTCATGGGACGTTTGCTTCTAGAAATTTACCCATATTACTTTTGCTCCCTGGATTTCCAATTGGAGCTCCGCTATTTCCAGATTATAAACGTTCATTTGCTTTTAGAGACAATCCAGTCAAGCTTTTTAAAAAACGACTTATCATAAATGACATGGGAAACGGATTTTTTTTTTTTTTTAAAAAAGAAGAAGCTTTTTTTTTCAAATAAAAAAAAGAAAGAAAAGTTTGAGGATAATGTATAAACAATGAAACAAAGTGGCTCGTTTTGAGAGGTTGATTGCCGCTTGCTTGCCCAATTCTTTTATGACAAATCGTCCCCACTTGATATTGATTTTAAGTGCGCTCTAGAGTTTTGACTTGCAATTGGGAGGCAAGTTTGAGATTTATTCGATGTGCTTTTCGGCCTTTAGGCCTGCAATAAGTAGGCAAATCGCTGTATCATTCTAATGTAATGTTTATCCATTCCGAGGTTGTATCATTTTATCTTTCAATAAAGTTTTCTCCGCTGATCGTATGTGCATTTATTATGGCTGTAATTAGTGACAACGACTTCTTAATTTTAATGGCCATTAACGAGACCAGAAACGCCTTTCGTTATTAATTTCTTTCCTAGACTTCTTCAACTGGAAACAACTTGAGTTAGCGTGTCGTGTGGTGGGTGTCAAATTGAGACACATTTTATTAATCGCGTCTAGAATCTCTAATTCAAGTTGTTAATAAATCATGTCACTCATTCAACATATTTTTTTATATTTCAATAAAAAAGCACTTGAGTAACATGTTTATAATAACAAATTACAAACTCAAAATTCTAATTAATTTTTTGTCAAAATATAACCAGACAATTATAAAGAATAGGGTATAATTAGATAAACATCGATATACTACTATATCTTTAATCGGATAATTAATCTTATCATTAATGGATTGGAACGTCAAAAACTCTTAATCTAAACTTGACACGATTAATCAATGGATAAGTTAAGTTCTGTCTTAATTAATAATCGTGTTATTTTAAGTCAACATAAATCTACTAACGAGTGTCGTGTTCGTATTAAATTAAAGGGCATGTTCAACTCAGCATTGGTTGGTCACTAATTTTTTTTCCCCTCATTAATGCGTCATTATGCGGCTCAAATTTGTTGCTGAATTAATAGAGAATAAAATGATTTTTGACTCGCCACAAGGAGGCAAAAACGGTGCCATTACTTTAATGGAATGTTTATCTGCGTTTTCATTTCTTAGAAACAAGGGGGGCATGCTGATCACAATATCGCATTATTTTAACCAAGTTGGTTCAAAAAGGACATTAGCATATAGTATAAGGAAAATTGTAATAGCCTAACGAGACCGACATTGCCGTTCTTTCTTTAAATTTCTTTTTGGTGGTGGGGCAGATGAGATGAGTTTGAATCTATCTAATAGGGATTAACACCGATAATCAAAGCTAAAAAGTGTCATGACGCAAGGGCAAGAATAGTAAGCGTAATACATGCTTAGCTTAGGTTGTCAATCTAAGTTGGATACTTGGATATGACCTGTTTACTAATTCGGAATGGGAATCGGAATTAAAAAATTATTTACTTGTTAAATTAAGGTTTGGAATCGGAATCGAACCAGTACCGGACCCATAAATTCGGGAATCATTACTAGAGTTTCCATTCCCATGGGAGGAGGTGGGAATGGAATTCCCATTTCTAGGATTGACCATTTTGCCCTCTTTCAAATTTTAAAATATCCATATTGTCCCCATTTGTAATTAATTAATATATTATTATAATTAATTAATTAATATATTAATATATTGTTAACAATAATTATTAATAATTATAGTTTTTGAATAAATAATCACAATAATTAACATATTATTCTTAATTAATTAATATACCATTATAATAATTATTAATATAATTATTTTAATTAATTCATATACTATTAATTAATTAATTAATCTAATTATTACTATTAATAAATATACTAATATATTATTAACAATAATATATTAATAATTATAATTTTTGAATAAATAATCAAAATAATTAATATAATTCTTACTATATTAATGTATTATTAACAATAATTATTAGTAATTATAATTTGTGAATAAATAATCACAATAATTAAAATATTATTATTATGACAATAATTAATTAGTTAATATATTACTATAATTATTATTAATATAATTAATATAATTAATTAATATATTATTATAATTAATTTATTAAAAATTTTACAAGTAATTAATATATTAATACATTATTGACAATAATTAATAATAATAATAATTTTTGAATAAATAATCACTATAATTAAAATATAACAATAATTCAGTAAATACCTTTTAGTAATTTGTTACAATCTAACTCATTCCGATTCCGATTCCAAGATAAAATAAACACATCAATGGGATTACAGCCTATTTTGATTCCGATTCCTACAGGTCAAGTAAATAAATTGTTCTGATTTCCATTCCCCATTCCGATTCCAGCTCATTCCGATTCCAATCTATTCCGATTCCAGCCTATTCTAATTACTGATAAGTAAACGCACCAATAATGTTTTCAATGAAATAATAGAAAATTTTGGTTTAATTTCCTTAATATAAAATAAGAAGAAAAATAATATGCAAGTATTCGCATATTGGAATTTAAAAACTCAAGATAAAATTTAAACAAGCTGGTTTCAAATGAAGAGGGCACTTCAAATTTATCCATAACAATTTCCTTATTTAAATATATTTTAATGTTCCTCATAAAAAGAAGAACTCATCTATATACATGTGTGAGTTGGAAACGAGAATTAAAATTTGAATATAATACGTATTTTAAATCATTTAAACTTAAAAAAAAAAAAAGTAAAAGTTTTTGCTCATAACCGACAATTATGCATCATGATCCTCGCTATCTAATCCGAAATTCGGATTCTCCTCATCTACAAATGGATAAAGGAAAAGAAAAATTAAGTGCATATTGCAAGGCAAGGAAATGGGCCATGCTTCACATTTTTTTTTGTTGTTGGCGCGTAAGCGCCGCGCCCCCTTTTTTGTGCCCTAAAACATCCTTCCTCGCAAGAATGAATGAACGAATGAATAGCAAGGATTATGCTTTGCTGGCTCACAGTTGACTAACTTCAAAGTAAAAAATTGACCAAAAAAAGAAAAAAGAAAAATAATCTTGTTTCTGCTTTCACTGTTTTCTAATAGACTAATCTCTGTTCTCATTTGTTCGGCGGCCCACACCACCATACCCGCGGAATCAACGGCTGTTATCCGACGCGACGCGTGTCCTGTTACTAGACGTGTAAGCCAATCTCCATCATCATCAACTACCAATCCGAACTGTCCGGGCCACGTGGAGGCAACCCAAGTGTTTGCTTGGCACCGCCTATAGGAAACGTGAAGTGCCAACGCATGCTCGCCTGGTTGGGACTTGGGAGGGTAGATAAACAGGACGAATGCACGTGAAATGCATGCCACGTGTCGGGTGTGAGGACGCCGTCACGTGCTGGGCAGCGGGATTTAGTTGGAGGGCACTACGGTGATTGGAGCAATCGGCGGGGGACACGTGGACCAATCAGGGCGGTGGGTGTCGTGAGGTTGAAGCGGTAAACACGGAGATTGAGTTGAAAGGGGGAAGGATCTTTCCAAATCCATTTAGCCGAAATTTTCAAGTGGGGATGAGACAAAGCCCACCAAGGAGAGGAGACTTATCCGAAGCACCTTGGAACTAGTTTCCATATTTTGGAATTTTTCTTTCTTTCTCATTCTCCCCAAGATAAAGCAGTGATTTTTAATTTGGACAAAAATATTAAAAATGCGAGCGATATTTAATTGGAGGATGCATTTTTGGGAAATGGATTAGAGCGAGAGATTTAATCAATTTTCCTTTTCTTTTTTTTTTTTTAAAACATTGCTGGTAATATATAAATATCAAAATGTTTATGTTATTACAAATCATTAAAGACGCCGGATTAGTTAATACGACAAGTATTTTTAGGGTTTACTTATTATTTTAAAATTGAGTATAGTTTAACAATAGAGAAAGCAGTCCCAAAAACAGGGTAAGGGACCTCCAGTTTGTGTCCAAGGGTTGCGAACATCAAATTTGTTATGTTAAATAACCAACTGGCTTTTAAATTTTAATTAAAATTAATAGGCAAAACCTTGGAGTCGTTCTGAATCCGACTTTTCCCAGCTTGTTGGGTGAAACGTCAGACCGCCAGATTGCAGCTTCACTGACACTGTCAATAAATCGTCATTGGGCCGCAGTCGTTTTCATCCAACGAAATCTAGAAGCAAATAATAAAGAAATAAATAGATAAATTGTGGTCTATTATACAAGCCTAACATAAATGTCGGCTGACACGCTTTGACCCATAGCCACAAAACAAAAGCATGTGTGTTGCCCTGAGGAAGCATCCCAAGAAAAAACAAAACCCTTCACAAAGTGTTGCAGGAAACACTGAATCATCCTATCACCATCATCGAAGTAACCCAGATTGCATACGTGGCAGCATTCAATTGGTAGTTGCAATAGGAGTGAAACACCCGATCATCATTCATGGTGGGCTTACTTTTAAAAATTAACTACGAGCGAAAGACCAAAGTCTCCGTTCCAACATTTGATTCCAAACAAGGCCAAGGTTTAGACCGGGGGACGCTCCTTCTTGTTAGGTGAAGGAAATGGATAAGCTTCATGTGCCGGTGTCCTAACCCAATAAATATGCTTTTGAACAACAACGTTAAAAAATAAAATAAAAATTAATTTTCAATATTTTTTTAAAACATTTCTTCGCCACCACTACTTTCAAAATTCCTCGTTCTTTATTCCACACGCCTTTTCGGTATTTTATTTCTATATCTCTCTTTTTTTCTTTTTTTTTTCCCCTGAAAGATGCATATTTCTATTTCTCCTTCTTAATCTTATCCCCAAACACGTCCCTATGTCTGTTATATATATACAGGCCTCTCCCTCTTTTCTCTCGTGTTAGAAGAGCAAACCAAACCAAAGTTAACGTTAACGAAACCCAAAACGACTACGTTTTATAATTTCATCTCTCTCTGTCTCTCTCTCTCATGCAAAAACAATGGTTGATCTAGATTGTAAAACGAAAATGCCTAGCAAGTCTCCAAAGCTTTCTAATAAACTTCAGGTTTCGATTCCGACGCCGTTCCGGGGAGCTACTAAATCGCCTGTTGCTTGTTCAGATGCGGCTTGTTCGGCTTACGAGCAGTATCTCCGTCTTCCGGAGCTGAGGAAGCTATGGAGCTCGAGGGACTTTCCCAACTGGGAAAACGAGGCCGTTTTGAAACCGGTTCTGCAAGCTTTGGAGATCACCTTCCGGTTCGTTTCGATCGTCCTCTCTGATCCAAGGCCGTACGCCAACCGGCACGAGTTCAAGCGGCGGCTGGAGTCGCTGGCTACCAGTCAGATCCAGCTCATCGCGTCTCTATGTGAGGACGATGACCGCTCTGGCACGGCTCCGATCGTCGATTTGACGACGGAGAATGGCTTCTTGGCTCGCAACAGAAGCTCCGCTGAGGTGTGGAAGGTTCCGGGCGGGGAATCGACGTTAGTTAACAGAACAAGTGAATACAGCCTGCTGCCTCGTCTCGCCACATGGCAGAAATCTGAGGACGTGGCGGATAAAATTATGTACATCATCGAATGCGAGATGAGACGGTGCCGGTACACTCTCGGCTTAGGCGAGCCAAACCTCGCCGGGAAACCAAACCTCGAATACGACGCCGTTTGCAAACCAAAGGAGCTCCACTCTCTGAAAAAGAACCCCTACGATCACCAAATAAACAATCACGAGAATCAGACTCTCTATACAGCACACCAAATCCTCGAGTCGTGGATCTTCACAGCGCAACAGCTCCTAAAACGCATCGTTTCCAGGATAGAGAGTAAGCAATTCGAAGAAGCGTCAAACGACTGCTATCTACTCGAAAGAATCTGGAAACTTCTGTCGGAGATCGAAGACCTCCACCTGTTGATGGATCCGGACGATTTCTTGAGACTGAAGAATCAGTTATCAATATCCTCATTATCCGAATCCGACCCGCTTTGTTTCAGATCACTTGGGCTCTTTGAAATTACGAAACAGTCCAAGGAATTAAAACACAATGTACCGTTAATACTAGGAGTGGAGGTGGACCCCAGAGGTGGGCCCAGGGTGCAGGAGGCGGCGATGAGAATGTACAACGAGAAGAAAGAGAAAGACTTCGCGAAGATTCATCTGGTTCAGGCGCTGCAAGCGGTGGAGGCCGCGTTGAAGCGGTTCTTTTACGCGTACAAGCAGTTGCTGGCGGTAGTGATGGGGAGCTTAGAGGCGAAGGCCAACCGAGTTGTGGTGGTCAGTGGGGCATCGAGTGACTCGCTGAGTCAGTTATTTCTTGAGCCGACTTATTATCCGAGTTTGGATGCTGCTAAGACTTTCTTGGGAGAGTTTTGGAGTCATGAAATTGAAAAGAAACATTAAACTTTCGTCTATAGTTTCATTTTATTTTACAGTTTATACACAAGGCCAAAAAAATTAAATTAAAGCATTTTTCTTTGTATTGAATTTTGGCAGAATTTTGCGTCTGTTGTATAATTTATTAGTTGATGCTACATCGTTGTAAAATATTTTGATATGATTATAATGGAAACACTTAAATTTTGATTCATAAGTTTGTTTTTGGCCGTTTTGATATGATTATAATGGAAACACCTAAATTTTGATTCATAAGTTTGTTTTTGGCCGTTTAAAGTCTGTTTCAGAATTTTTTAGTGTTTGAAGGTGATTTTAAAATGTAAAAAGTTAATTTTTTAATTTAATTTTTTTTTAAACTGAATATATTAATAAGACTTATTGTAGTATACACACTTATCAGGCAATTGCTGGCAAGCGGTTTTAATTTAATTTTTTTAAAAAATTATTTTTAGTAACATTATCAGCTTATAATAAATAATAAGTAGTAACTTTTTAGAATTCGATTTCAATAAGTTCGTAATAAATTTTATACTTCATAATCTTTTTATATTTTTATAATAATTTAATCTTTTAAAACTCATAAAACCTTTAAAAATAAATTTTATAAGATATTCAGTTAATTTTCTTTATAACTAATTATTTTTATAGTGCAACGAACAATAATTATTTTAAAAACTATCGATGCCTATTCTTTTAATTAAACGCCTTCAATATAATTTAGAAATCATTTAGTGAGAATTGGCAAGGCATGTGGATATTTATAACATTCATCCCATACAATATTTCATGAAAATAATAAATCATTTCATCCAAATTGAAAATTTATCTATTTATCATCAATCATCAATCTTCAATCTTAATCAAATAATCAATATAAATTTCTCAATATAGGAATAAGAGCGACTAAATTTATGACTTATGAATAAACAGAGCGCTGTGAAGCTCTTTGCCAAGGGAAGAAAAAAAATTATCAAAAGTGAGGTGTTTGTGTTTCAGAACAATATTGAAAGCGCTTCTCAAGGGTCTCACCTACTTTTACTTAAATTACAATTAATTCACTTAAATGTGACCATTGTTGATTGAGTCTGATTATGTTGAAACTGCTCTAAGATAGAACGTCATTTCATAACCACATGATCAAATTTATAATGTGTTTTCTACTATTTATCACGTTATATGTGAGAATAATTCGTGCTCTATCTTATAGCAGCTCTAAAATAGACATGGCCTTATTGATTTCATTTTATAAGATTTAATTTTTCTCAGTCTATGTTTCTGTTGTAAGTAATTTATCTCATTTTGTTCTTAGACATTATCATCAATTTATCATTTCTTCAAGCTGAAAGAGACCTACAGATGGCAATACCACAAGGCTTAACTAATAATCATTGATTCAATCATTATTGAAGTTTAAATTCTTATTTGGGGTAAATTTGAAACACTAATTTAGACCACTGTACGAATGACATATAGCAACATATAATAAAGAGAAGAAAAATCATCATTATTGAGTAGAAAGAGGATAGTTTGCGAAAGTTATAGTATAGAAACCTAAAAGCTAACATATGAACAGTGCAAACCATCATGAAAAATAATAAAATATCTTATTATTGGCTAAAAAAAAGAACTAATGAGGTTGAAGATTCTTTGACCAATATAATAAGAGGAGACTATGTCAGCTATCCTTTGCTGCCCCTTAAAAAGCAGTAGGACCATAAAATTAAAGGCTTGCACGTGGCCAGTTAAGAAGGCTATAAGGTGACTAAAAGTTTTCTTGTCTCTCGAGCTCAGGGATGCCATCATCAAAGCATAAAAATTAAAAATACTAAAATAAGCTCACTTGTGGAGTACACACAATTGAAAATTTGTTAGTTGCCTAAAATTACCAAAAATACTCTCAGAAACACTCTTATATAAGCTCCACATATTAAATTTTTAAAGGATATCTCTCTCATTTTGCTCCATCCAACTCTAAAGATTTTTTTCAAATCAAATTTCTTGAGAAGTTGCTTCATGTTCTTCTTCATTCATGTCTAGTTTTTTTTCCTTACCTTTTTGTACCTTTATAAAAGATCTAGACCACCTCATCTTTCCAATGAGCTTTAATAAGGTTTTGTTAATATTGTCAAACAAATCATGTAATATTTAATTTATATAATGGATTGGTGATTAGTTACTCTTGTGGATGTAGGCCAAAGAATCAAAGTACGCAAAATCTTATGTTCTTTATTGTTTATTTTTATTTTCTATTTATTATGATGGTTTTGATGTGCAAATCATTTTTCATATATGAATTCATATGGGTTATCCTATAAACTCTATTGAGCTCCCTAGATAAGCTCTATAGAGCAATCCTCCTCGGAGCTCTCTTGAGCTCCCATATCAACTCTTTAAATTAACTCCATAGATCTCTTCATATATTCCAATTTAAAACACCTCAGTTTACCTCCCAACTCACCTCAATTATATCTCCTGCATTGAAAAATAGAAATACACATTTGAACTTAAACTTAGCCCAATCTCTTCTCAAATATAAATTTATTTGATTAAATCGGAGTTGAACTGAATCCGATGAAAACAACCATTAGATAGTTCAAATCATATCCTAGAAAAAATAAGGTAAAAAACAATTCTGAAATTAAATAACTATTGGTTCTTGTGGTCCTTGCCTCTCAGACAGATCTATACACATCCTTCGTTCATATGACATTAAAAAAACTCTGCAGCTAAAAATTTGCCGATTTCGTAAACATGGTTGTTAAGACTGTTGGGAAAATATGTTCTTTAAAGCATATGTGTTTTATTTAATTGTAATAAATAATTTTTCTGATTAATAAAATAAATGAGGTATTTTATTCAAATATCTTAATTGCATAATTTTTTGAGTAAAGTCCATTTAATCATATTATATGTATTTATGTGATCATCATGTGGATTCACATAAGACATAAATACAAGTTATCTTATGATTAAATAAATTAAGTTCGCAGTTGATAAATAAAGTTGGGCACTTTATTTAGGTTTAGACTGTAGTAAATTCATTGAATGATTTATCTTAATCATGTATGAATTTGTCAATGCTGGTTTGACTTACATCGAATGGATCACATACGAGATTTAATTAACCTCGAAACGATCACGACTTATTAAATCTCATAGACATTGATTTTATCGTAATCTTAATCTTGAGTTAATTATGATTTCATGATTGTAATTGTTATTCCATTTGAGTTACCATTGGGCATGACACTTTGTGGTCAAGACACCCAGATTCTTGGTGAACAATTATGAGTATTGGACTTATGGATTAACAATATAAAATTTGACGACACATCTCGATGAGTTTTCAGACTTGATCATGTAATTCTTCGGAGTGTATCAACATATTTAGTATGTTGAAAATGATTATTAGAGAAAACCAAGTATCAAGGAATAAGATGTAATTAAATCGATTGGACGGTTGAGATATCGATTTAATTAACGATGTATAAATGATTGAGCGAAAGAAATCAATGTGGCTTGGGACTAATTATTATTCAAACATACAATTATGGAGACCCAATCTTATAGTGGAGTAGAATTGGAATTAAATGATTAGACTTGTTTAATTACATGCTTAATTGTTGTAGCCACTATTGTATGTTCCCAAACGATCCCTGTCACCATTTAATTGATCGATTGACACGTGCTTTATCACTATATAACTATCAGAAAATTTTTCTCAAAATTAATTCGAGAAAACCTTTTCTCTCGATATATATATGACTTTTCTCGCCAGGATAGAATAAGTTCTTTTATATCTCTTCATACGAAACCCAAGCGCCTTAATTACGAAACTCACTTTTTTCTTCGTCATACCTCAGAATAACATGCCCTTATACATAAGCATATTAATGGAGCCTCCCACTAAAAGATATAATTATGTTTTTGACCCAAATTGCTAGTTATCTTGCTTATTGATCCACACTTGTAACACTTGTCTCTTGGCTTGCCACTTCTTTTAGTGAACACTTTGCCAATCCCTACTATTTCTTGCTCATTCCAGTCTTTCGACTTAAGCCTTGAAGAGAATCCTTTTTCAGGAAATTTTCTGCTATGATAAAACTCTTCTATAGCATGTAGTTCGTGCATTAATTCAATTAAGGTCATATCTTTAGCCACTATTGTTCCCAAATGATCCCCGGGTTAGCTCATTTAATTGACTGCACCACTACTGGATTAATAAGAAAGATAACTAGCAATTTGGGTAAAAAACATAATTATATCTTTTAGTGAGGCCCATTAATACGCATGATATACTTTACGTTATTTTGCTACCCATGACAAAAAAGTTAAGAATTTAATTTCATAATTATAGGAACCTTAGGTTTTCCACTATGAAAGAGATATAAAAGGACTTATTTTATCCTAAACAGGAGAGGAAAAGTCACTATATATATATAAGAGAAAAAGATTTTTTTTCTCGAATTAATTTTTGAGAGAAAAATTTTCTCCTGCTAGTTAGTTTATAGTGGTGATAAAGGCGTCCACACGTCAAGTGCAGATCAATCCTGAGTCATAACTTGGAAGATCGTTTGATGACGGATCGTGATCTAACGAACGTAGTGGTGACGGATCGTGATCTAACGAACGTAGTGGTGACGGATCGTGATCTGAGAGCCTAAATCACATCAACGGAAAAAGCTAAATCAAATTTTCAAGGTACGATTTCTAGATTACAAATTCATATATATTTTATGAGATCGATCCTAAATTTTTTTTTTAAAAACTGAATTTTCCCAACAAAGACTTGTATTCAAACGATTTCACCAACATAGTACCACAACGAGTATAAAATCTCAGATTTGATTCCTCTACATGCATGTAATCCTCCTTGTTTGAATTATTTGTCCAATTCTTGGGTTCGCTTTGGGACGCTTGTCAGCTTAAACTTTTAGGTGATTCCTCTGAAAACGGCATCAGTGTTCATATATTTGTTGGAGTACGATTCTTTTATAATGGTATCAAAGCTAGAAGTATTAATATCAAATTTTTTTTTTTCCAGCTTTACTTCTTTCCTTTTTCCATTTTTGGTTCGTCAAGCAATAGGCGTTTAGTTACAAAAAAATGAAAATATGCGTGATCAAATGCGAATTTGATATTTTGCTTCGTTTGGTTACTAAGAAAGTAAAAAAGAGAACTCGGAGAATTTGATAGAGAAGAACATTCTGGATTATATTAATTAACACTCCAAATCTACGTACAAGCCAGTATTTATATATATTAGTAAATTAGAAATCAAAATATCTAAAACAACTTGTAAGAAATTCTTAAGAGACTGGAAATGCAAATGGCGATAGTAACTTGGATTGTTACGTGAGGTGTAAATGAGGTAGGCTCGATATAGCTGATGATGTGGACTCATCGAGCTCCTTGTTGCATACATACAAGGCGGTGAACTTGAGCTAATTAAGCTGACATTGAGATCAATACCGAAATAAATTCCACGTGAGGTGAGGAAATTCAGAACTCAAAAGAGTGAACGGATCACATGGCTTTAGCATTGATGCTATCACTATAGCATTAGCCAACTTGGCAAATTGAATTTATCCTGATATGGGTAGCTTGGGAAGATCAAAATGCATGTGTAAATTGTCGGGTCGTATTGACAGCTGAGTTATTCACGCCATTGCTGGCAGGGCAGCAGGGCAGGTCATGCATGCATGTAGCAGGCAGTTATGGCATTTATGCATATGCTTTTACAGCTAGCAGATACTCTCTCTCTCTCTCTCTCTCTCTCTATATATATATATATATAGAGAGAGAGAGAGAGAGAGAGCAATTCTCTATTTTCTTCTTTCAGCAGTTTAAGAAATTATTGCAGTAATTCTTAGGATAGGCCAGATCAATTTCTTTTCTTTTTTTTTTTTTTAGTCTTTGTTTTTTAAGCTTCACAAGAAGGAAATTGAAAGAAAATGGCCTAAATTAGAAAACGCACATTAACAAATAGCTGCTGTCTATACAACGTTTTTGTATCACGGTTGAGATCCAAAATTCCAAATCTCCAAGGATGAAGTCCAAATAAGTAAAATCAAGCCCGATGAGATCGAATTTCCAAATCCTTCGCCTTTGTAGGTTCAAATGCTACGCTAGTACAGACTAAGGTTAGTGTATTATAAAACAATTTAAGTATTGTTTAATCAGATGCATGCATTGAGTTATTGAGTAGGACTCGTAAGTTAATGTTATTAAGTTAAATATAATATAATATAGTATACCTGTTATAGCCGGTTAGGCACCCGTGAACGGCGAACCCACTCCAATGAAGGCGAGCGGATGAAACCGAAAAGTCAAACGGGCGTTGACCACCCATTGGATTTGGCGCTATTTTCTCAACAAGTGTCGAGGATATGAGCGCAAACACGCGGTTGAAGCTCCTTTACGTATGCATGTGACTCGGGAATGCTAAAACAAAATCTCAAATCCCATGACGCCACGTGTTCAACTCCCCAACGACAGAGTCCCACGCGTCCATCTATCTCAATCCTTGATTCACTCAAAAACCGTCTCGTTCATCCTTTATTTCGTTGTTCGAGTCGATCGTTTCGAAAATGGAAGATCATCATCCTAGCCACTTTGTTTTAGCTTCTTGTTTAGAAAAATTCATTAACGTTGGTAAGATTTTTCTGAATCTCCGTTTTGCATATTTTGATTCTCCTTTTCATTGGGGTTGCTCTTGATTTTTTTTTCTTTTTGGGTTGAATTTCTTCTTCAAAGTTCTGTAATCACATGGGATTACAGCCTTTGACTTGAATGGCTTTGTTAAGACGCATAAGCAACCTCTAGAATTTCTCAGAGTCTAATCTTTTTTTTGAGATTTTATTGGTATAATAATAATAAACGTAGCTTTTAAATTATCTCCTTTTATACAAAGGGCATGTCAAAATCTTTAGGAGGGTTTTCTGTGATTTTAACTAGTCTGTTTTGTTGATATTATTTTGTTTTTTCTTGATACAAAATTTTGAGGTTTCCTAGTTGGAAATGGGATTGATTTTTGGGCCAAGTATTCCAAATAGTGTACAGATTATAGTTCCCTATGCCCTTTCTCAAAAGCCAGCCTCTTTTATGTCATCTGCTTCATTTACAACCCGTAATGAAAGCAACCCCCATCGTACTTTTCGGCTGAAGAATTGGGGTTTTGGGTCGTGTGTTTGTAGGGGAAATAGTATAAAGAGATCTTGCAGTGCTAATTTTAATGAGTTTTTGGATGATGATTTCGCAAAACAAGCTGAAGAATTAGCACGAAGGTTAGATATCATGGACGATCATGTTGATAAGCATGATCATGATCAAAATAATAAGGAGACAGCGTATGCTGTAAGAGATGTAAATATGGGGTTTTCGATGCAATTTATGCTTCCAAAGTGTGAATTGCTTGAGCATAATTTGCTTGGGATCCGGCCAGAGCCAGTGGACTGGCCAGAGAGGGAAGAGATTGTTAGGGTGAACATTGAACAGAAAGCTAATTGTGTTGGTATTCCTCTATCGTTGAGGATGATAAAGAGAAAGCAAAAATGGAAAGAGGGTTTTGGAGATGCAGGGGATTTTGCATACTGTTCGGTGAATAGGGCATTTTCTTCGCTAGTATTTATCATTAGAGAGCTTCAGGCCTGTGCCTTGCATATAAGAGAGGGTCTTTATTGTGAAGACTTGAAAGAGATTATAAGTAAGATGCAAAGGGAAATGAACTCATCATTTGTTTGGCTCTTTCAGCAAGTTTTCTCACGAACACCCACTTTGATGGTCTATGTTATGATTCTTTTGGCTAATTTTACGGTGCATTCAATGAGCAATAACGTTGGGTTTGCAGCTAGTCTATCGCCAGGATCATCTGAAACCATCACGGAAACTGTTTCATTGACGGGGGAGAAGAATCAAAAAACATCAGAGATTGATTCTTTGACAATTAAGAATTTACTACTCTCAATTTCTGATATTGTTAACGATGGTGATGGCAAAAAAGTGAGCCGTATTTCCAGTGGGAATGCAGACAAGCGCTTCAGCAGATCATCGCCTTCAATTCAATACCCTAGCTTCATACCTTATGAGATGTCTGAGGTCTCCTCAGGTAAACAATTTCCAATTAATAAAGAGGAATTGGATTTGTGGAACTCAGTATTGGACGAAGCTTTAAGAATTCAAGAGGAATCAGAATACAGGATTCTTGATCATGAAACAATGCAGCATTTTGTAACTCCAGTAACTTTGAAGCTTGAACCGGATGATTACATGGACTATTTTAGGACAGATCTTCTTTACCAGATGGGTGTTGCCGAGGAACCCAATAATCCACTTCTGCTCTTAAATTATGCCCAGTTTCTGCGTTTGGTTACTAAAGATTATGACAGGTATTTTGTGGTTACTTTTTTAATTTGTTTATTAAAATTGGCTCAATCGTTTGTTAAGGCCTATTACCTTTAGAAGTGAAGATGATGATTAAACTTTTCAGTAACAGAAGCAATAATAGAAGTAGGATTGCCTAATTAGGTTGACATCGTAAGTCTCTGCTGATTAATGTGAATTTTAAGCACCCAATTAGCACAGTCATTTACAGTTTTGCGTCGTAAACATTTTTGAAATCATCTGTCTGCTGATGGGATGGGGATGGCGGGTTATGATTCAGTTTTTTGCTTTGGTATGTTGAGCTTCATGTGGGATTGTCTATTCATGTATTCTCTGCTGTTGATGCTCAAAACTAGCTTAATATGTTTGTTTTGATATACTGTTTGCAGGGCAGAAGAATGCTTCAAGCGAGCAATACAATCAGATCCACCAGATGCTGAGGCATTGAGTCAATATGCAGACTTCTTATGGCTAGTAAGGAAGGATCTATGGGCAGCAGAGGAGACATACCAGCAAGCAATGGCAGCAGAGCCAAATAGCTCTTCTTATGCTTCCAAATATGCAAGTTTCCTCTGGAATACTGGTGGCGAAGAGACCTGTTTTCCTCTCAGCAGCTCCCAGGACGACTATAATCATATCGTTTGACCAAAGAGGGATGAGAAATCATCGAAGCTTAGTATATTACCATCATTTTAGTATAAATATTATCATCAATCACCAGGAAAGTTGAGTTCTTGGTTTTTTTTGTTTGGTGTATTCAGCTTGTAAAAAACTGTTGATGAGATGCCATAGTTATTTTACATATGCAAACGAATAAATCTTGCTCTTTGGAAGCTTTCCTTAGAGCTCATTCTCTTTAGTTTTGCTCGGAGGAGGCACCCCATAAATTTCTGGTTTTTTCCTCAAATCATGATAATTTTAGCAACAAATAATAAGAGATCAAGGATCCGTATGGTTATAATTTTGATAATCAGACAACACATTCATGAACATATTCATAGAATCTGTAATAATTAAGAGAAAATGAGTATGGAAATTGCAAAGCTAGGCTTAAAAACCACTTATAATATATTGATAAGAGCTTTGACTGTAATTCGTCGCTGTAATTTGCTTATTACAATCCAACTGCTACGTTTTCAAGAAAGTAAACTGAAATCTCGTATTCTAAAAGACTGGTTACATGGTGACATTAATACAAGTAACGTTCCAAGAATATGTAAAAGAATTTGCCCCTATCTTCAAAATACAAAAATTAGGGAAACAAACCAATTTATACAACTCAAAAGCCAGAGGGCCAAAAAAAACAAAATGACTAAACTGATTTAAGTGGAAGTTTAGCGTTTTAGAAAAGAAAGTGAAACTACAACATCACCAAAACCACGTGTGGCGACTATCAACAGCTTTCATTGAAGTTGGTACTAAGGGCATCCGACCAAACTCAGCTGCAAATCTGTTTAGACACTGGGTTCTTTTTTCGGAATGGCCTCCCAAGGTACTAATTCCAGTTGAACCAATCTCATATATTTTACCTACATGGGCAATGCCAATGTTTAAAACAGACAATACTCATCTAAAAAATCATCCAATGTGTAAAAATAATAATGGAAACAGGATATCGATAGAAGCATTTCACAAAAATAATGCATTTCATTCTTGAGTTGCCCTAATAGGCTAATATCCATCCAAAGTTGAAAATCACCAACTAGCATTTAAATGCAACTCCATTCCAATCGATGTAAAGAGAGAGGGCGGATCAGAAAACCTGTTCAGATTCAAGTAGAAGCTGCCATAAACCGAGCAGCATCAAAAAGTTTGGATGTTTCAGCTCAAGAAAGAAAATAACAGAGATGCGTAATGTAAGATATGGTTTAACAACATTCATCTAATACTCTTTTGCACAAGCAATTTTGTCACCTCACTCCCACAAGCAATTTTGTCACCTGACTCAAACCTTTGTGCCTTTTCATGCCTTTAAGGATTTGTTTTATGAATCTTTAGAAGCAATGCAACAATATTCTTTTTCCCTTGACAATGATCTGATTTAATAAAGTTTTTGTCAAGCAAGTTTCTGATCACATTTCTCTGCATACAGAAAGTCAATAGAATCAAGTAGAAAAACACAAGGACAGAATTCAACAATCCAGGGAAATAATAATAACAAAAATGAGAGCACCAATTTGATTAGGAAAGAATGAGAAAGATATTTATAAACTATTATATAATTACCTTTCACCCATATGGGGGGAGCATCAGTCACATTAGCAACAAGAAATGACATCGCAATATCTTCGCAGTTCCTGATGAACCATCAAACAGCCAGTGGAGCAATTAAATATATAAACAAAAGAGAAAGACATTGAATCAAAATGCCAAGTAATGGATTAAGTCAGTGGAAGAAGAACCTGTTCTCGGTAACAAATTCTTTAATCAATGTCGGCATCTCATTTGTATATAGATGCAGATACTTTTTGTGGAAAAAGGAAGCTTTTGAGAGCACCATACTGTATGTTCCAGTCCACCAAACAGACCACCACCCACAATATGAATAATAATCCTTACCTTCTTTCTGCATAGAGATTAACAAGCTCATAAGTGAAAGCAGTTCATGTGGTTTTCCAACCAAAACATAGATACTAACAAAAGCTTTTGTATTTAGCATAATTTTTCCAATCTCCGCACTCTCCTGTTAATGTTTAAAAACTCGGTTGACCATACAACAATATCCAAAGATGATGCACATGCATGCACAGTGCCATATCAAAGAGACTTGAAATGAATAATGAGAATATGAAGCTCAAAGGTATCATGATTTACATGCAGAGGCATGTTGCTCACAGTACAAAGTTCTTTCAACAATTAGGCAAATGTTCCTTCCACACAGAGGACAATGAACAAGAATATGAAGCCTACGGCCATCACAATTTACATGCAGAAGCATGTTGCTCACACTACAAAGTTTTTCCAACAATTAGGCAAACGTTCCTTCTACACACAGGACAATCAACAAGAATATGAAGCTTACAGCCATCACAATTTACATACAGAGCATGTTGCTCACAGAACAAACTTTTTTCAACAATTAGGCAAATGTTCCTTCCTTCTACAAACAGGACAATGAACAAGAATATGCAGCTTAAGACCATCACAATTTACATACAGAGGCATGTCCCTCAACCCATAATGCTTCTTCAAAATTTCCAGACATCTAAACTCACTAACGGATAAGCACTAAGAGAATATGAACAAGAGCTTAAACACTACTGGCTCCAAATGTTAAAGAACTGTCAAAATTTGAAATTGCAGCAAATGCAAATGCAATTAAGTTAAAACATACCGATTCAACGCAAACCTTTCGGGGGACAAAGCCCACCATTTGATCCGGTGCACTTTGCCAAACATCAAAAGCAAACTTTACCGAATGGCAAGGAAATATAATATCATCATCAATTGAGAAAACAGCATCCGCCTTCAAATCCTTAATCTCTTTAAATCTATTGTTCAAACTGTCCTCAGTATTGATATCGAATTTCAGTTCAACTTGTCGCCCATTTCTAGAGTTCTTCCGTATTATGTGTTGTAAAAATATGTGAAGAGAATCTGAAGGAGGATCAGGCTCACTCCACACTATGTGTATAGAATCAAGCCCAGGACATTTAGCATAGTGGGCAATAGACTGCTTTAGTAGATCATATCTCTTCCATGTGTTCATCAAAATAGCATATCCTTTCCTATTAACAAATACCAACTTTATAACATTAAAACACATCTCTAATATACTTCAATACGACTAACAACTACAGAAATCACAGTATTATATATTTAAAAAAAAAAAAATTTCGTTGTTGTGCTTCTACCTATCTTTGAAAACACAGACACCTCAATTCCAGTAACCTACAATTCTACAAATAATTACAAATTCAAATCTTGTATTTAGTTTAAACTCTTAAAGGGCAGTATTTGCAACAGCTATATCCCAAGTCATCAACTTTAATTAATTAGCAGTTAATTAAAGTTTATTATGTCAAAAGGTACTAATTATTAACTACCTGTGGGAAACTGCATTCTAATAAATTCCCCGTATTTGAGCTCAAATAACAAGAAAAAGTAGAAACTTTACAACGATTTAATTGCAAAGTTAGAAACTTTCCTAATTTGTTAACTAAATATCAGTTAAGAGAAAGTCAGCACAGAGCTTCATGTGATGTGGGCACTAAAAATGGAAAAGCGAACAAGAAACTGTACGAACCCTGGAGAAGACGAGCGGTCCACTGGACCGGAGTCGGTCCATTCCGTTAAGGTGGAGCCGCGGCTCAGGAGTAGGAACACCGTGAACGCGATGCAAAAACAGAGTAAGAGCTTGATCTTAGCCGATCCGACGGCTGAGATCGCCAGTTGCCTGAACCTTTGTGCCGTTCGACGGTTATTATTAAACAGCAAGCTACCTCTCATCACCATCAACTGCTTCTTCTTCTTCTTCTTCTTCCTTCTTTTTTTTTAAATTTTATTTGTTTTAAACTCAATCGACTCGTCGGAGCCGAGCCGAGTCTCGAATCCGTCACCGCATAAATGATGTTACTACTCTTTCTGCAAACCTTCTCGTCGTCGTCGGGAGAAGGGAGGGAGTTGTTACGGTGCGGTTAAGGTGCAGCGCAGTAGCGAGTGTAAAAATTGACGTGCGGGTACGTCCATAAGAAAGTGGGGCGTGGCGGACGCGTGTCGTGATAGGATTGGTTGACTTCACCTACTCGCGGCTCTCAGGCTCAGTCTCTCTTTGTGTGTCCGTCTGCACAGAGCTTGTTTCTCGCAGATCAGATCTTCCGTTGATTGGGAAAAGCAACCGCATGTGATGATAGTGAAACAAAGCCGATATTAGAAAAGGTCGTATCAGCCGTCGGATGAGGTTGAATTCTGTGAGATTAACGGCAGTTAGAGGAGTTGATTTTTCCCAGAGTGGGACCCACCTGGTAGTGAAACACCGATATATTTCTTTTTGCGCGTTTTGTTGATTCAAACAAAAGAGGAATGTCCCCTGTTGCGTGTTGGACTTTTAGAAAACGGAACGAAGAATGCTAAATCTGCATGCGTGTCATCGTACCGGATGCCAAGTAATGTTTGTATTTCGTAACTAATTAATATATCTCGTCCTAAATTAATTATATTACTGAATTTACATTATATTTTTATGTGGCTCCGTCTAATTTTGACACCTTAATTCTGATGTTGGTTGACATCACTTCAGCCACATTGACAAGCATTGATTGATTTTAATACATATTTAGTGTATCATTTTGATTTTAATACGTATTTAAGAAAATATTTAAAAATAAATATAATAAATAAATTTTGCTTAAATAAGCTAAATTTCACCCTGAATTTGGAGTTTTGGACGCACCAATGGCTAAAGTCCTCCAGGGGCTTCAAATACAAGTGAATATTAGGGCCGGTCTGAGAGCTAGGCCTAGTGAACATAAGTTCAAGACATGGGCTGACTTAGTAGTGAGCTCAGTAGTGAGCTTAGCGGCCCATCCAATTCAAAGTACCGACAAAATTCAACTTCATAATCGTATTCATTTCATTCGTTATTCAATTAAACGTGCTAGAAAAAACTTTCTATCATTTCAATTGGCATTGCAACGTCATGAGAAGAATCATATATATATATATATATATATGTATATATAGATATATGGCTGGACGGCGAAATTTAGTAGCACCACCACTTGTAATTACATCATTGCGGCTGCAACTCTTCCCGTCCATGCACTTGGACTTTGGAGACACGAGTCAGTCAAATAGGACAGCTGCCTAATTACTACAACCTTTTGTTGAGTTTCTTTTCCCCTTACATTACCTTGTTTTTTTTTTTTTTGTCTGAAATTATAATTTAGCTGAGTGTAAATAAGTCTAAATATATTTATTTTTATTTTTTCAATATATAAATATAATTATTAAGTTATTTATTTTTTTAGAAAGAAAAATTTGAAATATGATATTATGACATATATAACCTCATAAATATTGACAATAATTACATTTATTGGTCAAACACATGATAAGTTATAAATAAATTATTTGATTACTAAAAAAAATTGATAATATTTTTGCCTTAACAAAGAATGAAAAAAAAAAAGTCTAACACATGTTTTTTTTTTCCATCAATATATGATACTTATAATGTTATTTTTAGTATATCATATTGATATTTCATAACTCAATCAAGAATTGTTTAATCATTTGAATTAAAATTAATATATTCACCTAAAGTTCTATTATGTTCAAAATTCTCATTCACAAAAAAAAAATATATATATATATATATATATATAATAATAATAATAATAATAATAATAATAATAATAGTTTAATATACTTGTATAACAAAAAAAAGGGGATAAATAAAAAAAAGGATAATTTATAGAATAGAAAATAAATTTATTTAATAGAGATATTAATGAAAGAAAATATTAACGTTTCATTCAGATAAAAGTTAAGATATTTAACTTTTTTTAATACAAATCTAACCATCTTATAATCAGACATAAGTGATAAAAAAAAAACAGAATAAAAACTGTAAACATCCAAAAATAATTAACATTCAGACTTCAGATAAAAATTAAATAACCCTATAGCACCCTATTGTATGGAAGTAATTTTATTCTCTGACTCTTTTATTTTTTAAAAAGATTCTAGAAATCTAAATAAGGCAAACAAAAATTAAAAAAAAAAATATATGTAATCGAAAGTTTTTATGGATGTTAAAATTCAAATGCAAATTTGAGCTCGAAAACGACTTATTATATGTTCAATCATAACGTTGGTAGTTCAAAACGAAAGATGAAAATTAGGTCATCAAACGTATGTTTTATAAGGACAAAGGATGCCGCCAGACCAGCGAAAAAGCACTGGCCTTAATTCAAGAGGCGGTGTTAGAAGCATAATCATTCTGTTTATTTTAACACTATGATCTCACTATCATGTGACGTTTGTGCGTTATATTTTATTTGCGTTTTGGTCATGAATGGGCCATGGCCGTCCTTCGGACAAATGTTATGCACACAAATTTTTGACTAAACAAAAGGTATGATTTGACGTAATTAATACTGAAGTTGATAAAGATGTAAAATTAGATATAATATTGCAGTTTTATGTCAACCCAGTAGAATAGAGAAATTAGAAGATATATAATTTAAGTGATTGAATGAGAATTCTAAAGCGCAGACTTTACAAATTGCCGATCGATGTTTATGATGACCAAAAAATTAAATTATATGATTTTAGCTTTGGTGCGAAATAACAATATTTTGTATTTTTTACTGTAATAATGTTGTATTGCTTCTACTAGTATTTGGCAGAGTGTAAAGGTCACCACCCAAGAGAGAAGAGCAAGACTTTGGGGTTATTATTAAATTGGATGCTTATCCATGTCATTGTCATTTTTCTACTTCTTAATAGAGACACGGAGCTTGAATATTGAGTTTGATTTTCCTAAAATTATTAAGGTGCGCACAAGCTATTGCCTCCAATTATTTTTCTCATATAATAAGATGCCTTCAACCAAAAGTTCTTTGCCAGAAAGAGATGATGAAGATGAAGCTAATTAGCTAAAGCACAAAATTAATATTCATTTAGATTATTTAATATTATCCAGACAAGTCACTGCAATTATTATAAGCTAGGAGAACATGTTAGTTGACACGATCGGTATAATTAAACTCCACGAATGCCCCGTTAATCATCAGCTTAATAAAAGTTTAAAAATAAGGTATCTACCAGCATGAAATTTCTGCATGCGTTTGTACTTAATTTAGAGATAATTACATTAATCTGGTCTGACTTAATTCGCATAGAGAAAATGAAAGATAGAGATTAGAGAGCAACGAATTGAAGTTAAAAAAAAAAAAAAAAAACTACTCTATAATTTGCCCCTGCAAGAGCAATAAAATTACCCCCCAAAAAAAACAAATGCAAATCTTCACACTTTTATAATCACATGGTCCGCTGAAGTCTTGATGGACGGTGCCCACTACATCATTCACTTGTGTGGTTGAAGTTGAGCCGACTAATATACCCCACGCTAAACGTCCTTTACGCCTTTCATTTTTTTTTTTAAAAAAAAGATAAATAAATTACCAAGGCTTATCAGTCCTTGTAATAAAATCGGAAAAACCCTAAGAAAATGATTGGTCGGTCACGAGATAAACAAATAAATTTAAAGGAAATTATCACCGAAACCTCAGCTTTTGGTGAAAATTAAAATAGTTACTATAGATCTTATAAAGTATGATAAGAGGGCACCTAAGTTTTTTGAAAATTCAAATGGACACCTTTTAGATATCAGTTCAATAATAAAAAAGTTAATCCTTAATTAAGGTGGTTTCAAAATAAAAAAGTAGACACTATCAATTTAGTTAAGATATCTTCCTTACGTGTTATAAGTAAACAAGTATTTATTCAAATTTTCCAAACGTATTACTACATGAGGTATCTCTAGAATATCTTTCAAACCATATATTGTACGTCCTTGAATTTTCACCAAATATTAGGTAGGGCAAGTGATAATTTCACTAAACACAAAATTATACTCTCCACTGCCCTATCACCTACTCTGATCACTCTTTTATCTTGATAATATTATATAAAGGCCGTAGCGAGTGTTAGCACTAACACAATACGGCCCAGAATTGTCTTAAGTCATTGACCCATTTCAAAGAAGTCTCCTCATTGAACCGCGCCCGCATCTTCAGGATTCAGACTGGCTGAGTTGTGATTTCGAGCAAAAGATTATGGGTTGGTGGCCCACACTCCAGAAATATCTCGTATTTAAAACGAAAAATAATAATATTATATAAAGCCCCAACATCCACGATTACCCTCGCTCTCATAGCAAGATCAAACAGCTACACACAAACGACTCAAATCTTTTGTGTTTTTTTTGCAGCTAATTAGGTGAAGAAGAGCAAGCGAAAATGGAGGGCAAAGAGGAGGATGTTAGATTAGGAGCCAATAAGTTCAACGAGAGGCAACCGATTGGAACAGCAGCTCAGAGCCAAGATGGCAAGGACTACGTTGAGCCACCGCCGGCACCACTCTTCGAGGAAGAAGAGCTCACGTCTTGGTCGTTTTACAGGGCCGGTATAGCCGAGTTCATAGCCACTTTTCTTTTCTTGTACATCTCCGTATTGACAGTGATGGGAGTCGTCAAGTCCAACACCAAGTGCTCAACCGTCGGCATTCAAGGGATTGCGTGGGCCTTCGGTGGCATGATCTTCGCGCTCGTTTACTGCACAGCTGGCATCTCAGGTTTGTACCAGCTGCGCTTCTGCTTAATTAATTTTACAAGCAAAATAACTAAAGGGTTTGATAAAATAATTTTTGATTTTTTAAATTGTTTGTTGCGACGCAGGTGGTCATATCAACCCGGCGGTGACATTCGGGCTGTTCTTGGCGAGGAAGCTGTCGTTGACACGTGCGCTTTTCTACATGGTGATGCAGTGTCTGGGAGCCATCTGCGGTGCTGGCGTTGTAAAGGGTTTCATGGGTGCTGGCCAATACGGGCGGCTCGGCGGCGGTGCCAATGTTGTAGCTCATGGCTACACCAAGGGTGATGGTCTTGGTGCTGAGATTATTGGTACTTTTGTTCTTGTCTACACAGTTTTCTCTGCCACTGATGCCAAACGTAGCGCCAGAGACTCTCATGTTCCTGTAAGTTAATTCTTTTTCTAGTTAACGTATTATTAATTACCAATAATAACCACACTTATAACCTTTCCTAATAACTACCTTATTGAATACGGTTAGATTTTGGCTCCTTTGCCAATTGGGTTCGCTGTGTTCTTGGTTCACTTGGCTACTATCCCTATTACCGGAACTGGCATCAACCCCGCAAGGAGTCTGGGAGCTGCAATTATCTACAACAAGGACCACGGTTGGGATGACCACGTAAGTTTAATTTACTCTTCTGATTACCCTAAAATAAGATCTTGATCATCAAGATTATACTTGTAGAATTAAAAATAAAACTGTGATAATTAATCAATTAATCATGATCAATCTTATATATGGTTTGATGCAGTGGATTTTCTGGGTGGGACCATTCATTGGAGCAGCACTTGCAGCTTTGTACCACCAGGTTGTGATCAGAGCCATTCCCTTCAAATCAAGCTGATGGTCTTGTGAACGATCGTGATTGCTGATGCATTTGTTTATGGCTGTCGTTGGTGGATCTATTTTATATTTCAGATTATCCCAAGTCCATGCATTTTCGGTTCGTTGAATTTTCTGTTTGTTTGGTCTTGTGCATGTATGATTGCTATTAGAACGTAAGAAAAAAATATTGTAAAGAAGCCTATGCACAAAGAAGCCGCTGATGCTGGCCAAAGTTGGCACCGGTAGCACCAGCATTTGTAATTACAAATATCGCTGCGGCTGCAATTCCAAGCTTCCGATTTTATGCATCTGGAGTCTGAACACATAATCATACAAGTAACAGGCAGTGGCTTTTTTTAAATTTATGTAGTTTATTTTTTGTTAAAAAACAAAAGTAATTTCATTAAACCATAAACAGTACAATAATGATACACAATACTACAATAGTAGATCCACACACTCTAAATATAAATGCGGATATAATTGTATATTACAAACATATAATACATAATTAATAAATTGATCTTATCAAATTTTTGGAATACTAGCCAATCAAAAAGAATTGGCCTTAGTTGGAGAGGCGGTGTTAAGAAGCATAATCATTATGTACTATGTAACACTATTGCTATGCTCTCACTATCGTATGAAGTTCGCGTGCTGGTCTTTTATTGCGTTTTGGTTATAAATGAATGTTGTTGGGACAATTGTTATATGTGTAAATAAATCTTCAAATTATTAAAAAAAAAAAGGCTATGATGTAATATCGAAGTTTATGGTAAATAAAAAAAAAAAGACTTATAGAGGAAATGGAAAAGATTTAATTTAATTAGCATCATCAATTACACGACAATTTTAGATGTGGAGGGATTTAATATACGGATTTGAATTCAGTGTTGAGATGACATTTTTAATAATATTTTTTAAAGATAAAATTGGTAGTTATATATAAGAATACAAAACCAGTCAATTCTTAATCGTATATCGCTAAACATGCACAGATGTTTTGCTTTGTTTTGTTGCAATGTAATATTACTTCTTTTTATGGTTAAAAACAACATTGTATAACTATAGAACGGTACATTGTTTGCTTTAATTTTTTTTAATAAAGGACAAACATTCATATATATAACTATAGAAGAGAATCAGCAGTTTATTATATGAAAAATATATACGCAAATAATGACGCCAAACTTCAAGAGTTTTATTTAATGAGTAATGATATACATCCTGAAATGTTATCTCAAATCATGTGACATGTGATATATCATTTATTAAGTAGTTGATAATTTTTAATAAGTTCTAAGTGAATTAATTAGATTATCTTACAAACATGAATAAAATCATATTGTTTGGGATGAAATTTCCATTGACTAATTAAAAATTTTTACTATTAAAAAAGTAATCTATACTATTTCACTCTTTACATGGATAAGAAGGAAAGAATAGAAATTGTAAGAGTCGAAAATTAGATTCATATTATCAAGTTTGCTAACAACTCTTTAGTTGAGTTGGTTCACACCAACTTTTATAATTATGAGAGTAAAATTTAACATAAAAAATAGTGTCAATAATAACTTGCACCGTTTGGAGGCAATTTTATAGATAGGCTACTTTATAAATTTCTCAATTTTATAATTTGCTTAAATAAAAATGCAATGTCATTTTAATGTATTTTTAATTTTTTTAACTTATATGATGGTGCATTTTTTTAATTCAATAAAAAAGCACAGTCACTTCTTTGTTATCTATAGTTTTCATGTTTATTAATAAAATTATGTGTTCATGTTGTTTCATGTATTTATTCGAAGAGACTCATATCGTTTTCGCTATATAGGGGCATGTAGCTTGAATATTATTGAGCTTAAATTCGCTCAAATATCAAGGTCCATAAAACATAGCCTCCAAATAGATTACAAATATAATTAATAAGATGCATTTATCATAGAGTTCTTTGCCAGAAAGAAATGATGAAGCAAATTAAAGCATAAATCGAACTATTGATTGCAAACATCATGAAGATTATTCAATATTGTCCAGACAAACCAGTACAACAATAATACGCTATGAGAAACATGTTAGTTGACGTGATTAGTATAATTAATTTCCATGAATTCGCCATTAACTATTGTCCTGTGATAAATAAAAATACCTGCCAGCATAAAATTTCTGTATGATTTTGTACTTGTCAAGAGATAATCATTAGCTAGCCAACTCTCCCATGTAGGAATAGCATCAATTAGGAAACTTATAATTCAGATAATGTGCATAAACCGCCCCCCATATATCCCCTTCAACCACAAAAAAAAAAGACTATTTTTCACCATAGTAATTGATCTAAACTCCCTTTCAGAAAAAAAAGATCTAAATTCATTTGTAAGTTGCCTCCAACTCTTGAACTTTAGTTTGGAAGTAATAATAAATAATTAAGTTAATTGTCGACCGTATCAATTTATTTTTATAACCTAGTGCATTTTTAGGAAGAGTAAAATTATTGATTACGACGATGTTATCTTTATAACATAAATAGGTTTCTAAATTCTAATGTAGACGTTCATACATTAAAAATATAAACAAAGAGCAACACTCTATTCTGTTCCTAAACATAATCAGGGGCAGGGCTAGTTATGCAAAATTGAAAAAAAAAAAAAAAATAATGTACTTACAAATATTTTTTAGACTTCGGAGTTCGGCTGCTAAAAATTTACCTATATGACTTATTGGCGACTCCTCGACGTTAAATCATAACTGCGATCGACGGGGGCTATAATCTTTTAATAATATTAAGTCCACTAATACTTAGAATAAAGGGTCTACTGAAACTTTCAAATCAACTTTGTGACTGTGCAGTGACTACAACAATGTAATTTAAATAGTGGTCTATGTCAATTGAAATCGGTTTCGTATTAAGGTATTGTATTTTTTTTTTCAAGTTACAGCTATAGTGAAAAAAATTATAAATATAAAATAAAAGTTAATAATATATAATAAAGTTAATAATTTTAAAAAATTAATAAAAATATAATAATTTTTTATTATATAAATATAAAATTAAATTAACTAAATTTTTAAACTATAATAATTAATATTTATTAAATATTTTAATATTATAATTTTAAAAATATAATTGTTCAACTTCGATAAAAGTTAAAGGCATTCAAATAGGAACAGATTAATTCATGGACGTATCGATTTAGGGATGGCAATAGATTGGATCTGACCCAAGATCCATGTAATCCAAATTCAATCGGATCGGATTTGGGTCGATTTAAAATGGATTTGGATCGGATTTTCATATCGATGTGCGGATCTAGGACGAATCTAGAGTAGGTCTGGATCTATCTTAATATCTAAATCTATATTTATATCCACCCATCTTTTTATTTTAGTTTAAAGTTTCTTAATAGTTATGTAATTATAATCAGGGGCGGCGCCACATTGGAGCTAGGGGGGTAGACTTTTGAAAATTTACAAATTTAATTAAATATGCCCCATTTTAAATTTAATTTATTAAGAAAGTTCTTGTTAAAACTTAAAAATAAACAATATATTAAGTATTTATTTTTACACTTCCAACCCACAAAGAAACATTGTGTTTTAAAGTTTCTTTGGCTCTAACTCGACTCACACAAAAAAAAGAAAAAAAGAAAAAAGAAACTATTTCACCCCATTGAGTTTATTTAAATGATTTTTCTTTAATGAGTCTTATAGGACTTAAAATTCAACTTAATATTTACATTATAGAAGTGAGTTCTGATAACAAATTTTCAAAGTTTGAAAGCATTTAATAAGCTAATAAGAAAAATAGTCAATACTAAAAAGGATAAATTATATTAATTAATTAATTTACTGTTTTTACTAGTTTTCATCATCATAGTCAAAAAACCATTTTTGGCTATGAATTTTGTGAAAAATCATCTATGAAATCATATAAGAGATTAATGATTGAGTGATATTATTGTTGTATATATGAAAAAAGATTTGTTTTGTATTCTTGATGATAATGTTATTCTTCAATATTTTTAATATATGAAAGTAAGTCGAGGTTAGTTATAAATGTATTGAATTAAACATATTAATAAATTTTTATTTTGATATTTATTACTTGTTGACTATTTTTAAATTATATTAGTATTTAAATTTAGCCCCCCCTAGATTAACTTCCTGGCACCGCCACTGATTATAATCGTAATAAATTTTACTCAAGGGCATATGAATGGTATTTACTATGCATTTAAACTCGTAAAACTTAAAGATTAGTTTTGTAAATTTAAAGGTCAGCCAGCCCCAAAACATGTACATACAATATTCAAATTGCAAGCCAAGTAATAAAGTCTAACAATTTATTTTATTATATTAGCCCAATAATTTTTAAGAAATATAGTTATTCATATATTTAGTCAAATACGGTCATAATAAAAATAATAAAATATTGAATATAAATCATATTTAATTTATACATCATTATTTAATGTTGTAGGAATGATGGTGGGTGTTCTGTGAATATTAGAATGATGAAAGAGATAATAGAATATTAGATTGATCTTACTCCTACAATTACTTTTGAAAGATATTTTATTATCTTTTTTATTTGTTGTTTTGTGTAAAAGTATAAGTAACAATATTTATTATATTTTTGAGAAAAATTATATAATTTATTTGTTATCAATACATTTTAGCCTTCAATTTTCATTTTTAAAAAATTATTATTTTTTCATTATTGAGCTTTAGAATTCACGACGGATCTAAAATAGATTTGGATTTTAATCTTTTTTGAATTTGAAGTAAATATAAATAAATAAATAAAAATATATATATATATATTATTTAGATATAAAGTGAAAAATATAAACCCATGACGAATATATAATAGATTCAAATATTAATTTTTATTATAAATCTAAATCTGAAACATAATAAATCTAACCCATATATGCCTATTCCCCTACCTATATGATTCATAAAGTTACAAAAGTTGTGTCTGTGAACCAATTCCTCCGAGCGAAGTAGACACACGGAAAGGACAATAGCCAGACCAACCGACATAATTGACATAAAGAAAATAACAATAGGGTTAAGCGATTATGAGGAAAAAAAAATATCAATTTAAGGATGTAAAACAAAACTAAAATTAAATGACCTACCTGTTTCAGTTTTTATTATTTGCCCTAAGAAGAGCATGAAATTACGTAATAAATCCCGTGAACATCATGTCCCAATTCCTATTCCCTTGGTCTGCCTGACGCCTGATGGACGGTGGCCAGTCCACAACATCGTTACAGATGTGGATGAAATTGAGCCAGCTAGGATACGCGAACACATTGTCCCTTTCTAGAAATAGTTGAACCGCATTTAAGTAATTTCCATAAAATTCCAAGAAAATGATTGGTCGGTCACAAGATAAGTAAGTAAATTCAATTTTATACACCCAATTGGAGCCCACCACCTGCACTCATCACTCTCTGATCCGGATTATATAACCCCTTCCCCCCGCTTCTAGTACTCTCTCACTCGTTCTCATCACAGCATCAAACGGCCACAAACAAAAAGCAAGTGCTTCTTATTGACTATTTTGTGTTTCTGAGGGAGTAGCAGAAATGGAAGGCAAAGAGGAGGATGTTAGACTGGGAGCCAACAAGTTCGGGGAGAGGCAGCCGATTGGGACGGCGGCTCAGAGCCAAGACGGCAAGGACTACGTTGAGCCCCCACCGGCGCCGCTCTTCGAGCCCGGCGAGCTCACGTCTTGGTCGTTTTACAGGGCCGGTATAGCCGAGTTCATAGCCACTTTTCTTTTCTTGTACATCTCCGTATTGACAGTGATGGGCGTCGTCAAGTCCAACACCAAGTGCTCAACCGTCGGCATTCAGGGGATTGCGTGGGCCTTCGGTGGCATGATCTTCGTGCTCGTTTACTGCACAGCTGGCATCTCGGGTTCGTACCGGCTGCGCCTCTGCTTGGTTAATTTTATAAGCGAAATATCTAAAGTATTTTAAACTGTTTGTTTTGACGCAGGTGGTCATATCAACCCGGCGGTGACACTCGGGCTGTTCTTGGCGAGGAAGCTGTCGCTGACGCGTGCACTTTTCTACATGGTGATGCAGTGTCTGGGAGCCATCTGCGGTGCTGGCGTTGTCAAGGGTTTCATGGGTGCCGGCCAATACGGGCGGCTCAACGGCGGTGCCAATGTTGTAGCTCATGGATACACCAAGGGTGATGGTCTTGGGGCTGAGATTATTGGTACTTTTGTTCTTGTCTACACAGTTTTCTCTGCTACTGATGCCAAACGGAGCGCCAGAGACTCTCATGTTCCTGTAAGTTATTTCTTTTTCTAATAAATTGTATAATTAATTGTATAATTAATTACCAATAACTGATTATTTTTACCGATTACCATCTTATTGAGTACGGTTAGATTTTGGCTCCTCTGCCAATTGGGTTCGCTGTGTTTTTGGTTCACTTGGCTACTATCCCTATTACCGGAACTGGCATCAACCCAGCGAGGAGTCTTGGAGCTGCAATCATCTACAACAAGGACCGCGGTTGGGATGACCACGTACGTTTAATTTACTCTTTTGATTACCCCCAAAATAAGATCTTGATCATCAAGATTTATACTTGTAGAAGTAAATTTAACTATGATAACTATTAATCAATTAATCATGATCAATCTTATGTATGGTTTGATGCAGTGGATTTTCTGGGTGGGACCGTTCGTTGGAGCTGGACTTGCAGCTTTGTATCACCAAGTGGTGATCAGAGCCATTCCCTTCAAATGAAGCTGATCGCTTCATCGACGTTCGTGATTGCATCTGCATATGTTTATGGCTGCTGTTGGTTTGCTTATGTGTATTAAAAATATTAATTAGTCCTTTGTTCAAATCTGCTGGTTCTGGACCTGCGCCTGCTGCTATGTTTTGCTGCCCTTAAAACGTTTTTTTTTTTTTTTTTTAAATTTTGAAGGGAGGTCGATGATGACGGATGGGCCCACGGTTAGGTAGGTGGACGCTGTCACTTTGTACATTTGTATGGCTGTGGATTTGTGCAATGTCATCTCTGTAATAATATGGACCAAACCAGTTCTATTACTTTATTATGTAATCTTTTTACATTGGTCATCTAAATTATTGCTCGAGTTTTGTTTGGATTTGTTCTTTCTAGTTTTTGCTTATACGTATATCATATGTGTGTATAACTGTGATTGATGATCTGTACCCGCTGTTGCTTTCATGCATCAGCATCATCCTCTTTTTATAGTCTGTTTGGAAGTGTAGTGAAGTAGTTGGACTATTAAAGTTTAGTTATTAAGGTGTTTGATAACGTTTGTTGTTGGGTTTTGACAGTTTAATAGTTTTGTTTTTATTAATTTTTATTTTACAGTTATAATTTTTATTTTACAATAAATTACAGCTTAAAAGATACAGCACACCACTCTCAAATGTACCCGATTAGTGCGGCGTGAGTCTTGCGAAAGATAGAGCTTCTATTACTGACTTTTTTTTTTTTTTGGTTAATTCAATATTAATTAGTTAAATAAATAACATAAAAGTATCCAAACGTATTCCTATGGCAATTGCAGAATACATGTATCCAGAGATTTCCAAGATGATCCGGGTTTATGAATCATACCACGATTAGGTTTTGTGCGAACTAGAAGTATGTTGCTCGTATCTAACTTCCAGCGAGTTCTTGACTCATACATGCCTCGCTTGTATAACGATCTCTCATTTAAGTTCTATTTGAAATGTAGATGTTATGGTTTTAGTCACAATTTTTTCCACTTAGGGGATCAATGTATACATGACACTGCTTCACGGCACATCATAACAAATAGAATTATTATAAATTTACAATAAAGTAACACATGTTTTAGCTCATTATGTATTTAGTTAAACCTTAAATTTGACTGGAAGAATTTCCTAGTCAACTAATTTGTTATTTGTGATTGTACTTAGTTTTTGAATTTTAGAAAATATGAGGAATTTTTTCTAAAAAAATAGGGATATTATCATTTTACTACCAAACTTATTCTGACATTTCATGTCAGTACCATGGTTTGCCGAAAAGTGCATTTTACTACCAAACATTTGCGTCGTTATCAATTCACTACCGTTCCGTTAAGAACGTTAAAAATTTCACGTCGTAAGACAGACATTTCCACCGTAAAGAAAATTTTTTGTTAATGTGATACATAAATTATCATTTTACTACCAAATTTTTAAGGGAATTATCATTTTACTACTGAAATTTTAGTGGAATTATCATTTTACTATCGAATTTTTAGGAGAATTATCATTTTACTACCAAACTCTTAGGGGTAAAATCGATTTTTAACATAATTTCTGTTAAACATTAACGCTTAACTGAATTGATCGAAACGATAACTATGCAAAACTTTAGAAACGCACTTTTCTAAGAATCAGACCGATACGACATGTCAAGAAACTTAAGAAGAAATGATAATATCCCTAAAAAATAATGCAATAACGCTTTTAAGTTCTATTTATTTTTTAAAGGTAATTAAGGGTGGGTAAAGTTTGATTTCTTTTTCTTTTTATAAATTGAAACTAAAAAATATTTGAAAACCAGTTAATTAAGTGTGTGTCTTAGCAGATTAAGGTACACGGTTCATCGTATTTAAAATTCAAAAAAGAATATGGTTTCATGACATATTATTTGTTGTGGACTTAAAAAAGGGTATTGGTCCACAGGGCCTGTGGATAAGCGTAAAGAATAATATGCGCAGCTATAATTGGGCATTAGGTCATCTATTACGATATGGAAAGCCGTGCCAGACCTAACCCACCCAATTTTATATTCAGTGCTTTCTGGAATCGTACGCATCACATCTTCAACTAAATTCATTATACAAGCAGCCAGCAATAGCAGCCCTTCCTCTTCTTCTTCTTGTTCTTGTTCTTCTTCTTCTTCTTCTCCAAATTTAAATAAGCGACCTTGCATTAGCAGGGCATTTGTATTTAACTTTCATCTAAAATTAGAATAAATTTAAATATTATTAAAATTTGCATACATTTAAATACATATGTCAGAATAATATATTAATTTTTTATTTTTTGACATCAAATGTAAGTGTTAGATTGTCTCTTTTAATAAACTCAAAAAAATTTTAAATCGAATATTTTTACACTTATAACTCTAAAGGTAGGGATGATGGAAAAATCCAATTCAATATTTAGCTCGATTGACTAGGGATGGTAATGGGGTGGAGAAACCTACCATATTTTCCATCCTATTATTCAATAAATTTAGTGAGGTGAAGGTGGAGAATCTTAAGGATGAATAATTTCACCAATCTCACCTAATTCTCCATTTAATATTTTAAAATATGTATAAATAAATAATTTCAATAAGTTAAAAATTATAGATATAAATAAAAGCATTATCATATTATAAAATATTTACCTCATATTATTTAAATTCACCTCATTTATAGTTGGACCTTATAAAACTCTTAACATGTGAAGGATTTTATTATCCCTACAATTAGCCTCACTTGAAATTGTCAGCTTAGACCCGAATTTAAGAGCTAAGGATTAGGTTCAGACTCTACCTACCTCGACTCCGCCCAATTCAATCCTAAGAGTATCTCCAAAAGGCTCTATAAATTTTACTTTTCAAATATTTATTTACTTATCTATGTGGCAAATAGAAGAGTGAAAAAATATGTTACTCTCCAAAAGACTCTTCAAATAAAACTATATTAATATTATTTTAATTAAATAACTACTTTTTTAAAGGAAAAGTCAATGTTAATTAAAGTACATCTCTCTTTTTCTCTAACAAAAAGTAATAAAATATAAATTAAAGAGTGAGAAAGCAACTCTCCAAATTTGAAGAGAGATGATCATTTTTTATTTAAAAAATTTTAATTGGAGTGTCTTTGGGAGGCTTAAATATTGTTATGGCTCTTTAAATAAGTAATAAAATCTTATTTGAGGAGCCCTTTGAAAATGCTCTAACTCTTTTGGAAAAAAAAAAACATAACACAAACACGCATCACACACCGTGAGCCTCACATCTCACACGCACTATACATGCACATCATAGATCACACACCGCTCACAAGTCAAATTAACAAATCCGAAGCGCCACTGCCGCTGCCAGCTGTTCCAACACCAACATTCTTCCACCTCACTGAGCACAGCGGCTGAGGGGCAGCCAAGCACGACATCATTCCCATCAATCACTGCCCTCGGCCTGCCGCTGCCTTATGAATATGTAGCATTAAACTTGCTAATTTATAAATATTAATTCATTTTTTCATTTAAGCTTATAAATTAATTTAGAATTGAGCTAAATTTTTCTTAATTATGTTGCAATTGTAAATATCATATTTTAGCTAAATATAAGGTTATAAATATTGATTACTATGTTGTAATTGTAAATTCAATTTAATCATTGCTTATTTATATAATTATATGTTTAAGATGTTGAATAGAGTAATTTTTATGCTTATGTTACTGTTTAAGTCCAAAAGCTTGTAAATTTTAATATATTGGGTGAGGGTATGCCTAGTTTTTTAAATTTAATATTTTTTAAATATCAAAATAAACAAATCATAAAAAAATTATGATCGAGCCCGACATTAAAGCCCAACTCAAATTCAAAAGGATGGGCTTTTTAAAATGTCGGGCCCTATATTTTAGTCATAGGGTCGGGCTCGGGTCAATCCATTGCCATCTCTGCTTGAAAGTTTTTATATATAATTGAAGTTTTAATAGATATATATTTAAAATGTTTTCTAGTACAAAGCTTTTTCTATATCATAAATTTTTATAAGGTAAGCATTTGATATATAATTTATGAAAAATAATTTTGATAATATTTTTTAATAATTTAACATAATATTTATACATAAAAAAGTTGTTATCTAATAATAAAAGAATTTATTTAAAATTCAAATTGAAGGTATGTTAAGTATTTAATATTAAAATTTGAAATCAAAGAAAATTCTAATACAACATCTAATAATCAGTAGGAAATAAATACAACTAATGAGGGAATTTATGATAAAAAAATTAATTTTCCATTCAACTATTTTATCATTTAGATAAAAGTTAAAATTTTTTATTTTTTTCATTAAGATAAAAATGTCTTATGATAAGACTTCACATATACAGAAACAAACAAGCTGCAATATCAAAACATCCTAAATTAAATTCAATTCAATTAAGATTTCAAACATAAAAAGGCAAACAACTCTAAAGGAAAGAAAGAAAAGCAGCAATACAACTTGGGGGGTTGACAGAGAAATCGCAGCACTCCAAAATAAATAAATAAATAATTTTCTTAGTGGGTGATAATATTATTATTCAATGGCCAGTTGCATTTCTCCTTAGCACGACAAGGAAGCTGAGGACCTTGTATTCTTCATTCGTAGCCATCTCTTGAACTGATATCCGAGTGAGCTTGTCATACAATTTGTCAAGTATTTCCTCTCCAATTTGGTGTGAAATCATGGACTCTGTGACGGATCTCATGTTCTTGAAAAGCTTTTCTGCACCCGATAAACTTTTGTCTCCAAAATTAATTGGAAATGTATCCAGCTGCTCAATTTCAAACGATCTCTCTTTGCTCACTATCCCTTTGAGCTCCTCCTGTGATGGGGCATTTACTGGTACGTTAAATGAGTCTAACTTCTCTTCTTGAATCAGTCCCTGCATGTTGCAGAAAACAAAAAAAAAAAAAACAAGTATTATTGACTCTGCGTTCATTTACCGATCATGCGGCCCGGATTCCAATCAGTACAAGTACAAGATTCTTTAACGCTAGTAAACTATTTGACCTGATTCATCTGAAAACTCAAAACAGTTACGAATATTTTGTATTCCCAATAATTGCGGAAACATTTACTCTAAGCCCGGCAAGGGCTCCAGCAGTGCAAGACCTTCGTTCTCGCTCAACCCATTCTTCATTGCTCTCTCAAAAAATTAATAATTTTATTTTCTATCTCATCAAACTCTCTGCCTAAGTTGATAAATTACTCCACACACCACAAATTATGATAATACCACATCAATTTATAAATAAAAATTATTTAATGAGTGAAAACCACCTCAACTTGACTATGAGGGTTCATTTCATGTTTGAATTAAGGTACCAAAAGGTCGAATTGTTAAGTTTCGTTGATTTCTTTTGATATTACATTTAAAATGGTGCTAATATTTACAGGTAGAGAGCTCTATCTTATAGATAAACTAAATGATCACAAATTAGATATATGAAACCAAAACATGCGAGAACTATTTTTAAGTATTTAGAAGATAATCAACCCAATTACTACTTGCATTCCTCATAAATGGGAATTGAGTTTTCTTTTGATGGTATGGAAATTTGTTTCTACATACCTGTTACGTCAAATCGACTATGCTTGTCACGAATATGATTAATGTTCTTCTTTTGGACCCACTTATAATTATTCTTAATTTGAAGATTATATATATATATAGTGTGCGGAAAGGAAAGTCAAAACACTCGGCACGTATTGATTGAATGATAACCATGTAAATTTTTGTCTCTTCTGTATATATCGCTTTCCTTTCATTCGCGGATAAGGATGGTAAGTTTAATAATTTTTTTCAATTGGATATTTGTTATTTTTTCATTTTTACATAATGAATGGTATGAGGCGTACGTACATAATAAAAGACCACTACATCAATAGACTTTATTTACTCAATATGAAAATGCTCTGATTAAAAAGCTGAGGAGATTAATATTGCGTTTAATTTCATTTCTATCGACATTTTTCCGCCACTTGAGTTCCTTATAAATTTTAATGTCTCATTTCGTTTCCAGCATTAAAACATTGATTAACACTGGAGTATTCAAAATGGGTTGTACGCATAATTAAAAATAGGTATGTATCACGCATGTCATAATTTAGAAGACAACAATGATATAATAAACCGCATCTTTGTGACAACGTACCTAACAAGAACGAAAAGAATTAAGTAATAAAATATTTTAACTAAGGTCAAAATGAACGTGTTAGTGCTCTATAAAGTATGAGTGAACTTAGAAAGGATTGGAAGTTACTGCGCACCTCAGAGACCATGGCAGCAATGGCCTCAGATAAAGGTTCCCATGGAATTGGATAGCAGTAGTCTCTTGTAAAGTCTGCAGATGGCCGTCCAGTGAAAACCAAGACAAGACGGCCATTGGGCACCATCTCTTGCGAGCGTGACTTCAGAAACAAGCTGAAATCTTCTTCAAACTGTCCAAGGTATGCTGCTTTTACAGCACCAGGGCTTGTCTTAGATATGAATATCTTCCTCTTGTTAATTAGCGGTAACCCCGCTTCATCCGTCAATTTTGGTACCTTGATTTCCGCTCCAGTCCATTTCTTTTTTTTTTTTTTTTTTTTTTTAATCTAGATCACCCGGTATCCGGAACCACATTGGGCCCGACTAATCTGAATTCGGATCGGGAGGCGAATGATCCTCCCTCACGAGGAAGACTTCCCTTCGACTAACCGGTGAGAAACCCAGAATAAGACTCATTTAGTAAATGCACCGGCACCATAATGTTTAACATAGGAAATTCCCATAAATACACGAGTAAAGCTAATATTATCTCCTCAGGGCATCTCCAATGAAACACTAAAAATTACACCAAATCAACTTTTACACCTTTTTTTGTGTAAAATACATCTCCAATGGGACACCAAAATCAATACCAAAATGGTGTTATGAATAGTATTGCACCAAATGTGGTGCAACACTATTCATTTGGTGCTAGGAGAAAAAAGTCATAAATATCCTTATTACTTTTTTTTATTTACATGTATGTCATATTTTATATAATATTTTAAGTTATTATTTTATTTTTATTTTTATTTTTTGAATATTAAACTAATAATTTAAATAAAAAATAGTCAACACAAAAATTAATAATAATAATAAAATGCCAATAACATTAATTACTAGATTACATATTATAAAATTAAAAATACAAAATTAAATTAACATAAATTAAAAAAGCTACTACTACTAGCATAAATTAGAACAACTATTTAATAATCTTGGAGATCATTATTAGATCCTCCAATATAATCAAAATATTGGCCAATATTATTAGGAATTTAATTATGAATTTAGTAATTCAAATAACTAGAGTATTATTATTCTTATTGTATTTTTTCTATATTAATGTAATGTTTAATTTTCATAATGTACTAATTTAGTTAATTAAATGCAAATTTAATAATTTTCTATATTTTTTTGTTAATCGATATAAAATTACTTATTACTTAATTATCTATATTAATAGTAATATTTATTGTGTTATGAATTAATTCTTGAGGATTAAAAGAATAAAAAGAAGAATATTCTTTTTGGTGTAAAACTTGGTGTAAATGGGTTGGAGATAAAATAGTAATTTGGTGTGAAAAGGGTACATTTTTAGTGTTGGTGTTATACCAAAATGGTGTTACCCATTGGAGATGACCTAATTATCCGTATAAAACCATGTCTTTTTATATTTATAGTTTAATCATGGGAAAAAATTACATTTAAGGACATGTGCAAGACTAGTTAAATTAAATCCCAATTCATTTTTTTTTTCAAATTAAAATTTCGTTCAACAACAAACTTAAACATCTTTGCAGAATGAAAGCTTATAATTATAATTTTTTTAATTATTTGTTTTAAGGATTTCAACTGAAAAATTCTAACATGACATCTAATAATTAGTAAGGAAAAAAAGACATCTAATGAGAGTATTTGTGAGAAAAAAATTTATTTTCTATTCAAATATTTTATCATTCAAATAAATGTTAGAAAAATTTTATTTTTTTCATTCACATAAAAATATCTTACAATAAGCCTTCACAGATACAAAAACAAACAATTCAAATATGAAAACATTTTAAATTAAATCAGATTAAGACTTGAGACATAAAAGGAAAAGACTTGAGACATAAAAGGAAACAACTCCTAATTATTGGAAGAAAGAAAAGCAATAATACAACTTCGGGGATTGACAGAAAAATCGCAACACTTCAAAATAAAAGAAAGAACTTTCATATTGGCCATGACTGCGCTGGTCGTCTCTTTTTTTTTTTTTAATGATAATATTATTATTCAATGGCCAGTTGCACCATAACTAAGTTCTCCTTAGCACGAGGAGGAAGCTCAGGACCTTGTATTCTCCATTTGTAGCCATATCTTCAATTGATATCTGAGTGAACTTGTCATACAACTTGTCAAGTATTTCCTCTCCAAATTGGTGTGAAATCATGGACTCTGTGACTGATCTCATGTTTTTAAAAAGCTTATCCGATAAATTTTTGTCTCCAAAATTAATTGGAAATGTATCCAGCTTTTCAATTTCAAACGATCCCTCTTTCCTCACTATCCCTCTGACCTCCTCCTGTGACGGAGTATATACTGGCACATTAAACGAGTCTAACTTCTCTTCTTGAATCAGTCCCTACAAGTTTTTTTTTAAAAAAAGTTTAATTGAATCATTAATATCTCATTTCGTTTCTAACATTAAACATTAATGAACACTAGAATATTCAAAATGAGTTGTATGCATAATCAAAACTAGGTATACGTATCATGCATGGCATAGTTTAGAAAATAATAGTAATATAATAACCGTACGTATCCTTGTCACAACATAGACAACAAGAACGAACTGAATGAAGTAATAAAATATTATAATCAAGGTCGAAATGAAAGTGTTAGTATTCTGCAAAATTTGAGTGTAACTTAAAAAGATTGGAAGTAACCATGTACCTCAGAGACAAAGGCAGAAATGGCCTCAGCTAAAGATTCCCATGCAATTGGATAGCAGTAGTCTCTTGTGAAGTCTGCAGATGGGCGTCCAGTGAAAACCAAGACAAGACGGCCATCGGGCACCATCTCTTGCGAGCGTGACTTCAAAAACAAGCTGAAATCTTCTTCAAACTGTCCAAGGTATGCTGCTTTTACAGCACCAGGGCTTGTCTTAGATACGAATATCTTCCCCTTGTTAATTAGTGGTAACCCCGCTTCATCCGTCAATTTTGGTACCTTTCATTTCATTTTATTCCATACCATAATTAGTTTTGAGCTAATCAAGAACCAATATATAAATTCTGTTCAAGTAATTAGGTATACACATCAAGAAAGCTTTTGGTGTTAACGATCAGTTTGTTTAAAACTGATCAAAATCACTCTTATGGTAGATTTTGACAAGTAGCGACGGAATCGCTCTGCAAATTCATTTTCTCGATAACCAAATTTTCATCTCCATAATCATCTTAACTCTTAGCATAAACATTCAAAACCGGGTTGTCAAAATTAATTTGTTAAAGTGTTAAGTAAATATTTTAGAAGTAAAGTTGATTTGTCATAGCTTCCATTTTTTTTTTTTTTGATGAATATTGAGAAATGCACCTTAGAGAGCCAATGGACACCATAGGAGGAATGAGCAAGCTGCAAGCTGTTGGTTGGGAAAAGCCGGCCATAGAAAGAACCAGGAGCCCCCATTATAAACAGTGACGCATCACTATATCTATCAGCAAAGCTGGAGAGTCCCTTAAACAGTGTGTTAAAATCGTTACCCGGCAAATCATTCAAGTACAATTGAAACTCCGGTATTGGAGCATTTAACTCCACACATTTCTTTTGTACGTTTTCGATGACACTAGACATCACCGAAAAGGTGCTTGCATTTGAAGCACAACCCAAATCAGCTACGTTGAATACTTTGTTCGAGATACCTTGTTTTCCGAAGAGAGATTGAACTGCACTCTCGAGTACTGGCTTTGATAATTCGACCACCCTTTTCTGCATTGCATTTATATATACACGGAGACTGATGGTTATTTAACTACGAATATTTAAAAAACAAACAAACAAACAAATAAACAAACGAATACACACACCGTAAACGGAGAGTTTTGAGCATAGCTATTTTCGCCATCTCCTTTGTTCATGAAGAGCACTTCCTTTACATCCATTTTGAGTCTTAAAATTTGCCTCAATCGTTTGTGGGTTCACTTTATTGGCAATATCGATATTTATAGGCGATTTTACAACTTCGCTATATTATGTAGGAGAAAAGTCTATCGATTTTACAACTTGCTACATGAAAAGTCTATTTTGGATGTATATATCTTTCTATACTTGGTCAAGGAGTGGGCGACCGTTCAAAATAATCTTTTGACCCCCGCCTTCCTTAGGATTTGAATTCAGATGGATAATATAATAAAATAATTTAAAATCCATTTAGTCGGATTGTTGAGGGCATTCATGCTTTTTTTTTTCGACTTCTAATATGTTTACATTTAAACTCAAATATGTTGAAGATTTTAGTTTAGGGCATTAATTTGTTCAAAGTTGACTAGTCTTTTGCTAATGATACAATCTCTTATAATATTTGTTACTATTTATTTTTAATTAATTATAGTGTAGTTGTTTTTAATTAGTCAAATAAAGGTAATGGTACTTTATTTTATGTAAAATATTTTATTTTTGATAATCATAGGTAGTGTCATGGAGCATAATGTAAGCATATATACATTATATTTTTATTTTTTTAGATCTATAATGAGAATTTAAGAGAAGCAAAAAGAATTGAGATAAACAAGTTAACCTGAAAAAAAATTAGACGTCTAAATAGATGTTGTTAGCCGTTCAAGTGGCCGATACCTCCCTAATCAATTCATATAGTTGCCAAATAATACTAAAGACACTCTTTATATGACAGTAGGTTTTATATACAGCTTAGCTTAAAATTGCGAATTAAAGAAAAAAATGTTCTCACGTCATGTTCCATGAGGCTCATGAGTTGAATATTTTTCATAATAAACATGTTATGATTACAAAATAAGATATATAATAAACTGTAATATTAAACAATAATAAAGTACTAAGACATTTTTACGGATTGTATAAGTTGAAAATTTTTCATTGACCATCACGTGTTTTATACAAGGTTATTTAGTGAAACACATTAATTATAAAAAAAAATGATATTTGGCCCGTCACATTAATTATCGAATGCAGCACCCCATTTTCTGTCTTGATGGTGCTTAAATATTGGTGTTCCTGTCCAATAATAATTTGTTGACTATTCAAAGCAATAACTCTCGTATTCTTCCATTATTTAAGCCTTAAGTTATTAGTCTACTTTTAATTTTGTAATGAAAGCAATTTTACTCATATATTTGATTGAAATTTTCATACAATTTGTTACTATTTTTATCCCAAAGTGATGTGAATAAAATCATAAACTCAGTTTCACAAAATTCAAATACAATTACGAGCATTTCGGTCACTTTCTAGTAATTTTTAAGAAAGCAACAACAAACAGACAGTGAATCATGAAGCGTTCTGAGCGGAGCTATCCATGCATTCTGATTGTTTCTGTTCTCGCCTAATTAAACTCAAATATGTTGGAGATTCTAATTTAGTTAGGGCGCTAGTTAGTTCAATAGCTTCTTTTGTTTTGAGTTGAATTTTCAGATTTTGTTACCTAGATTTTGAATCTTCACGATGTATTAGTTTTTGGATTAGGTGAAGCACGTTATTGACCGGGTACCAATGTCAATATTAATTGTCACATGACTAAGAGCAGACAACTTGCCTAGTCTTAGAACTTTGCCTTATTCAAACCATTTATTTTGTAACATTCTAATGGGTAACACATAATTTACAACCGACATATTTTATTAATTAATCTCTCCTTAGCACAAGAAACACCAGAACGAGGGTTGTGACCTTGTATGGTTCTCGATTTGGAGCTATATCTCGGATTGATATTTGAGAGAACTTGTCATGCAATTTGTCCGGTACTTTAACTTCAAAATGGTGTGAAATCCCGGACTCTTTGAAGTCTAATGTTTTTTAGAAAAATTTTCAACATTTTCCCACATGTTCTCTCCTACATCCTATTATATAATTTCAAATGCTATAGCACAATGTCGTCTTTACCGTGCAGAGAATTTCTACAACACATCAGAGATACCATGTCGGTCATACAACAAATAATGATGTTATGACATGTGTAATTTTATTTTAAAAAATTACCACACAAATGATGATATTATATCATGCATATATCAATTATACTACCTTTGATGTATTATAAAATTTCTCCCTCGTGAATCTGTCATCGCAGATCTCGCAAGCACACCATCGCCTACGCTGGCACCACGATGTCCCCCGAGTCTCCAATGTCAATGGGAAATAAATTCAGCTTCTCGATTTCAAAGAATCCGCGCGCACTCATCTAGCAAAAAAGTTCAACATTTCGTCTTCAGTCAGCCCCTCTTTAATGAATAAAATCATTCGTTGACGATGAGCGCTTGCAGATATTTCAATTGATTTTCCTTTGATTTTTTTTTTTTTTTGTGAAACGTGCTTTGACAGTTCAATGGAGTAAAAACTAGGGATGGCAACATTTCCGTGGAGACCCATACCCGCGGCCCCCAATTAATTCGGGTTGGATATGGGATCCGAAAAGCTTTAAAATTAAAACGGGTTCATTTTCGAAATTAACCCAAACCCCAAATATATTGCGGGTTTGGGTTTGGAAATTTTATCGGGCCCCGAATCCGAAATCAAACCCGAACTAATTTTTTAAATCAAAATACATTTTTTTTAATCAAATAATAAAAAACTCAAATAATAAAAAAAAATATAACAAAACTCTAGATCTAAACTCATTAACTCACGACTCACGGCCTAACCACCTTTGCAGCCATTTCATCAATTAAGGTAATTTTTTTTCCTTTTTCTGCAGCATTTGAACATATAATATCATTGTAACAGAAATAAAAAATAAATAAGAAGAAGAAGAGTTGAAGAAGGTCAATTAATTGCCTGCGGTTTCCGGCACAACGGGGTCCATATGTTTACAAAATAGTTCAAATTTCATTTTTGGTTGTGTCCATGAAACCATAATTTATTTTTGGCCCTCAGCGATGACTTTTTTTCATGATAATTGGTCCTAATGATACGTAAATATGACTCTATTGAGATGACAGAGCTTCATTCATTTTTTTTTTTCAATTTCTATGCAGGAATTTACTTCGTTTCTTCGAATCCTTGGTTGCTATCCTATGGATACAACTGTACAGCCGTAGTGTCCTTTGCCTGACAAGTTGTGGCCCCCAAGGCCGAATGTATATTTTTAAAGGGATATTATCGTTTCTTCTTAAAGTTTCTTGACGTATCGTATCGATCTGAATTCTTAGAAAGTCGTTTCTTCTACCAAAGTTTTGCGTAGTTATCGTTTCACTCATTCAGTTAACAAAAGCGTTAATGTTTAACAGAAATTATGTTAAAAATCGATTTTACCCCTAAGAGTTTGGTAGTAAAATGATAATTCTTCTAAAACTTCGGTAGTAAAATGATAATTCCACTAAAATTTCAGTAGTAAAATGATAATTCCCTTAAAAATTTGGTAGTAAAATGATAATTTATGTATCACATTAACAAAAAATTTTACTCTTACAGCTGGAAATGTCTTTAATACCCTTACGACATCAGCAAATTTTTAACGTTCTTAACGGAACGGTAGTGAATTGATAACGACGCAAATGTTTGGTAGTAAAATGCAATTTTCGGCAAACCATAGTACTGACATGAAATGTCAGAATAAGTTTGGTAGTAAAATGATAATATCCCATTTTTAAAATTTGGATTGTAAATTGCAAGGTTTTGCATAATGTTTGGTGAAGCTTACCTGGATACTGACATCTCAGACTCAAATCTAAGTTACAGAAATTGATTCACTGATTACTGATTTATTTCCGAGATATTGGGTTTTTCGTTGCAACATCCCTCCTTTTTCTTTAGAACATACTTCTACCTAGGTGTCGTTATAATTATTATTTTTTTTAAAAAAAAGGAAACTAAAATATTTAGAAATTATTATTTAAACAATGGGAATCGGGTCCCCACTTTAATCCCTGCTCAATTCGGAGATTTTCGGAGATATACCAAAACTATCCCCCATTACAATTTTTCGGGTATGGGGCGGGTTTGGGGGATAGCTTCTAAATCGGGTTCGGGTTCGGGGATCATAGTCCCTGCCCCAAACCCGCCCCATTGACATCCCTAGTAAAAACTTAAAATTTTAAGGGAAATTATCATTCGTGTACCCTAAAGATGCACCTTTATCAAAAATACTACAACAGTTTCAAGTTGCATCAATCGTCCACCCATAATTGTCAAAATGTATCTACCCACTACTATTCCGTCAGCCACCGTTTGTAAGAGGTTATGTCATGAGGGTAAAATTGTCTTTTAAGATAGTAGAGGTTTTGATTGAAAATGACATGTCGTTCAACAATGGATGACGATGTCGTTCACTGCAGAAAAATATTGTTTCATTAATATAAAACGAAGTCGTTTCAACGGAGCTAAAACATAACAATTAAACGATATCGTTTCATTGTAGACGAGAGCAAAAAAATGCGAAAGGGAAGAAAGCCTTGGCAAACATTCGAGAGAAAACTTCCATAAGAGAGAAAGCTTCCAGCAGAGAGAAAATAATTAGCCACTCTTGCCCATTTCCACAGACTTTTCACCAAATACATTAAATAACCTCAAAATTTAAACAATTATAGCCAACGTTTGTGGAGTTTAATTTGAGGAGTTAGCTTGTTTTGCTTCGAAGACAGCAAGTAAAGCATCAGTTGTTGGGTATGTTCATATATCAAGCTTGTTTCATACAATATATCTTTTATTTAATGAATAAGTGTAAGATATTGTAATAAATTATTTGAATTTGTATTTTTTTTATTTATATTACAAACCCTAGAGTGCAGAAAATTACGAAATGGGTTGTGGTTTATGTGGGTCATGTTTTTACATGTTAAATTGTTTGCTGTTATATGCGTTCGGTTGTATGTTAATTTCGTGTATTTACTTGAGTGTGGTATAGTGGTGTTTATTTCGTGTTTTATTTTTAAAAAACTTGAGTTTGCATTTATAAGTATGCCCTATTCTGTTTGGTGTCACAGCAGACATGTCTCCAATGGACTTAGTAATTTCTTTTGGAGGAGAAAAACACAATGTTGGCTTGATTCATCCTGAAGATTTTACTGTTGATAGAATAAGAGCTGAGGCATTGAAGATAACTAGTGTACATGGGTTAGATGAAGCTGGAAAAATCCTATTAAATGTGATGAATTCGGAGAACAAAGTGAAGATTGTGTTAGATTCTGATTTTGGGTTAAAATGTGAAATACAAGTGTGCAACCCAAGAGGGGGGGTGAATTGGTGTTTTAAAAATTATCCTAACAAAACCACACAACAATCCAATCTAATGCCTTAATAAAATTGAAAGCAATAAGTTCAATAAAAGTATAATAATAAATGAGTTAGAGAAGAGAAAGCAAACTCAAGGATTTTTACGTGGTTCGGCTATCCCCGTCACGCCTCCAAACACCAAGCTTGAGGATTTCACTATCCAAGCCTTTCCAAGGCTTCAAATACTAATTGACTTAGGTGTCAATGAACCTTTACAACAAAGAGATTATCTCCCAATCTCTTCACTCAAGTGTATCACACTTAATCACTCACAAATTTGATGAGAAATTGAAATTTACAACAAACACTCTCTCAAAGAGTAGATATACAAAATGAAGAACAAAGATGGCTTAAGGATTTTTGATTCACGAATTGAGAGCTCAAGATATGTTGTATGCCTTTTGTTTGTGCGTGCTAGAGAGCTTGAAAATGAGTTGGATTTGAGTTTTATAGTAGGAGCTCAAAACTAGCCGTTATGCATTTTGCGAAAAGCGGATCAAGGTTAACCATAACGGTTAACTTTACTGTCAAAGTTACCGTTGAGTGAATTTCAAATGAGCAGTTCGCCGTTTTCTTGTAAAGTGAAAGGGTAATTTCGAGACACCAAAATAAATTTGGCTTAACCGTTCTTACTAAGCGGTTCAAGGTTAGCAATCTGGAAATAAACGGTTCACCGGTTTCCGTAAACGGTGAAGGGGTAATTTCCAGAGACCTGCAAAATATATTTGGCTTAACCTTTTTACTAAACGGTTCAAGGTTAACATTCTGGAAATAAACTGTTCATCGTTTTCTTGTTAACGGTGAAGGGGTAATTTCCAGCAAACTGTTTACCAAAAATTACAGTTTTGTCTAAAACTTTCTATAACTGTATTATGGCCCAAAACATTATAAAACTTTACAATTAAGTCCAATTTCAGAATTTCTAAATAATAATTTGTGAATCCCAAAACTTTCTGAAATTATGAAATGGTCCAAAATACTATAACACTTTTTAAAAAAGTCCTTCTCCATAATTTCAAACAATACTTGTTGATTTTCATGTTTTCAAAACACTTTCAATTAAACCATAAACATGAAAAACAATCAATTTCATAAAATCATTTTTCCATTAAATATAAAACATTTAAAATGTGAAAATAATGATTTATCTAAAATGTATAAAAAAATAATTTAAGCTTTTAAAAACTTAATCATTCTTAATCTTATTTGTTATCATCAAAATCAACAATATGTAAACATATATGTTAACAATCTCCCCCTTTTTGATGATGACAAATCTTTCATGTTTTTAAAGAATGATTAAAAAATTAATCTTGTTTGTTATCATCAAAATCAATATTATGAAAACATAAATGTTTAACAATCTCCCCCTTTTTGATGATGACAAACATTTCATGTATTTAAAGAATGATTCCACAAATTACTCCCCCTAAATGCAAGCTTCTCTTACAATTTGACTAAATTGGCAAATTTAAAAACATGTATTCTTCTCCCCCTCATCATCAAAAAGAAAACTTAGTGGAAAAGAAAACAAATAGCAAATTTTTGTATAAATTTAAAAACATGTATTTTTCTCCCCCTTCAACATAAAAAAGAAAACTTAAAGGAAAAGAATTAAATGAGTAAATTTGTTACCAATATTGTCAAAGTAAAAATCTTAACACATTCTCCCCCTAAGAACAAGCATCACCTCAAATACAAGTTTAGTAATATAATGATACAAATCAACTCTACACATAAATCATCACATAATCCATCAACCATAAAATGATCACGAATCATGATTCCATCAAATATCATATCAACAACTCAAAACATAAAATCATATAACAACAATAATGCAATCAAATCATCATAATATCTCAAAATCATCAAAATCATTACTATAATCACATATCAACAAATAATAATAATAATAATAATAATCAAAGCGCATATTATTCTCCCCTTTTGATATCATCAAAATGGCATATTACTTTGTCTCTCCCTTTGGATAACAAAAATGTTCAAAATGCATATTATCCAAAATAGAACAAGTAATAAGCTAAGCAAGGGAATGCAAGAGTTATAAGAGCATAATGTCTATAAATAATAACAAGACAACTGAACTCATCAAAGATTTAATGTAACATTTCAATAAAAAAAAAAAAAAAAACTCATATGCTTAAGAATCTCAAAGTACATATATTTCTCCCTTACAAATCATTTTTCTCCCTCTTTATCATCAAAAAGAGTAAAAACTCCCCCTATCAATCATCAAAAGCTCAAGATAGACACATTAGCTCAAAATTATCCAAAACATAGGTAAAGAACATAACCAACAATCATATCAAAACCATGTCATCGAAAATAGACATTTAGTCCAAAATCAAAACGAATATGCATAAATATCCATATTATCAAAATATAAAATGAAAAATCATAAGTAGGAAATGTTGGCGTGTCCAAATATAAGCATAAGAGACTACTTGTGAGTTTGATGATGAAAATAGATTTTGAAGATGACATTGAATACAAAACATCGTGGGGAATAATTTTTATGAATCGATTTGAATTGAAAACGAACGAAAATGATGGATTTTGGAGTAAAAAAAAATGAAGGAATCCTCAAATACACAACATGGTTAAAAAGACTTCCATATAAGCTTAAGCAATTATAACAAATCAACAATTACATCAATTCATCAAGCCGCACAAATATAATCATCAATCATCAAAATCATCAAGAAATTAATTCCACATTATAAAACATTCAATTATCAAACAATAATCATCCTTAATCCATAATGAAAGCAACAATGCATATTCAACAATACATCGATAAAGTACAAACAATGCATCCATTTTCCAATCATAGATTGCATAAGATCAAACTTCATCAAATACATATAATTATCAAAGCACATTTTTTTATCTCAAATCTTTAGACCATCAAAATCAACTTAGCTATTTAGAAAAGCCATCATTATAAACAAGTGATCAAATCCATTATTACAAATGCTCACATAGGCCAATTCAATGAATAATGATATACTACAATTAATAGCACATGAATTCACACATACATAAGAGATGGACAATGATGATAGACAATTAAGAAGATGAAATCAAAAACTATACAATCATCAAAATCAAACAAAGACATCATGATACATTACTCAATGTTATACACAATGATAATTCCATCATGTAAACATACAAGCATGCATTCACAAATTCAAGCTATTATCCATCTATCATGATCCATTCAACAAAATCAATATGGCAAGAATGGTTACCAAAATAATTAAAACATCTTACTCATCATTTTCTCTTAGATCATGATCAAGTGATTATCCTCACAAGCTTTCATCAAGAAACTCTCCACCATTCCTTGACCATGGTGCCTACAAAAACAAATTCAAGTTGTGTGCTTTGGTACCCAAATATTCTTGGGTCCTTGAATGTTAGCAATGGTTCCTTTTGGAACCCAAACACATTTTACACCATAATACGCATTTCTTTTCACTGGACATCTATATTTCATATGACCATTTTGATTGCAATAATGACAAACAATTTTATGATCACTTGTGGAGGTAGCCTTAACAAAATAATTCTTATAATATTTTTGTTTCAAGGTAGGCTTATATCTAAGTCCTCCTTTATCAAATACGCATTTTTGAGAGTTGAGCAATTTTTCGAAGTTCTTTTGACCATTTGTGAATTTTAAAACAATCTCATTTAACTCATTGCTCTTCTTCTTAAGCACTTCATTTTCTTTCATTAATTCAACGACATGTGATCTCTCATTCTCATATGAAGTACTTTGTTTACATGTAAATGATGTAACTTTATCATGCAACATTTTATTATCTAACTCTAGTCCTTTAATCATTTCATTTAATGAATCATTACATTTTTGTAAAGCATCATTTTTATTTTTCAAGTTATCTACATGTGATTCTAGATGCTTGTATAAAGTGCTAGATTTCTCATTTAATAATGCAACTCTATCATACAACGCTTTATTCTCTAATTCTAAGCATGTAATTTTTGCACTTAAAGATTCATTTTTATTTGTGAGCTCGATAATTTTTCTTTTAAGACATGCATTCTTTTTACCAATTTTCATTAACTCATCATGCAATTCTTTAAAAGCATCATGAAATTCATCATAGGTAGGATCACTTACCTCATCAAGCTCATCATCCGATTCATCTCCAATTGCCATAAGTGCCACATTTGCCACTTCATGAGATTCCTCCTCATTTGTCGTCTCCTCATACACAAGTTCAAGTTTTCTCCATATTTCATAAGCATTAGAACAATTTGAAACTTTATGAAATTCCCTTTTATCTAAGGCACAAAATAAAACATTCATAGCTTTGGAATTTAAAGACATCATTTTTCTATCTAACTCACTTAAAGCATTATTCCTAGGAATAAATGAGTCATTACAAACTATTTCCCATATTTCGTAATCTAAAGATTGTAAATAAATTCGCATTCTAGTTTTCCAATATGGGTAGTCATTACCGTCAAAGAACGGTGGTCTAATTGTGGATTGTCCTTCCCTAAAGGTTGAGTTATTATGGGTTGCCATGGATCTTTAACTCTAGACGGTTAAGTCTACACAAGAGCACCTTGCTCTGATACCAATTGAAATACAAGTGTGCAACCCAAGAGGGGGGGGTGAATTGGTGTTTTAAAAATTATCCTAACAAAACCACACAACAATCCAATCTAATGCCTTAATAAAATTGAAAGAAATAAGTTCAATAAAAGTATAATAATAAATGAGTTAGAGAAGAGAAAGCAAACTCAAGGATTTTTACGTGGTTCGGCTATCCCTGCCTACGTCCACGCCTCCAAGCAACCCAAGCTTGAGGATTTCACTATCCAAGCCTTTCCAAGGCTTCAAATACTTACAATTGACTTCAAGGTGTCAATGAACCTTTACAACAAAGAGATTATCTCCCAATCGCTTCACTCAAGTGTATCACACACTTAATCACTCACAAATTTGATGAGAAATTGAAATTTACAACAAACACTCTCTCAAAGAGTAGATATACAAAATGAAGAACAAAGATGGCTTAAGGATTTTTGATTCACGAATTGAGAGCTCAAGATATGTTGTATGCCTTTTGTTTGTGCGTGCTAGAGAGCTTGAAAATGAGTTGGATTTGAGTTTTTATAATAGGAGCTCAAAAACTAGCCGTTATGCATTTTTGCCAGAAAACGGATCAAGGTTAACCCTTAACGGTTAGCTTTGTACTGATCAAAGATTAGTTGAGTGAATTTCAAATGAGCAGTTCGCCGTTTTCTTATAAGCAGTGAAGGGTAATTTCGAGACCTGCAAAATAAATTTGGCTTAACTGTTCTTACTAAGCGGTTCAAGGTTAGCAATCTGAAATAAGCAGTTCACGGTTTAAAGTAAGCAGTGAAGGGTAATTTCGGAGACTGCAAAATATATTTGGCTTAACCTTTTTACTAAACGGTTCAAGGTTAACATTCTGGAAATAAACTGTTCATCGTTTTCTTGTTAACGGTGAAGGGGTAATTTCCAATATTGTTTACCAAAAATTACAGTTTTGTCCAAAACTTTCTATAACTGTATTATGGCCCAAAACATTATAAAACTTTACAATTAAGTCCAATTTCAGAATTTCTAAATAATAATTTGTGAATCCCAAAACTTTCTGAAATTATGAAATGGTCCAAAATACTATAACACTTTTTAAAAAAGTCCTTCTCCATAATTTCAAACAATACTTGTTGATTTTCATGTTTTCAAAACACTTTCAATTAAACCATAAACATGAAAAACAATCAATTTCATAAAATCATTTTTCCATTAAATATAAAACATTTAAAACGTGAAAATAATGATTTATCTAAAATGTATAAAAAATAATTTAAGCTTTTAAAAACTTAATCATTCTTAATCTTATTTGTTATCATCAAAATCAACAATATGTAAACATATATGTTAACAAAATGCTTAAGTGGGATACATAATTTGATGGGTTTAACTACATTTGAAGTTGATGTTATTCCAGTTTTATGCCCTCAATATCCAGATTCTCCGTTAATACATTCGTTGTTGTTTAACGTAGGAATCTGATTGCCCTCTGAAGTTATAAATACGTTGAATGATCATTTTAATAGAGTAGATATGCAGAGAGGTACCCCAAAAGTTAACCATTCAATTAAAGATGAAGATGAATTATTATCAAACCAATCAGATAAAAGAATTCATAGGGATGATGACTATGATGACTATGATGATGATGATGATGAGGAGGAAGAGGAGGAGGAGGAGGAAGTTGATGTGCAGGCACCATCTACTGTGCATGTTGAAGATGATTTACTATCGGATTGGTCAGATAAAGAGACTAACAATGATGATGATGGTGGTGAAGAACCTGCTGTGCTACCACCATGTATTATGTCTGTTAATGATACTGAGCTTGTTCAGGACAGCGATGATAATGAGGGTAGTGATAGTGATGCTGATGTATTACTGGATGATGATACTAGTGAGGTTGAAATGGTAGTTAACTCTTCAGATGAAGACAAAAATGTTGGCAGTGTGCAGTTTAGAGATTATTTAGAGAAACATGAGTATAAATTAGATGTTGATGGAATTCATAGGCTGAGAGTGGGTGATATACTTAGTTTTTGAATTTTGGAAAATATGAGGAATTTTTTCTTAAAAAATAATGCAATAACGCTTTTAAGTTCTATTTATTTTTTAAAGGTAATTAAGGGTGGGTGAAGTTTGATTTCTTTTTTTTTTTTTAAATTGAAACTAAAAAATATTTGAAAACCAGTTAATTAAGGTAGCGTTTATTTTTTTGTCTGAAATCTAAATGGGTCTGAATTTTTGTAAGGTCTGAATGGATCTGATTACAAAAATATGAATAGCATGTTTGTTTTTCTTTTTTAAATATCTAAATATAAGTGGCATCTTGTTTATTTTCACAATAAAAAAAATCTTAAATTTGGTTATTTGACATTTATATTCTTGTAAATTAAAATAAAAAAATAGGATTAAATTTTATAGTTAAGAAAATAAATTATTTTGTAGAGATATTTTTGAAATATAATATTTATTAGTCATTCAGACATTTTTCTATTCAGATTAAAGTTACAAAATTTTACTTTTTATATTTATATGTAAATGTTTGAAAATCAGACATAAGTTCTAAAAATAAACAAACATATTTTGAAAAAAATCATGAAATTAATAAAATTTCAGACTTCAGATATTTAACAAACAACCCCCAAGTCTATGTCTTAGCAGCTTAAGGTATACGGTTCATCGTATTTAAAATTCAAAAAAGAAAATGGTTTCATGACATATTAAATATAATAAATTTGTTGTGGACTTAAAAAAAGGGTATTGGTCCACAGGGTCTCTGGATAAGCTTAAAGAATAATATGCACAGCTATAATTGGGCATTAGGTCATCTATTACGATATGGAAAGCTGTGCCAGACCTAACCCACCTAATTTTATATTCAGTGCTTTCTGCAATCGCGCGCATCACAGCTTCAACTAAATTCATTATACAAGCAGCCAGCAATAGCAACAAAAATGACAGACGCCTTTCTTCTTCTTCTTCTTTTCCAAATTCAAATAAGCGACCTCGGATTAGCTAGAGATTTGTATTTATTTTTCATCTAAAATTAGAATAAATCTAAATATTATTAAAGTTTGCGTACATTTGAATACATACGTCCGAATAATATATTAATTTTTTATTTTTTGACATCAAGTGTAAGTGTTAGGTTGTCTCTTTTAATAAATTGAAAAAATTTTTAAATCCAATATTTATACACTTATAGCTCTAAAGGTAGGGATGACGACAAAATCCAATTCAATATTTAGTTTGATTGACTAGGGATGGCAATGGGGTAGAGAAACCTACCCTATTCTCCATTCTATTATTCAATAAATTTAGTGAGGTGAAGGTGGAGAATCTTAAGGACGAATAATTTCGACATTCTCACTTAATTTCTCATTTAATATTTTAAAATTATAAATATAAATAAAAATATTATCATATTATAAAATATTTAGCTCATATTATTTAAATTCACCTCATTTATAGTTCGACCTTATAAAGCTCTTAACGTGTAGAGGATTTTACCATCCCAACAATTAGCCTCACTCGAAATTTTCAGCTTAGACCCGAATTTAAGAGTCAAGGATTAGGTTCAGACTCTACCTACCTCGACCCCGCCCAATTCAATCCTAACTCTTTGGTAAAAAAAAAAAAAAAGGCACTTGAAAGACACTACATAACACAAACACGCATCACACACCGTGAGCCTCACATCTCACACGCACTATACACGCACATCGTAGATCACACACGCTCACAAGTCGGGAAATTTACAATATTAACCACAAAATTTTCCTAAGTTTCACAACTAACCCCTCAACAAATTTTCTATCAACATTAGCCTAATCACCTCCATCTTACCCAAAATACCCCTCCCATTTCTCCTCCCCTCCTTCCTCTCCTTCCTCTCTTCCTCCCTCTCTCGGTTTCTCTCACCAGTGAAATCCGTCCCATAACTCGATGCCGGCAACTTCTCGGAGTCATTGTTAGCAGCAAACTTCACCAAATTTCTAATCAAGCACTCAAATTAAAGGTTAGGGCAAAAACCCTTAGATTTTGATTTTGTATTTTTATTGCATGATTTTTGTGTTGTGTTGGTTTATTGGTGAAGTTGTTGGTATTTAATGTATGGGAGTGAGATTGTGTTGTGAAGTTATTAGTAAGTATGATGTGCATTGGTGTGGCTATATTTGGATGTTTTAGAAATAGGCCTCGCTTGCGAGGCCTTGGTGTGGCCAGCTAACGTGCGACAGGCGCCGGCGCGCGCCATGCGCCCTATCTACCACATTATAGTGTAATAGTTTTGGACATTTTTAAAATTTTTTTCCTGTTATACATGACTATTAATGAGTAGTAATAACGTAAAAAATAATGTAGCAATATGGCAGAATCAGAAGAATCGGAAAATGGACCAGGGAAGATGATGTTAGCTTATTCAGATCACTTTCCGGGAAGAATATCGAGCATGTGTAATTTATCTACAGTTATAAAAGCCATTGAGAGAAAATTAACAAAACGGCAGCTGAATCTATTTAAGAAAAATATATTTGGACATTTTTTAGATTGTCGAAGCTTTCCGTTCAGTGGTGTACTCTTGCACAATATTTTGCTTAGGCAAGTGGATCATGGACAATACAGAGAAGATGATCATTTATAGTTTCAAATTGGTGAGCATTTGGTACGTTTGTCAATAGGAGAATGGTGCTTAGTTACTGGACTTTCGTACGGCGAAGATACTACAGCCTCAAATATGAAAACAAGTCATAGGTTGCTGAAAACGTATTTTTCGGGTGTATTTCGGGATATAATCTGAATCAATTTGATGCATTATTTGAGGAGTTGGACTTCAAGGCTATGGACGATATTGATGCATTAAAGATTGCGCTATTTTATTTTGCGGATAGAGTTCTAAATGCAAGAAAGGGCCACTGTCAAATTAATTTCTCATGGCTTAACGAAGTTGATGATATTAATTATTTCAAAAATCGTCCATGGGGTCTTATATCGTGGGAAACGATATCTGATAGTCTTGATAATGCACTGTACGAGAAAGGTGAGAAATTTAAGAAGACGCGGTTGAAAAATCCAAATCACAACATAGAAAAGTACAATGTTTATGGTTTTACGCCTGGGGTTCAGGTGCGTTAGTTTATTTATTAATAAGGTTTGTACCATGAAATATTTAATCATAGTTTTAATAATTTTCTTAGCTTAATTGTTGTAGGCTTGGATTTACGAAGTGATCGGAGGTCTGCCACCAGCATGGGTCGTGAAAACGAAGAGGAAGATTCCCCGTATCCTGCAATGGAAGCCCATGGCTTCTTCTAAGATAAACTTTGCTGAGGTTTATTCATTTCTGAATGAGGAATCTTGTCTTGTAAGTAATATATATTGGTAGATGTATAATATTATTTTCTACATTACTAAATTCGAGTTATGTATACTTATTTAAAACCATTGCGTTGCATTAATGGCAGGGAAACGTTTTACAAACTCTTGATCCCGATAGAAAAGAGAGTCAGAAAGATTATTGGCTCAGTGTGAAAGATTACGTACCAGAAATTCCAATTTGGGTTCATAAAGTCGGTATCCTATAAGTAATTTTATTTATTTTAGCGAAATAATTTAAGTTTTTTTTGTACTTATTTTAAATAATATTTATTTCAGCACCAACCTTCAATCAATGCGCCACCGCCCGTTACAACGCGATTATACGAGCATGATGATATACCAAACCCTATACCTGAACATGATGATATACCAAACCCTATACCTGAGCAATGCCACGATACATTTGAGGAGGATGAGGTGCTTGTGGATGATCATCAGGAGCATACTGACAAGTCTGATGACGCACATGATTCTGAGGTTAGTTGAAATTTATATTTTGTATATATAAGGGAGTCATTATAACAATCTGTTATTATAAATAACCTTTTTTTTTTAATAGATGAGGACAAAGCAGTTTAATGATTTTGTTCTAAGACGGTTGGACAAAATTGACCGTAACGTTTATGACCTGAAGTCAGAACTTAAAGATTTTAAAGAAACCGTGGTAGGATTTATCGATTCAATATCTAAACGTCCAAATAAAGATTCTCCGACTGCACGGTCGCATGCGGTGAGTATTCATTGATTTTTTAACAATTATATTTGTTTAGTTTTGATTTTTGATAGTGTTTAATACGTTTATCTTGCCGAATTGACAGGATCCAGATGACTATGGAGTGTATACTGACGTGGGTGTTCAAAATTTTTCTACTCCCACTTCATTATATAGTTTCCATGGGAATGTTAGTGGTGAGAGCATGCATGTATTCACTGAGGGTCCTCCGGGCATTAGTAAGTTCGGTAGAGCATACAAACCGTCATATATTTTTAACAGTCCGTACATGATTCCTCCATTCAGACGGGGATAGAATGTCCGACCTCTACCTCTACCCCAAATCATGCACCATGTCAACATGAGTACGAGTGTGGATATAAATCCACTTAGAGGATTGGAGGATCCAAGTTTGTATGCTGAGTTTGACCGATGGTTTGCTGGTGATACGACCGTCGATTGGAGAGTCCAACACCCACGGTCATTCTTTCAAGTTATTTTGGGTCATGTTTTAATGGGATGGCTAGGTGATGAGGTAATTTATTTTCCTTATTTCTTTTAACTGTTGATTTATAATTCGACATGTATAATTTTTTCCTTATAAGTCAACATGTTTCTGTTTATCTACAGCATATTCACGAGTATTTTCGGTTGATTAGCGAAAAACAACGGCAGTACCTGAACGCTTTAGTTCATTGTGTTACATATACTGACACGTTTGTCTGGGTAACGTGCATATATAACTTATAATGACGATATTATATTTATTAGTTGTCGCCATAATGGAATGAGTTATTTATACATTTCTTGGTTATCTATGTACTAGGTGTTCTTGAATCAGTTATGGAATAATAGGGATTGTGCGGTTGATTCATTAGTATATAGCGACAGCTTGAATAGCTATCTCGGTGGGCGACATCATACTATGTCCAAACCAATGACGGATGTTGATATGGTGTGTATTTTATGGCTATTTTTGTTGTTTGTTTATTAATTTCATACATGCTAAATTAATAATAAATTATTTTATGCAGCTATTCATCCCTGTTAACTTAGACCGCGAGCATTGGGTACTAGCTCGAGTTGACTTCCGCAAGGACAAAATCTGGATTTACGACTCATTACTGACATTTCGAGGCGATAAAAAATACAAGTTGAAATTCAAGCCACTTGAAGTGATATTCCCTTGATGGTTAGAATACATTGGATTTTACAACATCGGACCTGAGTTGCGGAATGACCCGGAAAATTCTGCGATTAAGTGTGCCGAGCGGAGCAGTGATTGTGGTGTTTTTTTATTGATATTTACGATGTATTTAATGTTCGGTCTTAAATTAGAGTTTAACAATAGTCATGAGGACTATTTTAGAAAAAAGATTGCTGTTGACATATTTAGTGATGATATTATATTGTAAGCTGTTGTAGTCATGAGAATATTTAAACTTGGATTAATGAACTTATTTTACGTACTTAAGTTTGAAATACAAGTGTATAACCCAAGAGGGGGGGTGAATTGGTGCTTTAAAAATGATCCTAATCAAATCACACAACAATCCACAACAATCAAAATCTAATGCCTTAATAAAAATGAAAACAATAAATTCAATAAAAGTACAATAATAACTGAGTAAGAAAGGAGAAAGCACAATCTGGAAATAAACGGTTCACCGTTTTCCTGTAAACGGTTAACCGGTAATTTCCAGAGACAAGCAAAATAGATTTGGCTTAGCCGGTTTTACTAAACGGTTCAAGGTTAACATTCTGGAAATAAACGGTTCACCGTTTGCCTGTAAACGGTGAAGGGATAATTTCTAGAGACAAGCAAAATAGATTTGACTTAACCGTTTTTACTAAACGGTTCAAGGTTAACATTCTGGAAATCAACGGTTCACCGTTTTCCTGTAAACGGTGAATAGGGATGGCAATTTTACCAGCAAACCCGCAAACCCGCCCAAACCCACCCGTTAAAACCCGCCCGCTGCGGGTAATTTTATCCGTTGCGGGCGGGTTTGATATTATAAATTAAAACCCGCACATGGATGCGGGTGGGTTTGGTATTAATCATATACCCGGTGGATACCCGCATGGATATCCACTAAACCCGCAATATTTTCAAAAAGGGCATTTATCTTTCACGAATTCGGTCATCCATTTGGGTAACCGGCTAACCGGTTGAAAGCGATGGCTAGCATTTGTGAATTGTCATCCATTGAGTAAGCTAACGGTTGAAAGCGATGCTTCATTTGTGAATTCGGTCATCCGGCTGTTGCTAACCGGCTAACCGATTGAAGGCAGTAGCTAGCATTTGTGAATTCGGCTTACCAGTTTGATAACCAGTTAACCGGTTTTTGACAGCAACCAAAAAACATGCATTCGGCTTACCGGTTTTCATAACCGGTTCTCCGGTTTTGGTCAGGAACTATGTAATGACTCCTTCTTGAATTCGGCTTTCCGGATTTACTACCGGTTATCCGGTTCTTGGCAGCAAGCACGAATATTGAATTCGGTTTTCCGGATAAATGAACCGGCTGTCCGGTTAAGGGCAGTGAAGCACAAATCAATTGAGCAACCGGTTTTAAATGATAATATGAAGTGTTGGATATGAATGAAATGAAGTATCTTCTCATGGAGCTTGTTTTAAATGATAATATGAAGTGTAATTGTTATTTTTAGATGCTAATTTGTGTTTTTTAAATGGATTTCTACAATTTATACTTAAATTTAAGAATTTGTGTTGGATTGATCTTGAATTTTAATTCTTAATTTACATTGTTTAAATATAAAATTGAGTATGTTATGTAGAAATTGAGTTAACTATTATAAATTTATATATTAAATATTTATAATTTTAAATGTAGAAACCATAAAACTCCATTTGGGTACCATTGCGGGTTTGGTAATTGTCCAAACCCGCTGCGGGTGGGTTTTCTTAAAAAAATAAAAACCCGCTGCGGGTTGCGGGTGGGTTTGGTAATTTAAATTTTATGCGGGTTTGGGTTTGGTAATGGCAAACCCGCTGCGGGCGGTGCTCATTGCCATCCCTAACGGTGAAGGGGTAATTTTCAGAGACAAGCAAAATAGATTTGGCTTAACCGTTTTTACTAAACGGTTCAAGGTTAACATTCTGGAAATAAACAGTTCACCGTTGTCCTGTAAACGGTTAACCGGTAATTTCCACAGACAAGCAAAATAGACTTGGCTTAACCGTTTTTACTAAACGGTTCAAGGTTAACATTCTGGAAATAAATGGTTCACCGTTTTCATGTAAACGGTTAGCCGTTTGCTACAGTGAACTGTTTACCAAAAATTACAGTTTTGCCTCAAAACTTTCTATAACTGTACTATGGTCCAAAATGTTATAAAACTTTACAAATAAGTCCAATTTCACACTCTTTATCATCAAAATCAATAATATGTTAACAAAGTTTATATCAATTTCGGTGCTAATATTTGAATATTGTACGTGATTAAGTAAAATGAATTATCAACTTTCGATGCTAACATGTAACATGTAAACATTCAATACATAAAAAACATACGATGGTTTTAACTAATAAATCAGTTAAATAATACAATTAATTTATTCGACTTAATAATGACAATGTTCTTCATCCGGCTTGACGGTTATGTAGGTTCTTTACGTGAATCCGCTACAGATCCTCGATTAATGTCTGCAATGAGGGTATTGAAAGAGCTCTTCTGAGGCGACCGAACGGTGGGGTGCCTCAGCTGAAACACGCGATGTCTCTTGAATTGATCATATATCAGTGTGCAGTTGTGCATGGTTGGTAGGCCATCTACTTGGCGGACAATGCATAGGCCATTATAGCGATTCCTTAGTATAAAAGTCCGAAAAAAAGGTTTATGAAATCCACTCTGACAGTTAGACAAGCCACAATTGCATGAGCACATACAAGTTGATCAAGCTGAAATACTCTACATGAGAAAGTTTTCTTCCGTAGGTCAACTAAGCCTTCCTTAATCCCACCCCCAACAACTTGAAATCGATACGGAGCCACTGGACGAACGATCATTCTTTCAGCTATAGTTTTGCTTTCAGTTACTATTTCATTCGCCCATGTTGTTAGCCGAATACTCATTGATTCAGCCGTAATTTTTCTATCATAAAACCATTGCTGCAATGTTCTTCTGAAGTAATCAACAAGATGAGTTACGGGAAATTTCTGCGGTTCTCTCATAAAAGAATTCACACTCTCCGCGATGTTGGTGGTAAGTATACTATACCTCCTTCCTTCAAACTGAGACCTTGCCCAATTACATGTACCCACATTATTTTCTAAATAATCAGCCGCACCCGAGTGGAGCATCCATAACCCTTCAAGTTGTCATTTAAATTCCTCATGTCCGTATGCTTTTGCTGCATTAATAAAGGCAGGCTCAAATTCATCCCAAATAACTTTGGACATCCTAAACTTGGACTTAATATTACCTTTCACATGGTAAAAACAAAGGCCATGAGTTGCATTGTTAAATACTTTCAGAACAGCTCTCCTAATGGCAGTGCATCGATCAGAGATAATTATTAACTCCGATAGATCGCCAATCACTCCGTGTAACTTCATCATAAACCATTCCCAAGCATCATTATTTTCTGAATCCATGACCCCAATGGCTAGCGGATACAATTGATTATTCCCATCTAGACATGTTGCAACGAACATACTTCCACGATATAGCCCTTTTAGATGAGTACCATCCACAGCAATAACAGGGCGAATGTACTGCATAAAACTCTTAATGGAAGATCTAAGTGCTACAAAGTAGTACAAGAAATTACCATCTCCATCCAGCTTGAGGTGAGTCACTGTACCCTCATTCGCTTTGGTGAGTACATAAGAGTATTTATGTAATAAGTTGTATGACTCTGCAGGGTTACCTCGAACTATTTCAAGACCAACTTCTCTGGCAGATATGCTTCTTTGGTATGTTAATTGAACACCGTACTCCTGCTGCATATCCGCTCTGATGTCATTTGGAGTGTAAATTCTTTTATCTTGGATATATTTATCTGCGATAATATGACCGACAACTCGACTCCTTACTTGATGACGGCCATCAGAAAATACCTCATTATGGCAACTATGTACATTGTCTATTCTCTTCACCACCCAAGGTACATTATCCGCATTAGAACTTCTAATTGCGCGAATGCGCCATTTACATAATTCCGAACTACAGTGAGCTTCAAAACGTGTCGTTGTTGACCGTGCAATCTTGAAATCAAACTTATCTCTAAAGGCAAGCTTGCGCAGTTGTAATATTAACTCATTCTTCTAAGTAAATAGTCTACCCACACTGATATCATCCGAGCCACAACTGCTATGCAAGCTTGGAGCAACCATGTTCGAAGGTAAAATTGGAGCAAGGTTTATGAGGGGGTCAATCCTCCTTCTCGATCCGGATATTAGAGGAATAGATCGAGTGTCTCTGTTATTCACAGGAATGTCGCCTTCACACTCATCCTCATGCTGAAATGATGGAATATTAGAAGGACCGGCTCCACCATCATCACCAGTATTATTGAAATAAGTGCTTCCCACAGTATCAAAATGTTCTGCACAAATATTATCTCTCTCTGTGTTATCAACATGATCATCATTCTCACGGAAATCATTATTATGATACGGAGAATACTGTTGCTCCAACGACGTCGTTAGTGGTAATATATCTTCTCCAACATCCTGTAACGTAATGCCGTTATCATCAATATTGTCATTATTATCGTTGAAGGAAGAGTAATATTGGTGCACCAATGCCCTTGGCAACCCATCCTCTTCATTATCAGGCCCAGACATATTTACTCTTAAAGAACCAACAACTTCAACGGGTGGCTCAACATCTTCGGTCGGAACTCGAGGTGTTGTGGTAACAAATATAGGAATAAGTTCATAGTTGCCCATATTGGATGTCACGTGCAACACAACCTTCACCATTTCATCATCAGATATATCCATGAGCAATGTACATATATGATACAATGTGTTTGCTGACCTTAAAGTTGTCTTCATTGTAATACTATATTCATGATGATTTATTTGTAATACCTCACATACTCTTGTAATAAGTTGATCAAACAGATAATTTTTCTCAACTAAAAAGGCTCTATTTTTACCATTCACATACTCCATACGCCCGTCTTCTAATGTCTGCCACCAACCATCATAACACAATTGAAGCACAACTGAATCCATGCCTGAAATAAAAAAAAATTCATTATGAATTACAAAAAAATCAATCCCAATGAATTGCTTATTGGTGCGACGGGCTACCCGTCGCACAAAATTTGGTGCGTCAGGCAGCCTGTCGCACAAAATTTATGCAACAGTTTGTGCGACGGGCAGCCTGTCGCACAAACTCTGTGTGACAGGTGGTGCGACAGGCAGTCCGTCGCACCTGCAGTGCGACGCAACGTCGCGCGCAACCGCCTCGACTTTTGATGCGACGAGCGACTGCCGCCTGATAATAATCGACGGCGACTGCATCGGCGATGGCGCCTCGGGCGTCGCCGGTGTGCGTACGCCTCCCGTTAACGCCTCCCGTTAGTCGCGCGGTGCCGCGTGCGTTGGTCGCCGGATGGATGGATTATGCTCGAAGTTTAATTTTTCCGTCGGTATTTGCCACCTTTTGCCGTCACCAGTGATTAAGAGTGCAGCAGGGTTGTTTTGATTTGTCTCAAAAGGAGAACGAAATTTTTGAGGGTAATTTAGGAAAGAAACGTTGATTTTGGCTAATGTTGATAGAAAAAAGTTAAAGGAGTTAATTGTGAAAGTTGGTAAAGTTTTTTGGTTAATATTGTAAATTTCCCTCACAAGTCAAATTAACAAATCCTAACATTATCACCTTTGAGAGAAAGAAAAGCGCTCTTATGAAATTCAACACCGATATTCTTCCACCTACACGGCTGGTGGTGGAACTCACGTTGTCACGCATCATTGTCGACCAACCGGGGTTGATCCTTTGCCATGTCAACGAGCGCAAGGAGAGGGTTATCACCACTTCGCTCTAGCCACCACTACCGGCACCCACGCCAGCCGGTACCCCCACAAAGCCAATAACCACGCATGATGGGCGGCCAAGCACGACATCATTCCCATCAATCACTACCCTCGGCCTGCCGCTGCCTTATGAATCTGTAGCATTAAACTTGCTAATTTATAAATATTAATTCATTTTTTCATTTAAGCTTATAAATTAATTTAGAATTGAGCTAAATTTTTCTTAATTATGTTGCAATTGTAAATATCATATTTTAGCTAAATATAAGGTTATAAATATTGAGTACTATGTTGTAATTGTAAATTCAATTTAATTATGTTTATTTATATAATTATATGTTTCAGTTGTTGAATAGAGTAATTTTTATGCTTATGTTATTGTTCAAGTCCTAAAGCTTGTAAATTTTAATATATTGGGTGAGGGTATGCCTATTTTTTTAAATTTAATATTTTTTAAATATCAAAATAAACAAATCATAAAAAATTATGATCTAGCCCGACATTGAATCCCAACCCAAATTCACAAGGATGGGCTTTTTAGAATGTCGGGCCCTGTATTTTAGTTATAGGGTCAGACTCAGGCCAATCCCTTACCATCTCTACTTGAAAATTTTTATATATAACTGAAGTTTTAATATATATATATATTTAAAATATTTTCTAGTACAAAGCTTTTTCTATATCATAAATATGTATAAGGTAAGCATTTGATATATTATTTATGAAAAATAATTTTGATAATATTTTTTAATAATTTAATGTAATATTTATACATAAAAAAGTTGTTATCTAATAATAAAAGAATTTATTTAAAATTCAAATTGAAGGTATGTTAAGTATTTAATATTAAAATTTGAAATCAAAGAAAATTCAAATACAACATCTAATAATCAGTAGGAAATAAATATATTTAATGAGGAAATTTGTGAGAAAAAAATTAATTTTCCATTTAACTATTTTATCATTCAGATAAAAGTTAGAAAAATTTTATTTTTTTCATTAAGATAAAAATGTCTTATGATAAGACTTCACATATACAGAAACAAACAAGCTGCAATATCAAAACATTCTAAATTAAATTAAATTAAATTAAATTCAATTAAGATCTCAAACATAAAAGCAAACAACTCTGAAGGAAAGAAAGACAAGCAGCAATACAACTTAGGGGATTGACAGAGAAATCGCAGCACTTCAAAAAAAAAAAAAATTACTTAGTTGATGGTAATATTATTATTCAATGGCCAGTTGCATTTCTCCTTAGCACGACAAGGAAGCTGAGCGTGCTAAGGAAGCTGAGGACCTTGTATTCTTCATTTGTAGCCATATCTTGAACTGATATCCGAGTGTGCTTGTCATACAATTTGTCAAGTATTTCCTCTCCAAATTAGTGTCAAATCATGGACTCTGTGAGGGATCTCATGTTCTTGAAAAGCTTTTCTGCACCCGATAAACTTTTGTCTCCAAAAGTAATTGGAAATGTATCCAGCAGCTCAATTTCAAACGATCCCTCTTTGCTCACTATCCCTTTGAGCTCTTCCTGTGATGGGGCATATACTGGTACGTTAAACGAGTCTAACTTCTCTTCTTGAATCAGTTCCTGCATGTATTATTGACTCTGCGTTCATTTACCCATCATGCGGCCCAGATTCCAATCAGTACAAGTACAAGATTCTTTAACGCTAGTAAACTATTTGACCTAATTCATCTGAAAACTCAAAACAGTTACAAATATTTTGTATTCCCAATAATTGCGGAAACATTTACTCTAAGCCCAGGAAGGGCTCCAGTAGTGCAAGACCTTCGTTCTCGCTCAACCCATTCTCAAAAAACTATGCATCGTTTTTTGTCTCGAACATGAATCAATTGGATATTTGTTATTTTTTCATTTTTACATAATGAATGGTATGAGGCGTACGTACATAATAAAACACCACTACATCAATAGACTTTATTTACTCAATATGAAAATGCTCTGATTAAAAATTTAAGGAGATTAATATTGCATTTAATTTTATTTCTATCGACATTTTTCCGCCACTTGAGTTCCTTGTAAATTTTAATGTCTCATTTCGTTTCTAGCATTAAAACATTGATTAACACTGGAGTATTCAAAATGGGTTGTACGCATAATTAAAACTAGGTATGTATCACGCATGTCATAATTTAGAAGACAACAATAATATAATAAACCGCATCTTTGTGACAACGTACCTAACAAGAACGAAAAGAATTAAGTAATAAAATATTTTAACTAAGGTCAAAATGAACGTGTTAGTGCTCTATAAAGTATGAGTGAACTTAGAAAGGATTGGAAGTTACTGCGCACCTCAAAGACCATGGCAGCAACAGCAATGGCCTCAGATAAAGGTTCCCATGGAATTGGATAGCAGTAGTCTCTTGTAAAGTCTGCAGATGGCCGTCCAGTGAAAACCAAGACAAGACGGCCATTGGGCACCATCTCTTGCGAGCGTGACCTCAGAAACAAGCTGAAATCTTCTTCAAACTGTCCCAGGTATGCTGCTTTTACAGCACGAGGGCTTGTCTTAGATATGAATATCTTCCCCTTGTTAATTAGCGGTAACCCCGCTTCATCCGTCAATTTTGGTACCTTGATTTCCGCTCTAGTCCATTTCTTTTTTTTTTTTTTTTATCTAGATCACCCGGTATCCGATACCACATTGGGCCCGACTAATCCGGATTCAGATTGGGGGCCGAATGATCCTTCCTCACGAGGAAGACTTATATGACTGAATCGAGGAAGAAACCCGTCGAGCAAGCTTGGGGGTTCGATTCTTGGGATTGAACCGAAGCCTCGTGGGTGCTCCAGTCCATTTCCATTCTAACTGATTTTGATTCTCATTTAGTAAATGCACCGGCACCATAATGTTTAACATAGGAAATTCCCATAAATACACGAGTAAAGCTAATATTATCTCCTCAGGGCATCTCCAATGAAACACCAAAAATTACACCAAATCACATTTTACATCTTTTTTTTTGTAAAATACATTTCCAATGGGACACCAAAATCAACACAAAAATGGTGTTATGAATAGTATTGCACCAAATATGGTGCAACACTATTCATTTGGTGCTAGGAGAAAAAAGTCATAAATATTCTTATTACTTTTTTTTATTTACATGTATGTCATATTTTATATAATATTTTAAGTTATTATTTTATTTTTATTTTTATTTTTTGAATATTATACTAATAATTTAAATAAAAAATAGTCAACACAAAAATTAATAATAATAATAAAATGCCAATAACATTAATTACTAGATTACATATTATAAAATTAAAAATACAAAATTAAATTAACACAAATTAAAAAAGCTACTACTACTAGCATAAATTAGAACAACTATTTAATAATCTTGGAGATCATTATTAGATCCTCCAATATCATCAAAATATTGGCCAATATTATTAGGAATTTAATTATGAATTTAGTAATTCAAATAACTAGAGTATTATTATTGTTATTGTATTTTTCTATATTAATGTAATGTTTAATTTTCATAATGTACTAATTTAGTCAATTAAATGCAAATTTAATAATTTTTTATATTTTTTTGTTAATCGATATAAAATTACTTATTACTTAATTATCTATATTAATAGTAATATTTATTGTGTTATGAATTAATTCTTGAGGATTAAAAGAATAAAAAGAAGAATATTCTTTTTGGTGTAAAATTTGGTGTAAATGGGTTGGAGATAAAATAGTAATTTGATGTGAAAATGGTACATTTTTAGTGTTGGTGTTATACCAAAATGGTGTTACCCATTGGAGATGGCCTAATTATCCGTATAAAACCATGTCTTTTTATATTTATAGTTTAATCATGGGAAAAAATTACATTTAAGGACATGTGCAAGACTAGTTAAATTAAATCCCAATTCATTTTTTTTTTCAAATTAAAATTTCGTTCAACAACAAACTTAAACATCTTTGCAGAATGAAAGCTTATAATTATAATTTTTTTAATTATTTGTTTTAAGGATTTCAACTGAAAAATTCTAACATGACATCTAATAATTAGTAAGGAAAAAAAGACATCTAATGAGAGTATTTGTGAGAAAAAAATTTATTTTCTATTCAAATATTTTATCATTCAAATAAATGTTAGAAAAATTTTATTTTTTCATTCACATAAAAATATCTTACAATAAGCCTTCACAGATACAAAAACAAACAATTCAAATATCAAAACATTTTAAATTAAATCAGATTAAGGTGCCGTTTGTTTTTTTGTCTGAAATCTTAATAAACCTGAATTAGTGCAATTGAATAGATCCGAATATGCGAATCAATAATATGTTTATTTTTAAATGCAATTTCAGAAAATAAGTATTAAGTTGTTTGTTTTTTTCAACTTAAAAACCTGAAAATATGTATTTTTACATTTGTATCCTTATTAAATTTGAATGTCAAATAAATAATATATTAAATACCATAATATTTTAACATTTATAAGTAAAATAATATATTAATAGGAGATTTAAGAACTAGATGAGAGGAGCAAAGTGATGAGCGATTCAATGATGGTTAAAAAATAATGATGAGATTATTATGTTGGGTAAATGTCTATGGGTGAGTTTTGGGATAGACATGAAAAATAAATTATAAAACAGGGATATTTTTGACATTAGAAAGTAATTGACTTAATTTAGATTTCTCCATTCAGTAAAAAGCCAAAAAAAATAGCTTATTTTATTAAGTCAAAATTATCTAAAAAGTCTCATTAAGTTATAAAAACAAACACTTCTAATTAACTTAATTAATAAAGTTAAGTCACTTTAAGTCATTAAGTTAAAAAACAAACGCTACCTAAGACTTGAGACATAAAAGGAAAAGACTTGAGACATAAAAGGAAACAACTCCTAATTATTGGAAGAAAGAAAAACAATAATACAACTTCGGGGATTGACAGAAAAATCGCAACACTTCAAAATAAAAGAAAGAACTTTCATATTGGCCATGACTGCGCTGGTCGTCTCTTATTTTTTTTTTTAATGATAATATTATTATTCAATGGCCAGTTGCACCATAACTAAGTTCTCCTTAGCACGAGGAGGAAGGTTAGGACATTGTATTCTCCATTTGTAGCCATATCTTCAATTGATATCTGAGTGAACTTGTCATACAACTTGTCAATTATTTCCTCTCCAAATTGGTGTGAAATCATGGACTCTGTGACGGATCTCATGTTTTTAAAAAGCTTATCCGATAAATTTTTGTCTCCAAAATTAATTGGAAATGTATCCAGCTTTTCAATTTCAAACGATCCCTCTTTCCTCACTATCCCTTTGACCTCCTCCTGTGACGGAGTATATACTGGCACATTAAACGAGTCTAACTTCTCTTCTTGAATCAGTCCCTACAAGTTTTTTTTTAAAAAAAGTTTAATTGAATCATTAATATCTCATTTCGTTTCTAACATTAAAACATTAATGAACACTAGAATATTCAAAATGAGTTGTATGCATAATCAAAACTAGGTATACGTATCATGCATGGCATAGTTTAGAAAATAATAGTAAAATAATAACCGTACGTATCCTTGTCACAACGTAGACAACAAGAACGAACTGAATGAAGTAATAAAATATTATAATCAAGGTCAAAATGAAAGTGTTAGTATTCTGCAAAATTTGAGTGTAACTTAAAAAGATTGGAAGTAACCATGTACCTCAGAGACAAACGCAGAAATGGCCTCAGCTAAAGATTCCCATGGAATCGGATAGCAGTAGTCTCTTGTGAAGTCTGCAGATGGGCGTCCAGTGAAAACCAAGACAAGACGGCCATCGGGCACCATCTCTTGTGAGCGTGACTTCAAAAACAAGCTGAAATCTTCTTCAAACTGTCCAAGGTATGCTGCTTTTACAGCACCAGGGCTTGTCTTAGATACGAATATCTTCCCCTTGTTAATTAGCGGTAACCCCGCTTCATCCGTCAATTTTGGCACCTTTCATTTCATTTTATTCCATACCATAATTAGTTTGAGCTAATCAAGAACCAATATATAAATTCTGTTCAGGTAATTAGATTATCTGGGTATACACATCAAGAAAGCTTTTGGTGTTAACGATCAGTTTGTTTAAAACTGATCAAAATCACTCTTATGGTAGATTTTGACAAGCAGCGACGGAATCGCTCTGCAAATTCATTTTCTAGATAACCAAATTTTCATCTCCATAATCATCTTAATTCTTAACATAAACATTCAAAACCGGGTTGTCAAAATTTAGTTGTTAAAGTGTTAAAGAAATATTTTAGAAGTAAAGTTGATTTGTCATAGCTTCCATTTTAAAATTGAGAAATGCACCTTGGAGAGCCAATGGACACCATAGGAGGAATGAACTAGGTGCAAGCTGTTGGTTGGGAAAAGCCGGCCATAGAAAGAACCAGGAGCCCCCATTATAAACAGTGACGCATCATTATATCTATCAGCAAAGCTGGAGAGTCCCTTAAACAGTGTGTTAAAATCGTTACCCGGCAAATCATTCAAGTACAATTGAAACTCCGGTATTGGAGCATTTAACTCCACACATTTCTTTTGTACGTTTTCGATGACGCTAGACATCACCGAAAACGTGCTTGCATTTGAAGCACAACCCAAATCAGCTACGTTGAATACTTTGTTCGAGATACCTTGTTTTCCGAAGAGAGATTGAACTGCACTCTCGAGTACTGGCTTTGATAATTCGACCACCCTTTTCTGCATTGCATTTATATATACACGGAGACTGATGGTTATTTAACTACGAATATTTAAAAAACAAACAAACAAACAAATAAACAAACGAATACACACACCGTAAACGGAGAGTTTTGAGCATAGCTATTTTCGCCATCTCCTTTGTTCATGAAGAGCACTTCCTTTACATCCATTTTGAGTCTTAAAATTTGCCTCAATCGTTTGTGAGTTCACTTTATTGGCAATATCGATATTTATAGGCGATTTTACAACTTCGCTATATTATGTAGGAGAAAAGTCTATCGATTTTACAACTTGCTACATGAAAAGTCTATTTTGGATGTATATATCTTCGGTGCCGATATTCTTACAACACTTTCCACAAAACTTTACACAAAACGGTGCGTTTCGTACAAGTATAAAAGCAAGCCACTTTTTGTTGCAAAGTTTTAACACCAAACACACACGTGAGAGGGGAGCAACAAAACTCAGCGTCTCTCTCTCTCCCATCTCTTTTCTCCCTGATGAAACAGCTCAGATCTCTCTCTCATCTGCACGCCAGTAATGGTCTCAGCTCTATTCTCTCTTCTCATGTAAATAATGAAAAAATGTGCTATAAAGGAGGGAGACGCGTAAATTATAGCATAAGCTCAATGTTTAGGGGCTGTAATTTTTTTTAAAATTCTTTTCAAATAATGGGAAATACAATTTATTCAATAGAGTCAAATAATTTGAGGGAGCAAACTACATTTTCCAGGTGCTTCATCAAACAATCACATCAGAACATGAAAACTTGAAATAAACATGATTCCCAAAGGCATCAGGGTTTTGCATAATTTGATTCCAATTTACAACACTCAAGCAGAAGACGACCAACATCCATAGGTAATTCAGCACAATGTCCTAAACAAATTAAAGATTTCAATTAGAGTAATGAATTGAAATGGGTGAGAGAGAGATTTTATGGTTGCTGCGCGGCGAGAGAGGATGAAATTAGGACTATTAGTGGCGTGGAAACGGGAGAGACAGACCCGAGCTGTCTTATGAGGGAGAAAGGAGGCCGGAGAGAGAGAGCCGAGCTCTCTCATAAGTAAGAAAGGAGGCCGAAGAGAGAGAGATCGGAGCTATCTCGTGAGGAAAAATGGAGGAAGAAAGGAGACTTCTGCACGTGAGTTTACTTGCTCCCCTCTCACGTGTGTGTGCAGTGGTAAACTTTGCAGCAAAAGTGGCTTTTATACTTTGCACAAAACGGTTCGTTTTGTGCAAAGTGTTGTGCAAAGTCTTGTAAGAACATCATTTTTCATATATCTTTCTATACTTGGTGAAGGAGTGGGCCGTCAAGTTCAAAATAATCTTTTGACCCCCGCCTTCCTTAGGATTTGAATTCAGATGGATAATATAATAAAATAATTTAAAATCCATTTAGTCGGATTGTTGAGGGCATTCATGCTTTTTTTTTTCGACTTCTAATATGTTTACATTTAAACTCAAATATGTTGAAGATTTTAGTTTAGGGCATTAATTTGTTCAAAGTTGACTAGTCTTTTGCTAATGATACAATCTCTTATAATATTTCGTTACTATTTATTTTTAATTAATTATAGTGTAGTTGTTTTTAATTAGTCAAATAAAGGTAATGGTACTTTATTTTATGTAAAATATTTTATTTTTGATAATCATAGGTAGAGTCATGGAGCATAATGTGAGCATATATACATTATATTTTTATTTTTTTAGATCTATAATGAGAATTTAAGAGAAGCAAAAAGAATTGAGATAAACAAGTTAACCTGAAAAAAAATTAGACGTCTAAATAGCTGTTGTTAGCCGTTCAAGTGGCCGATACCTCCCCAATCAATTCATATAGTTGCCAAATAATACTAAAGACACTCTTTATATGACAGTAGGTTTTATATACAGCTTAGCTTAAAATTACGAATTAAAAAAAAAATGTTCTCACGTCATGTTCCATGAGGCTCATGAGTTGAATATTTTTCATAATAAACATGTTATGATTACAAAATAAGATACATAGTAAACTGTCATATTAAACAATAATAAAGTATTAAGACATTTTTACGGATTGTATAAGTTGAAAATTTTTCATTGACCATCATGTGTTTTATACAAGGTTATTTAGTGAAACACATTAATTATATAAAAAAATGATATTTGGCCCATCACATTAATTATCGAATGCAGCACCCCATTTTCTGTCTTGATGGTGCTTAAATATTGGTGTTCCTGTCGAATAATAATTTGTTGACTATTCAAAGCAATAACTCTCGTATTCTTCCATTATTTAAGCCTTAAGTTATTAGTCTACTTTTAATTTTGTAATGAAAGCAATTTTACTCATATATTTGATTGAAATTTTCATACAATTTGTTACTATTTCTATCCCAAAGTGATGTGAATAAAATCATAAACTCTGTTTCACAAAATTCAAATACAATTACGAGCATTTCGGTCACTTTCTAGTAATTTTTAACAAAGCAACAACAAACAGACAGTGAATCATGAAGATTGAAGCGTTCTGAGCGGAGCTATCCATGCATTCTGATTGTTTCTGTTCTCGCCTAATTAAACTCAAATATGTTGGAGATTCTAATTTAGTTAGGGCGCTAGTTAGTTTAATAGCTTCTTTTGTTTTGAGTTGAATTTTCAGATTTTGTTACCTAGATTTTGAATCTTCACGATGTATTAGTTTTTGGATTAGGTGAAGCACGTTATTGACCGGGTACCAATGTCAATATTAATTGTCACATGACTAAGAGCAGACAACTTGCCTAGTCTTAGAGGGTCCGCCTACGTTATATTTGTAAAATTTCGTTCAGATCCCTATATTTTATGTTATTTATAATTTATTTATAAATATTATAAAAAATTTTTAATTGTAAAATTTCATTTTACTCCCTTACACTTAATTTTATTTTATTAAAATTCTAGAGTACGAATTCGCCTTATATAATTTTAAAATTTCAAAATAATATTCATTTAATTAAAAAATTTATTTTATAATACTTTCATATAATTAATAAAATTTATTAAAATAAAATTTTATAATATTTTCCTATATTTTATGAATTTCATTAATAAAATTCATATAATACTCCCTTACACTCAATAATACTCTCATATATAACATTCATTAAAATAAAATTTATTTTATAATACTTTTATATAATTAATAAATTTATTTTACTTATGTTATAAATTTATTTTATAACATTCATTTAATAAATGTCAATATTAGGTGAAGCACGTTATTGACCGGGTACCAATGTCAATATTAATTGTCACATGACTAAGAGCAGACAACTTGCCTAGTCTTAGAACTTTGCCTTATTCAAACCATTTAATTTGTAACATCCTAATGGGTAACACATAATTTACAACCGACATATTTTATTAATTAATCTCTCCTTAGCACAAGAAACACCAGAACGACGGTTGTGACCTTGTATGGTTCTCGATTTGGAGCTATATCTCGGATTGATATTTGAGAGAACTTGTCGTGCAATTTGTCCAGTACTTTAACTTCAAAATGGTGTGAAATCCCGGACTCTTTGAAGTCTAATGTTTTTTAGAAAAATTTTCAACATTTTCCCACATGTTCTCTCCTACATCCTATTATATAATTTCAAATGTTATAGCACGATGTCGTCTTTATCGTGCAGAGAATTTCTACAACACATCAGAGACACCATGTCGGTCATACAACAAATAATGATGTTATGACATGTGTAATTTTATTTTAAAAAATTACCACACAAGTGATGATAACATTAAATTTAATTACATATATCATGCTTATATCAATTATACTACCTTTAATGTGTTATAGAATTTCTCCCTCGTGAATCTGTCATCGCATATCTCGCAAGCACACCATCGCCTACGCTGGCACCACGATGTCCCCCGAGTCTCCAATGTCAATGGGAAATAAATTCAGCTTCTCGATTTCAAAGAATCCGCGCGCACTCATCTAGCACACATCTTTGACCTCGTGCTTCGATGGGGATATATAATATGGAAGAGCAAACAAGTTCAACTTTTCGTCTTCAGTCAGCCCCTCTTTAATGAATAAAATCATTCGTTGACGATGAGCGCTTGCAGATATTTCAATTGATTTTGCTTTGATTTTGTTTTTTTTTGTGAAACGTGCTTTGACAGTTCAATGGAGTAAAAACTAGGGATGGCAACATTTCTGTGGGACCCATACCCGCGGGCCCCCGATTAATTCCGGTCGGGTATGGGACTTCGAAAAGTTTTAAAATTAAAAACAGGTTCATTTCGGAAATTAACCCAAATCCTAAATATATTGCGGCTTGGGTTTAGAAATTTTATCGGGGCCCGAATCCGAAATTAAATCCGAATTAATTTTTTAAATTAAAATATATTTTTATTTAATCAAATAATAAAAAACTCAAATAATAAAAAAAAATATAACAAAACTCTAGATCTAAACTCATTAACTCACGACTCATGGCCTAACCACCTTCGCAGCCATTTCATCAATTAAGGTAATTGTTTTTCCTTTTTCTGCAGCATTTTAACATATAATATCATTGTAACTGAAATAAAAAATAAATAAGAAGAAGAAGAGTTGAAGAAGGTCAATTAATTGCCTGCGGTTTCATGCACAACGGGGTCCATATGTTTACAAAATAGTTCAAATTTCATTTTTGGTTGTGTCCATGAAACCATAATTTATTTTTGGCCCTGAACGATGACTTTTTTTCATGATAATTGGTCCTAATGATACGTAAATATGACTCTATTCAGATGACAGAGCTTCATTCATTTTTTTTTTTTCAATTTCTATGCAGGAATTTGCTTCGTTTCTTCGAATCCTTGGTTGCTATCCTATGGATACAACTGTACAGCCGTAGTGTCCTTTGCCTGACAAGTTGTGGGCCCTAAGGCCGAATGTATATTTTTAAGATTTGGATTGTAAATTGCAAGGTTTTGCATAATGTTTGGTGAAGCTTACCTGGATACTGACATCTCAGACTCAAATCTAAGTTACAGAAATTGATTCACTGATTACTGATTTATTTCCGAGATATTGGGTTTTTCGTTGCAACATCCCTCCTTTTTCTTTAGAACATACTTCTACCTAGGTGTCGTTATAATTATTATTATAATTTTTTTAAAAAAAGGAAACTAAAATATTTAGAAATTATTATTTAAATAATGGGAATCCGGTCCCCGCTTTAATCCCTGCTCAATTCGGGAATTTTCGGAGATATACCCAAATTATCCCCCATTACAATTTTTCGGGTATGGGGCGGGTTTAGGGGATAGCTTCTAAATCGGGTTCGGGTTCGGGGATCAAGTTCCTGCCCCAAACCCGCCCCATTGACATCCCTAGTAAAATTTTGATTGAAAATGACATGTCGTTCAACAATGGATGACGATGTCGTTCACTGCAGAAAAATATTGTTTCATTAATATAAAACGATATACCCAAATTATCCCCCATTACAATTTTTCGGGTATGGGGCGGGTTTGGGGGATAGCTTCTAAATCGGGTTCGGGGATCAAGTTCCTGCCCCAAACCCGCCCCATTGACATCCCTAGTAAAATTTTGATTGAAAATGACATGTCGTTCAACACTGGATGACCATGTCGTTCACTGCAGAAAAATATTGTTTCATTAATATAAAGCGAAGTCGTTTCAACGGAGCTAAAACATAACAATTAAACAATATCGTTTCATTGTAGACGAGAGCAAAAAAATGTGAAAGGGAAGAAAGCCTTGGCAAACATTCGAGAGAAAGCTTCCATAAGAGAGAAAGCTTCCAGCAGAGAGAAAATAATTAGCCACTCTTGCCCATTTCCACAGACTTTTCACCAAATACATTAAATAACCTCAATATTTAAACAATTATAGCCAACGTTTGTGGAGTTTAATTTGAGGAGTTAGCTTGTTTTGCTTCGAAGACAGCAAGTAAAGCATCAGTTGTTGGGTATGTTCATATATCAAGCTTGTTTCATACAATATATCTTTTATTTAATGAATAAGTGTAAGATATTGTAATAAATTATTTGAATTTGTATTTTTTTTATTTATATTATAAACCCTAGAGTGCAGAAAATTACGAAATGGATTGTGGTTTATGTGGGTAGTGTTTTTTCATGTTAAATTGTTTGCTGTTATATGCGTTCGGTTGTATGTTAATTTCGTGTATTTACTTGAGTGTGGTATGGTGGTGTTTATTTCGTGTTTTATTTTTAAAAAACTTGAGTTTGCATTTATAAGTATGCCTTGTTCTGTTTGGTGTCACAGCAGACATGTCTCTAATGGACTTAGTAATTTCTTTTGGAGGAGAAAAACACAATGTTGGCTTGATTCATCCTGAAGATTTTACTGTTGATAGAATAAGAGCTGAGGCATTGAAGATAACTAGTGTACATGGGTTAGATGAAGCTGGAAAAATCCTATTAAATGTGACGAATTCGGAGAACAAAGTGAAGATTGTGTTAGATTCTGATTTTGGGTTAAAATGCTTAACTGGGATACATAATTTGATGGGTTTAACTACATTTGAAGTTGATGTTATTCCAGTTTTATGCCCTCAATATCCAGATTCTCCGTTAATACATTCGTTGTTGCTTAACGTAGGAATACAGTTGCCTACAGAAGTTATAAATATGTTGAATGATCATTTTAATAGAGTAGATATGCAGAGAGGTACCCCAAAAGTTAACCATTCAATTAAAGATGAAGATGAATTATTATCAAACCAATCAGATAAAAGAATTCATAGGGATGATGACTATGATGATGATGATGAGGAGGAGGAGGAGGAGGAGGAAGTTGATGTGCAGGCACCATCTACTGTGCATGTTGAAGATGATTTACTATCGGATTGGTCAGATAAAGAGACTAACAATGATGATGATGGTGGTGAAGAACCTGCTGTGCTACCACCATGTATTATGTCTGTTAATGATATTGAGCTTGTTAAGGACAGCGATGATAATGAGGGTAGTGATAGTGATGCTGATGTATTACTGGATGATGATACTAGGGAGGTTGAAATGGTAGTTAACTCTTCAGATGAAGACAAAAATGTTGGCAGTGTGCAGTTTAAAGATTATTTAGAGAAACATGAGTATAAATTAGATGCTGATGGAATTCATAGGCTAAGAGTGAGTGATGTGTTTAGAGATATGAGTCATTTTAGAGAAGTGTTGCATGAGGTGATGGTTAGGAAAGGGTTTAATATTAACATAAAATATAGTGAACCAAAGAGATATTATGCAACATGTAAGGAGCTCGGTTGTTCGTGGTTTGTCAATGGTGGAAGACTAAATGACAGAAATGGTTTTTGGTTACGAGGGTATCACAAAAAGCATGAATGCAGGCTTACGAAGAAATCTGTGAAAGTGACCTCTACATGGATTGCTGAAATGATAAAAGGACATGTTGCTATTGATCCTAATGTCAAGATATCTCTTCTCAGGACTTATATGCAAGAAAAATTCAGATTGAAGATTGAAAAGCTGACAATGTATAGGGCTAGAGAAAAAGCAAGGATTCTAGTGTATGGTGATCAATCTAAGGGCTATCAGAAGCTGTTTCAGTATGCTGCAGCTATTCATCAGGTTGATCCAGGAGCTATGTGCAAGGTGCTTTGTGATGCAGTCAGTTATCCGGAAAAATGTCTGTTTCAGAGATTCTTTGTTGCTTTTCCAGCACAAAGAAATGCTTTCCTTAATGGTTGCAGACCGTTTATTGGGATAGATGGGTGCCACTTGAAGGGGAAATATGGTAGAGTGTTGTTGGTCATTCATTGCTGAGATTGTCCCATTGGCATTATCGGTATGCGAGATTGAGAATACCGAAACATGGAGCTAGTTTCTTGAACACTTACATAATTATTTCGATGATGGAAGGCAGGTAACATTCATAAGTGATAGGCAAAAAGGGCTGTTGAATGCGATCCCAAACACATGGCCTTTTGCCTATCACAGGGCATGTTATAGGCATGTATATGCTAACTTTGCCAAAGACCATGCTGGTGCCAAATTGCGAAATCTTTTCTGGAGGGCAGCTAAGAGCAGTAATAAGCATGATTTTGATGAAGCAATGGCGTTGATCAAAGATGAAAAGATAGAAGCTTATAATTGGTTGGAAAGAGAATTGCAGGGGTACACTTGGTCTATGAATGCATATGTAAAGCGCAAGGTGGAAGGAATCGACAACAATGCATCAGATGCTTGATAAATTTGGATTTTGCCTTATAGAGATAGGCCTGCTTTGTCAATGCTTGAGGAGATTAGATGCAGACTTATGAAAAGATTTACAAAGAGAAGAAATGAGGCAAACAGTTGGCCAAAAACTATTGCTCCCATAATTTACAAAGAGCTGGATAAAGCATACAAAAAAGGAGAGAAAATGACTGTGCACCCATCAGGAGACTTGAATTTTCAGGTCATTGATAAATCTTATTATCCAGCTAGGAGGTTTATAGTAAAATTAGAAGACAAGACCTGTGATTGTGGGTACTGGGAAATTGCTGGCTTACCCTGCTCTCATGCCATGGCTAGCATAGGTTATGCAAGACATGAAACTGAGGAGTACATTCCTTTTTGCTTCACGAAGCAAGCTTATATTAATACTTACTCAGTTATGTTTAGTCCAATTCTTGATGAACGTACATAGGAGCGTGGGGAAAGGCCGTTGATTGATCCCCCAATTATGCAGAAAAAAATTGGAAGGCCAAAGAAATGTAAGAAGAGAGCAGCTACTGAACCTAAAAAACGCAGCATGAAATTTTTTGTCAATTGCTCGGTTTGTGGTGGCTCGAACTATAATTTAAGATCTTGTCCATTGAGCCCATCAGTCGCAAGGGTAGCTAGAACTACAAGTACTAATTCTCAGGCAAGTACAACGATGACAGACCATGTACCAAGTGGTCCAGGTGAGGGCTCTAGTGCTAGATCAAAGAAAATGAAAACTACAAGTACTGCACTGCTGGAACAAACAGAAAAAGAGGTTGAATTCGATTGATTTTCTTTTCTTGTATTTCATAGTTTATAAATCATAACTGCATATATAGAAGCTTAATTTCTTTTATGGTCCAGGTGAGGGCTCCAGTGTTAGATCAAAGAAAAGGAAAACTGCAAGTACTGCTGGAACATGGTCTGTCATGTTGGTTATCTTATTTCTACTTAACTTAATTTTTGGATGTGTTTTGTTTGTTGGAACATTTATTAGAAGAGATTCTAATTTGGCGTTTTAATATTTTGGATGTCTCTACTGGATTATTACTATTTAAGATAAATTATTTATTGGATATGTTTTGTTCAAGATATATATTATTCATTGGTGGATGTGCTTTGTAATTACAGTTGACGATATATTATTCTTTGGATTTGGATGTGTTCTGTTGAAGATAATTTATTTCGTGGATGTGTTTTGTTTAGATAATGGCTGTTTTAGCTGGATTTTACAGTCCAATTCCAGATTATTATTGATTACTTTCTCATGAAGACAGTTACAAATACACATACTAGCACAATTAAGATATATTTAAGCTTTCCCTCAATGATTTTCAGCCTCTTTTTTATTTTCACAATATCTTCAGCCAGCTTCCAGTTTTGCTCGTATGACATCTCCTCATTAGTATTAGGATATATGAGAGATTCAGTAGTTAACCATTCCCAAAAATCACAATGTTTCACTCCACAATGCTTCCACTTGCATGACCAAAACATTGCATTAGGATTTTGCAATGTAGTTGATACCATAGCGACTGCCTGTACGCCACACTTACAATATTTTGGCTGGCATTTCACTTTTTTGTATCTTTTGAATTCATTGACAGCAGAACTTGATGCTTGACTTGAGGCCATTTTCAAATGAATGTGGTTTGTAATAGCACAATGAGAGTATTTGTTATTGTATTTGAAGTGAATGTTGGGTGTGTGGTGGAAGAGAGCAGGGGTGTGCTGCTGGTTTTTGGTTATAAGGGGTTGCACTGCTGGTTTTTAGTTATACGGGGCTGCAGGCAAATTTTTTGTTTGTTACAAGGAAATATGTTGCTGATATAGCTCATTATATAGCCAGAAATATATCCGTTAGTGCCTCCAACGAATCTATTTGGTTTGCTTGGTTTTTGGGGTTATTTTTGTCTTCAACGGTATTATGAGTTTTAAGGGCATATTTGTCATTTCGCAATAATTCTGTTAATTTACAAATGGTGGCTGACGGAATAGTGGTGGGTAGATACATTTTGACAATTATGGGTGGACGATTGATACAACTTGAAACTGTTGTAGTATTTTTGATAAAGGTACATCTTTAGGGTACACGAATGATAATCTCCCAAATTTTAATGTTGACGTGGCGAACCGTCCGTGTCACGGACCTTCTTCAAGTATGATTTAAATAACAGAAAAAATACTTGGCTGTCTAATTCAAGATGTCCTGGAGTAGATAGATCCCCTACTGCACACGCATAGATGACGTCAGGGGCGGAGCTCTGGGAAAATGTCTACAGGAGCCAAATTTAAAAGCTTTACAGTAAAATTACAATATTATCTAACATATAATCTTTATACATCAATTGTGTAGGGCCCAATATAGACATTTTACACTAATTTTTCACATTTTACTTAGAAACCGTACAATTTTTTAAAATCCTACAGGGGCCATGGTACCTCTAGCCCTATATAGCCTCCGCCCCTGGATGACGTTATTCAACTTATAAACATTTGCTTAGGCAAGTGACTTGCTAGGGATTGTTCGCTAATTGAGATGAATAAACCAAAAGAATGGATTTTGAGAAACATGTGAGATGTGATCTCTCAAAGCCTAGGAAAGTTAAGATCATGGAAGAGAAGTACAAAATTATGAGCATATGTAGAATATATAGAATATATGCTCATGGATTCCCCTGTTGGGAATATATGCTCTTTAAAGTATATTAATTTTCTGATTAATAAAATGTTTGATATATTTTCAATTGTATAAATATTTTAAATAAGTTCCGTTTAATCATATTATATGTATTTATGTGATCATCATATGGATTCACAGAAGACATAAATACAAGTTATCTTATGATTAAATAAATTAAGTTCGCAGCTGATAAATAGAGTTGAGATGCTCTATTTATGTTTAGACTGTAGTAAATTATTTAAATGATTTGTGTTAATCATGTATGAATTTACTGATGTAGTTTGACTACATTGAGCTAAATTACTTATGAGATTTAATGAACCTTGAAATAACTGTCAGATTTATTAAATCTCATAAGTATTGATTTTACTGTAATCTCAATCTTGAGTTAGTTATGATTTCATGATTGTAATTGTTATTCCATTTGAGTTACTAATGGGTACGATACACACTTGTGATCAAGATTACCTGATATTTTGGTAAGAGTAATTATGAGTATTAGAGTTATAGATTAACAATATAAATGACACATCTCTTGATGAATTTTCAGCATTTGATCATAAAATTCTTTGGCCAGAGTGTGTCAATATATTTAGTATACTAAAAATGATCATTAGAGAAAACTAGTAAGTATTAAGGAACAAGATATAATTAAATTGCTTGGACAGTTGAGATATCAATTTAATTAACGATGTGGTACAAAGGATTGTGCAGTAACGAAATCAATATGGCACCGGTCAAATTATTATTCGAGAACATTATCCTAGATAGCATACAATTATGGAGGTCAGTTTTAATCTTTTAGTGGAGTAGATTTGGAATTAAATAATCGCACTAGTTTAATTACAAGCTTAATTATTATAGCCACTATTGTATATACCCATATGATCCCGGGGTTAACTCATTTAATTGACTACACCACTACTGGATTAATAAGTAAGATAACTAGCTATTTAGGTCAAAAGCCTAAATATATCATTTAGTGGGAGACTGCATTTAATATGTTTATATATAAGGGGTCTTATGTTATTTTACAAGGTGACCCTCCAACAGAAAAAACAAGTAAAGTGACTTTTGGTTTTTATTATTTAGAGCCTAGGGTTTTCACTAAAAAGAGATCTAAAAGGGCTTATTTTCTTCCAAAAAAAAAGAGAGCCGCAATATACAGATAAGAGAAAAAGAAATTTTCTTTCTAATTTTGAGAGAAAAATTTTCTCATACTAGTTGCTTTTAGTAGTGATAAAGGCCCCCGCACGTCAAGTGTTTTTAGTAGTGATAAAGGCCCTCGCACGTCAAGTACAGATCGAACCTGAGTCATAATTCGGAAGATTATTTAGTGACGGATCATGATTTAACCAGCATGGTAGTGATAGATTGTGATCAAACTAAAGCGGTAGTGATGGATCGTGATCTAACCAATGTGGTGGAGACGGATCGTGATGTGGGAGCCTAGAATAATTTCGATTGTTCATCTTCTCAGATTATTAAGATATAATTTTCTAAATTACGAATTCCTATATATTGTATAAGATCGGTCCTAAAAGTTTTTATAAAAATTTTAAAAAACTGATTTTTCTCCGACACCCCTTTTTATAATATCAAAATCATCCTTTATATTTTAAGATTTTTCACATTAGTACTCATGATTTTATTTATTTATTTATTTATTTTGCTAAAAGTGTCCTTTGTTAACATCCTAGTTATGATGTTATAAACTGGTATTAAAATTTTAATAATATACTATATGTTTTGAATTTGCATTATTCTAGTAATAAGCAAGTGAACTTAGGATCGCCATAGTTATCTTAGAGACCAAGTCAGAAATGGATTCAGCTAAAGGTTCCTATGGATAGAAGCTTTCTTTTGTAATGAAATCTTAAGATCGCTTTTCATGTAATACCAAAAACGCGACCATTGTCTGCTACTATCTCTTGTGAGCGTGGCTTCAACAAGAAGGCAAAATCTTCTTCACACTGAGCAAGATGTGCTTCTTTTATGGCACCAGGGCTTGTCTTAGATATATAAATTGGAAAATTAGAACTAGAAAAATAATTTTTCTATTTTATAAAATCAGCCGAAGTCAGGAACTTTTCTTGATTATGTGAACATGCAATCTTCTCCACTATCTGTTGTGCAAATTTTAATGAACTCGCAAGCGCACGAATCTATTGTAGAATAGATTAATGGTGACGAGTGTCGATCCCACGAGGAGGTGGATTTTAATTATGTGTAGAATTAATTTTCTTAAATGCGTAATTGGATTTGTGGTAGAAATATTTTAGATTATGCTAGAATTTAAATTGGAATGGCAGGAATAAATTTAAACTAGAAACTATTGAGATAAAGCACTTGGGTATCTGGATCTGCATCAACATGCTCCATGAGCTAAATATTCCTTATTAATACCAATTAAATCATGAGGGGGGTTTCCACATCCCATGAACCACGCTCAAATAAATATGGTGCTAAGAGCTTATCGTGCCAAATAATAATAACCTTGTACTAGGGTGCCAGTTTAACCAGGACGGTATCTAAACAAGACTATTATTATTTGTCGACGAAAAGTCAAAACAACCACAAATATTAGAGGGGAAGAGAAAGTAAATTTACCAAATTAAGCCTATGGAACATGTTGAGACTTCACCTTCAACCCAAGGTTTTTTAATTCCTTTTATGCTCCTTCTAAGGTTTTTGACCGTCCTGAGTTCAAAAGTGATGTCTGTTTTGCTGTCTGATCATTCGTTCATTTTGAAACAATCATGATACCCCTAAAATACATAAAATACTTAATTATAACAAAACACACATAATTAAATCACAAGAGAAATAAATACATAAAAATAGAGATGTTAGTGAGACTTAAAATATAAAATGACGATTTTCTCCTTTATAAATATACACTTTCTAACATTCAACACACTCCCCAACCAGCTTATTGCTAGTCCCTAGCAAATAAAGCGAAGATAAAATTCAAAACCAATTTTTTTTTTTTTTATAAAACACACGTGTTTATTCAATCAGATTAATGATAGAAATCAAATAAAAGTACAAGCATTATCTCCAGTCTAAAGAAATATCACAACCACATCAACCATCCACATGCATTAGTCCAGCAGACTATAGTAATCAGGTCACTTTCAAGAATGACATGTCAAACCCCAAAATCTCACCAGTAGTAGTGACACTCTCACAAAGAAATTAAACCCAATAAAAATTATCACTACAATGAATGGTAAATTGAGTGAAAATAATAAAGAAGAAATATCACACACTCTCACCAAGATGAAAGAAATATGGCCATAGCTTAGAAATAATACGATCTCAAACAAAGTACTAGTCAACCCAATTTATTCTTTTTTTTTTTTTCATTTTTTCATTTTTTTAATACATCACTACATCTTAATAGCCCATATAACTAGTTTTTACCTCAGATTATAATTCCCTAAAATCAAGAAGGACTTTTATTAGGACGTAACGTATGCTAGGAACATGGCTAACAAAAAAAGGAAAATATGGAAAACAAAATATATGTTTGAGAAAAAATAGAGATCTTTTGTAAATTAAAAGATGCATTTCGCTTATTCATTATTATTGTATTTCTTTTTTTTTCTTCTTTTGTTTTCTCTTTTTTTTAACCTTTTTTTTCTTGAACTGATTATTTTTTTTTGGCACAACTTTGCTGAACATAATAATTATTTATTTTTTTTTTCTCAAACATGAATAGATGATAGAACTTGTAAAATATCGGGTAATACTCCAAATTGGAGTGGGTCAGGATGATAAGTTGACAAACAAAAGGCTTTTTTTTATAAAAAAAATAAATGCTCAAAAGGGCTGATTATGGATATTTCATAACAGGGATGGCTTGAAAGGCTCAAACGGGTCAAAGATGGCCTTCTATCATCTTTTAAGGCTCTAAATAATCTTCCATATCTACTAGTTAAGTGGACATTTAGATGTAGCAACACATTTTTTTCTATTATTTTATTTTTTTTTTTTTTTTTAAGAGGGCTGACTTAAAGGAAATCTAGAGATTATGTAAAAAATAATAAACTGATAAGCTATATGAAAAATGAGCAAAATGGTTACTCTCCAAGAAAAAATGATAGGCTCAAAAACTCACTTGGAAGACATGTGCATCCCTTCAAGCAACTCATATTTGTCTCCAACATCAACATGTAGAATAGTAAACATGGTGTAACATTACTCAAGACTAAAGATAATACAAATACTAAAATTCAAAAGTCATTATGTCATCCAGTAAACTCACACAAGATTCAAAAAATATATATATTTTTAATTTTTAATGACATTCTTCCCCCCAACCTATTCTAAACATGAAAAGAAAATATACATGCAGAAAGATGAAAAATGATACAGAAAAATTAATTAGATGATAGAAAAGAAAAATGTCTGATTTTTTTTTTTACTAAGAAGATGCGTTTTTAGAGTAACTACACTCTGTATTCAGCCATCTTTAACTTAAAAACTTGAAATTGTATATTTATAAAGGAGAAGTAAAAAAGAAAAGTTAGGAAAAACACACAATTTTTTTTAATTTAATTTATTTTTTTTATTTTTTATTTACTAAGAAGATGCGTTTCTAAAGTAATTACACTCCATATTCAGCCATCTTCTACTTAAAAAGTTAGTCATGGTTAGTTCTACAACAAAAAATTAGTAAAAACTTGACCAACATTCCACAATTATCAACTATTCCCTCCCCCCAACCTGGACGAAACATTGTCCTCAATGTTTGAAAGGAAAGAAGTAGAGTTTAGAAGACATCACCTGGGTAGTGTAACACAGAAAAAAATATTTACAAGCGGAGAGTTAAATCTAATTTGTACTTTTTACTGCGGCTACTGTTACCATCATTATTTGAACATTCCAACACAATGGCCCTGGGATCTGGGTCTAGTTGATAAGCTTGTAACAGATCAAGTAGCGCATTAGCAGTGTGTGCACGAATAAAATTTTTTTTCACTGAGGAAGGAATGAAATAATTTTTTATTGCATGATTAAGAAACGCGATAAAGCCATCATAAAAATTATTGACATTTAACAAACCGATGGGTTTCTGGTGGATGTTCAGATGGGCCCAAGATACTAATGTGATTAGTGCCTCAAGAGTTGCAAGATTGCCTGGAAGGAAAATAAAAACATCGGCATGATTTAGCATTTCAGTTATTCGTTCTTGCATACCTGAGGCAACTAACTCTTCTCCAATTGGTGAATGAGACAAACAGCCCGAAGGTTTTAGGATTGTAGGGATGATGCCTAATACTTGGCTCCCTCTGACAAAAGCAGCTTCTGAGACCATTTTGGATAACCCTCGGTCACTTCCTCTATACACCAAGTGCAATTTTCTCTCTTATATTTTTAGACCAAGATCTATGGCTGCCTCTATGAACTCTTTTTGTTTGCCATAGTGAAATCTAGAGAGCACACAAATGTTCTTGAATTGTTTACTGGGAGTAGCTGCCATTAAGATTGTTAGAGTGCAATTTATGCACTAATTTTGTATTGTTTACTCCCTTTAATATCAATGTTTTGCACTTAATAATAGTGATTTATTTGTGTTTTATTTTGTAGGTGCAATTCTATTGATTGGTGCTAAAATTGAGCTAGAAGATAATGTTTGAGGATGATTATTTGCATGGAGGAATTATGAATTTCAGAAGAACTTTGTTGATAAGGCGTGGGCGCGTGCTGTCAACAAAGAACTTGCAGTTTTTATTTTAACGTGTTTTACCTTTTTGGGCTATTTTTGTAATTCCGAATTTAGAGAATATTTTAGATTTTAGTATTCTATTTTTAGAAAAACTCTAATATACAAAAGGGATTGAAACACAAAGAGAGGAGGAATCAATCAAGTAGGAAAAAGAAAAACCCTAGATCAAAATTTCTCTCTTCTCTCTATGAGGAACTAAATCTAAAATTCTGGTTGGAGGTTAATAAAGTTTTGATTCATTATTACTGTGAGATCTTTCTTATGCTTTAATTGTTTTATTACTTGTTGGGTATTTGTTTATTCTCTGAATTATTATCATGATTATGTTTGTTAATTAGATAATTGGCCACTATTTAATTATCAACCTAATCTACTGTCAATTAGAAGATTCATCGTATGAAAATTTTAATGTTCGTGACAAATAGCACATCATGCATATTGTGTTATGAGAATAAACAATCTAATTTAAATGAACCATCGTATGCGTTTGTTGATTAGGATTTGGGTCTCTCTGGTTTTTCAGGCTGTCAATTGATTAAATTCTATGATCGTATCTAGGGTTGTCTATTGATTAGGGAAATAACCAATGGTCGTACCTTGGTTATCGACTAGTTAAGGAGAGATTGGCTATTAGAGCGTCTCAGTAGCTATAACCAGTCTATTCATGAGTAATAATTATTTATATTTGGATCAATGATCAGTAGTCGAATCAAGCTGAGTTAATTCCTTCAACCAGAGCTTTTTTCCAATTTGAACTACAATTTTAATTTACGTTCTTGTCATTTTAATTTGATTTTGATTATTGTCAACAATTCCCCCCATTTTGCATTTTACATTTTAAAGGATTTAAATAATTACCAATCTCTGTGGACACGACCCTACTCAATCCCTATACACAAATTTATTAGAGTAGGTATTTATTTTTGTTGGCTTCGACAACCATCAAATTTTTTAAGATACTGCTAAAAAACAACTTGTGAGTGCTCAACAAAAAAAAATCATATTTAAAGACCTTGGTGACAATTGGTTATAGTTGTGTATGAGGCATTATGTCAGCGTCAATTACTGTGTAAGGCACATGGCTCAAAAGTAAAAAAGAAAACAGTAAAAAGGAAAAAGCAAATAAAATTATTAAAAACAATAATGTAAATAGTAAAACAACAGTGAAATAATAAAAAAACAGTAAGGTAAAAGGATATTTACAGATAGTTGTGATTGTGGCTCACATCTTCCTCTGGTTTTATGTCCAGAAACGGCTTGAACGCCTTTTATGGGTCGAGGATAGGCTTCCCATCCAGTTTTCTTACAAACTGGCAAACATGGTCGTTTATAGTCAGATTCCCGAGACTATATCGTGCATGTTCTTTCTCAAATAATGGCCATAACTGGAGAATCGCTCTTTGTACGTATCTACTAGGATGCGTTTCAAGAGACAAAAGGATATTATTTAATGACTCTTTATTCAAGCCATCTCTAATGAATTTAATCTTATCTTCCCTGTTATCAGACACCATTCCTAAAGAACATGGTTTCTTATTGCATATCGTTCTGGCACACTTATGACAAGCAACAGAAAGTCTTCGAGCTCGTCTTTTTCTTGCATAATTTTCTTTACCACAACCAGACATGTATGCAATAAATTTAGGAGGCAACTCACCTATCAAGCGTACTTTGGCCTCGATTAACCAGCGGATGTCAGCAGGTATGTTATTCTTCATAAGCAATTGCATGCGTTCGGACCGGGCTTTATAGATTGAAAGGAGGGCATTCTGAGGAAGCGAAGGGAATCGTTTGTGAAGCTTTTCTAAAATCTCTTCTCTGTCCATACCTTCATCTCAGAATATTAGTTATTGTGGGAAATTGAAGTAACTGACTTGATTGTTACAGAGTACTGTTATCCGCCACTTGACCGGGGTGACAAATTTAAACACACAAAGTAAACTAAAACACACAAATAGGGGAAAAAAAATTAACACACACAAAACAAACTAAAATCATCCTCTTATTGAATTTACCTCAAACTCCAATTGGGTGTTGTTGACACTTCTCTCAATTTCTCTGAGTTGGCTTTCTAAATCCTCAACATGGGCGACTAACGCTGGTGGTTGCAAAACCCAAATACGAGATGTTTTACAAAATCGTATCTGCTCTCTGAGATGAGTTTGGATACGTTGAAGTGTTCTAAGCATGTACAAGAGGTACTGTCTCATAATTAAATTGATAAGAGAAAACTTAATGGTTAAACAAACACACTTAAACAAAAATAATTTCAATCAGCAAAAGAATAATAAAAAGAAAGGAAAAAAATAAATCAAATCAAATCACCGAAAAGAAAAGAAAAATCTCAATTTAAACTTAGTGGGTCACTCAGATTTATTTCGCTATCCTCTCCATGTGGTTGGTACTTTGGATATGACTTTAATCTTTGACCGTTAACTTTGAAAGTGACACAATTCGTTGGATCCTTAATTTCAATTGCCCTATGTGGAGAAACTGTGTGAACAATAAATGGCCCAGACCATCGAGAGCGTAACTTACCTAGGAATAGGTGCAAGCGAGAATTGAATAAAAGCACTTACTGACCTGGAGTGAAAGATTTTCTCATAATTTGCTTATCGTGAAAGACTTTCATTCGTTGCTTGTAAATCTTGGCATTTTTGTACGAATTATTGCGTATTTCTTCAAGTTCTACCAGTTGTAATCTTCTTTCCGAGCCAGCTTGCTGCATGTCAAAATTGAATTTCTTGATGGCCTAGTACGCACGATGCTCGAGTTTCAATGGTAGGTGGCATGCTTTTCCATACACTAGCCTATAGGGTGACATCCCAATCGGAGTCTTAAAAGCCGTTTTATATGCCCATAATGCATCATCGGGCCGCAACAACCAATCTTTTCTGTTGGGCCTCATTGTCTTTTCTAAAATGTGCTTTATTTCTCGATTGGATATCTCAACTTGACCATTGGTTTGCGGATGATATGGGGTTGCCAGTTTATGATCGATGTAATACTTTGTTAAAAGTGCTTTGAATGATTTATTGCAAAAGTGGGCACCACCATCACTGATTATTGCTCGAGGGAATCCAAAGCGGGAATCAATATTGCTTTTCAAAAACCCTATCACCACTTTGTGATTGTTGGTCCTACACGGAATTGCCTCTACCCATTTCGAAACATAGTCAACAGCAACCAGTATGTATTGATGGGCAAACGATGGGGGAAAGGGTCCCATGAAATCGATACCCCATACATAAAAAATTTCAACCACTAAAATTGGGTTTAGTGGCATCTAGGGTTGGCAAAATCCGGATCCGCAATTTTTTTTACGGATCCGGATGCGGGTAAAATCCACACCGGATCCAAACGGATTTTCCGGATATCCGGATCCGCAAATCATAAATTTAAACAATTTAAAATATAATTTGAAAACTCAACAATTTAATTAATAATATCAAATAAAACTTAATTATAATCTAACAATTAACAATTTAACATAAATAATATATAACATCAACATAAATCCCTAAATAAAAACATCACAACATAAATTGAAATAAAAAATAACTAAATTCTAAGTGCATAACCACTAAAATCCACAAATAAAGAATATAAGTAAATGTAAATACACAACCATTAAAATCCCCAAATAAATAAACAAATCAGCAAACACAACTAATCAAAATTAAATTTAATTCAATAAATAAAGAAATTAAATTAAGCCACTAGCAAGTCTAGCATACTAACATTTTTAAATTTAAAGAAATTTTCAATAAATTACACTCATAACTCATTCAATACAATAAAAATTAAACAAAATACCAAATTTATTAACCAGGAAAAAATTCAATCAACAATAAAATTAAATTTTTTTGATATAACAATAAAATTAAATTAAGTCACCAATATTTTCAAGTTTAAACAATTTACATTAAATTAAAATCATTAAATACAATTGAATAATCAATCACAAATTCACAACACCAAATTAGTACAAAAAAATTTTAATGCTAACAAATAATCTGTTTAATTTAAAAAGAAAAAAGAAAAAACTCATTGCTTTGAGTTTACCCCGGCCTGTGCAGCTGTGCTCGCTTTGGTGAAGCTTGGACTTGGAGCCTTGGACGGCGAAGCTTGGACGGTGAAGCTTGGACGGCGAAGCTTGGACGGCGAAGGCTGGATGGCGAAGCTTGGATGACAGATCTGGATTCTGGCTGGGCGAGCTTCGGTAGATCATGCGCGGCTTCGGTGAGCTGCGGCAGGCGGGCAGCGGCATGAGCGGAATCACGGGCTCACGGGTCACGGCGAGGCCACGAGGCTTCTGAGGCGAGAGGCGGGAGTTGCGAGGCAAACGCGCAGAGGCTTGAGACCGTGATTGTGAGAAAGAAACGAAAAATTTAGGGATTAGGTTTTTGTTTTTTTTAAATCCAACTTTAAGCTTATATATTTTTTTGATTTAAAACAAAAATAAATCCGGATGCGGATATCCGGTTTTCCGGATGCAAGTACATCCGGATCCGCATCCGGATCCGTGCGGATCTAGAAAACTCAAATCCGGATCCGCATTTTTTACAATACGGATCCAAATTTTTCCGGATCCGGACTTTCCGGATCCTTGCGGATGCGGGCCGAATCCGAATTTTCTTGCCATCCCTAGTGGCATCATATTCCTTCGTGTAATGCTCCCCATTCGTTGACACCTATCACATGAAGAACAAAAAGTGTAAGCATCTCGAAATATAGTTGGCCAATAGAAATCACATTGTAAAATTTTAGTAGCTGTTTTCTTAGCGCTAAAATGGCCTCTACAAGCTTGTTCATGGCAGAAAGAAAGAATGTTCAGAAATTAGAATGTTCTGAAATTCATTCTCTGGGACACATCGTCTAACAATTTGATCTGCACAATACTTGAATAGATAAGGATCATCCCAAAAGAAATTCTTTATTTCTGTAAAGAATTTGGCCTTGTCCTGCTTAGTCCAATGCTCTGGAAGTTGACGTGTAACAAGATAATTAACAATATCAGCATACCAAGGTACTACTTCTACACTTATCAATTGTTCATCTGAAAATGACTCATTCAAGGATAATGATTCTATAGTTGTGTCAAAATGGAGACGAGAAAGATGATCAGCCACAACATTTTCTGTGAATTATTTAAGAGCAAATTCCTGCAAAAGTAACACCCAATGAATTAGTCTAACTTTTGCATCTTTCTTTGTGAGAAGATATTTAAGAGCAGTATGATCTGTAAATATAATTATTTTACAACCAATGAGATAAGATCGAAATTTCTCTAGTGCAAACACTACTGCTAGCATTTCTTTTTCAATAGTTGAATTATTCAACTGTGCATCATTCAATGTCACACTAGCATAGTAAATAACATGGGGAATTCTATCAACTCTTTGTCCTAATACTGCTCCTACTGCATAATCAGATGCATCACACATAAGCTCAAATGGTAAGTCTCAATTTGGGGGCTGAATGATGGGTGATGATATCAACAACTGCTTCAATTTTTCAAATGCCACAAGACATGAATCATAAAAAACAAAAGGTACATCCTTAGCAAGTAGATTGCATAAAGGTCTAGAAACTTTACTAAAATCTTTAATAAAACGTCTATAAAAACCATCATGCCTAAGAAAAGATCTTACTTTTCTGACTGTTTTAGGTGGAGGGAGATTGGAAATGAGATCCACCTTAGCTTTATCGACCTCAATACCTTTGCTCGAAATGATGTGACTGAGAACAATACCTTATTTTACTATAAAATGGCATTTCTCCCAATTTAAGACTAAATTCTTCTAGATACATCTCTGCAGAACTAGTGTTAGATGATGTAAACATTGATCAAATAAATCACCAAAAACAGAAAAGTCATCCATAAAGACCTCAAGGAATCGTTCAACCATATAAAAAAAAAATGCTCAACATGCATCGTTGAAATGTAGCAGGTGCATTACATAATCCAAATGGCATTCTCCTATATGCAAAAGTGCCAAAAGGGCAAGTGAATGTGGTCTTCTCTTGATCTTTTGGTGCTGTGGGAATCTGATTGTATCCTGAGTAGCCATCTAGAAAGCAGTAAAATTCATGTCCTGCTAACCTATCAAGCATTTGATCAATAAATGGTAAAGGAAAATGATCTTTACATATGACAGAATTTAACTTCCTATAATCAATGCATACACGTCATCCTGTAGTTACTCTAGTGGGTACTAATTCATTATCAGCATTGGTAACTACTGTGACTCCTGACTTTTTTGGGACAACTTGTACATGACTGACCCATGAACTATCAGAAATGGGATAAATGATACATGTATCTAATAGCTTAAGGACTTCAGTTTTAACAACCTCTTTTATGTTAGGATTTAACCATCGTTGCATTTCCCTAATAGGTCTAGCATTTTCATCAAGGTGAATGTAATACATACAGTCTACTGGGTTTATACCTTTTATGTCTGCTATGGTCCATCCTAATGCTCCTTTGTGCTCTTTTAAAACTTCCAACAACTTACCTTTTTGTTCATCATTGAGGGAAGAAGAAATGATTACAGGTAGAGTGGTTTCGTCTCCCAAGAACGCGTGTTCCAAAGTGTTGGGTAATTGTTTGAGCTCGAGTTTTGGTGGTGATTCTGATGATGGGCTGACTTTCTTTTCTGATGGCACTAGTTGTTCAACTCTTGACTTCTATTTATTTGTGTCCACGGATAGTGCTGAGTCAAGTAGGGCATTGACTTCATCGACTGATCTGTCAATATTAAAATCCAAACCAAAGTGAGTTAAACATGTTTGTAATGGGTCATCACTAAGGTTTAAAAGAAAATTATTATCAACTAATGTTTCTATTAAATCCACATCAACAATTCCATCATCTGCATTGTGAGGTTGTTTGGCAATGTTGAAGATATTGAGCTCCATGATCATATTGCCAAATGACAACTGCATATTTTCAGTCCTACATTGAATGTGAGCATCGGCGATTGCCAAGAAAGGTCGGCCCATGATAATAGGAATGTGCTTCTTTGAATCCTGCACTAGTTGAGTGTCAATGACAATCAAATCAACAGGAAAATAAAACTTACCTACCTGAATAAGCACGTCCTCCACAATACCACGAGGTATTTTCGTGGACCGATCTGCAAGCTGTAGTACCACTGGAGTTGGGTGTAATTCGCCCAGTCCAAGTTTCACAAATACAGAGTAAGACTACAAATTTACACTAGCTCCTAAATCCAATAAAGCATTCTCAATTGTGTGGTTCCCTATACTACATGAGATAGTGGAGGAGCCTGAGTTTTTGTATTTTAGAGGCATCTTATGTTGGAGTATAGAACTAACATTTTCTGTTAAAAATGTCTTTTTCTGAACACGAATATTTCTTTTTTTAGTGCAAAGGTCTTTAAGAAACTTGGCATATGATGGCACTTGTTTTATAGCATCAAGTAAAGGGCTATTAACACTTACCTGTTTGAAGATTTCCAAAATCTCACTTGAGGATTTTCCTTTCTTCTCTTTAGCTAACCTCTGAGGAATTTGAGCTTTAGAAACATATTCTCGCGAGTTGGTTTCCTCTTTCTCATCTGATGATGAGTCATCAGCATTCAAAGGTATGATCTGAGTTGATTTCGTCACTGGCATCTCTACTTTGTTGTCGACTTCTTTTCCTTTTCGCAAAGTCATGATGGCTTTGACCTCTCCATATTCTTTGTGGTGAGCGGGTTGAACCTTTGGTTGACTTGGGAATTTGCCTTTCTCAATGGTCATTACCAAGGTCTGAACAGAAGAAGCAAGTTGTCCCACCATCTTCTCGAGGTTTGAAACTGATTGGGCTTGTGAATTGAAGCCCGCCCTCATCTCATTTCGCAGTTCATCAATGGTGCGGTTTTGTTGATCGATTGTAGAATTAGTAAGGTTCTTGAAATTCTGGAATGTATTCTCCTATGGTCTGGGTTGAGAGTGGTTTGGGTTTTGATTGTATGGTCTAAATGGTGGCTGAGAGGCTTGAGAAATATGAGGAATTGGAGGAATTGGTGGAGGTAGAGCTGTTGGTCCATTTTGTTGGAATCCTTGAGACCATGAAAAATTGGGGTCGTCTCTCCATCCAGTGTTATATGTGTTGGAGTAAGGGTTGTAGTTTGATGGTTTTCTCATGACCCATATGGCATTGGCTTGATATGAATATGAGTCATGGTTATGTGTCTCTGTTGAGTTGGTAGTCGTTAATGATGCTATTTGTTGAGAAAGGCCTTCAACCATCTCTTTGACTTCTTTAATTCCCGAGCTTGACTCGCCAATGTGAACCGCATTTACTCCCTTAATTCTCCTGGTATTTCTGAGTGATCGACTCCGTTTTTGAGAATTATCTGATTGGCGCTGGAAGAAATTCCAAATCTCTGATGCACTCTTTGACATTAGCTCTCCTCCACTAGTCGCCATTAGCCATTCTTGCACATGTGGCAATAATTCCTCCAAAAAGTATTGGCATTGGTGCCATTTCTCGTACCCATGATGTGGACACTTCAGAAGTAGCCCATTGAATCGCTCCCATGTCTCAAAAAACTGCTCATCATCTCTGTGGGTAAACTCTGAAATTTCCCTGCGAATAGCATTGGTTTTATGAACTGGAAAATATTTATTTAAAAATTTTGTTACTATTTGTTCCCATGATGAAATTCTATTAGCAGGCAATGTATTAAACCATGAACGAGCTCTATCCTTTAAAGAAAATGGGAATAATCTAAGTTTAACATCATCATCTGAAAAATTCTCGTATTTAAAAGTTTGACAAATAGTATGAAAATCATTCAGATGATTATATGGATCCTCATTTTCTAGGCCATAGAATGTGGGGAGACAATTTAGCACACTAGGTTTTAATTCAAAACTCATAGCAGCTACATTTGGGTACTGTATGCATGATGTGCTCAAATTTGGTAAGGGACTGAAATAGTCCTTAAATGGCCTCTCTTGTGGTTCTGGTTGTTGATTTTGCAAATCCATGTCAATTTTCTTTTTAAATGCAACTTGTTTGTGTGTGCGAAGTGTTTTCTCTAGTTCAAGATCTAAAGGTTCAAGATTAGGTGATAATGACCTTCGACCATGTATGCAAAGAATAAAAGAAATGAAAAGAAAAATGCGAACAAAACTAATAAAAATAAAGGAGAAAAAGGAATTACGATACTAACCTTATCACACTGTTACAATCTTACTATAAAAATACACTCAATTGCTATAAAATAAATACGTGAAATAAATTAACTTAAATTAAAATAAAATAACTTAACAAAATAAATGAAAAATTACAAAGAAAAGAACTTTGAAAATTAAATTGCAAAAATTTAAAGAAGAGAAGAAATATTTACCTTAAAATGCAAATTCACTTTTTTTTTTCTTTTTTTTAATAAGACAAAAAAAATTACAAGAAAATAAAAAAAATTAATTCTACAAATTAGAATACTTACCTCCCCGGCAACGGCGCCAAAAACGTGTTGTGCAAATTTTAATGAACTCCCAAGCACACGAATCTATTGTAGAATAGATTAATGGTGACGAGTGTCGATCCCACTAGTAGATAGATTTTAATTATGTGCAGAATTAACTTTCTTAAATGCGTAATTGGATTTGTGGTGGAAATATTTTAGATTATGCTAGAATTTAAATTGAAATGACAGGAATAAATTTAAACTGGAAACTATTGAGATAAAACACTTGGGTATCTGGATCTGCATCAACATGCTCCATGAGCTAAATATTCCTTATTAATACTAATTAAATCATGAGGGGGGTTTCCACATCTCATGAACCACGCTCAAATAAATATGGTGCTAAGGGCTTATCGTGCCAAATAATAATAACCTTGTACTAGGGTGCTGGTTTAACCAGGGCGGTATCTAAATAAGACTATTATTATTTGTCGACGAAAAGTCAAAACAACCACAAATATTAGAGGGGAAGAGAAAGTAAATTTACCAATTAAGCCCATGTAACATGTTGAGACTTCACCTTCAACCCAAGCTTAAAAGAAAATTAGCTACTCATTTTTTAACTAGGGGTAAAATGAGAATTTATTAAAATACGTAGAAAATACAAGAAGGAGAAGGAATTACAAAAATCTAAGCTTAGAAATGAATTTAGGGGTCTCAAATTAGGGGGGGAGAGCCCCATTTTTATAGATACCTTGATTGAATCATAGCCATTGGATTAAAAACAGTTCGGACGCTCAGGATTGCACCATGTCATCAGTCAACAATACGCGTGAACAGTACACGGTTTGCACACGGTTTGACCACGGTTTGACCACGGTTTGCACAGTAACGCGGTTTGCACAGTAATACTATTTGCACAGTAATGCGGTTTGAATAGTCAATAATCCCATGTATATGCGTGTACCGTACACACGATTTTTGGTTCACTGAAATGATGCCACGTCACCGATCAACAGTACATAAGAATTTTAGCACAATAAGATCGTGACACATCATCGGTTAATGCCACGTCATCGGTCAACGCCACAAAAGCAATCAATGCCACATAATTCGTCTAATCAAATACTGCCACGTCATAAGTCGATGCCTCATCATCGGTCAACGCCATGTCATCGGACCATATATGTGAACAGTGTCGTGAACAGTGACATGAACAGTACCGTACGTATGAACCATACCGTATATGTGAACAGTGACATTTTTCCTTTTATGCTGCTCCTAAAGTTTTGACCGTCCTGAGTTCAAAAGTGATGTCCATTTTACTATCTGATCACTCGTTCATTGTGAAACAATCATGATGCCCCTAAAATACATAAAATACTTAATTATAACAAAACACACATAATTAAATCACAAGAGAAATAAATACATAAAAATAGATATGTTAGTTAGATTTAAAATATAAAATGACGATTTTTTCCTTTATAAATATACATTTTCTAACACTCAACACTATCCTCAATCGTCTCCCGCATCTTCCTCACACGAGTGGAGGTGTAATCAACCTTAATTTTTTATTGGAGATGGAAACCCTAGAACTATAATTTTCTTTGTAAGAAAATCTATATGCAAAGGTATTTCTTTTTTCTAATTTCTTCTCCTTTATATGGGCACTTATTAGAGTCAGAGTTTGACTAAGGAATTAAACTGATAGAGAAAGAGCCTATAGATCCATGAGTTTATAGCTTCAACTTAATAGTTAATGTTCAGTCATCTCATAACACACCAAAACTACTATGTTAACCTTAGGCTATTACACAAAAAGTATAAAGTTGGACTCTGGTAACCCATGAAATTATGTCAATTAATTAAAACTCCTTTTAATAATCAAGGCTCGATTATCTCATGACATACCAAAACTATTATGTTCACCCCATATTATTCTACTAAAAACCTAAAGTTACACTTCAGTAACTCATACAATTATCCCAATTAACTAAAACTCCTTTTAAATAAGTTTAGCCTTGGTCTTAGACCAATAATAACCATTAACCCTCTATTTAATGATCGTAATTAAAGTTAGGCACAAGATAAATGTTGTGCCTCTATAATTATATATTTATCGTCAAGTCATTATTTATTCTAATGATCACCTTCAACATATCTATATTTTTAAATTATTATAAATAAATATTATTATTTAATAAATAATTTATTGATTAAACTGCGGCCACAAATTTAAATGATCAAGTACCACAGATACCTTAAGTATAAGCATCATATAAATTCCATCTTGTAAGTATATGTTCCCACAATCCATGAAATTACATCTTCAAGCTATCAAAGTTTTGACCATATATATCGATCTCACTCCACGATAACTCAAAAGACATAATACGAGAACGTGAGTTCATTATCCGCTCTATATTAAAGTCGATCAAGCTTATTAAAGCTTATGTGAATTGCGATCAACGACATTTATTAAACTAGATCATATATTACTATAGTCCAGTTATCACATACACATATTAATTTTTCTACTCTAAGACTCCACTTCAGTGATCAAGATAAAATCACTCACAGCAAAAGCAGAAAAGTTACAGTGCTACATAACAAAGTGCCCATTTCATTAATAGCCGTGAACAATCTTTTTTTTGTAAAAAACCTGAGATTTATAGCATCTAGGATGGATATCATATCTCAACTACATAAATCACATACTTTATAAATTGCTAAAATAAAGGTGAATAAATAAATGTCATGAAATTCAAAAATTATTATTTATCACATGCTTTTAGGCCCCAAAATGACAATAAGTCTAACAGTATAAATGTTCCCCTTATTTAGAGTCAATCTTGCCTCATTTGTCACTGGCAATGTTGGTATATAGCTAAGACACGCAGCATCACTAAGTACTAAAGCTGATAGTTAATAGGCCTCTTCACTTGAAAATAGATCAACGAGAAAGAGATTAATGGTTTCAATCTTTGAGAGATGAGCTTATGATTGGTAATGGGAAGGGGGTCTGGACAGAGGGAGACCAACATAAATATCTGAAAGTGACAAATGGATCAAAAAGATAAGAAAAAAATATGAGTAATTTTAAGGAGACTGGTGATATTTGATTCCATCAAATTATCTCTCTAATCCCTAATAATCACTTTTATATTAACATTCATTTTGTCCTTTCAAAAAATTACTAAAAAGGATAAATAGTTTTTAAGTTTTTGCACAATTTCTAGTCCCTTGGATTTAAAATAAATCAGTGGTTGAGATTTTATAGATTAAATGAAACAGTTTATGTTATAAATTCAAATTTTATTTTTTTAAATTTAATCCCTTTTTCTCTTTCTCTCACCATCTCCCATCTCTTTCTTGTGCGTATCTGTATATCATCTCTTATAACTGCAACTTTCATCTAATCTTCTACGTCATTCTTTCATCTATTATGCCCAAACTGTAATAGCAAAAAATAACTAACCAAGTGCATGGATGGTAGGGTGAAATAACTGGATGAATTTACATTAATATTTGAGGGAAACCTTCTTCTCTATTTTAGCTTGTAGCAATCAAAGCAAATGGTATTATGTACTTATCAACTAACCAATTTAATGAACAGGCTCTTCAGTAACAATTTATTCTCTCTAGTGGTTGGTTTCTATTTTGCTATTCATCAATAACAGTGCTTGAAAATTTAATATGCTATTTATTTTTCCTACATTTATTCTTTTAGATGACGGCAAGCTGCAAGCACTTTAAAGTCTACGGTAGATTGTTGAAACAAAAACCCCTGAAAAAGAAAGAAGAGAAAGAATATCATAGTTAGTGAGCAGAATTTTGAAGTTTTTTATGCAGTGGAGCGATGAAAATTATTAAAATTATAATAAGGTTAAAATAAGGACTAGACGAGGCATATTGAGAGAGATAAATATTTTTACAATTTTTAATTGGAGTTAATTGAGAAGTGAAAATTAGTAAAATATTTTGAAAGATCAAATATCACAACTCTTTTAAAAGTATGTATGTGTGTGTGTGTGTGTGTGTGTGTGTGTGTGTGTGTGTGTGTGTAAAAGAGACAGAAACAGGTGCCCAAAAGAAACAATTGGGTCAAAAAACAAAGCCCAAAAATATAACGAACTAAAAATTTGAAATAAAAAATATAGTAGAGAGCCTTTTTTTAAAATTATTGGAGACATAATTATAGATGGAGTTTGCAAAATTGAACGATATAAGATATTTAAGTCTAATACTGTGTCAATGATTCAGTTAACTAGATCTAAAAGCTTGAGCAATCAAGTATGCACATAGCATTAATCAATATTATCATTGTCTAATTAACAAGGAAATATATATATATATATCAAATCAATCAAGTAAAATTGAAGGGTGTGATTCACAATAAAGTATTTGGTATGTATGTAGCAAACTAGGCAATGGTTCCACCTCTAAGTGCTGCGCATTTGTAACCCTATAAATAGAAGGCATGGTGTTTGTAATTCATAACATTCATAGAGCAGAGTTGAATACAGAAACCATCGCCGCATCTAACGGAAGCTCTCCAAGATTGTCTATTATCTTTGGCTATTCTCTTTGCGTTCCATTAAATTCTGCGTAGTTTGAATACTTCCCACTATTTCAATTTAGAATTCTACGTTGAAGGGGAATTCATGATATATAAATTGCTAATTTAAGATTCTTTTTTTTCCATGTTTTCTACAGGTGGCGGGGTCGCACTTGCACATGCGTCCAAGGAGTTGGACAAGTTGTATGCAACCACGGCCGCCGCCAAGTCTTATTCTGTTACTTTTGATTAGAACTGAAACAAAATTTTATATTAATTCAATGCTCTTTTTCAACGCAAATGAAATGAAAAAATATATAGCCTTAATGCTCTTAATTACAAGTAACTTATGCTTGCAGATGCCCATGTATACTATTGCTTCCTCTGCTGGATTTGAGTGTTCAACTGCTGCGGAAGAACTTCTGAAGCGTGACAATCACGACTTTGGATTTGATCCCACTAGAGGTTTGTTTCTCAAACAAAGAAAATGAAAAATGAAAAATGAAAAATGAAAAATGGTAACTTAATTCATTTTTAGTACTGCGAATAAGATAAGAATACTTTCATATTTTTTTGTACCAGGTGAATATGTAGATATGGTCAAAGATGTAATTGTTGAGCCGCTAAAACTTGAAATGAACGAACTAGATAGCTGTGTAAGGTAACCAGTTCTAAAAGTCCTCATTCACTTGTAGTGCCTTTGATCTTTATTGTTAATTGTCTGCATAAGAATCTGATTGATGGTTCCTTTTGAAATTACTTGAGTAATTTTAAAAAACTAAAAGTTAATTTTAGTGTTCTATAAATTTTTTTAGGAATCACTGATTTTAGTATTTAGTAAATTCTTTTAAAAATTATTTTTAATAAAATCATCCCATCTTATTTTAAAACGCAGGAAAGAGTATCTTTTCAAAATTTAATTTTGATAATTAATTTTATTCTTAATACAGTGCTATATATATCTTTATATATATTATAAAATTTAAAAGGAAAAAGTATATCTAGATCCCTAAGGTTTGACAAAATGGTCACCAACACCCTCAAGTTTTCAAAAAAGGAACATTAAAATTCCCTTTTGATATTTACACCTTTGACCTCTATTATCTAAAAAAATTTAACTTTAAAATTTTTAATAAATACAAATATTATATAAATAATGTAAATTATGTAGTCGACTAATGATATTAAAGTATTTTTATATCTCAATAAATTTAAATATGTAAATTATTATATTTGCTTTAATAATTAATATATTTTTATTTATTGTAGAGATTTTAAATAAATGTTTGCATTAAATAATTTTACAATTAAAAAATGTCACATACTAATAATGCTAAAGTTATTATTTTACATAATATTCAAAATAATTTAAATTTGATATATTAATTTTAATATTATGATTCCTTTTGCTACAAAATTTGCTTTATTATAATAACATATATCTAATAAATTGCAAAATATTAAAATATTTTTTAAATATTGAAATTATTTTAAAATGTATATATTATTATATTTATTTTAATGTTATAATTCTATTTATTATAAAATATAGAGTGAATTTTTTGGGACAACATAGATAAAGGGTATTATAGTCAAAGGGAGACTTGGTGTCCTTTTTTGGAACTTGAGAGTGTTGGTGACTATTTTTCAAAACTTTGAGGGTATAGATGTCCTTTTATCTATTTAAAACAATTACATTTAAAAGGATTATTATTATTGCTAATTATATTGAGAAAATAAAAATAAAATCAAAATTAATAATATAAAAATGATTGCCTTAGATATCAATGATTATATATACACAAAGGAAAAAGAACTTTATATACATGTTTATAAATGCATAAATAAATTTTATTCAACATTATGTCCAATTTAATTACTTGCATTTTTACAACAGTTTAACAATAAATTTTATTAAACACATATAACTGGTTTAAAACTCGTAGTGTTTTTAATAAATAAAAACTTTTTATTGTCCTAAAAATAATTGATAAATTTTATTGTTATTGGATTATAAGTTAATATTTTATAAATTAAATAGGTTATTTTGGGGAATATAATTAAGAAGAGGTGTTTTATGGATTTTTTCAGGGGTGTTAAAGACTCGACTCAAATACTAAATTCACTGACTCTCAATCATCTAAAGCAAGGCCAAGCCCAGAATCTGAACACCAAAATTGGAGCGCTCTATAAGCGTATTGTTGTAATTTTTGAAAGCTGTTCTATATAAATAATAAAAATGTTTAATAAATTGTGTTGTGAAAATCAAATTGCTAAAATGTTTAGTAAACATTTAAACTTTATTTTAAAAGTTAAGTTGACTGATAAGTTAAGTTGTTGACTGCTTTTTTGTCGACCATATATATATTGATGATCAAGAAGTATAAATTAACTAAGTGCAAGACTAACAGATTAATAACATACTTTAAAATTGGCAAACGCATCTTAGAGATTCAATGGGCAGCGTAAGAGGAATGAATAAGATGCAAGCTGTCGGCTAGGAAAAGCCAGCCATGAAAAGAACCAGGAGCCCCCACTATAAACAATGACAAATCTCTGTATCTTTCAGCAAAACTAGAGAGTCCCTTAAACAGTGTGTTAAAATCATTGCCTGGCAAATCATTCAAGTAAAACGGAAACTCCGGTGTTTGATAATATAACTCCTCGCATTTCTTTTCTACAATTTTAATGACACTTGATACCATCGAAAACGTGCTTGGATTTGAAGAACAACCAAAATCAGCTACGTTCAATACTTGGTTCGAGATACCTTCTTCTCCGAGGAGACATTGAACTGCAATCTCTAGTACTGGCTTTGATAACTCGACCACCCTTTGCTGCGTTGCATTTATGTGTGTCTGTGTGTGTGTGGAGACTGATGGTTAGCTATCTCTATATATTTGCGATTGGGGTTAAAAAAAAAGTAAAAAATAAACGAACGAACGAATAGACACACCGTAAATGAAGAGTTTGAGCATATATAGCTCTATATTTTCACTATCTCCTTTATGAAAAGCACTTCCTTCACATCCTTTTGAGTCTTTTAATTTGCCTTGTTCGTTTGTTGGTTCACTTGACACCAATTATATTTTATAATGTAGTTGTTGTTTAATTTTTATTTTTTCTTCTTTATTTTTGGGAGAAGGTAGTTGTTTAATTAGTCAAAATTAGTGACACATCTTATTTTCTTGAATAGGAATCAATTTTCTTATTCTTGGATCCTTCCATTATTCAAGCCACATTTTATTAGCCCGCTTTAATTTTCCAACGAAGATAATCACATTTTTTCAGAGCGTATCGTCAATGATGTTGCTTATGACTTCTAATTGCTGATGATTAAGAATGATAGCTCAACTTCTATTTCTTCTTAATTAACTAGCACAATTACATGCTACTGATGAGCTTAATATTGTTTGTTTCTGTTCGTTTCCAAATTCCTCGATTATATATGATTTGAATTGGACCTTTCATACAATTTGTTTCCTTCCGAAAGTGGTCGAAATCATAGACTTTGTTACACAAAATTCAGATATAATTACAAGCATTTTGGTCACTTCCTCAAAAATTCTTAACAAACCAACTACAAACAGCAGACCGTAATTTTTTTCTCCATCTCCTTGGCTTTAAAATCGCTTCCTTCACGTCTATATATTCTAGTGTTTGCGCGTTCACTTAATTATCCAATTTCTGAATTAATTTGTAGATAATTTGAATTATTTCGCCATGTGATAGCGTGATAGGTCCTCGATTAGGTAATTACAGACATTAGTCGTTAACCCAATGTAATGTTTCTAGTTTTCTCTTGATTAGAAAACAATTAATATTCAGAAGCATGGAGTAATTTAGTAAATAAACGAACTGCAATTACAAGCTCATAATATATAATAGCCAATGGTGAAATTGTTGAATTAGTTTAATATCAAAATTCCTTTTTTTTTTCAAAAAAAGAAGTGTAATTTCAAAATGAAGATCATTACATTCCCAAGCTCATTGATGAATATAATGTTGAAAATATAAACTTATTTTACACACAATTTATTTAAGTGGAATGGGGTATTAAGTTGCACATTGCCCTTCATCATACTTCATTATTATGGTCCTACAATGTGATATCCGTGAAGCATCTAATGGAGTGGAGATAAACTTTACAATTTGGATGCCATTAAAAGATTCCTTTAAAGCATGTTAGGTGAATTGGTGATATGATGAAGACTTAGTGGAACATGTTAGGTAATGTGTATTGTTATGATTATGTTTATGTTTTATTCATTATAAATACCTCTGTCATTTGTATTGTATGCATCAAGTAAGAAGAAGAAAGAATAAGAAGCAAAATATAGCTTCTAAGAGTGATTTGTGAGAGTGTGTGAACTGAACTGAATCGAACTGAATTGAACCGAACCAAATCGATCCGAACCGAATCAAGTCAAACCGAGCCAACTCGAGCAGAATCGAGCAAGACCGAACTAAGCCAATTGGACCGACGTTGACCATTGACCGGTGTTGACCATTGACCGACTTTGACCGTGGACAGTTGACTGTTGACCGAAAGTTGACTCGAGTCCCTCCCAAGGTTTTTCAACTTTCCAGATCCATTCATGCTTTCAGAAGCTCTAAATTCTCACTCAATTTATGAATTATGGCAAATAGTAGTATGATGTCATTTCAAGTTCCATAATTAAAGAGAAGTAAGTTTGACAACTGAAGTATTAAAATGAAGGCTCTATTGGGTGCACATGACGTATGGGATGTCATGGAGAAAGGCTTTATTGTGCCAGAAAATGAAGCCAGTTTAACTACGGCGCAAGAGGAGAATTTAAAAGACTTGAAGAAGAAAGAGAGTAAAGCAAAGTATCTCATCTTTCACTCATTAGATGAAGATGCTTTTGAAACGATTGCTGGTGCAACCTCCTCAAAAGAAGCATGGGAAAAGTTAGAGATCTTTTACAAAGGAGCAGAGCAAGTTAAAAAGGTTCGTCTTCAAACATTGCGAGGAGAATTTGAGTCCTTACATATGAAGGCGTCCGAGTCAATTTCTGACTACTTTACTCGAGTTGTGACCATTTTCAATGAACTAAAAAGAAATGGTAAGGAGTTAAAAGAGGTAAGAATCATTGAAAAGATACTTCGATCAATAGATTCAAAGTTTGGCCATATTATTGTGACAATTGAAGAAACAAAAGATTTGGAGAAAAAGACAATTGAGCAACTTCAAGGAAAGTTACAAGCCTATGAAGAAAAACTAAAAAAGAAGCAAGAAATTGAAGAACAACTTCTCAAGATGGAAGTCAATCCAAAGAAAAGAGAAGAAAACTCTTACAACGGGAGAAAGCAATATGCTCGAGGAAGAGGTCGAGGACGAGGAAGAGGTCGTAGTCATGGACGAGGAAGAGGTCGTGGTCGTGGACAAGGAAGAGGTCGTGGTCATGAACGAGATTGGAATTTCAACAACAACAATTCCAATTATACAAAAAGAGAAAGCTCAACCAGGGGACGAGGTAGAGGCAATCTAAGATCGAGGTATGACAAATCCCAAGTACAGTGCTATAATTGTCAAAAGTTTGGGCATTATGCTTCAGAATGCAGAGCTCCAAGCACCAGAATTGATGAGAGAGTCAATTATACTGAAAAAAAATGGCGAAGATGGCACACTTTTACTAGCACACAATGACACCAGTGGAGGTCAAGAAAATACATGGTATCTTGATACGAGAGCTAGTAATCACATGAGCGGAAATAGAAGCATATTCGTGGAACTAAATGAATATGTGAATGGCAATGTTGCTTTTGGAGATGATTCAAAAGTACCAATAAAGGGCAAGGGTAACATTTTTTTGTGTGCAAAAGTAGTAGCCACCAATTAATTTCAAATGTTTACTATGTACCCAATATGAAAAGCAATATCCTCAGTTTGGGTCAATTCTTGGAAAAAAACTATGATATTCACTTAAAAAATTATAGTCTTTTTTCTGAGAGATGATAAAGGAAACCTAATTACAAATGTGAAAATGTCGAAGAATAGAATGTTTCCTTTAAATATTCAAAATGTATCAAAGCTCGTCACAAAAATCCATCCTAGATTTGGCATCTCCGATATGGACATCTCAATTTTGGAGGACTAGAGCTACTGTCTAAGAAGAACATGGTGAAAGGTTTACCGTGCATCAATCACCCTGATCAACTTTATGAAGGATGTTTACTTGGCAAGCAATTCAGAAAGAGCTTTCTAAAGGAGTCAAACTCAAGAGTTTAGAAGCCGCTCGAGCTCATTCATACTGATGTGTGCGGTCCATTCAATCCAAGCTCCCTTGGTAAAAGTAACTATTTTATTCTTTTCATTGATGATTTTTCAAGAAAGACTTGGGTGTATTTTTTGAAGTAGAAATCAGAAGTCTTTGGAATGTTTAAGAAATTTAAAGCTGCAGTTGAAAAAGAAAGCGGATAACAGATTATAGCCATGGGATCTGATCGAGGTGGAGAGTTTACTTCCAAAGAATTCGTAGAATTTTGTGAAGCAAATGGAATTCAGCGTCCTTTGACAGTTCCAAGATCCCCCCAACAAAATGGTATTACAAAAAAGAAGAATAGAACTATCCTAGACATAGCAAGAAGCATGCTCAAAAGTAAGAGGTTACCTAAAGAATTTTAGGTTGAAGCTGTTGCATGTACAATTTACTTATCTAATCGATCTCTAATAAGGAGTGTGTCATGCTCAAAAGTAAGAGGTTACCTAAAGAATTTTGGGTTGAAGCTGTTGCATGTACAATTTACTTATCTAATCGATCTCCAACAAGGAGTGTGTGGGGCAAGACACCATAAGAAGCATGGAGTAAAAGGAAGCCCGACATCAACCATCTAAGAGTTTTCAGAAGCATTGCCCATGTACATGTACTAGATAAGAGAAGAGCCAAGATAGATGACAAAAGTGAGAAATTCATCTTCATCGGCTATGACAATAATTCCAAAGGATACAAGCTTTACAATTCAAACAACAGGAAGATTGTGATCAGTCGAGATGTAGTTTTTGATGAAGAAGGAGAATGAGATTTTGGCTCTGATGTGGATGACTTCAACTTCTTTCCTATTGAATAAGATAATCATACATAGATGAAATAAGTAGAAGAGCAACACAAGCCAGCTACTCCACCTATCTCACCAGCATCAACTATACACGGAGATTTACCACCATCTTTCTTAAATGAAAGAATCGAGGAGCGTATAAGGAGCCTTGAAGATCTCTATGAGGTAACTGAGAGACTTGACAACCTTACTTTTTTTTCCCTCTTTGCAGATTGTGAGACAGTCAACTTCCAAGAAGCTGCATAAGATGAAAAGTGGAGAATCACAATGGATGAATAAATCAAAGCCATTGTGAAGAATAACACTTAGGAACTTACTACTATTCCCAAAGGTCATAAGACGATCGGTGTCAAATGGGTGTATAAGACGAAGAGAAATGCTAAAGGAGAAATTAAAAGGCACAAAGCAAGGCTAGTTGCAAAAGGCTATAGTCAAAAGTCTGGCATTGACTACAATGAGGTATTTGCTCCTGTTGCCCGACTTGAAACTATTAGACTTATTATTTCTTTAGCTGCTAAAAAAAAATAGAGGATTCATCAATTGGATGTAAAGTCTGCTTTCCTAAATAGAGTTCTTGAAGAAGAAGTCTACATTGAACAACTATTGGTCTATGAAGTGAAAAGGCATGAAGACAAAGTTTTGAAATTGAAGAAGACACTTTATGGGTTAAAGTAAGCTCCAAGAGCATGGGATAACAGAATTGACAAGTATTTTCAAGAAAACGGCTTCACCAAATGCCCATATGAACATGCTTTCTACATTAAAGAAAAGGATGGAGATATTTTGATTGTATGTCTGTACGTGGATGATCTCATCTTCACTAAATGTAATCTAAGCCTATTTGAAGAGTTCAAGAGAGCGATGATCAAAGAATTGGAGATGACTGACACCAGATTAATGGCATATTACCTCAGCAGTGAAGTCGAGCAACAGGAAAATGATATTTTCATTTCCCAAGAAAGTTATGCAAAAGAGATACTAAAGAAGTTCAAGGTGAATGATTGTAATCCAATAAGCACACCAATAGAGTGTAGAATCAAGTTATCCAAGTATGATGAAGGAGAAGAAGTAGATCCAACATTTTTCAAAAGCTTTATTAGGAGTCTGCGATACTTGACATGTACGAGACTTGACATTTTTCATGCTGTTGAACTTGTGAGTTGATATATGGAGAATCCAAAGATAACTCATTTCAAGGCTGCCAAAAGAATCCTTCATTATATCAAAGGTACAATTGATTTTAGCCTGTTATGTTCATTCTCTAATGATTACAAGCTGGTTGGATATAGCGATAGTGATTGGAGTAGAGATGTAAATGATCAAAAGAGCACCACCAGATTTGTATTCTTTATAGGAGATATTGCTTTCACATAGATGTCAAAGAAGTAACCCATTGTCACATTTTCCACTTGTGAAGCTGAGTATGTAGCTGTTACATTAAGTGTTTACCATGCAATTTAGCTCAGAAATTTGCTGAAAGAGTTGGGTTTGTCACAAGTAGAGCCAACCAAGATATGTGTGGATAACAAGTCAGCAATTGCTCTATCCAAGAATCCAGTTTTCTATGATCAAAGCAAACATATCGACACTCGCTATCATTATATAAGAGAGTGCATCACAAGAAAGAATGTACAAGTTGATTACATGATGACAAAAGATCAAGCAACTAACATCTTCACCAAACCACTCATGGTAGAAGATTTTATCAGATTCATAAATAAACATGGTGTTGTAAAACAAGTTTAAGAGGGAGTGTTGAAAATATAAACTTATTTTACACACACAATTTATTTAAATAGAATGGGGTATTAAGTTGCACATGGCCTTTCATCATGCTTTATTATCATGGTCCTACAATGTGATGTCCATGAAGCATCTAATGGAGTGGAGATAAACTTTACAATTTGGATGCCATTAAAGGATTCCTTTAGAGCATGTTAGGTGAATTGGTGATATGATGAAGACTTGGTGGAACATGTTAGGTGATGTGTATTGTTATGATTATATTTGTATTTCATTCACTATAAATACCTATGCCATTTGTGTTGTATGCATCAAGTAAGAAGAAGAAAGAATAAGAAGCAAAACATAGCTTCTAAGAGTGATTTGTGAGAGTGTGTGAATTGTTCTTGTAGTATTCTTGAGCTTTTTCCAATAAAATTTGTGTTTTATCTTTTAAATTCTCCAACATATAATTATGAGAGTTGACAATTAGGAATGACAGGAGCTCGATCAACTTGCATTTCATCCGAGGACAACAATAATGGTAATGACCTTGTTTGGTTATTTGCTTATGTAAATTAGCAATATTAATATTATTCAATTTTTAGGTAACCATATCTCCATAACTCTATATATGAGGCAGGCCATTAAATCAGTAGATTTAGGTTCTGTATATTTCATTTATTTATTTTAACGAAAATTTGTAAGACCTATATACATGAGGCATGATAAAGAAGATAAAAGGTAATTTTTAGGTAACCATATCTCCATAACTCTATATATGAGGCAGGCCATTAAATCAGTAGATTTAGGTTCTGTATATTTCATTTATTTATTTTAACGAAAATTTGTAAGACCTATATACATGAGGCATGATAAAGAAGATAAAAGGTGATGTCCTCATATTTTCTATTTAGAAAAGACAATGCATTTATATAGAAACTCGACTTTGTTTCTTTCTTATCATGGTACTCTTTACTACCCAACCAAAATATAGTATTAACTATTAATTAAGAGAGGAACTTTTAATACTCATAAAACAATAAAAAAATCCTTATAACAACTCTTTTGAATTTTATTTCCGAAAATATCCAGCTTAATTTATAAAATACTAACCCTAAATTAAAATCAGTCATCTTGTTGTTAAATTTCACCTAAAAAGGTATTTCTTTTAAGTTTTTTATTTATAAATGCATACAAAATTTAAAATCTAAAATTACTTTCTTATTATTACATAATTTCTATTTCCATAGTTTTTAATTCTTAGAAATTTCTCAATTTTTTTTCAATTAAAATCTAAAATATAAATATAAATTACGAAATGGGGTGGGCGTAAGAAATTGATTTTGCATAATTCGTTTAAATGTTTAATTGAATTTTCATTTCAAATAAAAAATAATTAATTTATTTTTGCTTATTTGGTTAATTTCAATTGGAGAAGGGTTTTATAGAGAACTCAGAAGGTCAAAAGGCTATGGCGCGTTTACTTTCTTGAGTCATAAATGGGAGTCTGGAATCGAAATAAAACTTGTGTTTATTTGGTGAAATAAAAAATGAAATGAGATTCATTTTGGTGTGCTCCCTACTAAATTGGGAACCTACTAAATTGGGAATCAAAACTAGGAGTCTGATTCCTAAGGGGGGCTTGAGAATCAAACTCCCATTTCTAGAACTTCGTAAAATACCTCCAACTAAATTACATTATTACAACTTTCTCATCTTTTTAAATAATTAAAAATACAAAATACAAAAAATCAAAACCACAATCACATCAAGCAATCGAAACCCGGATCTCACAGCAACCAAATCTAGATCCCATAGTGCAGTACATCGGAATTGCGTCATCGTTCATGATGCCACACTGTCAGTTTCATTTCAAGATGAGGAATAGATGAAGAAGAAGAAGAAACAGTAAATAAGAGAAAAAAATACAAAAAAAAAAAGAAACGAAGAAGAAGAAGTAATGAAAAATAAGAGAAAAAGAAAAAAATGAGTTTGAAGATGAAGAATAGATGGAGGAGAAGAAGAAATGATAAAGAAGAGAAAAATAGAAAATAAGAACGAAAGGAGAAAAGGCGAAGAAGATACGAAGGAGAAGAAAAAGTAACGAAGAATTTGCAAGAGAGAGAAAAAAACAAAAAGGAGAAAAGAATAGGAAAAAATAGAGAAAGAAAATAATAATAAAAAATAAAAAATAATAATTATCATTGTTACATGTTTATAACTATTTTTATTATTATTATTTTTTAATAATAATAATAATCATAATCCTATAATAAATAACAAAAATAATGGTAACAATAAATTAAAGGTATTTTGGTAAATTAAAATAATTCATTTCAATTCCAAGAGAATATACACATATTAATAGTAATATAATTCATTCTGATTATGATTCCAACAAATAAATAAACAATTTATTTTGATTTCTGTTCTAGTCCATTTCCATTCTAATTGATTCTGATTCTCATTTAATAAACGCACCATAAAGTTTAACATAGGAAATTCCCATAAATACATGAGTAAAGCTATTGTTATCCCCTTATTATCCTTATAAAACCCTGTCTTTTTATATTTATAGTTTAATCATGGGAAAAAATTACATTTAAGGACATGTACAAGACCAGTTAAATTAAATCCCAATTCATTTTTTTTTCAAATTAAAATTTTGTTCAACAACAAACTTAAACATATTTGCACAATGAAAGCTTATAATTATAATTTTTTTAATTATTTGTTTTAAGGATTTCAATTGAAAAATTCTAACATGGCATCTAATAATTAGTAAGGAAAAAAATACACCTAATGAGAGTATTTGTGAGAAAAAAATTTATTTTCTATTCAGATATTTTATCATTCAAATAAATGTTAGAAAATTTTTATTTTTTTAAATGTTAGAAAAATTTTATTTTTTTCATTCACATAAAAATGTCTTACAATAAGCCTTCACAGATACAAAAACAAACAATCTCAAATATCAAAACATTTTAAATTAAATCAGATTAACACTTGGGACATAAAAGGAAACAACTCCTAATTATTGGAAGAAAGAAAAGCAACAATACAACTTCGGGCATTGACAGAAAAATCGCAGCACTTCAAAATAAAAGAAAGAACTTTCATATTGGCCATGACTGCGCTGGTCGTCTCTTTTTTTTTTTTTTTATGATAATATTATTATTCAATGGCCAGTTGCACCAATAACTAATTTCTCCTTAGCACGATGAGGAAGCTCAGGACCTTGTATTCTCCATTTGTAGCCATATCTTCAATTGATATCTGAGTGAACTTGTCATACAACTTGTCAAGTATTTCCACTCCAAATTGGTGTGAAATCATGGACTCTGTGACGGATCTAATGTTTTTAAAAAGCTTATCGGATAAATTTTTGTCTCCAAAATTAATTGGAAATGTATCCAGCTGCTCAATTTCAAACGATCCCTCTTTCCTCACTATCCCTTTGACCTCCTCCTGTGACGGAGTATATACTGGTACATTAAACGAGTCTAACTTCTCTTCTTGAATCAGCCCCTACAAGTTTTTTTTTTGGTTAAAAAAAAAGTTCAATTTAAACATTAATATCTCATTTCGTTTCTAGCATTAAAACATTAATGAACACTAGACTATTCAAAATGGGTTGTATGCATAATCAAAACTAGGTATACGTATAACGCATGCCATGGTTTAGAAAATAATAGTAATATAATAACCGTACGTATCCTTGTCACAACGTACGCAACAAGAACGAAATGAATGAAGTAATAAAATACTTTAATCAAGGTCAAAATGAAAGTGTTAGTAGTCTGCGAAGTTTGAGTGTAACTTAAAAAGAATGGAAGTTACTATGTACCTCAGAGACAAAGGCAGAAATGGCCTCAGCTAAAGGTTCCCATGGAATTGGATAGCAGTGCTCTCTTGTAAATTCTGCGGATGGCCTTCCAGTGAAAACCAAGACAAGACGGCCATTGGGCACCATTTCCTGTGAGCGTGACTTCAGAAACAAGCTGAAATCTTCTTCAAACTGTCTAAGGTATGCTTCTTTTACAGCACCAGGGCTTGTCTTAGATATGAATATCTTCCCCTTATTAATTAGCGGTAACCCTGCTTCATCCGTCAATTTTGGTACCTTTCATTTCATTTCATTCCATATCATAATTAGTTTGAGCTAATCAAGAACCAATATAAAAATTCTGTTCAAGTAATTAGATTATCTGTGTATACACATCAAGAAAGCTTTTGGTGTAAACGATCAGTTTGTGAATGTTTTAAAATGGTCAAAATCACTTCTGTGGTAGATTTTGACAAGTACGGACGGAATCGCTCCGCAAGTTCATTTTTTCGACAACCAAATTTTCATCTCTATAATCATCTAAATTCTTGGCATAAACATTCAAAACCGGGTTGTCAAAATTAAGTTGTTAAAGTGTAGTAAATATTTTAGAAGTAAAGATGACTTGTCATAGCTTCCATTTTAAAATTGAGAAAATGCACCTTAGAGAGCCAATGGACACCATAGGAGGAATGAGCAAGCTGCAAGCTGTTGGTTGGGAAAAGCTGGCCATAGAAAGAGCCAGGAGCCCCCATCATAAACAGTGACGCATCCTCATATCTATCAGCAAAGCTGGAGAGTCCCTTAAACAGCGTGTTAAAATCGTTACCCGGCAAATCATTCAAGTACAATTGAAACTCCGGTATTGGAGCATTTAACTCCACACATTTCTTTTGTACATTTTCGATGACACTAGACATCACCGAAAACGTGCTTGCATTTGAAGCACAACCCAAATCAGCTACGTTGAATACTTTGCTCGAGATACCTTCTTCTCCGAAGAGAGATTGAACTGCACTCTCGAGTACTGGCTTTGATAATTCCACCACCCTTTGCTGCATTGCATTTATATATACATGGAGACTGATGGTTATTTAACTACGAATATTTAAAAAACAAACAAACAAATAAACAAACGAATTCACACACCGTAAATGGAGAGTTTTGAGCATAGCTATTTTCGCCATCTCCTTTGTTCATGAAGAGCACTTCCTTTACATCCATTTTGAGTCTTATAATTTGCCCCAATCGTTTGTGAGTTCACTTTATTGGCAATATCGATATTTATAGCCGATTTTACAACTTGCTATATTATTTAAACTCAAATATGTTGAAGATTGTAACTTAGGGCATTGATTTGTTCAAAGTTGACTTGTCTTTTGCTAAGGATAAAATCTCTTATAGTATTTCGTTACTATTTATTTTATTATTAATTATAGTGTAGTTGTTTTCAATTAGTCAAATAAAGGTAATGGTACCTTGTTTTATGTAAAATATTTTATTTTTGATAATCATAGGGTAGAGTCATGGAGCATAATGTAAGAATACATACATTACATTTTTAATTTTTAGATCTGTAATTTGTAACCTAAGTTGTATATATAAATGCGTAAATGTTATTCAATTATGAGATGTACAATATTTAGGAGATGCTGACCACTAAAAGTGCCAACTATATTCTTTGGGAGGCATAGATTTCCTTTTAAAATTCTTTTTATTGTACATTCTTTCTATTTTTCTTAGGTCCTTGTTGCATACAATATGTGTTCAGTAATATTTAGAAAATCTAATTGTCTGTAATGAGAATTTAAGAAAAGCAAAAAGAATTGAGATAAACAAGTTAACTTGAAAAAAAATTAGACATGGAGCCCCATGTCTAATCAATTCATATGACACATGGGGCTCAGAACTCTATTATGATTACAAAATAAAATATATAGTAAACTGTCATAATAAACAATAATAAAATACTAAGACATTGTAAGGTTTCAGAAAAAATGATAGATTTTAGATGAATGAAAGCTAATGATTATCTAGTGGCAAAAAGATTTTTAAAGGTCGTTTTGTGGAGTTGAGTTCTGAATTCAAAATAGTAGAGTTTCTCCCCATTTTTCTATTTTTTTTCCTATTATGTCTTTTTTTGAGTTTTATACGTAGCCGCTTCTTGCATTTAGAACATTCTCCCACGTCCTCCATATTTGGGCGATCATGGATCCCATAGACTGCGAAAACAGTGAGTTGGTTATTGTGCCTCCCTAAATGGTTTGGACATGAAGAAACTGTTGCGTTGATGCGGGATCGTTCTCGTTTTTTAAGTAACAGTTCTCCGACCGGTCTTCAGCTATACTCCAGAGAGTGCTCTGGCACCAGGATATCTGCTCATAATCCACTAAGTCGAGGAAATCCTTCCTCAGGGAGATAAACGAGAACGTGCGTGACTGGTGCTCTTTTTATCACACAAACACCGGTATTAGTTATCAAATTAAAAAAAAAAACGATATTTGGCTTATCATATTAATTGTCGAATGCAGCACCCCATTTTGTGTCTTGATTGTGTTAAAATATCAGTGCTCCTGTCAAATAATAATTTGTTGACTATTCAAAGCAATAACTCTCGTATTCTTCCATTATTTAAGCCATAATTTATTAGTCTGCTTTTAATTTTTTAATGAAAACAATTTTACCCATAGATTTGATTGAAAATTTCATACAATTTGTTAACTATTTCTATTCCAAAGTGATGTGAATAAAATTCATAGACTCTGTTCCACAAAATTCAAATACAATTACGAGCATTTTGGTCACTTTCTAGTAATTCTTAACAAACCAACAACAAACAGACATTGAATCATGAAGAGTTCTGAGCGGAGCTCGCTATTTTCTCTATCGCCTTTGCTCTTGAAAATCACTTCCTTCGCATCCATGCGTTCTGGTTGTTTCTGTGTTCGCCTAATTAATCTCAAATATGTTAGAGATTCTATTTTAGTTAGGGCGCTAGTTAGTTGAATAGCTTCTTTTGTTTTGAGTTGAATTTTCAGATTGTGTTATTCTTTTGTTTTGAGTTGAATTTTCAGATTGTGTTATTCTTTTGTTTTGAGTTGAATTTTCAGATTGTGTTATTCTTTTGTTTTGAGTTGAATTTTCAGATTGTGTTAGCTAGGTTTTGAATCTTCACGATGCGTTAGGTTTTGGATTACGTGAACCACGTTATTGGACCGGGTATTAATGTTAATATTAGTTACTTCGTGACCAATCGCAGACAACTTGCCTAGTCTTAGAGCTTTGCCTTATTCAAACCATTTAATTTGTAACATCCTAATGGGTAACACGTAATTGATTAATTAATTTCTCCTTAGCACAAGAACGAGGGTTCTGACCTTGTATGGTTCTTGATGTGGAGCTATATCTCATATTGATATTTGAGAGAACTTGTCATACAATTTGTCCAGTACTTCAACTTCAAAATGGAGTGAAATCCAGGACTCTTGATCTATTTTTCTTTAGAAAAATTTTCAACATTTTCCCGCACGTTCTCTCATATGTCCCTTTCTATAAACTCAGATAGTGTAGCACGATGTCATCCTCATTAGAAATTTTACAACACATCAGAGGTACTATGTTAGCTATACAACAAATAAATAATGTTATGGCATGTGTACTTTTATTTTTAAAGATTACTATGCAAGTGATAATTACATTAAATTTAATTAAATATATAATGCATGCATCAATTAGTTGTACTACCTTTGATGTATTGTAGAATTTCTCGTGCATTTGGCAACACAGATCTCGCAAGCACAACGTCGCCTACGCTAGCACCACAATGTCCCCGGAGTCTCCAATTTCAATTGGACATGAATTCAGCTTTTCGATTGCAAAGGATCCGCGCATACTTGTCTAGTACACATCTTTGACCTTGTGCTTCGATGGGGGTATATAATATGGAAAAGTAAACAAGTTTAACTTCTCTTCTTCAGCCAGCCCCTGTTTAATGAATAAAATCATTTGTTGATGGAGCTTAAAGATATTTCAATTGATTTTGCTTTGATTTTTTTTTTTTATACGTGATTTGAAAGTTCAATGAAGTAAAAACCGAAAATTTTAATGTTGATGGGGCCAACCGTCCGTGTTACAGACCTTTTTGAAGTATGATTAATGTAAATAAAAGAAAAAGTAGTTCGTTGTCTAATTTAAGAACCCCTGGAGTAGTTAGATCCCTTGATGCACGCGCATAGATGACGTTATTCAACTTATAAACATTTGCTTAAGCAAATGACTTGTTAGGGATTATTCGTTAATTAAGATGAATAAACCGAAAGAATGGATTTTGACAAACATGTGAGATGTTAATAAGGCCCTTCACTTGAAAGTAGAGCATCGAGAAAGAGGTTAATGGTTTGAGTCTTTGAGAGATCAGCTTATGATTGGCGATTGTAAGGGTGTCTATGTTGGGATAATATGCTCTTTTAAAGCATATTAATTTATTTTCTGATTAATAAAATATTTGAGATATTTTAATTACATAAATATATTGAATAATGTCCGTTTAATCATATTATATGTATTTATGTGATCATCATATGGGTTCACAGAAGACATAAATACAAGTTATCTTATGATTAAATAAATTAGGTTCGCAGTTGATAAACAGAGTTGGGCGCTCTATTTATGTTTAGACTGTAGTAAATTCATTGAATGATTTGTCTTAATCATGTACGAATTTACTGATGTAGTTTGACTACATTGAGCTGGATCACATATGAGATTTAATTAACCTTGAAATAACTGTTAGAATTATTAAATCTCATAGGCATTGATTTTACTGTAATCTTAATCTTGAGTTAATTATGATTTCATGACTGTAATTGTTATTCCATTTGAGTTACCAATGGGCACGACACACCCTTGTGGTCAAGATTACCCGGTATCTTGGTGGGAGCAATTATGAGTATTGGAGTTATAGATTAACAATATAGAATTTGTACGACACATCTCTTGATAGGTTTTCGGCACTTGATCATAGAATTCTCTAGGCAGAGTGCGTCAACATATTTAGTATATTGAAAATGATCATTAGAGAAAACCAGTAAGTATTAAGGAACAAGATGTAATTAAATCGATTGGACAGTTGAGATATCGATTTAATTAACGATGTGGTACAAAGGATTGAGCAGTAAAGAAATCAATGTGGCTTGGGACGAATTATTATTCGAACATATAATTATGGAGGTCAGTTCCAATCTTATAGTGGAGTAGAGTTGGAATTAAATGATTAGGCTTGTTTAATTACAGGCTTAATTATTGTAACCACTATTGTATGTTCCCAAATGATCCACGGTTAGCTTTATTTAATTGATCGCACCATTCTTTGGATTAATAAGCAAGATAACTAACAATTTGGGTCAAAACATAATTATATCTTTTAGTGGGAGGCTCCATTAATACGCTATGATATGGCCTATGTCATTTTGCTGTATGACAAAGAAAAGTAATGTGAGTTTCATAATTCTAGGAGCCTTAGGTTTTCCACTATTAAAGAGATATAAAAGGGCTTATTCTATCCTAAACAGGAGAGGAAAAAGTCACTATATATATATATGAGAAAAAGGTTTTTTTCTCTTCAATTAATTTTTTTGGAGAGAAAAATTTTCTCTTGCTAGTTTGCTTATAGTGGTAATAAAGGCGCCCACACGTCAAGTGCAGATCAATCCTGAGTCATAACCCGGAAGATCGTTTGGTGATGGATCGTGATCTAACGAGCGTGGTGACGGATCATGATCTGAGAGCCAAAATCACATCAACGGAAAAAGCCAAATCAAATTTTTAAGGTACGATTTCTAGATTACAAATTCATATATATTTTATGAGATCGGTCCTAAAAGGTTTTTTAAAAACTGAATTTTCCCCAACAGTCTAGACATTTGAGTAATTTTAAATATCTGAAAGTGACAAATGGATAAAAAGGATAAGAAAGAAAATGAGTAATTTTAAGGGGAGTGGTGATATTTGACTCTATCAAATTAATCCCTTTAATCCCTAATAGTCACTTTTATATTAATATCTATTTTATCCTTTTGAAAAATTACTATAAAGGATAAATAATTTTTAAGTTTTTGCATAATTTCTAGGCCCAAAGATTTAATATAAATCAATGGTGAGATTTTATAGTTCAAATGAAGCGGTTTATGTTATAAATTCAAAATTAACTTTCATCTAATCTTCTACGTCATTCTTTCATCTATTATGCCCCAACTGAAATAGCAAAAAAATAACTAACCACGTGCGTGGATGGTAGGGTGAAAGGGATTAATTTTCATTAATATTTAAGGGAAACTTTCTTTATTTTAGTTTGTAGCACTGAAAGCAAAGGGATATGATATACTTATCAACTAACTAATTTAATGAATAAGCTCTTCAGTAACAATTTATTCTCTGTAGTAGCTGGTTTCTATTTTGCTATTGACAATAACAGTGCTTGAAAGTTGAAAATTTAATATGCTATTTATTTTTCCTACGTTTATTCTTTTAGATGACGGCCAGCTGCAAGCACTTTAAAGTCTATGGTAAATTGTTGAAACAAAAAACCCTGAAAAAGAAAGAAGAGAAAGAATATCATAATTAATGAGTAGAATTTTGAAGTTTTTTGTGCAGTGGAGCCGTGAAAATTATTAAAATTATGATAAGGTTAAAATAAGGATTATGTCAAAAAGGTAAGCAGTGGGGCACTGCTCAGTGCCGCACCGAAAAGGCAAACCAAAGAAGATAAAAGAGGAAGAAGAAAAAAAAAAGAAGAAAGAAAAAGGGGTGCCGCGCCAAAGAAGGAAAAAATAAAATAAAATAATAGTACACAGTGGCTAAAGTTTTGGCTATAAAAAGACGATGCTTCTTCTCATTTCTGTATCTAATTTCAGTTTCTCTTATTCATTTAGAAAGTGTTTTAAAGAGTTTAGTGAGCGAGAGATTGAGTGTATTGGGGTTTTGAGTAGTGAGCCAAAATATTATAATACTTGTAATCCTTATATTGCTAGTAAGGTATTTTCCTTCTGTCTTCGCTCGTGTACGTAGGCTAAAAGTCGAACTACGTAATTTTTGGTGTCTTGTGATTTTGTATCTCATTATTTCTCAATTTCACTTTAGTTGCGTCCCTTCTGCACTCATCAATTTCCAACAGATTACATTAGGCATATTGAACGAGATCAATAATTTTACCATTTTTATTAGGATTTTATTGAGAAGTGAAAATTAGTAAAATAGTTTAAACGATCAAATATCATTACTCATTTAAGGGTATCTATGTGTGCGTGTAAAAGAGATTGAAGCGGGTGCTCGAGTGAAACAATGGGGTCAAAAAACAAAGCTAAAAAATGTAACAAATTAAAATTTTGAAATAGAAAATGTAGATGGAGTTTGCACTTGGCGAAATTGAACGATATAAGATATTTGAGTCCATGGTTTGATTGTGGTTGGTGAGGAGTTTGGTGACCTTGGGAATATCCAAATTGACCCTCGATTCTGCCTTGTGGGACGATTTCTCACAGACAAAGTGGTGAATTTTGCTACCATGAAAAATACTCTGGCCTCATTATGGCATCCTGGGCATGGAGTCTGTATTAAAGAGTTATCTCCCATGCTATTTCTCTTCCAGTTCTTCCATGAAATTGATGTGAGAAGGGTTCTTAATTCTGGTCCATGGACTTTCGATCAGCATATTCTTATTATTAGGTGACTTGGGATAGATGAACAACCACAAAGTGTTCTCGTATTTCATACATCTTTTCTAGATCCAAGTGTATAATCTGCCTATTGGGTTTCAATCTGAGAAGATACTGTAGAGTTGGCAATTACATAGGTGAATTTTTAGAATCTGATGAGAATAATCTTAAAGGCATATGGCAGAATTATATGAGGTTGAGGGTCTCGATTGATATCAGAAAATCTCTTAAACTTCGAATGCGACTCAAAAGGGCAGGCGGGGAGTGGATATAGGTGGTTTTCAAGTATGAGTGTCTAAACAATTTTTGTTTTATCTGTGGCCTTTTAGGACGTACGGAGAGAAATTGCCTTTCAATATATGATAATAATGCTGCCTCTGTTCTTAAACCTTACAGTCCTTGGATGAAGGCTTCTAGTTAGAGGAGTTTGATGAATACTAGTGATCATTGGCTGAGGTCAGGACTGCCGGAGATAGATGAGATGAAATTTGGTAGTTTCTATACTTTCGCTGTTGAAATGACAATTGACTTGGAAAATGGCGTGAATCATGGGATAGTTGGTCGCGGAGATCATGGGAAAGTTATGGACAAAGTGGATTCAAGTATGGAAGCTAATATTATTGTAACAGGCTGTAAGTCAACGTGTGAAAATAGAAATGAGGCAGAGACAATTGCTAGCAATTCGGTGCTTATGAAGGAAACTGATGTGGAGCACAAATATGCTTTAATTATAATTGATGCAAAGTGGAAAAGATCAGAAGGTGGGCCTCCTATTAACTTGGAGTTAGAGAATTATGTTACTACTGAGATAATGAAAATTGGTGGGCACTCAAAAAATGGACCAGCGGTAGGACTTGTATTCTAGGCCCACCGAGACCAATGAGTTGTTTAAGTTGGAACTGTCGTGGGTTGTGCCACCTATGAACAGTTCAAGTCCTAGTGGAGTTTGTCCAAAATAAGAGACCAGATTTTATTTTTCCGATGGAGACTTTATGTTGTAGAGATAAACTAGAAAGTATTAAAATTAAACTGGGTTTCGAAGGTTTGTTTATGGTGGATAAAGTGGGCCGAAGTGGTGGGCTTGCTATGTTTTGGAGGAATAGCCACAAAGTTAATTCATTAAAATTTGGCAGAAACTTCATAGATTTTGCAATTAAGGACGTTGAAATGGGCAATTGGAGAATTACTGGATTTTATGGCTCTCCCAAGTCAATTCGAAGGCATGAGTCATGAAATCTCCTTTATTCCCTTGCTTTTTTATCGTCGTTATCGTGGGTTTGCCTCGTTTAACGACCTTCTCACTTCATCTGAGAGACGAAGGATTCATGCCACCATCTACAATGGAAGTTAAATGGATTTAGGGTTGTCGTCTCTGAATTGAGACTGATTGATTTGGGTATGGATGGCTACCAATTCACGTGGGAAAGGTCGCGAGGTACTGCTGCTTTGGTTGAAGAACGGCTAGATCGAGCTCTCGCTACTCCTACTTGGGTTTATCTTTTCCTGCACGCGAAGGTGTTGTGTCTTGAAGCTTCGAGCTCTTATCATTTTCTAATATTTTTGGATGTGACCCCTGTGCATTTGAATTGTCAGTGTAAGAAGTTTCGTTTTGAGAATTCATGGCTTAGAGAACTAGACTGTGCTGAAACTATTTAGAAGAGTTAGTCTTCTGTTGCTGGGCTTCCCATTCAAAAGAAGATTTCTATCTGTGGTTCAGATCTATCTCGATGGGGCTATCATCGTGTTCGTGATTTCAAAAGACAAATTAAGGAGTGCAATGATAGAATAAATCACTTTCGGGGCAAGCGTGATGCAGCTAGCTTGAACAAGTTTACTGAAGCTCGGAGTTGTTACAACGAGCTCTTTCATAGCCATGAAGTTTATTGGAAGCAGCTTTTGAAGTCGTTTTGGCTTCGAGATGGTGATTCAAACTCAAAATTCTTCCATGCCATGGCCTCAATGAGGAGGAGAACAAATAGTTTAATCAAGCTTCGCAACCAAAAGGGGCAATGGTGAACTAAACCAGAGGATGTCAATGCTTTAATCTATGAGTATTTCACGACTTTATTCACTACTGGCCATTATTCATATGATGCTATGATTACTTGTATGGAGTTTAAGATTACTGATGCACAAAATCAATCTTCGTTGGAACCTTTTACTGCTGAAAATGCTCAAACTGCAGTCTTTGATATGCACTCAAATAAATCCCCTGGACCTGATGGGATGAATCCAGCTTTTTACCAACAGTTTTGGCATGTTGTGGGTACTGATGTCACTAAGGCGCGTCTTAGTTTTATTCAGGATTGTTCTTTCCCTAATAGCCTTAATGAGACTTCTATTGTCCTCATTCCTAAGAAGAAACAGCCAAAATTTTTGACTGATTTTCGACCAATTTCCCTTTGTATTGTTCTTTATAAAATTGTAGCCAAGATAATTGCTAATCAAATGAAGCTGGTTTTAGAATCGATAATCTCAAATTGTTAGAGTGCTTTTGAACCTGGAAGAGCCATTTCAGATAATGTGCTGATCTCGGCTGAGATAATGCATTTTTTTAAAAGAAAACGACAAGGTAAAGAAGGAATTGTTGCTCTAAAAATCGACATGTCCAAAGCGTATGATCGGATTGAATGGGGGTTTCTTAGATCAATCTTGTTAAAGGTTGGGTTTCGCAGTTGATTAGGTTAATCTTATTATGGTTTGTATCACTATAGTACTTATAAGATTACTCTGGCGGATGTGGAGGTGGGCCCTATTGTGCCCAGCCAAGGTCTGAGACAAGGAGATGCGTTATCACTGTGCTTATTTAAAATTTGTGCAAAGGGGCTGAGTTTACTGATAAATCATTATGAGAGGGCAAGAATGCTCTATGGGGTTTGAGTTGTTAGAGGTGCTCCTTTTGTTACTCACCTTTTGTTTGCTGACGACTGTTTTCTTTTCTTTAAAGCTAATACTCAGAAGGCACATTTAGTAAAAAACATTCTGGCAATTTATGAAGCAGCTTCAGGGCAGCAGGTGAACTACAATAAATCTTCCATTTCTTTTACTAGAAATGTGGCTGAGGATACCATTTCTTCTATTTGTGGGCAACTTGAAGTTGTAGCTACTTTAGATCATGGTAACTATCTCGACTTACCATCCTCTATTGACTACAGGAAGATTGATATCTTTAGGTATATCAGGGACAAAGTATGGCAGTGAATTCAACGGTGGCACCAGAAACTTCTCTCTAGAGCCGGAAAGGAAATTTTAATTAAAACCGTAGCACAGGCCATGCCTAATTATGCTATGAATGTGTATCTCCTTCCTCTCGATCTTTGTCGAGAGCTTAAAAGGATGATGAATTCCTTTTAGTGGGGCAGCAAAGGATATGGCAGTGGCAGAATTAATTGGATACAGTGGGGTAGGCTTTGTAAACCAAAAGCTTATGGTGGTATTGGTTTTAAACATCTTCAGAAGTTTAATGTTGTTATGCTAGGAAGACAAGGCTGGAGGCTGCTCACAAATCCAAGTTCGCTTGTTGGCCGAATCTTTAAAGCTAGATATTATCCTAATGTATGTTTCACTAAAGCTAAGTTCGGGAGCAATCCGAGTTATGCATGGAGGTCAATTTTGGCTGCACAGCAAATATTAATCCACGGGAGTCGTATTCAAATTGGAAATGGGCAAAGCATTATAATTGGCTCGGCTCCCTAGCTGCCTGATCGGGAGAGTGGCTTCATTACAACAAATCTTCCAGAGACTTTAGCATCAGCTTCCGTGAGCAGTCTTATGGTTCCTAATCAACAACAATGGGATTACTATCTAGTGACAGATGTGTTTAACAGCCGAGATCGAGATTGTATACTCCAAGTTCCTCTCAGTTATCGGCGTGACTGTGATACTTGATATTGGCTTCTTGATTCAAATGGAGTATAAATTGTTCAAAGTATACACTGTTTGAAGTATACACTGTTCGAAGTTGCTATAGATGGATGGACAATATCTCTGAGCCGCCTAGCAGTGGAGTCTAGAGGAAGATTTGGAAGCTATCTATGCCTGCTATAGTCAAGAACTTTCTTTGGCGAGCTGTGGCAAATGTCGTTCCCACTGCTGACAATCTTATCATTCGTCGAGTTGAGGTATACCCTTATTGTACTATATGCAATGCATCTCCTGAGACAACTTATCATGTTTTAGTTGATTGCCCTTTTGCCAAACATTGTTGGATGGTTTCTTTAGTTGGTTTTGCTAGAAGTTTTGTTAGTTTTGGTGCTTGGTTGGAAGCTCTATTTTCTCACTACAGTGTTGATGATTGATGCCTTGCTGCCATGGTTTGTTGGGGTCTTTGGTAGGATCGAAACAATAAGGTTTGGAGGAATGTTGTTGGTAGAGTGCCTCAAGTACTTAACAAAGCTGGGTAGGACTTTTTTCTTTGGCAAAAGGCTCGCTAATTTAGTTATTTTACTCAGGCACCTGCAGATTCAAACCTTGGCTGTATTTGCTGGATTCTCCCTCAATTTGTATGGTTTAAATATAATGTGGATGCTGCCACCTCCTGAGCTAGTACTAAGATTAGCTATGGAGCGGTTATCCAGTCCTCTGAGGGTCACTTTCTTGCTGCCAAATCTGATTCTTTGACTGGAAATTTTGCAGCTCGCGAGACAGAGGCTTTGGGTGTGCGCGAGATCTTGAGTTGGCTTAAGAACACACAATATTTCCCTATCATTATTGAAACTGATTGTCTACAAGTATTTAATGCTTTGATTGATTCCAATGACTATGTTAATGGGTTTGGTCTTGTTATTTTCAATTGTAGAGCCTTAGCTCATTATTTAACAGAGGTGACATTTTCTTTTCTTAGGCCATCTACGAACACCGTTGCCTATACTGTTGTTAGGGTGGGGCGTTCTTTGTTAGGTCCGGGTGAGTGGATATATATTCCACCACCCTGGTTAATTCCTCATTTGTTTGTTTAATGAAATTATTCTTTCCTTAAAAAAAAAAAGATATTTGAGTCTAATACTGTGTCAATGATTCAGCTAACTAGATCTAAAAGCTTAGGCAATTAAGTATGTACACAACATTAATCAATGTTATCACTGTCTTAACAAGGACGACATTTGAAAAAAAAAGGGCATATATATAAAGTCACGAAGGCACCTTAGAGCCAATGGGTACCGTAAGAGGAATGAACAAGATGCAAGCTGTTGGTTGGGAAAAGCCGGCAATGGAAAGAACCAGGAGCCCCCGTAATAAGCAATAACACATCTTTATATCTTTCAGCAAAAAGAGAGAGTTCCGGGAACAGTGTGTTGAAATCATTTATCCGGCAAATCATTCAAGTAAAATTGAAGGGTGTGATTCACAATAAAGTATTTGGTATGTATGTAGCAAACGAGGCAATGGTTCCACCGCTAAGTGCTGCTCATTTGTAACCCTATAAATAGAAGGCATGGTATTTGTAATTCATAACATTCATAGAGTATAACTGAATACAGAAACCATCACCACATATAACGGAAGCTCTCCAAGATTGTCTATTATCTTTGGCTGTTCTCTTTGCGTTCCTTTAAATTCTATCATTTATATTATTTACTTGCGTAGTTTGAATACTTCCCACTATTTCAAGTTAGAATTCTACGTTGAAGGGGAATTCATGATATATAAATTGCTAATTTAAGATTCTTTATTTCCATGTTTTCTACGGGTAGCGGGGTCGCACTTGTACATGCATCCAGTGGCGGATCTAGAAAAATAATTTACCGGGGGCTAAATTAGATAATAATATAATATGAAAAACTAAAATTTTGAATATATAAAATATTTACTACTACATTTATAATTATTCTCTACGCATTTTCATATTTTAAAAATATTATGCAATAGACTCATTATTAATATTATTAAATTTATTGTTTCCTATACAAACAACCAAACTATTATTTATCCCATCCGATTCCAAAGATAATTGACACAACTTAAAATGTTTGATTTACTCCCAAGTATAAGAGTGTCTAGTTATAATATAGCTCGGTGAGTCCGAGGTCGATCCACAGAGAAAGGGTTTAAATTATTTGTTTAACTTTACCTAAAAAAAATAAAAATAAAATTTAAAAACACACAATTTAATTTGAGGAAAACTATGAAATTGAATTAGTTAGGGTTATGGATCCACTCTTAGTAATAAATATAATTTAACAAATTCTTTTTATTTTTGTTTTATTTCCCAAAAGATTAATTTTATAAATTAAAATTATTTTCCCATTTATTTTATTATGGATCAAGAATTTAATGTGCCAAAACTTAATTTGTCTACACTAAATCAAAATACCATTTTACCATATTTTATATTAAGATATTAAGAATTCATTGTGCCAAATTCCTATTTTTGTCTACAATAAATCAAAATTTCAAAATATAAAATATGGATAAAATTAAATAGAAAACAACTTAATTTATAAAATTAAAAATTGAATTTGATTAAACCATATTTTTTTACTAAGAGTTTCACCTTCCCCTAACTATAAATATTTAGCTAAACATTTTTGAAATAAAAGAAATAATTAAGATAGAAAAACACATAATTAAAATGAAAATTGAAAATTGAAATAAACCTAATTTTATTAATTAAAAATATATTACAAAGAGAGATGGGGAGAAGAATTGGGAGGAAAGAAGAGAAGAGAAGAGAATGTACTTAGAGATGTGTTCACCACCCTTCTCTATTTATACTAATACATGGTAAATCCACACCACATAAATAAAAAACTCTAATTAAATCTTAACCTTACATTTGTCCCACTAATAATCCCACTAATCAAACATAATCTTATCTTATCCACCCAAGCATATCCAAATAATTCAACTAATAAAATATCATACCTAACAAGATAAAAACTTATAATTTTACAATTACCACATTTACCGTGGTAAAAACGTAAAAATTTACAACAAAAGTCTTGGATTTTCCTCGACAATGACATAATTTCTCGGACTTCCGGAATCCAAATTTGACATCCGTACATTTGTTTGAAGCCTCCAATTGTATGAAATTATTATTTTTACCTAATAAACACACAAAAATACATAAAATCAAATACTTAGAAAAATAATTAAAAGTTCATAATATGTTATACAATTACAAATATAAATTACATTAATAATGCAAAATAACATTTTTACTTCATAACAAACATACAATTTTTAATACTAATCAATAATTCTTCATGAGTTTCATTAGTAAAAACATTCGCTCAACTATTATTATAGAGATTGGAAGAAGTAATCCTATTTTTTAGAATAAAAAATATTTTGAGTGGTGGACTATCATTATTTTTAATTACAATATAAGTTTTTATAATTCTTAAAAGTTAAAATTTAAATTTTACGGGAGTTTATAATTTATAGTGATTAATTTAATAAATTTTGATGGGAACTAATTAAAAAACTAAAATATTTTTCTTTTTTAATTTTAAAAAAATTTTTGGCCAGTGGGGGCTCAAGGACATCCGCCCATGCATGCATCAAAGGAGTTAGATAAGTTGTACGCAACCACGGCCGTCAGAAAGTTAGCTATTCTTTTTGTAGTATGTTGTAAGTCTTATTCTGTTACTCTTGATGAGGACTGAAACAAAATTTTATATTAATTCAATGCCCTTGTTCAATGGAAATGAAATGAAAAATATATATCCTTAATGTTCTTAATTACAAATAACTTATGCTTACAGATGCCCATGTATGCTATTGCTTCCTCTGCTGGATTTGAGGGTTCAACTGTTATGAAAGGACTTCTGAAGCATGTCAATCCTGACTATCGATTTGATCGCACTGGAGGTTTGTCTCCAGACAAAGAAAATGAAAAATAAAAAATGATAACTTGTTCATTTTTGGTAATGCGAATAAGATAACAATACTTTCATCTTTGTTTTTACCAAGTGAATATGTAGATATGATCAAAGATGCAATTGTTGATCCACTAAATTTACTTGGAATGAGCGAATTAGATAGTTGTGTAAGGTAACCAGTTCTAAAAGTTTCTTATTCTCTTGTAGTGCGTTTGATCATTATTATCAATTCTCTGCATGATAAACTGATTGAGAGCTCTTTTGAAATTGCTTTTACGAGGCATAATAGTGATTTGAAAAAGTTAAAAGTTAATTTTGTTATTCTATAAGTTTATTCTGGACACCACTAGTTTTAGTGTTTAGTAAATTCTTTTAGAGGTAATTTTTGACAAAATCATCTCATCTTACGGCATATTTTGAAAAGTGGAGAGGAGTAAAAGCATCTTCAAAAGACTCTTCAAATAAAATTTTATTACTTATTTGAAGAGTCATATTAACATTTAAGACTCCAAAAGATACTCTAATTAATATTCTTCAAATAAAAAATTATTTTCTCTCTTCAATTTTGTAGAGTTACTTTCTTCCTCTTCAATTTATATTTTATTACTTTTTGTTGGAGAGAGAGAGAGAAAGAAAAAAGTGATTTAATTATCATTTATTTTTTCTTTAAAAAAATATTTATTTGATTAAAATAATATTAACTTATTTATATTTAAAGAGTCTTTTGAAGAATAACATATTTTTTTACTCTCCTTTTTGCTACATAGGTAAGAAAATAAATATTTAAAAAGTAAAATTAATAAAGTCTTTTGGAGATGCTTTAATTTTTCAAAATATAATTTTGAAAATCATTTTATATTTAATACAATGCCATATATATCTTCATATATGTTATAAAAATTTAAAATCATTATATTTAAAGAGATTAATATTATTGCCAATTATATTGAGATAAGAAAATAAAAAAATTAATAATATAAAAAAACAATGATTTTAGTTATCAATGATTATGTATACTATTTTAGTTATCAATGATTATATGAACACAATAAAAAAAATACTTTATATACATGCTAATAAATGTATAAATAAATTTTATTTAACATTATATTTAATTCAATTATTTATATTTTTACAATTGTTTAACAATAAGATTTACCAAACACATGTGACTGGTTTTAAAACTCACAATACTTTAAAAATAAAATTTATTAAACTTTTAATAGATCCTTTTTATTATTTATACAAAACAACTAATAGTAATTATTCTAAAAATTACAACATTACACTTATAGAAGGCTCAATTAATTTAAGTGTTCAGATTATGGGCTTATTGAAATTCGCCTAATGATTAATTTGTGCTTAATTGCTTTAGGCCATTAAGGGTCGGTGAATTTAGTATTTGAGATGATTTTTTAACACCCCTAAAAAATACATATAACACACCTTTTGAATTATATTCCCTAAAATACCTCATTTAATTTATAAAATATTAATCTATAAATTAAAATAAACCATCTTGTCAATAAATTTTACCTGAAAAAAAGTATTAAACATTCAAAATTGTGTTGTGAAAATTTAGGTGCTAACATGTTTAGTAAACATTTTCTTTGAGGTATAGAAATATGGCTATTGGATACTGATGTTGTGAAGATAATATGAAACATCGAGAAGAGATCTAACTGGCTGCATGTGAAAACACGATCAGAAATCTGCAAGGAGACCAGAATCAGGCCATTTAATCCTAAGGTCTTGATTAATTCTCAGATCATTGAACTCCACCTGGAAATTCGGCTATAACACCCAAGCACGTCCAAGCGTTACAGCTACAGCTCAATAACTACGTAGAAATGGGTACATTAACTTCTAATTCAAAGTAGCGCATTCAATCTAGTAACAGCCGCACATTGAAGAACACGTGATAATCACGGGGGTGCCTATGATAACAGGGAAAGATACTAAAAATGGGACATTTCCCAAAGAAAGAAAAAAGAAGTTTTTTTTTAGAGAGAAAAAAATCCATTCTAAACCAGAAAAAGATAAAAAAAAAATAATTAAGACCGCGAGAGGAGTGATAATAGTTCCTTATAAGAAAATCCGATCATTGACAATTCCAATTCCATCAGAGTAGCAGTCAATAGTTCCCCATCAAAACAAAATTCAAGTGTTGGCAAGGCAACCTGGTCGCTATCAAAAGCTCGACCAAATTTTGGCATCAACACATTTAAAACTTCATTTTAGAAGTTAAGTTGACAACTAAGTTGTCGACTGCTTTTTGTCAACCCTGTTTGTGTTGATGATCAAGAAGTATAAATTAACTAAGCGCAAGAGTAACAGAGTAACATATACTTTAAAATTGGTAAACGCATCTTAGAGAGCCAATGGGCACCCTAAGAAGAATGAACAAGATGCAAGCTGTTGGTTGGGAAAAGCCAGCCATGGAAAGAACCGGGAGCCCCCACTGTAAACAATGACAAATCCTTGTATCTTTTAGCAAAACTAGAGAGTCCCTTAAACAATGTGTTAAAATCATTGCCCGGCAAATCATTCAAGTAAAACAGAAACTCCGGTGTTTGATAATATAACTCCTCGCATTTCTTTTCTACAATTTTCATGACACTTGATACCACCGAAAACATGCTTGGATTTGAAGAACAACCCAAATCAGCTACGTTCAATACTTTGTTCGAGATACCTTCTTCTCCGACTAGAGATTAAACTGCAGTCTCCAGTACTGGCTTTGATAACTCGGCCACCCTTTGCTGCGTTGCATTTATGTGTGTGTGTGTGTGTGTGTGTGGAGACTGATGGTTAGCTATCTCTATATATTTATGCTTGGGGTTAAAAAAAAAAGTTAAAAACAAGCGAACGAATGAATAGACATACACATCGTAAATGAAGAGTTTGAGCATATATAGCTCTATATTTTCGCTATCTCCTTCTTCATGAAAAGCACTTCCTTCTCATCCTTTTGAGTCATTTAATTTGCTTTGTCCGTTTCTAGGTTCACTTGACACCAATTATATTTTATAGTGTAGTTGTTGTTTAATTTTTGTTTTATCTTCTTTATTATTCGGAGAAGGTAGTTGTTGTTTAATTAGTCAAAAGTAGTGACACATCTTATTTTCTTGAATAGGAATCAATTTTCTTATTCTTCGATCCTTCCATTATTCAAGCCACATTTTATTAGCCTGCTTTAATTTTCCAACGAAGATAATCACATTTTTTCAGAGCTTATCGTCAATGATGTTGCTTATGACTTCTAATTGCTAATGATTAAGAATCATAGCTCAACTTCTATTTCTTCTTAATTAACTAGCACAATTACGATGCTAATGATGAGCTTAATATTGTTTGTTTCTGTTCGTTTCCAAGTTCCTCGATTATATATGATTTGAGTTGGACCTTTCATACAATTTGTTTCCTTCCGAAAGTGGTCGAAATCATAGACTTTGTTACACAAAATTCAGATATAATGACAAGCATTTTGGTCACTTCCTCGCAATTCTTAACAAACCAACTACAAACAGCGGACCGCAATTTTTTGCTCCATCTCCTTGGCTTTAAAATCGCTTCCTTCACGTCCACGTATTCTAGTGTTTGCGCGTTCACTTAATCATGCAATTTCCGAATTAAGTTGTAGATAATTTCAATTATTTCGCCATGTGATAGCGTCAGTCCTTGATTAGGTAATTAGAGACATTAATTGTTAACCCCATGTTATGTGTGCATTCTTCTCTTAATTAGAGAATAATTAATATTCAGAAGCGTGGAGTAGTTTAGTAAATAAACAAACTACAATTACAAGCTCATAATAAATAATAGCCAATAGTGACATTGTTGAATTAGCCTCAGTTTAATTTCAAAGTGAAGATCATTACGTTCCTGATTCATTGAGGAATATATATTATGACAGTTGACAATTAAGAATGACATAAGCTCAACTTACATTTACTCCTAGCACAACAATGATGCTAGTGACATTGTTTGGTTATTTGCTTGTGTAGATTAGCAATATAATATTATTCAATTTTTATGTAATAGAAGTCCATAACTCTGTACATGAAGGAAACCATTAAATTAGTAGATTTGGGTTATGCATATTGTTGTGAAAAAAATTTAATATACTTACAATCGCATGAGTCTGGAAATAAAATAGTAGTAACGAGGTCGAACCTACAGAGATTGCTTTGAATTGAAAATTTTAATTTATATCTAAAATTAATATTAATCATAACCTATTTGAGCAAATTGCGTTTTAAGGAAAATTAAACTAATTAAACTAAGAAAACAATTAAGTAAATGAGAATTCAATAAGACAAAAGTTACCAAGGTTTCAGAATTAATTTCTAATTTTAAAATGACAACTCGAAATCAATTTATGTTATCTCATGGATATAACAATTAAGCCCAAATTAAAATAATCTTGTGCAGGTTTTTTTTCTGCTTAACAGTATGGTATCTAAGTATCACATGCAAACAATATTGAATAACAAAGAGTCAAAGTTTTCCTAAACATTTTGTCTAAATAATTTAATGAAGGACACAGAATCAAAGGTAATCACTTATAAACTTTACAAATTCCAACATAGATTTTGTCAAATATTAATTATAATAATCACTAATGCATTACAGAATTGGTAAAAAAATTTAACTATATTTAACTAAATATGTAAAACAATAACTATAAATATTAAAATACATATATAGAAAATTAATTAAATAAAAAAAATTATTTTATTAAATATAATTTTATTTTTAATTTCAGTATAAAAAAAGTAGCTGAACATACTTGAGAGTAGCAAATAAAAGAAAGTCAGCCCTGGAAAAACTGAACTGCTGCTGCTGCTGCTGTTCTCTCTGCCAAATGCCGCCTCCCTTCAATTCTCTTCGGCTTCTCTTCATAACGCCCATGACCACCAGTTATGAAAAGTATTCCGTATGCATTAATTGGCCCAATCCAATTCGGATTCTAATTCCAATTGTAAAGTCAATTTTCCTAATTAACGCCACCGTTACTTATCAACACCCTAAGCAATAAATTTCTTTCCACTTGTAATGCAAATTCGTGGATTCCTTTAAATTGCTTTCCATAATATATATTGCCACGCACATGCAATTGCCATAACCGAATCTTTATTTTCTAAATGCATGTCCACCGTTTATTGTTTGAGGAAATTGACTTCCGAATTTGGTCTTCAAATTCTTGTTGGCCACGGCTTCCATTAATTCTCATCTTTCAATTAACTTCCAATTTAATCTTCATTACTTCTCAAATTAAATTTGGTCATGTCATTTTTATCCAAAATTTCCTATTTAATAAAACAATTCAACTAATTAAAAACAAATAAATAACCATTATAAAATTAAGTGTAAAATATGTATATATTATATGCTCATCACATATTTCATTTATTTATTTTTTTTAATGAAGACTTGCAAGATGGATATATGAGGCCTGATAAAGAAGATAAAAGGTGATATCCTCATATTTTCCATTTACAAAAGATAATGCATTACCTCCCCGAAATATAGTATTAATTATTAATTAAGAGTAGAGCTTTTAACGCTCCTAAAAAATCCTTATAATACCTCCATTTGAATTGTATTCCTTAAAATACCCTAGCTTAATTTATAAAATACTAATCCATGGATTGAAATTAATCATCTTGTCGTTAAATTTCACACTTCAAAGAGTATTTCTTTTAAGTTTTTATTTATAAGTCAATACAAATCTTAAAATTAAAAATTACTTTCTTACTATTACATAATTTCTATCTCCATAATTTTTAATTCTTAAAAACTTCTCTAGAAATTTTTCAATTAAAATCTAAAATAAAAATATAAACTATGAAATAGGTGGGTGTAAGAAATTGATAAAAGAATAATAAGAAATTGATAAAAGAATAATTCATTTAAATATTTAATTGAATTTTCATTCCAAATAAAAAAAAATTACTTTATCTTTGCTTATTTGGGTAATTTCAATTGAAGAGGGTTTTTATAGAGAATTGAGAAGGTCAAAAGGCTATAAAGGCATTGAGGTTTTACATAGGAAATTCCAACAAATACATGAGTAAAGCTATTGTCACTCCTTATTATTCTTATAAAACCATGTAGTTTTATATTTATAGTTTAATCACGGGAGAAAATTACATTTAAATACATGTACAAAACCAATTAGATTAAATCCCAATTTATTTTTTAAATTAAAATCTTGTCCAACAAAAAATCTTAAACATCTTTGCAAATTGCAAGCTTGTAATTATAATTTTTTAATTATTTATTTTAAGGATTTCAACTCAAAAATCCTTTTTTTATTGTTATTTAATTTTCACAAAATTACAGATGGAAACAAAAATACACGAGACTAGTTAATCACGGGAGAAAATTACATTTAAGGACATGTAGAAGACCAGTCAAATTAAATCCCAATTTATTTTTTTAAATTAAAATCTCGTCCAACAACAAATCTTAAACATCTTTGCAGAATTCAAGCTTATAATTATGATTTTTTAATTATTTATTTCATGGATTTCGACACAAAAATCCTTTTTTCATTGTTATTTAATTTTCACAAAATTAGAGATGGAAACAAAAATTCACTAGGTTAGCACAATTACTTTAACAATCTTTGTTAATCAACTTATTTTTGTGGAGTTAATTACTCAACAAACCAATTGAACTGTTAGTGAATCGAAAGAAAAAAAAAACAACCAAAGAAGATGAATTAAAATTTTGAAGATATAAAACCACAAAAATAAAAAATGTCTTCAAATCTGACATATATTCATTAGTGGTCAACGTGAAATAAAGATTTCAAATAATAATAATAATAAAATCTGAAGAGATTAAAATGTTCAACTGTAACTCAATTTGTCATTTTATGTAATTTTGAATTAAAATAGATTTGTTAATGCAAAAGTGACGTTTGTTGAGAATTTTAGAAGAGTGCCAATAGTTTCACTTTAAAAACAACTTCAAAAGATTATTAATTTTATTTTTTAAATATTTATTTATTTATTTATATGATAAAAAAAAGTAAAAAAATATATTATTATTTAAAAATTTTTTAAATAAAAATAAATTAATATTATTTTAATTAAATAAATATTTTTTTAAAAAAAAAGTAATTAAAAAATTTATTTCTCTCTCCAATAAATAAAATACAAATTGAAAAAAAAGAAAATAACTTTATAAAATTGAAGAGAGAAAATTTTTTTTTATTTAAAAAATTTTAATTAAAATATTTTTTAAATACTATAAATTCTGAAGTCGCTCTAAATACATGTGTTCTAGGTATTGCAATTTAGCACAATTAGTTTTTGGGCTTTGCCTCACACCTTTAAAAGTTCAATTGAAAGGTCGCTGTATTTCGTGTTTCGAGGAAATATTTACAGTAACTATCTTTAAAGGGCCAACCCAATCCAATACCACGAAGGTTTACGATTCCAATAGTAAGTGGTAATAACTCTCTGGACTGTCCAATACTCCAATTCGAGATTTTCAAACCCTAGCTCTCGCTCTCTGCTTTTTGAATCGGGATCAGAAGAAGATAATAATGGCGGCAAGCGACTGCACGGTGCTGCAATTCGGACCTTCATCAGCGGCGACGTCGAATATAACGGCAAAAGTTCACCCGCTGGTTATTTTCAACATCTGCGACTGTTACGTCAGACGCCCCGACCAAGCTGAACGCGTCATCGGCACGCTTCTTGGCTCCGTTTTGCCTGATGGCACCGTCGATATCCGTAACTCCTACGTCGTTCCTCACAACGAGTTCTCCGATCAGGTCCTTATTTTTGTTTTATTTTTATTATTTTGTCTTTATTTATTTATTTATTTTTTACCTTCGTTTGATATTGTCAGCTGGTAGGCATTGCTTTAAGTTGCTTTTTCTTATGATCTGTTTGAATGCTAAGAAAATTACTGAAAGGAAATTTTAAAAAAAAAAAAAAAAAAAAGGGAAAACCATATCCTTCACCAATTGTTTGAGGTAAATTTATGAATAAATACTAAATTACATAGTTTGGTGGTTTTGATTTTGTAGCTATGTATTAGGGTTGCATTTATTGATTGAAGATGCTTTGGTTATGTTTATTTTATGATATGTTTGGAAGCTGAGAATATTACCAAAAGAATTTTTTTCCCCTTAGAAAAAGGAAAATTATAACCTTCACCGATTGGTTGGGATAAATTGATGAATAGATACAAAATTACTTATCGTCGAGGCTTTGAGTATCAATGCATCAACGTTAGCTAGGTTCAGAACTATAAATTACTACTATTTTGGTGAGAGGTTACTGAAATTGTTTGTACATTGATTATTTATGGGATATATGGTTGTGCTGAAGTCGTTCTGTTTGAGGTTACTGAAATTAGTTGTACAATGCTTATTTATGGATATATGATTGTGCTCAAGTCATTCTGTTTTTGCAATTATGTTCGTGAATGATGTTTTCATAAATCCCGGTAAACAGTATAAGAGGAATTTTGTTTTTGTTTAGCCAGAACTAGGAAGCTTATGTACCTAATGTTTATTGTTTGTAGGTTGCATTGGATATTGAATACCATCATACCATGTTAAAGTCACACCTAAAGGTGAATCCTCAGGAAGTGATTGTTGGATGGTACTTCTCGTCTCTCTATGATTTCTCTGCCATAAATCAAATTTGTTATCTATATGAATTGTTGATGTCTTATGCAATTGTTCTTTTGTGAATATGTGCAGGTTTTCTACAGGGTTGGGAGTCACTGGTGGCAGTGCCTTGATCCATGAATTCTATTGTCGCGAAGTTCCTAATCCTGTCCACCTGACTGTAGATACAGGATTCAGAAATGGAGAGGGTACTGTAAAAGCTTATGTTTCTGTCAATTTGTCTCTTGGAGATCGACAGCTTGCTGCACAATTTCAAGAAATCCCTCTTGATCTTCGAATGATTGAAGCTGAGCGAGTTGGATGTATGTATATGCTTGTCATTTTGATTCACATCTAATATGCCAGGGGGATTGTTTGATCTGCCATTATATTGCTGAATTCACTTATATGAAATCAAAATAGACTGGTATTAGCTTCCTGCAGAATATATCATCTAACATAACAAATAACCTTTAGTGGTGCATGCTTACGTCATCATTATTCTCAGCTCTGTCTTGTTTTTTGGCCTCCTAATTGTTCGTAAATTTAGAACTTTCATGCAAGCTGATTTATATAATGGTTGGTATCCTGATGGGGATGCAATTGAATAACAAAAGTTTTATCGTGATGGCAGTCGATATTCTGAAGTCAACATCAGTTGACAAACTCCCTAGTGATTTGGAGGGAATGGAAGTCCTGATGGAACGGCTACTAACTCTTATTAACGATATCTACAAATATGTTGATGACACTGTGGTAAGTATGATAATTTTCCTGTTCTTATTTTATTCTCAGATAGTTTTAATCTGATTTGATACGAGTGTTCCCCTCAGGAAGGGCGTGCTGTACCTGATAATAGTGTAGGGCGTATTCTTTCAGAGACTGTAGCCTCCCTTCCCAAACTGTCACCTCCAGCTTTTGAAAAGCTTGTAAATGACAGCCTACAGGTAAGATTGAGTCTAACCTTCTTTAGTTTCTACAGAACTAGAACTGATGTCAATGATTATGAATGTAGTGTCTGTGTTAATATGGTCCAATTAATGACTGTTCTGTTCTAACTTGTTCTTGGATGCTTCTGTTCTAATTTGTTGTTGGACTCTAGCTTGTTTATCTTTTTCTTTTTCTTGGTTCTTCCAGGACCAGTTGCTCTTGCTATATTTGTCAAGTATCACCAGGACCCAGCTCAGCTTAGCAGAAAAGTTGAACACCGCTGCTCAGATGCCATAATTTCTCGCTGACAGATGAATTCATGTCTAAGTTGATTTGAGTTTGAATTAATATATCACAAACTTCTGAGGAATGTGCGTATTTACTTTCTGGAAATGCTGTATTTTATAAGCTAGAGTTTAAATTAGTTGCACAATTTTAACAAGATTGCTTTGTAATGGTTTGTGTTCTATTGAGAAACAAATATCCATTTTGGTCAGATTTAGCGTTAATTTTTTACCTTCACACATCGTCCCTTAAAAATTATTGATGCTTTTAGAATGCCGCTGTGCATCTGGAAGACCTTGATTGTCAAAGTGTCCTGCTGTTATAAGCAGTAAACGGTTGGGAATTGGAACATAGTATGAGATTGCACAGATCATTTATTCGACAGAGTTCTTGTTTATATGCTACTAGAGGGCATATTTTGAACTGTAATTTGATATGAACGAATCATCTGTCTCTCCAGATGGTCGATTGTCTAACATGCGCAAGTAAGATGGATCACTTGATTAGATGTTGATCTGCAAATGCAAGTTGCCGTTTTCACTAGGAGAATTAACATTTTCCAAATTGTTTAATTTTTGTATATAAGGAACATTTCCTTAGTTTCATCATGTGGGATAGCTTTCTCATTAGTCTCATCATGTCGGATAGATTTCATATTATTTATTATTATTCATGCCAGTTACATACTTACATGTATTGAGTGATCTACGAGGACGCGTACAAAGGACACGCTTCTAGTTCTTGTGTTTTTGTGTTTTACTATTTCTTAATTTTACTAATACAAACCCATGTTCAGCAAAATTGACGATGAAGGAAATTAAAAACTTTTAACGATTTTGGAAAGTTTTTATAGTACTGTTAATGAGAATGACATTCACAGTCTGTATCCTCAAACTGATTTTTATTTTCAAATCTTTCAATCATGAAATAATTTTATAATTCGCAAACTTGATTGGTGTTTTCACATTATAAATATATATAAGATTCTTAAAGCCATCGCTATTATACTTTGAAAAACAAAAAATAACACTACAGAGACCCCACACAAAAATTCAAAAAAAAAAAAAAAAAGCCGACCTAATTGTACCGCTTCTATCATTTATGTTAATTAGCAACGAATAGATGAAAACAGAAGCAAACGATATTTTACTGAGTAGGACAAAGTTATACAGCTAGGAGTAAGAAAGCAGCAATTCCGGTCAGTATGTCGAATTTTTGGCAATTCCCAGAAGTTCTAATGAGAAAAAGTTTATAATCGATTAATTAGAGTCCAAGTCTAGAAAATTTTCAATCTAGTTTAATTGTTATTGCATCCTTTTGCAGATAGAAACAAAAAAATTTTATATAGCTGAAGTATTTGCCTCCATCCAATAAACAAAAACGATATCAGCCAACAAGTAAACTCCAATTTTGTGAATTTCAGGATGACATTACCAATAACAACAATATAATTGAATCATTACTTGTTGTTGATCTCATCAATAGTAATTTATTATTATCACATCATCTCATGTGTATACGAATGACATTGATAATTAAAGTCTCTTTTCATAAACTTCCATCCGCAAATTTTAACAATGTAGGGATACATAAATACAAGGGGTAATAGATCATAAAATAGAGGGATAACTGGAGACAGCAGGTAGATCAAATGTCAATCAATGGGAGATGCGAAGTTGCATTGATAGATATTTTCACATCAACACTAACCAATCATCAAATGCTTCTTCCACCCTTCTTTTATTTTCTTTTTAACCAATCATCATCACCAAAATTTGAGCCCAGTAGCATGCACTAGCCAATCAAAATGCACTAAGTCACCAATCAAGTTGCACATAGAGTGAAATATTCTAAAGAAACTAAGGCGCACAGAACGCAAATATAAACAACCGTAAAACATGCCTATTTTATTGTGTTAATTTTGTGTGTGTATATATATATAGTGAATATTATAATTAGACAGATGTCCTGTGAAGAGAGTGAGACTGTCGATAGCACAACGCGACAGCTCATTCATTTATCCTAACTATTATAGCAGCTAGAGACAACAACGTCCTTAATTAGGAACTGGTGAAGTATAAATCTGGAATATCCTTTAAATTTGAGTCGAATGCCCTTGTCAATAGAAACTCAGAAAATGTATTATTAACTCTAGGGGATTGCCGCCATCGAATAGACCAAAACTATATCAGCTAAGAAGTAAAATCCAATGTTTCAGGATGAGTCGGATGGGATGCCATTAATTACCAAAAACAATTAATATTATTGACTAAGATGTAAACTCCAAGATTGTCTTTAATTTCAGGATGATACTACCAAAGTGTGTACACACACACAAAGCAAAGAAATAGAATTGAGATACTGTGTACATTGCGTATGTATGAGGATCCATACCCGTATTGTAAATTGATCTTTATTTGGTTTCTATCTTTATATATTACAGTTATAAAAATAAATAGCATGGTATGGTAGAAGAATTCATGTATGAACTTTCTACTATACTATTGAATTTCATAGGTTATTGTTGATTTTAGTCCATTTGTTACTTAAATCCTTGATAAGAACTAAGAAGTCAAGTTTCGTTCAAATTAATCACTTTGACTGACTGTTTTTACGTATATTATAAGCAAAAACGCAGTAGGAACTAGAACGAACAGTGTAGTAGCAATAAATGCGAGAATATTTACTTCCATAGTAACCCTTTAGCTTGTAAATTCAATGGAATGAATTACATTTCGATTATATATATGATAGACAAAACTAGTATCAACGACAAAAGCATTATCAGCCAAGTAAATCTCTAGTGTCTTTTGGATGAAATTCCCTAATTCCTCATCAGCCACATTAGTTGCCACAGTCAAACTATAAGAAAACTCCAAACATTTTTAAGGGCATCTTTTAAGAGGTTGATGCCAATAATTATATATACATGTATTTGTAAATAAATAAATAAATTGACCACTTATTAATTTTATGTTCATGCAGTTAAAAAAATGTATTTTGAATAATAATATTCCTAAATATCACACGATTAACAAAACACTTTTCTCTCTCATAGAGCACAATTAATCTATATATCTTACACCACATGATTTTAAATTTTAGTGTGTAATTAAAATTTAATTACTTTAATATTTTTATTTATTAACCACCAAATCACCTACATAAACTTCATTCAAGAGAACTAGAAAAGTTCAGATAACAAGACTATCTTGTTAAAAAGGGAAGAAAAAAGAGAGAGAGGAGAATTGGGCTATTTTTATAAATTGACCCTAGGTTTGGGCTTTCATACTATAAATATGCCTATGCCCTTGGCTAAGGTTTAAGAGAAGAAAAACACAAATGGCTCCAACAGGTGAGAATGGATGCGTGCAAGAAGATGAAGGATTAGGTTGGGGAAAATCTTTACCTGTGCCAAGTGTTCAGGAGATTGTGAGGAATGACCCTCAGTGTGTGCCTGAAAGATACATACAAGAGAAAAAGGACAGACCACTTGATTCCGGGTTGTATATTCCCGCAGCTTCATCTGAAATACCAATCATAAACTTTTCCTTGCTAGCCAATGGAGATGAAGATGAGCTTAAAAAACTAGACAGTGCTTGCAAGGATTGGGGTTTCTTTCAGGTGTGTGTGTGTGTGTGTGTGTATTCAATCAAATGAACTGTTTCTTATATATACACTTCTTAATGAAACATATTTAACCCATAATGTAATTTTTGCAGCTAGTAAATCATGGGATAGCAGAAAAGGTGTTGCAAGATATGAAGGCAGCAGTAGCAGCATTTTTTGAACTTCCTCATGACAAAAAACTGAAATATGCTATGGCAGCTAACGATCTTCAAGGATATGGACAAACCTTTGTAGTCTCTGAGCTACAAAAACTCGATTGGTGTGATGTCATAATGCTTATCACTCACCCACCTAACCTCAGAAAAATGAATCTCTGGCCAACCACAGTACCCGGTTTCAAGTATGTATTGTTATCTTTTTCTGACATATAGAAATAAAGTTAGAAACTCCAGTTCTTCTATATGGCGGAAGTGCAGATGTCCAACTACTTGTAAAAAAAATTCACTAAAAATAAATGTTTAAGCTGCTAGCAACTCTCTGTACAAAGAAATGAACATTTACATGTATTTTAAAATCGTGCACGCATCCGCACTCGGGAATTTTCATATAAAGATACAATTTAAAGTATTAATTATATTTTTGCAATAGGGATGCAGCAAAAAAATACTCAGAAGGAGCACAAAAGGTAGCTGAGGAATTATTGGCCGATTTATCATTGTTGATGGGTATGGATAGAGACGGTCTCAAAAAATTACATGGGAAGATGAAACAAGCTATGAGAATGAATTACTATCCAACTTGCTCCAGGCCTGATCTTGTTCTTGGTATCAGCCCCCATTCTGATGGAGGCACAATAACATTACTTCTGCAAGGAGATGATGAGATCACAGCCCTACAAATCAAGAATAAAGATAGATGGGTTCCTATAAAACCAATTCCAAATGCACTAGTTGTAAACGTCGGCGATGCGGCCGAGGTATTTGATAATTAGAACTTCATTTCTGATAGCATATAGTTGAACACATTAAACTCTACGGATAGAGTTAATTAATTGAATCTTTGTTGGTTTTAATTTGCAGGTTTTTAGTAATGGAGTGTACAGAAGCATTGAACACAGAGCTCTGGCAAATAAGAGCAGGCCAAGAATGTCAGTGGCAACAGCTATTCTTCCAAATGATGAAGCAGATACTGGACCAGTAGAATCAATGGTAAATGATGATCGACCTAGAGTTTACAGAAATGTTAAGTACGTGGATTTCCTTAGACACATTTTGGAGAATAAAATGGAAGGCAAAGCTCACACTGACTTTGTGAAGATTAAAAGTTAATAATTGCCAGCCATATGCACAATATGCTGGCAAGCTACGAAATTTTTATTGGGCCGTACGTCAACTTTGGGTTTGAGGTTTGAGTTTTGCACGGGTGCGAGAGTTTATTTATTTGTTATTTCAATAGTCTTATATTTCCCCAAATCTACATATCAAAAACAGTTTATTTATTTTTTATTTTATATGGTTTCATATTATATCAAAACAAACTTAATTTTAATTTTCAATATACATATAATTAATCATTATTTGAATTGTGTATGTTGGAGATTAGATCTAGGATCTTTAGGTATCTAATTCAAAAGACTGACTTATTAGATGAAAAGACCTGTCAACTTATAAATCCAAATACTTTCTCCGTATTAGTTAATGTAAGACACAACTCTAGAATGCACTATTTATTGCAATATTAAAACCATTCAAATGATTTTTTGCCTTTTGCCTTCATGTGCTTGCCTAAGGCCTCAGGAGCGGAGACAATGTATTGATTGACTTGGGGCTTGAAGACTGGAAGAGTAGTGCGCCATGTCACTACATTTTTGGCTTTTGCATATGTTAAAAAAAATATAGTTTAGGAATTTTATATGGGCATTGGACTGACGGCAAAATTGGTAAATGTAGGACTAATAAAAAAAATTAATGAGCTTGTGCGTTATTTAAAAAATTAAATTAATATTATTATTTACGGGCTTGATTTTAGTTTGAAAAGCCCAACTCTTTTAATTTGTATTTAAAATTATTGGGGGTGAGAATTTAAGTGTAAATATATATTGCGGGCCGGAGTATAATTTATTGGGACACGATGACAATTTATTGAAGACATTTAGAAAAACATAATTAAATATTAAAGAAATTTTTTTCATTTCAGTGGGGACTTGAGTCCTCACTCGTCTTTTAACACATTCGCTTTTGGCTCTGCTTAGTATAGTTTTTTCAAGTAGAACTTATTTAAGTAAAATTTTTACATAAAAATTTTAGTTGTTTGATTGTCAATGAAATTTTTTTTATTAAAAATTACAAAATTACTTTAATAAGTAAATTTTTTAAAATTATGGTATAAAAATAATAAGATAAAACTGTCAAATAGGTAGATTATATTTTAGATATTTTAACATTTAAAAATAATTTTCAACCTCTATTCTCAAAAATCTAAAATTTGAGTTTTTACTAGTAGAGACAAAATAATTTATTTAATCTTTAAAAATTCTACTAAAAAAACAAAAATAACCAAAAACATATTCATAAGAAATTATGAGATTAAATAAACATTTATAACTATTAGATAAATTGAACCAAACTTATACTAAATAATAAATTAAATATAAAGAAATCTTTTTTTAATTCATGTTTCGTAAAGTCAATGTTTTTAATCCGCCATTAATTTAATAGGCCTAAACCCATTAGCCACAAGCCTAACACCTCTAATTCTTTTTTAACATCATTTTTTTTTGGCCTCCTCACACAAAAAAAAAAAAAACATCATTTTTTTGTGCACATTTTTTATTTTTTATTCCCTTGTCTATTGTATTTCCTTCTAATTTTATAAATGCCTTTGAATGTGACTAACTCACATTAGTCCTTGCGTCTAAAACATTTTCAGACTCCTCAATTCTATTTACTTTTCACCTCTATTGAATTTGCCACAAGCCAAAGTTAATTTTCCTATCAAATTTTTCTATTTCAAATTTTACCAGGCTTGAAAATTTCAATTCTAACATATTTACTTTACAAATCAGCCTTTACTCTTCACCACGGACTATTTGGATTAGCTCCCACTGCTTTGCGTAAATAATACCATATATATGAACAGTAACGTATACGTGAACGTGTCCCAACACTAAAATTTCAATCAGTTGCTCTGATACCACTGTTAGGAAATTGAGCTTCCTCTCAAGATCACTCAAAGCAATTTGTAAAAGTAACAAATCAATAGAAAAATTAAATTGAGAATAATAACAATCCCACACACACAAGATTTATGTGAAAAACTCTAAATCTGAAGAAAAATCACGGTCGTTGTTAAAAAACAATCAGAGAAAAATATTCACTATATGAAAAATTATTACAACTACACTCTTAGAAATAATTTCTTTCACCCAAACCTCAAATACACACAAACTCTCAAATCACTAAACTCTTTAAAAGCACTCTCTAAATGAAGAAGAGAAACTAAGAATTGGATACTACAAATGAGGAAAACGTCCCTCCTTATATAGCCTAATTCGGCTATTGTACGCTATTATTTTATCATTATTTTTTTTCCTTCTTTGGTGCAACACCCCTTTCTCTTCCTTCTCTTTCTTCTTTTTCTTCTTCCTCTTTTATTTCTTTCCTTTTTGCTTTTGCGGTGGGACATTGAGCAGTGCCTCATCGCTCATCTTTTTTACAGTTATATTATAGGTTGAGAGATAAGATGATTTAATCTTACACTTCTATAATGAAAATCTTATAATATTTTATTATTTTATCAAAATTATTATTCAAAAGTTATATTTACTAAACAGTATCAAAATGATTAAAATGTGTTCATATTCCCAACATGTTTGTAAGGGTAAATTTTTCCAAAATAAGAACAACTGTAACCCCATTTGGACTTAAAAGTATATGGTCCATTTCATATATATTTGAAGTCCAAAGTTAATTAGTTTTGATTGGTGTTCTGAAGTAATGTAATTGATTGATGTTCTGAAGTAATGTAATTTTTCTTTGAGTTTAGCTCCGTTGGAACATTTCCAACTTAGAGCAGTCTCCAAAATCATTAGATGCATGTTGTTATAATTGTTTCATATTCAACTATATGCATCCAACAGTTCTGGAGGCTGCTCTACATTGGAGATGCTCTAATGCCGGAGCTGCCGTTTTCCTTTAGTTTGTATCACCAATAACTTTTATTGGGTTATTGGCATGTGCTAGCTAAGTTTCTTCTTGTAGGATGAACATCGCCATTTATTGACCGACATCATATATAATCAATTATGCTATTTTAGGTCCTACTTAGCATTGAAATATTATACTTTTTAAGATATAATTATTGTGAGAAAAATTATAATTATAAAATAAAAATTAATAGTACGTAATAAATGTGATTTAATTTAAATAATAATTTTAGTAAAAGTAATAAAAATATTATAAATTTTTTTTATTATAAATTGATAAATTAAATGAACTTAACTTTTAAAATACAACAAATATTTTTTATCAAATACTATATTATTGTAATTTAAAAATTATAACTGTCAAATAAGGCATTATTGTTCTTCCATTTGCAGTGAGTGCAATGCCACTGCTTATGTATAAAATTGGCCTAAGATCGATAATTCACAATTTTTTATACTAGTGCTATCAAGCTAGCTAGCTAGGCTAAGGTAAGCTAATCTTCTTTTTCACCTTTTTTGTCTCCATTGTTGTTATTAAGCTTCCAGCATTCCTTCCCCTCAACTAATGCATAAACAGACACATAATGGAGGAGACAAGAGAAAAGCGACGTCGTAAAATCTGGGGCGACCTAGATTTCACGCGTATCCTAATACATATGTCTAGTCCTAGCTAGCTAAGAACCCTATCAGAGACTTGTCTCCTCGTTTCTCACTGAATTTTAACATTTTCTTCGGCTTTCATGTTATAACATGCTTCCATGTGTTGAAGGATCCACGTGGACATATAGAAAGGACAAGCAACAAGACAGAGATGGCACTTTTTTCGATCTCAGTCACCCGGTCTTAAATCCTTCTTCTAACTTCTTGAGCTGATTTCTTCATATGTTAACTACGTTAATTGATTTCTAATTCAAATATCCATGCTATCTAAAGCATAAATCTATTGAAAATGATCAAGTGTTGCACTTAACCTAAGTTTAGATAAGGGCTATTTTAAGCTCACAGAGTTAATGTAATTATGTACATGTGTAATTCTTCCTCTCCCAAAAATACTTATTTATTCTGATGAAAAAATATATTCTATTTTCTTTCATCAATATAAAACAAACTCGTTCTTTCTTCAAAGTACCTGAATTTACTTTTTCATTTGATAAGAAAATCAATTTTTAAATTATGTCATGCATAATCTTAAATAATTTTTGACACAGTATGATTGAATAAAATAAAACCTCCTTAGAGTGAACATTGTGATTTGGATCTTACTCTTCTAACAAAAATTAAAAGAAAATGCCAAAAAGACATCCTAATCCTGATCGCCTTGCACTTATTGCTTCTTAGAATGATAAAATAAAAAATAGATAAAAACAGAGGCAAAGAATATTTTAGTCAGGAAGGCAAGTAAATACCTAGGAGTTAGAAAGCAGCAATCTTAGTGCCAATTTATCTGCCAAGTGCTTAGTGACAATTTTTTTTTTATTATTATATAAATTTTTAGTGAGAACATCCTTGGGAATTGCAGATATTAAGCACGCAAAACAATAATTTGCCCACTGCCAGTCCTTGACTAAGAGAAGAAAACACTGCAAAAGAACCTAAATGTTTACACAATTCAATTTAAAATTATACCCCACTGGATCAATAAAAATTATTGATCGATGTAGATGTGGAAAAAGCAGGAAAACATTTGGCCAAATTTTGACTGCTGAACAATAAAGCTGGCTTAAGTAAATTTTAGCTTCTGGTGATCAAATTGCAGAACCTGCAGTAGCAAGTGTGTGTGTATAATATCCTATATATATATATAATTTCTTATTATAATTACAATCCTTTTTTTTTTTTTTTGGCTTTTTACCAATCTTATATGTACACATGTGATAAGCATAGTTTGAAAATTTAATTTGACCACTCAATTGTAGAGAATCCTATCCACATTTGTATTTGGTGAGAATTAAATCTCTTCTCGAAAGTGAGAAAGGAAAGTGATGACTGCACTCTCAATTTCTCGTTTGAATTTAGATTTCCAAGGATGTGAAGTAAAATTAGAACTTATAGAGGATGCAAACTTACCCAAATTTGATTAACCGATATATTTGCTTTGTTGGCATATTTTTAAACAAACTGAAGATTTTACCCAAATAGTCTTGCAAAAATTGAAGCTAATTGTGCTAAAGGTCATGCTATCTCATCAATAAACATGCTTGCTGTTTTCACATTTCTTGTATATCCAAATCTTTTTATACATACTTGTCCTATACATGCTTCATCTAGCTAGTCTCTGAACTTTCCGTAGTTCCAACAAGTCATTAAATAATAACCTCAAATCTCTATCTCGTAAGCGAATCCGAAAGTATTTAGCTTCCATTACTCAAATAATTAAAAATCACGCTTCGCTTATGCTCAAATTTATAGTCGCAAGACAAACCCTAATGCACACAAATGCTCGCTTACTTTTGAGATAATGAGCTGATGAAGCAACCAATTAACAATGAACTTAGGACATGTAGTTGCCTAAGACAAGAGCCGCATGACAAAAAAATAATCTTAATTTGCTTACCTTTTGGCTGGTCATGAGTTGTCCCTCAAAATCAAAATTCAATTTGGTGGCTTTATTGTCTTCTAGTTTGTGTTCCCACTCCCCTTAAAAGAAGGTTCAGGATTAGCCCTAACTTTATTTGACTGAATTCTAGTGATTTGGTCAACTTAATTTCAGATCACAACCGTCCAACAAAGATCAGACAATGTGATCACTTTGACTTTCACTTACATCAATTAATCTTCTTTTTTATTACTCGCACACCCACTTAAGATAATTAATAATTAATATAACTATTGTTCCCATTATCATGTTCTTTAGCATATGTGCTCTAGTTTAAAAAAAAAACTTTGGATTTATTCACGTGTCGTGGTGATTTTGGACTCATTAGGTTAGTCTTCAAAACGCATGCATGACAAAACATTAACGCACTTAATATAGCTTATAAACTTTACTGAAATACACAAACACCCTAACTCAAAAGAGACACAAATTTAATACAATATAGTTTATTAATAATTAATTAAACTTACTTCTTTGTCTGCTCGCCGACCAAAACGTTCAACAGTGGCAGCTTTTGCGCATGTCTCTTCTCTCTATCTCTGCACAAAAACCGGGCCAAAAACTCAATCTCACAAACCCTAAAATCAAAGCGTATTGATATTACAAAAGGATTGATTCAGTGATTCTCTCATCCTTTCATTACCAATTCGATAAAACAAAACTTAAACAAATTAAAAATAATTATTTACTCGTGTACTTGTTACTATATAAAGAGTAATGCACACGAAGTCATTATCTTTTGTGTTCAGAAAGAAAGTTAATTCACAGACACTTCCACAATTCTATTAGATCAGATTCGAAATATGGACGAGAGGATGTCAGGCTTTTACGTTAAAGCTGGACATGTTCGTGCTGGTAACGGTAACGATAATAGTGACACTGGAACAAAGTGTGGGCGGTGGAACCCAACCAGCGAACAAGTTAAAGTCCTAACTGACTTGTTCAGGTCGGGGCTCCGAACGCCGAGCACCGATCAGATTCAGAAGATCTCTACCCAATTAAGCTTTTATGGTAAGATTGAAAGCAAGAATGTCTTTTACTGGTTTCAAAATCATAAAGCCAGGGAGAGACAGAAGCGTCGCAAAGTATCTGTGGATTATGACCATCAAAAGGATCTTATTCGCCATGTCGACAAGATTTCATCCCCAAAACGTACGCTAAAAATTGAAAAAACAAAATTTCCCTATGTTCCTTAAATATATAGTTTAATTTTCATCTAATTAATAGAGTTATATTTGTTCCTTTTTTTTTACCCAGATTATGTAGAGGTTCATAATAGTCATATGCATGTAGCAGGAGAAGCACATGATGAGCCTGAAAGAGTTATTGAAACTTTACAACTTTTCCCATTGAACTCATTTGATGATCAGGAGTCAGAGAAGCTGAGGATGCATGGAGAGGAATTCAAGGAAGAGGGTACAACATTTTCTTATACAATTGGAACAGAAATGGATCATCCACCATTGGATCTGCGTTTAAGCTTCCTGTAGAACAAAGCTTTCATTGAAAAAGAAAAAGAAAAAGAAAAAAGAGTTGGGTTTAGAATTAAGGATGGGCCGGGCAGGAACTAAGGGATAAAATTGGAAGCTGTATTAGATGAAGATTTTGAGTAGTGATGATAGTTTATTATTGTTTAAAAAATTAAAAATGCTTTGGACATTCTTCTGTACTTGCACATAAAATTAAGATTGCTTTTTTTTTTTCTTTGTTATTTATTTATTTATTTATTTTTATGAATGCTTGGAAATTGGAATTTGCTTCCTCTCATGAGAAATGTCTTCTTGAACTGCTTAACTATTATTGGTATATATGAGTAGTATATACTATATTGGGTCAGCTTCCATATTTGAATTTCATGTATTACTAGTTTATTGAGTAATTAATTAGATTGTTTGTTCATCCGATCATGTCCTGAGCAAACAATTCAATTTTTGATTGATAACTAATAAATAAAAAAGTAAAAAAATTGTGATACATCAACAACTAGATTGAAAGGATAAAATCTATAAAAAAAAAAAAAGGTTGAAAGGATAAAAAAGGAGAGTAAATAGAAACACTGTTTTGAAATTTGGTCCGGCCTTTTTTTTTTTTTTTTAATTTCTGTTTACGATTTAATTGGAGGAGTATCACTACATATTAGTATATTACTTAGTTTGCATGGCAATTTCACCGAAGAGCAGTATAGTGATTCTTCACAAATTATTGTCTCCGCTTTGTAGAGAATATCGGGTAAACTCAATTGCTTCATCATCTATTCATATGCTTTATGACGCCAATCGATATATGTGTTTTGACAACTATCCCAGATGCTGGAACAAGCCAAAGTGCCCCAAAAAGGAACCAAAAATAATAACAATAATGATAATATAAAGCAACAATCAGTAGATCGGACCAATACATGAAAAGGCAAATTGCCAGCTTCAAAGAAAAAACACCAATTTTGCACATAATGAAGGGCTCTCCGTAGTTGTTGCTTGGCTGGCAGAGCAATCATATCATCAGATTTTTCTGAGTTATTTAACATTGGAATATCAACAAAATATTTAAACCACTTGAAAAGCATCACCAAGGAATTGATCATCATCCTTTGATGAGATAGAGCTTGATGAAACATTTAGCATGTCTAATACATTGAATAATTTTACAACTCATGAAGTCAGATAAGATATGTCAAAACGAAAAATTCATCAGACAGGAAGCTTGAGAAAGTTTCTCTTTTATCACCCACTAGCAAAAGTGGATGGATCTGCTCCATAATCCAAGCAAGGGTTGTCGGTTTTTCTGAATATAGTTGATATCTGGTGGAGTTGATTTGTCAAAATTTAAGATAAGAATATATAACTGAATGTATTCAGGAGTTGAGGACAAGAAGGAATTGCAATGTGTCCGCTGTTTATATTTGACTCTCTACAAACAAATGTGCTTGACACAGCCTGATGACAGTCCTGGCCCCTGCAATATATTTAATCAGCTGAAACAATCACCTTAGTCAGTAAGAAAGCAGCCCTTTTGGACCAAAAAGTTAATTTTGTAGTGTCAAGGATGGTGCAGTTTCTGCTAACCTGTAGCAGGGCGCACCTCTAGTCAGAAGTTGAAAGTTGCATTATGTTCAGCATCAGCATCCTTTATCTTCTAATTCTTAGGTTGCAAAGAACGAAAATTAATTGATTGAGTTTAAAGAATTCAATTAAGATTGATTGGTGGAAAATTTTGAATTCTTTATGTTAATGGTTCAATTACATAAGATAAAAGTAATTTGCAATAAACTAATAAAGCTCAAAATGGAAGTAAACAACAGAAGTTCCTTCCAAGCTTCCACTTGCAAGTTTGGACAAGTGACATGTAATATTCCTTCAAGAAAAAACCTTCACATGGCTGACACCAAGCCTGCAGCTCTGAAGTCAACGTGTGATGAGCAGCATTCTCATTATCAAACATCTTGTACAGCAGCACGGGCTGGATTTTTACCCGGTGGTATTAGCTCCACTGTGAAAGGAGTAAAAAAGGACTTGAATTGGTACCATATTTCAAATAAGAGAGAGCCAATTTCAGCATCACTAATATCTAATATCTCTTGACATCTTCATGCTGAAACTTTGAAAATTTATCCATGTATATGCCTGATTGACAAAGAGTAAATTATTGCATAATTTGAAAACAGAGCTGCATTGCCTTTGCATATGCCCAAAAAGTTTCTATATATTGCAGTTAATATTTATTTTCTTTCTTTTAACATTGAAGCCATTGGAACACTCCATACTCCCGAATTTTTTATTATAAACCTACAGGATGTAGACTTTTTATTCCCTCTGGGAGCCTCATTTTCCATTTTTCCTTGTCTAAGATAAACTTTTACTCTTTTCTGCTTGATGAAGCTTTTAACTTTGTTGCCCTGTTATTGGTTAAGACTGGAAAAAGCATAAATGAAGTAATGAGCAAAAGATACACTGCAAATTTATATCACCTGGGCAAAAGCTATATACAATGTAAATTTATATCACCTGGGCAAAAGCTATAGGAGAATATCGTGTCATCTAGTTACCTTTCTGGTCTTTATATCACCTGGGGAAAGGACACAATGTAAATTTATATCACCTGGGCAAAAGCTATAGGAGAACATAGTGTCATCTAGTTACCTTTTTTGCCTTTTGAATACGGTTTCAGCTAGAAAAATGTTGTTGACTGATTGTAAATCATGGACTGCATTAGGTGCGTTCATTCGATCTTGTGATGACTCCATTGAACAAGCAGCTCCAATTCTGACCATAAAAATAAGACAGTCTAATCTGCTGTCATTTTTGTTTTCCTTAGCATATGGCTATTAGTACCAGCCAAAACTTCATTATCATTTAGAAGAATTGGATCCACAATATCCATCACACGATCAGGGAAGGCCATTCTTGCGAAATTATGAAGATTCAAGTCTCCCTCATACATAAAGTCTATGGGTTTTCTTCTTGTCACCATATCCAACAACAATCTTCTGTAGTTGTAAGCATCTCCATTTGTTGACGCCTCACTTCCTAAGTCATAATCTACCATTCAAAAACCTTAAATGAAGCAAAAATTAAAAATAAATAATAAATAAAAGTAATGGGATTTGATTATGAGTTATAACCTAGGGCCGTGTAGCCAATTGTTCTTCTTACTCCATTAAAGGTGCTTTGAGTTGGATTTGAGACTTCTTGAGGAAATCTAGCTAGTCCGAAATCACCAATGTGAGCAAACAAGTCATTCTCGAGAAGGACATTGCTTGGCTTTAGATCGCAATTAATGGAGGATCAATTCTTGGCAGCGGTGATGAAGATAATCTAGTGCGGACGCCACATCAATTGCAATACTTATAAACTAGGGCATCTGGACGCAACCATTTTTCAAGACTTCCATTTGGCAAGTACTCATAAACTTGAGCTTTGAATTCATTACCTTGAAAATAAATACTTGCGATGGATCTGAAAAATCACTTCTCAAAGAACTTAGTGATGAAGAAATGGATCTTTGCTTAAAATCAATAGGTAAATTTATAGGGACGCAATTTAATCCTTATTCAACTTCTATAATGCAAATAACTTTTTGTCTACTATTTACTTTAAATTTCTTCATTATTTCCTTAAAGAAAAATTCTTTTCCACCTATAGACTGTTCATTTCTTCTTTTAAATCTCTTGCTATTGAAAAAAACCTATGAGAGAAGATGTGCAGGAGAGAGTCAAGGAGAAGGTAACAAGGAAAATAGAACTTAAAAATGTTAATAATAATTAGAAAGGATCATATTATTAATTTGGGGGCCCAAAGTTCAAATTAACATTAATTTCAACCATTGGATTAATTATGATTTAAGAATTGAAATTTTGTATCAAAATTTATGTTTAAAAAAGGGCTCTTCATATGGGATTTAATGTGTTGCATTGTGCTATAATATTTTAAGTGGATGGTATTGTATTGATTGACTTGTATTAGATTGGAATATAATGTGTTAGGTGTAACATCTCACACTAATATTAAAAAAGGATCTTGACTAATTTGTAACCTTCTCATAAATTCCTTGAAGGAGTTGTTTGCTATGATTTAACATATTAATTGCATGTATGTATAATTAGTAGTAATAGGGATGCAACCAAAATTTTAGTCAGGGGTTGCCTAAATATATCGCAAATTGGAGATTTTCATGAAAATTTTTAGTTTAACCTTACATTTCATAAAATTTCAAAATTTTTGGGGTTGCCTTCCGCAGGGATAGAAAATGATTCAAGCTTTGCTCAACCCCACCTCTTGAAACAGAGCATATAAAAATAAGAAATTGCATATCATGTCAATTTTCATTCAGCTCTTCACTCACACACACATGCGTCAATTTTATTCCGCTCTTCACGCATGCGTCAATTTTATAAAATCATTTTATAAATAATTAAAAGAAAAAAAAAACATTTTTCTATAAATGCTAGTTTGCTATTTCCTGAGGATCTCGAACTGATTTTGTATGTGCTCCTTGCTTGAATCTGTTTTATGCTCCTACCATTTGGGACTTCAGGGGCGCAATCAGTATTGTTTTTAAATTTGCATTTTCTTAGAAAAAAAAATGAGAATAAAAATGATGCTTTGAAATTGTTACATTTTCCATAAGTATGCGTTTAGTACTATTTTTGTTGACTCTTTTAAGCCTTTACAGGTTAATTCTAATGAATCTTGATGAATTAAGCACAAAGAAATTGAATTAAAACAAGAAAGCAGAACCCAGATCAAGAATCCAGAAACACAAACAGAGCCACAGGCAACCAAGGTTTGAAGGAAAAATCTACTCTCCTTATTGATCAAAACTATTCAAGCTGAGATGGATTTTACAGAAGACTTTGCATAGATCACAATGAAACAATTCTCAGATGTTTCTTCTTTCGTCTGCGTATTTGTTTCATGAACCTGCCGCATTACACAGTGGACTTTTCACATTCTGCAGAAAAATGGCTCAAACTCATCTGTAATGCAAGATTCACGAGGTGAAACAGAAAATGGCTCAAATTCATTTCAGAGTACCATCTACCAACAATTGATGTAAATCTTTTGTAAAATTAAGAAGGTATGCAGTAGATGACAAGAATTGTTACATCAAAAGTTGTACGCTGGTGATGATTATATACGTTAGTTTCAGTTAATCTGCTTCATTGTAATCAGGCTGAACAGATTGTTCAAATTCAGCATCCATAATCACCCCATCCATTATATGTATTACAATCTTCCCTTTCTTGAGATCAAGCCTCTCTGATTCAACTCTGTTAACCAACAGCTTTCCATCTGAACTCTTTGAGATGTACAATGTTAACCCAGACAATGAATCATAAGAAATCTCTTCACCAAAAGGAACCATAATTGAAGAAAGAGTCCGAGGAACAGCTGAGAAACCCAAAATTTGAGAAAGTATAGCATATGTATTGTTCACATTGTCTCCTACCAGACTATCGTTTACTTGTAGCTTCAGCTCACGATCAAAAGCTTTCACTGAAGGAACAAAGATGGTAAAAGCAAGATCTTCGGGTAGCATCTCAATCATCATCTCTGCGAACTTCCCAATCTCCTCACGTCTAAAAGCCTCTCCATGTATTGAGGTGGCTCCTAATGATATATCTGGAAGCCTAAGCATTGAAAAAATCAGAATCGACAGGCAACAAACAGAGATCACCACTAACACAAAACAAATGGAGTTCTTCAAAATGTGGCCTCTCCTTTTCTTTGTCAATTCCATAACTCTCAGTTAATCTTTATTTCTGAATATCAGTATCTACATTTAGCATGAAAAACTTATTTTTAAGGAATCACCAGAAGCATAATCAACCCACAATACCAACATACTTATCTAATACCACTTACGGATGCTCATATCTTTTAATCCCTGAATAGCAGCAGATGGCCATCCAAACTCTAAGTTGTTTCAAACATCTCCGAGCTTTAATGCCAAAAGAAAATAAAAGGTTTGCTCTTGGTCTCCGTTACAGAATCTCAGAATTTATGCTGTCAATTTCTGAAAACAGTCCATAAAAAACAAATAGATTACTTTCCATCAGTCACAACAATATTCTATGCCATTACTAACAACCCAAGCACTTTCAGTTCTCATCAATCTCATGAACTACAAATCTCATCAAATAGCTCACCGTGAGCCAATGGAGAAAATCCTTCTGCAAGTACCCACGAAATCCAACCCAAAAAACCCCATCACACCTCAGAACAAACTAAACTCGTTTCTTTGGACTTCATGTCGCATACTAGTTCTATCGATTTCCAGAATGAAATCACAGTGAGACTCGAAAGATCACTAGAAAGCAGCCTATTTCACTTGTTTTAGGTTCCACACGTGGTCTTTTCTTTTTGAAGCCATAGCATACCCTACCAAGTAAACCTATGAAATTATGGATTCAACCAATCATATTCAGTATGTGATCACGAAGAAAACTTAATATCACTTGTCAAATATAAAATGAAGTATACCATTTGGCTGAGTTGACGTTACATTTTTAATTCTCAAAATTAAAACAGCATAAACTTCTACATCATTCATTTCAGAAGTTTTTAATAGTCCCAATCGTTCTAAGTAACGATCTGATAAAATGAAAACCCACGAAGAAATTCAAAGCAAAATGACGAATGAAGCAGCATTATTAAAGTTAAATTAAGGTAGCACACAAACTTACCTTAACCGAGATTACCTACATCACTTTGATTGCGAAAGTTATATTTTTTGGGTGATTTGCCACCGAATTGCTCAAAATTTTAGTTGATTCGAACATAGAATGAGAATCATGGAGCTTTAAACTTAGGGTTCGAGGCGAACGAGCTTTTGATCAGGCGCACGGGGAATGATACATATTGAAAATAAAAACATTTTTTTTGTAAGGGGAAATAAAACCATTTAAGTTGGTCAAAATGGAGACTAAAAAATATTCATGGTAAAACTTAGGCCTGGCCCAAACGCTGATTATGTTTTGGGCTTATAATTAGGCCCCAAGCTGTGAAACCAAGAGTTTTTTTTTTTTTTTGGGGGACATTTAGGTGAAATTAAGATATCAATTCAAACTAATTGATTTCAATTGTTTTATAAATAATTGACATATTTATTTTCTTTTTCTTATTATTAATTTTTTATAAACTATTAACATTAGGGGTCATGACCTACGTAGTTTTAAAAGTAATACAATTGTAGTGTAACCTAAAATATTATGGAACACAGATAAAAAATCAAGACCAAAATAGTAAAGAAATCTACCCCACAATTGTATATATAGGAAGGAAATGAATCTTCATATGGGTATTCCATTTTTTTACGTTTTAAAGATAAATAATTGATACTTTTATTGCAAAAAATTCATCCACACCAAACCAATAAAACAATTGTTTAAAATTATTTTATTCATACCACTTGTGAGGTATGCAATTGAATAAATTTATTCTATAATAATGTTAAACTTAGAGATCAAATTTTGAAGTTTTCAACTTTTTCCAATTGCAAAATTAAATTATAATTTTCATTTTATATTAATAAATCATGGGCATTCGAATAACAAGTCGAGGATGAGATAAGATAGTAAATATAAAAGTGGATTTTGTGGCAAAAACACGTCTCAATTCAAAGTTTGTGTTAGTTGGGTTCCAGTTCTTGCAATTTTTTAAGAATATCGGTTTTTGTTGGGTTCACTGTGAAATAGTGCATTGGTTCAAAATGGACAGAAATACATGGATGTCCTTGTCATTGAAGAGGATGGGATGGGAACAAAAGAACCTAACTGCAATTTATTCTTACAAACTTGGCAATTTGGTGGTGTACAAAAATTTGGCGTCCATTTATGTCCATCAAGCTTTGTCGTGATTGTTTGGCCTCTAGAAGTGTGAGAATTGAATCGTAATAGATTTTTTAAAGATTTCCAAGGAATCATATAATTGGACGAACAAAGTTCACTAATTGTGAAAAGTTTGTTTGCCTATAATTTTTAATTTGTGGTCCTTCTTTGGAACAATTTTGATCAAAATTCTGTAGCCATTGAGGTTCACGAAATGTCGATTCAGAGCTCTTTATGAATCGAAAAGAGACTAGATGTCAATCAAGCGCAACAGAACTCAAAACTCAAAATCTCTTGTATGATGTCAAATATAAGCTAATAATATCCATCAATTGTATTTGTGGATATGTAATAAAATAAACAGTAACTATATATACTGAGGTGCAGTTGAGACAGTATTAGATTAAACAATTTAACTCAAGTACTTCAGTCTCCAATCATGTTGCCGAATATTTATCGTAATTTCAAATGCCATACGCTATGGGGATTAGAGTGTTCAAGAAATAAAAGTATGAATGTAGAGAAAAATCTTGCTTTAGTGAATGAAAATGGGATTTTGGCCCTAGAATTTAGAGTGGATTTTGATTTCACTTTTGTTCTTTATAATTTTTTTGGTGTATTAAATCATTTTGTATCTGAATACTACATTAGACTTCAATTAATACATATTTAAATTAAATAGAACTACTAGAGTAACAAAGTTCTCCCAACAAATATATTAACGCAGTTGTATTCTCAAACTTCGAACAAAAAATTTTAGTACTCAAATCAAAGATTTTAGTTATAATAATACAACTCCATGCCCAACTGATTTATGCACTGCACTTGTTGGTTTGTTCTTAATAATTTAACGCAAAGCGGCAAGTCTCACAAATTTTTAACAATTTTCTTACGTAAGAGAAGTCAACTGCCTCCCTTATCCAACACTATAGTTGGTCTTATAATAATTTCAAATAAAAAAAGAAGAAAGATTAACCAACCAGCCAAGTTTATAGGGAGCAACAAATTACATTCATTAAAAGGCAAAAATAGGAGCAACAAAACTTATTTAACAATAAAATACGATACAAAATAACAACTATATATCACTAGACAAAGCATCCCCTCCCCTTATCCTCCTACACTCGATCACCACCCTTAAATCCCATTTTCCCCAGATCAATCCGACGGTCCAAAACAAATCAGGATACATACTGCATGAACTCATGATCAGATTCAATCCCAGCCATTGTTTCTGGCGCCAAAATGACCTCAAGATCAACGGTGCCACCACCTTCTCTCCCTGGAAAAGCGGAGATCTTACCGTCAAATTTGTTTGCCTTACCGCTTCTAACTGCCAAAGGCCGGCCCCACCCAAAATCATTATCGTACATCGGGAATCTCGGAGAGCTGCCCATCGTGATTGATGCGCCGTCAAAGTTCCCCAACGGAAACACCCGCGGGTTACTCTCCCAATCCTCGACAAAACGACGCACCGTTGTATCGTCATGAGCATTCACATTCTTGTTCAGCTGCTCCGCGCACCACCGAAGGTCCTTAGACAACACGTCTCCCGCTGCCGCGTATGTCGGTATGCTCTGAATCGCGTTACCAAAATATAACGGATCCAGCTTCGGGTTCAACCTGTGACGGCAATTAACAGCCATCCTAAACGTCGTCATTTTGTTCACGTGTAGTTTCCTCGCACGTGTCACTGCCCGCCATAGAAGCGCAGAGAGAGACTGAAACGACGACATCTCACCGTTTGACTCCGTTTTCTTCAACCAATACATGTCGTTACTTTGCTTCCCGAGTAACTCAACGGCGTCAACGTGGCCGTTATCGATCCATTTGTTGTTGTTCACTCTGGCTTTCAGTTTTAAAATTGATTCTCTGCTGAAACTGAAGATTCTCTCACTCAAAGGCTCGTTCTCATCAAACGTCACCTTGAGTCCGCCGTCGGGAATCCTCAACACCGCTGGGGAAACCAACACCGAGTCACGAGAAAACTCCGGCTGCTTGGAGATTTTCTTGATGCCTTTAGTCAATTCAGCAAATGTATTGAAGAAATTCCAAAACGACGTGCCGTCCACGACCGCGTGGTTCATTGCACTGCCAATGAACACGCCATCTGCTAGTTCCGTCACTTGAACTGTCAAAATCGGCTTGTAATGGCCTTCGTAACTGACAGTTCTATCAAGAGCGAAGAGGCTCTTGACGATTTCGGGGACGTGAACCGGACTGAGGATGTCACGGACGGACCATACGGTGGCGTTTTTGTGGATGAAATCGACACCGGCGTCGTTGGAGGTGATGTAGATGTAGCCGTCGGAGTCGGTGGTGAAGCGGCCGGCGAGGGGAGGGAAGTGAGAGAGGGTTTGAGAGAGAGATTTCTTTAAAAGGGAAATTAAATAGTCAATTGGAAAAGGCGGGCGAGTGAAGAGGCAGCCTTTTTGAATGTAGTGACAAGAAAGCATGGGAAGGTCGGAGACTGAGAGCTTCAAGTCCCCGAGATTTGACGTTTGATCAGGCAAAACGGTGCACTTTGAGACCAAAGCAGGAGCTGATAAAGCTGAGGAAGCAGCCACCATTTTTATTTTCCTTATTCTTTTTAATCTCGATAGAGAGCTCTCTCAGTCTCGCTCGCTGTGGCTGCAAAGCTTTTTGGAAATTTGATGTTTTGCGAGTGAGTGAGTGTGGGAGAATTGAAGAGATGATGAGCCAATTTATAGCGGTGGCCGGTGAGGGATTGGGACAGGGTGCATGAACTTGCTGAGTAGCATCAATTGCTGTTGTCACATCTATTTTTTTAATTTTTAATTTTTTAAAATTTTTGGTTTATTTAGCCTTTTTGTTTATGAGATTATTATTATCTCAAGCTATGATTGAAAGCCACGTGTACATATCCTCTTCCTCCTCTATCAACTCAGCACACACCTGTTTCTTAACTAATTATTTCTATAGTGACCATTATTATGCCGATTCTCTCTTAAATATGAATTTAATGCAAATCATAGAGGAAATTTTCTTAAACTATTTTTGGTCAAATATATTTTAAATGGAGGTCTTTCATAACATTTAAAAGAAATCAACTTGAGGTGCGATATATTTCGTGAATTGCTTTTTAGTTTATTCAAGCGTTTATGTAAAATTATGGGCGGTTGACTTTGTGATGACTTTTTCTAGCAAGGTCGGGCAGCAATGTCTCTAGTGGGGGGGTGAGTTATAGGCTCGTGTGATTATTGCAAGAAATTAGTGACACTCATCAGCGGGGTAATGGCACGTGTCCAGTTATTCAAGGGCAACATTGTCATAAAGACTGCACTTGGAAATCAGAAATCACAAGGGAGCCAAATTGACGCTAATTTTATGTCCTTATTGACCAACAACAAGATTAAGAGGGAAAAAATCCTGGAAGATTTTGCCTTCAGATCTCAGCCAAATCAACTTGAGTTACACAAAGCCCACATATACGAGATATGCATGCTTCACAAGCATCCAAATTTGTATGCAGAATCGATCGATGCAATCTTGAAGCTGATTCGCTCTTGAAAAGTGGAGTCCTCCGTGGCATTCTGCATGCGAGAGTTTTGATCGTACGTGGCACGCATGCAAAAGCTCAATATTGGAGCAAATTGGTTTCATTTCGTTGGACTATTGGAGAACAGAAAGCAAAGCAGCAAAGTTCTCCCCTCTCATGGCCTCATTGGTGAACTGAAATGAAGAGGAGTTGCGTATTAAGATTTCTCTATTTTTTCACTCTGGGTTACTTATCAAACTTGGATTTTGAAATTAAAAGAAATAATTAAATTCCTCCCAAAAAAAGGACAGAAAAATCAAATGTGTGAATCAAATATGCATTAGTTTTGATTAAAAAAATAACGTTATATTACTCAAAAAAGTGCTCTTCAGTATTGACATCCATTACACATTTTTAAAATATGAATTTTAAAATTTATTTTTGACTCGTTATAATTTAATACTATAAATATAGATTCCGAAATCTAATAATTTAGTATTATATTGAAGCTAAGCTAGACGGTATTATCAAAATATTTCTTTCAAACAGAACTTGCCTGTTGTGATTCCAAAACGATATTAGATTTTCCGGTGGAAAAAAAGATTAGTGCATAAGTTTGTTCATTCCAAAATACAAATTTGAAGTTACATATTGTAATTTAATTACATAGTTTAAAATAATATCAGAACGAAACATTAGTGATATTGTCGAAATGTCAAATTTACAATTTAAAACGTAAATGTCTACTCTAAAGAACTCTTACTATATTGATAAAAAGAAAAAAGAAAAAAAAAAGTCACCATCTTTAAAGAACTTTTGTTTTATCAAAGAAGAAACAAACAATCAAGTTAACTAATCGAATTGTTTTACTTCATAAAGAACCCCGTGCTTGAATCATGTACGATGAAATAATTGTGAGAGTTTAATAAAATATTTTGGCATAGGTTCGTTAATATTTCCGAATTAGCAATGCCACAATTGCATAATTAATTATAATTGTATAAAATATCTCTCAACAAAATGGCAAGTTGATGAAGCTAGTAGCGGTAGGATCTATACATTAAAAATTTTTGCTTAAATGATTCGTCAACCGTTTGCCTAGTAGAGAGTACAATAAAGTTAAGATTATTAAGAAGATTCGATGACCAAATCTATAAAATTCTCGTGCAAAAAATTAACTTAAAGATCCAAATTCAAATAATAATATTGATTCAAATTAACTGAGCCGACTATTTACGTTCTGTATGTTGGCTGTCATTCTCTCAAACCCAAGAAAAGTCGGCCAGAATCTTAACTGTCTTAGCTTAGCTTTAGCTTACTAATTAATCCTCAATTTTTTTTTTTATGACAAACTACTTGGGATATTTTTATTTTAATTTTATATTTGTCTGAGGATGTGAGCTTGCATGCAAATAAAGGTCGGTTAATTAAGTTATATTAGAATCTCCTAAAACCGCCATCTCTGATTTGTCGGTTTGTTGCATTATTTAAAACATTGAAAATGTGTATTTTACTGCATGACATATTTGGTTTGATTAACAAATTGTTTGACTTGTTTTGTCGAAGAAGTGCAGAGTAAATTGACATCTGCCACGTGTCTGACAGCTCAAGAACAACTGACCAATGCTGATGAATAGGATACCATGAAATTTAATTAGTTTTATTAATTAAAAAATTATTTGTTTGTTTGGTTGGAGCTCAATGTACGCTAATTTTTTTAAGGGAGATTCACTGATTCCACGGTGTCTTAACTGTCTAAGTACTAGGACTCATTTAGAATTGAGTGGAGTTGTGTTACAGTGAACCATGGCGTCTGTTAATAGTGACAGTTCAAGACCAGCCATGCAGATTCATATGGGGTCTTTTTACTCGAGTTAATTTGCCCAAAGATAATTTAATTATTGGGATTTTAAAAGCATTTTATGCAATGCTTTTAATAGATTTTATCTTTGGTCAATGTTTAACAAAAAGTGAGTTTTTGATAGATTTTAAACATAAAATAGGGTTAACAGGGTAAAAGTTCGAACTACTATGAGGATTCTATCTCCTTTCCATAAAAATTTGGAATAGAAGTACCTTGTTTGGCTGGACTCTGTAAATTTTTAAGTTTACTATAAATGTATATAGCTGATTGAGTCTGAATAGACGCCAAAATTAATCTATTAGATTATTATCATTAAGACAATAGAGACTAACATCTACTTATGAGATCTAAACTCTACAGCAGAAATTTTTAGGATAGGTGCTCTTTTAGTTTTTTTTTAGATTTGAGGCAAATATGTCTCTCTAATTTTAAAAACTATCTAAAACATTTCCCGTTTCTTTCTTATCATTGCCAAACATTTATCGTAGTTCTACTTATTTCAAGTTTGAATGAGTGCGACCTCTAATTACAAGATCTCGGGGAAAACTTATCATTTTTAAGTTTATCATCTAAATACAACTCTAAAACAATTGATTTTAGAATTTAACGGGTGCGTTTAGTATCGTTTTTCAAATGGTGTTTTTGAATTTCTTTTATAAAATAAGAATGATTAATTTTTTGTGAAAATAAAAACATATTTGGTAACTTGTTTTAAGAACAGTACTTGAAAATAACAAAGGTGAAAAGGTGTTTGATTGTTTGTTTGGAAAAATGAAGACATAAAAAGAGGGTAGAGAATTATTTAAAGAAGTTTTTTTAATAGTTACATTATTTAATGAAACCTTTATGAAAGAATAATATAATATATACAATGAATATAAATATATATTTTATATCATTAAATAATTTATCTATTTAGTTATTATATTATGATGTATTATATAGTTATTTAAATAATTTCTTAAAATTTTTAATTATGCAAATGAATTTTAATTTTAAGGTAATGTCGATTGACAAAATCTTTAATTACTTTATAATTACCTTATTTTTATATATATTACTTGTGAAAATGTAACTTTTTTATTGATATATTTTCATCGATATATAAAAGTTTGTAATCATTTTTAAATAACTGCATATTTATTGAACAATGTAATAATTTACTATAACAATTATGTGGCATTACATTTTATTTAAAACATTTTATATAATAATATTAAGTATGATAAGTGATTATACTGTAAGGTATAGAATAAATTATTGTTACATTATTAAACATTTGTTATAATAGTTTATTTATTAAATTATTTCTTTATTCCTAGATCCACGTAATCTATTATACAATGTTATAAAGTCAAGATGATGGAGCCCTCAACAGAGAATAAAAGTGAAACCAAATGGAAAACCCTAATATAGCGTTCTCTTGTTTTCTTTGTAAGCATTAGAAGATGAAAATTTTTTGTTTTCAATCATTGCAGAATTTTCCACCAAAATAAGCCTACCAAACAAGTTCTCTAATTTTCCTTTTCGTAAAACGAAAAATAATAGAGTGAAAATGGTACCAAAGGGCAAGCATATTGTAAATTTGCCCACACAAGAAAATTTTATAACAGTTATAATTATCCACAAAAGAAATGATCGACACTCACTTCTGTTCTTTTGCTTCTTAATAAGATGACATAACTATTCAACCAAAACAATGAACCCTTTTTTCTAAATGACCAAAAAAAAAAAAAACTGTTAATTGATTAACGATTATATAACTAATTATCTCATTATATTCGTCATGCTGCCTACTGCTTGTCTGACGTTGATAGCCCATTTAATTAGTTTATTTGTATTCACATTAACCTCTCTTTCCGTCACTGCATAAGTCAAAAGATTTGAACATAAAGTAATAATATATACTTTTTTTTATTAATTTAATGGGCTAGGGTTTGCATTCATGTACCTAAATTTGAACTCTGCATGGATTCCCATTTACATTCTTTGAATTAGAGCTTTGGCCGGCTAATACTTGATGCTTCATGCTTCTTCTTGCTGATAGGTTCAGGTCACCAAACTCAGCCTGAAACCAACACAAATTCCATTACTATAACTTCATGCATTCACTCCAATTTTGTAAACAATTTCTTGTGTATTTTGTGTTGCTACGTATTTTGGGTAATTTTGAAAGTGACTAGATATATGCTTGAAAAGGTTCATAATCAAATTTGAGTGAATAAAATTGACTGATCTATTAATGATCACACACTTATTTGAACATCAAATTGAATCATATCTTCTTTGACCATCTAAACTTGAACATAATTGTTTAAATTTAAGAAATTAATTTGAAAAGTTTTACTTATTTAACATGCATGTTTTCATGCTTTTCAAATTTAGGTTAAAAATAAAATAGCAAAGTTTGTATTTAAGATATTTTGATTAGTTTAGAAAAGAAACAAGAAAAGAAGAAGAAGAAGAATGGGCGTTTTCTTAGCCCAAGAATTATTCTTGATAGATTTGAATATATTGCATTAGAACTCTTACTTACCTGTAGACTTTTTTTTTTTTAATTAGCTTTTGTGAAGTGGAAAGGTAGTTTGGATTCTATTCATGCATGAGTTAACTTAGGTGGTATTTGTTTTTTTTATCTTAAATCTTAATAGACCTAATTTGATCTAAAATCTTAATAGACCTAAATTTTGAATCTAAATATTATGTTCATTTTTTTGTCTGAATGTCTGAAAATAAATATTAAGTTGTTGTTTTTTAACTTTAAAAACTAAAAACAAATACTTTTACATTTGTATCCTTATTAAATTTGGATGTTAAGTACACACACACACACACACATATATATATAATGATTTTAGAATTATAATATATAATTTTTTTAATAAAAAGAGACTCTATAATTATATAAAAAGCTGAAGAATAATACCTTTCATCACTGATAATGGGAGATTCAAGAATTTAATGAGAGCAGCAAAGTGAGAAGGGATTCCATAACGGCTGAAAGGAAAAAAAAAAGATGAGATTATAAGTGGGTAAAAGTGTATGTGTGGGTTTTAGAATTGGCATGAAAAATAAATAATAAAGTAGAGATATTTTTTGCATTAGAAATTAGTTGGCTGATTCATATTTCTCTATTCACTAAAAGCCAAAAAAGAATTGAGTTATTTTATTAAATCAAAATCATTTGAAAAGCTTCATTAAGTTAAAAAACAAACACCTTTAGTTAATTTGATTAATTAAATCAAGTTGCTTTAAGTCATTAAATTAAAAGACCAACACCCTCTTACCTTCTATATTAATCGTTCTTACAAGTCTTTCTTATGTAGAATTGTAATTTGGACTCGTTCATGTATGCATGAGATGGCCCTTGCATAGTCCAATCTTTTTTATTGATATCTTTGTCATTCAGAAAGGTAGTTTGTTAGTTCATGTCCTGTTAAGCCGATATACTAATTAATTAGCTCAAGAGTTAGCCGCATCCTTTGTGGTTGTGCTAACTGTAAGGTCGGTCCGATGTACTTTTTTACAGCAGTATAACTTTTAAAAAAAGAATTACTGTTCTATAAAAATACCAAAATGATTGCAAAAATGAGAACTGTCTGTGTCCAAAAATATCTAATATGAAATCAGTAATAACCGGATATGAAGTCAAGAGAAGCAAAGTGTTAGGGAGACTTTACATAAGATTTCTAAGTATCCAATCCAAAAGATTAGTCTTTTAGGTGGAGTGACCTACCACCTTATAAACCCAAGTATCTCTCCTTTACTAATCAATGTGGGACACAACTCAACAATCCCCCCTCGAACGAAACCACCGCCTTGACTCCGGTCCTTTCGTCCGACGCACCTGAGTTGTTCCACCACCACATTCCGGCTACTAGGGTCTGGCTCTGATACCACTTGTTGGAGGGACTTTACATAAGATTTCTAAGTATCCAACCCAAAAGACTAGCCTTTTAGGTAGAGTGACCTACTCTGATACCACTTATTGGGGGGATTCAACATAAAATTTCTAGGTATCCAACCTAAAAGACTAACCTTTTAAGTGGAATGACCTACTACCTTATAAACCCAAACATCTCCCCTTTACTAGCCAATGTATGACACAACTCAACACAAAGGTTATCGTTACACTAATAAACCTATGCAATTAAAGCTTCAATTATTAAAGGCATCTTCTCCGGATATTTCACTGTCAACAATGGACTTCTTTTGCTTTTTCAATTAATGAAGTCGACAAGCGCTATGGCATTGTAAGCAGCTAGCAGTTTACAAATTAATACTGAATTTAAAGTAGTCTTAGTTCAATTACATAAATAGTGAAGACTGTGCCTACAAGGTTAGCTGAACTTGGCCTTTCTCTGTCACTTTTAATTCGCCGTTAAAATTAAATCGTCTAGAAGCAAAGAATCGTCAACATGCATGTGTTGATCAGCATTGCTAGATGTTTGAAGCAAAGATTCAAAGTTCAAGTGGAGACAAAAACTGAAGAGCTACCAAGTAGATCTAGGAAACCCTAACCAAAACAAGCTAGTGATTAGTGAACCAATTAAAGAAAATAAAAACAACTCATTTAATGAAGAATATATGCATGCTTAAAAAATTGTTGACTAACAACAAGATGAGGATGAATTCTTGTTCCTTTTCGGTTTGATGACAATTATTAAGTTTGAATTAGGTTAAATAAGTGTTTCGAATTCTAAGGGTGTTTAAATTTTGGCATCTAATTTGAGAAGGGTACGTGCTACTTAAACTCAATTAACTGAAGTAGAACGATAAACTGACGATTGGACGAAATTTAAAAAATGAATCAATCTTCAGATATAGATATTAATGACCTCTCAGCTTGGACTCTTCTATTAATTAATAATTTCTCCGGAGTTGAAATTCATACCGTTTATGTGATGAAAGTGGCTTATTTCTTCAAATATTACACCATTCTCAATAATTTAACGAACATGCAATCCTTCAAATAAAAAATTAAAAGACACTTAGAAAGGGTGAATTCTTCAAGGCTATGTAGTTGCGGAAAGTTTCACCTATATTTGCTATCTGAAATTTATTCACAAAGTATAGGTCACTCGTAGGCTTGTAGTAATCCAATCTTTGACCTTTTGAATGCAAATATTGATAGCTAAGGCATGAGTGCATGGCTTTATGATCATATCATTCTTACAGGAAAGAAGATAAATGAGTACCAACAAGGCGTGTGGGTCAAAAATCTTAGTAAATCTTTAGCTATAGGTAGAGTTGTAGCTTCAAAATTTGATGAGAATCCGGCAACATGTCTTCTTGTTCTCCATTTTCATGATTTTGGGTCTATGGTTTTTTATAGGTACAGGTTCCTAAGTTGAAGATAAAAACACTAAGAAAGAGTGGGGTGAGCAATGATGTGACTGTGCAATTTATGTAAAGTATTCGTTGGTGGCCAAAATGCAAGCATTTTTTTGGAATAAATCGACAATATCTCTGGTAAAAGATTTACGGTCTTTTAAAAATCTTAGCTGCATCTAGTCAGTTTCGAATTGCTCCAATTCAAATGCATGCCCAGGAATTCAGTAAGGAGAGAATCACGATTTTGTAACGAAGGTTAAAGAGTAGTGTCAAATATAATAATGCTCTCAGATCCTTACCAGACAAATTTCAATTTTAGGTGTAGTAATTTTGTAATACTTCACTAAAATTAAGGTACTATGTTCAATTTATTTCAATAATTTATTATTCCACCTTTCTTTGATCTCTTAAATCTACGTTCATTTTAAAACTTTATTAAATTAGTGATGAAGTTCATTATGTCACCTTTAATTATCTGCATTAGTTAAAAACTACGTAACTAAGCCAAATCAACCAAACACTTCCCGTCTATTGTTATTGGTCATTTCATGCAAGCTATCAAACATGATTTTGTGAAGGTTTTCAGGGAAAAAAGAAATAAAGAAAAATGTGATTTATGTTGAGTCAGAGTGGGGCATATATTCCTTCTAGTAATTGGTTACGAGAAAGAATGCAACGAGAGCCACCACCTTCATTCAATTCATTGAAAAGTAAATGCGTGAACCAAGCAATATACAACGTGTATAACGAAATGAAGATTTGATGTTAACATTAAAGGTATTGGTTAATTATCTAATGATATTGCCAAATTATTGGATTAATGCATTTTGAAGCTCTTTGATTAGTTACTTACTCCCAACTTCTCTTTCTATTATGCTTAGTTATTTTAATTTTAGGTTAGACCAATGATATTACAGGAACTTGTAAAGACGACCACAAGGAGACAATCTTACTAGTTTTCGGGTAAGATTTTGGTGAAAGGCTCATTCCAAACCTGCAAATGAGGGAAGAGAGTGTTAGAGGAGGTGCCGGTGTGGCCATTAGTAGCACTCCAATGTCTAAGTCAGCGAGGGATATTGGGTTTCTCAAAAACCATAATTCAAGGTTGAATATGAGTCTTTTTTTATGTATTTAGTGACCTTATCTTTAGAGTTAACCTTACATTATGTATTTAGAGTGCCCCTGAGAATATTCTCATGTCTTTTTGGACAAGTGGTGAGTCATATGTGGCTATTTCCCCCTCCGGCAAGGCAATTGCATAATCTTTTGGTGGGTTGGATACTGGGCAAGTTTAGAAGGGAGGACTTCCTTTTAGACATGTGACTTGTCCTTCTTGAACAGAGGGTAACTTCCTTTTATCGACTCTTTTTGAATAAGACAATAGAACTAAGAAAGCACTTGAATTTGTTGGTATAAATACTATTCATATTTAGCTATGTCCTCTTTTTACGATTTAATAGCTGTTAGAATGATATTTTTTATGATTATTGAGGTGATTTAAGTGGGATCTTCTCGCTTTGATGTGTCATGAGTTTGTGGAGGCATTATCTTAATCATAGTGTTCCCTTAAGGAAATGTGACAATTTTGGAGTATCATCGAAAAATTTTTCTAACTTTACTAGGTTTATAAGGTGATTGTTGTTCACTTTTGTGGGTGTTCCCATTTCATGTATATAGAGGGCATCTTGGCAACTATTGTTCCAATGTACATGCCATGCTGTTATTGCTCAGCCCAAATTTTATATCCAATATTAACAAAAGCATAATAAATTAATAACTAAAGTATTTGATAAACTCTCAATTTTATAAGATGATTAATAATACACTTAGATGACAAAAAGATCCAAGTTCAGTTCAGATCCGTAAAGATTTGGATTTGGGAAAATCTAAATCCATATATTAAAAAATACGGATCCAAATACTAACTTGTAGAATCCATGCGGATCCAGATATACAATTTTTCAGATGGAATTAATTTTTTAATTAAATTATTTATTAAATTAAAATTAAAAAATAAGTTAAATGAAAAAAACAATATATATACATATATATATATATATATATATATATATATATATATATGGATCCACATTATTTTATGTCGATTTGTAGTGTTTTTATAATTTTATTTATGGATTTATGGTAGTGTTAGATTTAGATTTATGTTATTATTGATATTTGATTTATATTGTGATATTTTTGTTTGTAAATTCATGGTCTTGTATGTTATTCTAGGTGCTGAATTGTTGATTGTTAATTATGATTGGATTTTATTTGATATTATTAGGTAAATTGTTGAATTTTAAATTTTTAGATTTTAATTTATGCAGATTCGTATATCTGGAATATCCGTCCTTAATTCATGCAGATATTACTCGCATTTAGATCCAGATATTTTTTTCTCGAATCCGAATCTGAATATAAAAATAACTATGTGAATTCGGATCCGAATGCACCTAAGTCTGAATCTCGATCCCGATTTTACCATCTCTAAATATAATAACTTATACAACTAGATAGATTGGAGGTTATAGTATATTAGTCCCAAGCAAATCCCAATAACTAGGATTTGCAACTAATAAGAGGTTTGATTATAAGTTTTACAAGTGGAACTGATTGGGTGGGGAAAAAAAAAACAAGATGCAAGCAACTCTTAATCGTGCAGTTGCTAATCATAGAAGTGTGGTGTGGTTGCAGGGTGTTGTTTGGCTCGTTAAAAGATTTTTTATTGCAAAATCTAGCTTGTTTAACTCAAAAAATAATTAAAGTTCAATAATTACCCCAATCAAATGACGTTGTCAAATCAATTAGTGAATCAGTTAAAGAATCACGTGGATGCATCAATGCTTAATATACAGTTGTTTATTGAACTTTTGTATCTAATACTTGATTTTAGTCAAAATAATTGTCTTTCTTATATACTATACATTGAAACAAGTAAGATCATTTCTCATCATCCCACTTTCAAGTAGATAAGCCAACTTTGTTGGCAATTATGCCTTTTGATATATTGGGAATTTGTCCAATTCCTAATCGTCAAACTGCACATATCTAATAAATCCTAGAGAAAAGGAGACAAATCACCCATTAGAAATTGAAATAAAGGCAAAAGTGATATGATTTTTTGATTCTATAACAAAATAATGGATCTTATCGGTACAAGTACATTGGACGCCATGATTATTTTTTCTGTCACAAAGGTCTCATATCAAAATTCCAAGAGAAGAGAAAAGAGAGAGAGAGAGAGAGAGAGCAAATGCTTTGTTGTGGAAGCACAAACATATATATTAAGACAAATTTAGTGATATGTACAAATGATGTGAGAATCCACTTTTATTGAACAGTATTATGTTGAATTAGTCAAAATAAATTTATTAGAAAACATCCATTTGCATCATTTTTATCAATAATTTCCAAAAAAACATGTGGGGCATTTGTTCCATTAGTGCTCACTAGTGGTAATAAAAAACCATGTAGCTAGACACATTTGACCAATTGTGTTTGTGATTGATCGTAAATATTCATTTCAACATGTTGATATTATATAACAAAAATTAATAAATTATCAAGTAGAAATGTATATCCACAGTCAGTTCCATTAACAAATAGTGTAACACTTCAAGATATGATTTGCCCGGAGGCGGCGCATGTACAACAAATATGCTTCTATAAAGACATATTTTAGTCAAAATAACTTTTTTCTATTAATTTTTAAAACGACTATGCGCATTTATTACGTTTTTTTGAAGGAACGTGTGGGGCATTTGTCCCATAAAATTGTTGGATCCCTCGTGAATTACACAAAAAAATTTGAAGATACTTTATAATAAATTTCAAGTAATTTGAACGTTTTTCTATTACAATTTAAACATTCTTTGATGGCCAGAAAAATCAAAGCATATTAATGAGTAGAGTTAGCAACTTTTGTCCCGCACCACTGTCAAATCTATAACGAACAAACTTTGAGATGCTGCTTCAGTTAGTGGTAGGTCACATATGGGTGGGGAAAGAGTTTTGAGTAGGAACTCAAATTTTTGTTATTATAAATATTTCAGTCATGGAATAATATATGTCGATGTTTTTGGGCACGTATGTTTAAGTTATACTGAAGAGACCTCTAAGTCAGGAATGACAAAATTCGGATCCGATCTGAATTTTATTTTTCAAGTTTTAAATCTTGGTATTAAAATATTGTATCAAACCAGAATCTAAGCCCAAATTTTTTATTTCGGTTTGGAACAGGTTAAATTCAAAAAAATTGGGGTTCCCGCAATAAACCTGGATCACACACAAGTACTAAAGAAAAAAAAAAGTAAAAAAGATCAAATACAAACAAACATTCTAAAAAGATCAAATACAAACAAACATTCTAAAAAAATCAAATACAAATACAAATTCTAAATTTCAATATTTCAAAGTAATAAAACATTCAAAATACAAATTCATATTATAACATTTAGAAAATGGAAATCCATAAGTCTACAATTAAAACTTCAGTATTCATGAATTTCAAGAATTAGCTTCCAGCAAAGTAATGAACGGCGACTGTTAATGATATGATGATGATGATGATGAACATAACATCACAGTCGCGATTGCAATTTGCGAAGGTAGACAAACAATGGCCAAAACCCGTGACACAACTGGACAAACGGAGGCTATAATGATGATGAACACGAACATCAAAGGTGGTGAAAGCGATGACGAGTGATGACAATGATTTGATGAGGAGACGAGCTGAAGAGAGGAAAAGATTGGCTTCGGAAGAGAAGTGCTAAAGAGAGAGTAAAAGAATGGGTTGAGAAGAGCTGAGAGAGAAGAAAAGAACGACTTTGGGCTGCACTGTGAGTGTGAATTAGAGTATGGGCAGATTTTTTTTAATCTATACTAAAAATTATTAAAAATAATATTAAAATAAAGATATCTAAGTCCGAGGTTTCGGATATGCATGTTCACCTAATCACGAGTCTGAACCAAAATACATCTAAGTTGATAAAATTACATCTAAATATCTTTACTTTAATCCAATAAAACTTGAATCGGCTTGCATTACCTGGATTCGTTAGGGTCTAGATTAAATTATCATCCTTACCCCAAACTATTTATAATTGTTTAAATTTAAATTTGAACTAAAAAAAATGCTACAAACACCTTTAATTTATTATTTTAAAGTACCAATAGCCGTTGATCTCGCATGGCACCGGTTGGAATCATGTCATTGGTCTTCTTCAACACCAGCAATAGTAGTTGATCGTTAGACACACGTTAATCTTGTTGGAAACATCAAACTAGCAGTGGCAGCAATTGATCCTGTCTCAAGCAAACCACCACCAGCAATAGCTCTTCGATCTCATTGCCACAATCGTTGATTGCCAATGATGAGAATGATGATGATGATGATGATGATGATGATCATCATCATCATTATTATTATTGTTTCTTATCATAATAATCACAATTATTATAATAAATAATAATGATAATAAGGACAATAATTAATTTAGGACATTCTAATAATTTATAACAATTCATTTTGATACCATGATAAAATATATACATCAATGAAAATACAACTCATTATGGTTCTAATTCCTTTAGTTCAAGTAAATATTTTATTCTGATTCTTATTTCTCATTCTCATTTTATCTCATTTTAATTCCAACATATTTTACTTCTAGCTCATTCTGATTATCAATCGGTAAATGCACCATTATTTGTTTTAAGAACTCCAAAACATAAAAGCTGTTAATAGTTAGTTGAATAATTTCAGTAAAGGCCCAAGCTGGTTGCAGCGGGCTTCTGAAAGTCTTGGGATTCGGAGTCTAACAAGGAGTTTGAAATAGTACTGAATGCACTCTGTCTGCTTCTAATTGCACCTGCCAAAGGCTAAGGCACTCAAAGATGGAGTGCATCGAACAACATTTATATTTGGCAAATGACAAGTGAGGCAACCATAAACAGAATTGAAGCTTCTAATTACAAGAGTCACAAGCAAGAAAATGCCCAACTCCACTTTACGCACCAAGCTAGTACATAATCACTATGAGTGAATAACACTCTAAGGCTATGTTTAGAAGCTATGATTAAGAGTAGGAAAGAGAATGAACCCAATGGTTTAGAAGCTATGTTTAACACTATCCCTGTGGCCTCACCCAGGAGTCAACAACTAAATCCTTTGTCGCCGGCTTTTGATCAAATGCAAAATATCGATAGGCTCAGAGAGCTCACACTACCCGCCAACCGGCCGTGGCATAGGAAGAATTGAGACGTAGTAACATCCCAATTAGTATGGATTGCACGGTTGAGGTGACGAAAGAAATGGAGATTGCATGGGAGAGAAGGGTAATTCTCTGTAGTCTCACGTTTGGTAAAACGGCGGAGGGGCAGAAAAGTGATAACGGCTTGTCAGAGGGGCAAAATTGTAATGGACAAAAACCAGGAGTGGGCAATAGCGGAGTCCCATTTTGACCCTTATCTTACCCTGGGGGTGTCTCAAATGGCGGTCAGCATGAAGGTTCGGATCCAGTTACATCATCCAATTAGGAGGTTCCATTGAGTGGAACTCGGAGTGTGGTGACGATCGACTTTAGAGTTTCAGACGACACGGAATGGAAGATGTATATGAAGAAGATAGATTCATGGAGGGAGAAGGTTAAAGGTAGGGTGAAACGCTCGTTCCATACAGGTCAGGTCAACCCGGAATATCAGATTTGATGGCGATGCAGTTGGTCGTGTCAACCCAGATGACGCAGTAAGGTCTCAAGACGCCATTGTTTTTTCCCAGTTGACGTTTTTAAGGTTTTTGGCGGAGATTATTGAGACGGTGAAGGTCGGGTGCAACCATTGTGCAGTTGAATTGCTGCGGACTGCGGAGGAAGAATTCAAAATGGTTTTTGTTTCTAAGTCGGAAAAGAGAATGAACGTCGTGTAATGATATTCGAACACCCCCTCTGCTTCTATCTTTTTTTTTCCTAAATTATTCTCAATGCACAAACACAATCATCTCGGATAATAAAACGGGGCAATATACTAACTCATGATAACTTAAATTTTGGGCATCTTCAAAATGAGAAATTTTATCATCTATCAGAAGTAAAACAATTAGTTAATGCTTGTATGATATAAATAATTAAATTTAATATAACTATTACTTAAAATAAATGCACATATATCATAATATTATTTTTTATTATAGGATTGATATAATAGATATTATGTATTCTAGGATTTTTCCTTCAAAATATCAAAATGGTCTTAGTGAGAAGTCAAAGAAGCAAAATCGATAAAACATGCAGCAATGAATCGCTTCTATTTTCTAGATAACTATTTTTAATTGTTTCTCAGTAGTCAAATTCTTAATCTATTTGATTATCAATTTCTGAAAATTAAGCAAAAAATTATTTGAATTAATATAAGAAAGTCAAGAAGCTGGGAAAATTTGCCGAAGAAGCCAGAAATCCAAGCAATCCAAAATCTTCCCTCGTCCTGTTTACATTATGATTTGCCAATTTAATTAATTATTCGTATTCCTTTAAAAATTTAATGTTGCACGCTTTGATATCAAAATGTTAATACAGTTCCCATAATTGGTTAATGTACAGATGATCTTGAAGGCACTGATAGCTTTGCTGGAGAAGAGTAGTTCAAGCCCATGCGCAATTGCGAAGTAGTAAATGAAAGAGAAGCACGAGGGTAATTTAAGAAATAAATAAAATAATGCTGCATTTATTTAGTGGATAAGGGAATCGGAATCGAATCATTGATAGTGTTTACTTTATAAAATAGAGTCACTAATCAGAATCGGAATCATAGGGTCCACTACAATTTGGGAATGAAGAATGGGAGACTCATTTCTGGGGGGCTTGGGAATGAATCTCTCATCCTTAAGATTGACCATTTTGTCCTACCCCAAAATTTAAAATGCTCATTTTGTCATCATTTATAATTAATTAATATATTATTATAACTAATTAATTAAAATATTATTATAATTAACTAATTAATGTACTATTATAATTATTATGTTATAATTATTATAATTAATTCATACATTATTAACTAATTAATATAATTACTACTATTAATTAATATATTAATATATTAATAAATTATTAACAATTATAATTTTTGAATAAATCATTACAATAATCAATATATTATTATAATTAATTCATATATTATTATTGTCTAATTAATGTAATTATTACTATTAATTAATATATTAATATATTATTAACAATAACTATTAATAATTATAATTTTGAATAAATAATCACAATAATTAATATATTATTTTTATAATTAATTAATATATTATTATAAAAATTATTAATACATTTATTATAATTAATAATAATAATAATAATAATAGTAGTAGTAGTAGTTATTACTACAATTAACTAAGGACATTTTAATAACTTGAAACAATTCAACCTATTCCGATTTGATTGCAAGATAAAATAAATAGATCAATCGAATTCCGGCCCATTTCCATTCCGATTCTTGTAGTTTAAGTAAATAACTTATTCTGATTCATATTTTAACTCATTTGCATTCCAGCCCATTCCGATTACTAATAAGTAAATGCAGCATAAATTAAAAAGTAAGGACTGATGAGATAAGGATGGGCTATTTGAACCCACAAAATTTCTCACTGCATCGTTTTTTAAATTAAAAATTTTATTGTAAAAATATAATTTGATCGATTACTTATTTGACCTCACTCTCTCCCTGATCTCCTTCCTTTATCAAAATTTATCATGATACATGAAGTACATATTGCATTTAATAAATGAAATTATTTTTAAAAAATAAAAAATTCAACCCTATTGTAATCTAAATAAAATGAAAGTATCAATACCCATCATGTGCAAATAAAAAATAAAAGTTTCTATACCATTTTGAATCTATTAGAATTTTTTTGGTCAAATCTCAATAGTATGGACACTAAATAATAATATCAGATAAATATGGCGATGTTATAGTAAAAACTAAGAGAAAAATAATGTTCATTTAGCAAGAAAAAATAAAAAAATTAAAAGAGAAAAAAACTAATTCAATTTTTATCAAATGTAATTTGTGATTTTTGAGAATTAATGAATTAAAATAATAAGTTAAAATTTGGTGATTATCTTAATTAAAAAAATCGATATTAAAAAGAAATTAGTATGTTCAAATAGCTATACCTTGCTCGTCAATTTGGTTGGAATGATGATTTTGCTCTTTAGCCACATTTAATCAGTGCTTGGGCCAATAAGGCGAGTTCAATGATCCGTAGAAATATTAGGTCAGCAACTTCGCTAATCCTATGGTTTAAGATTTATGAAGAAGCTAGGCATGTGGCTAGCTCTGTGATTTAAGATTTATGAAGAAACTAGTCATATGGCATCCTGCGGTTTTTTTTTTTTTTTTCCTTGACAAGAAATACCTGGCGCAATTTTGTAACCTAACCAAATTACACCACATGACAATATCGATCTATCTACTGGATCCTTTACTTGTAATTGGTTAGTAATCTGAAATAAGAACTCTCTTTAGCATATGTTCCATTAAGACTGTCATTGCCCATACAAATGTATAGGTTCTCTGGTTTGTATACTTTTTCACTAAGTTGAGTAAATATATTATATTTCTTTTAAAAGATAGAAAGGGAGGCAAACTTAAAATCAATATTTACTCTTTCTGAATAAGGTAATAAAATTACTTTGTATATTTATTCTTTGTTAGAAGACACGACATGCATGGCAACTAACTAATGGACGCGACGCGTCAGCAGTATACTTGACAACAATATATTAAACCTGGCGGAAAAATATAAATGCAAATGTGGAACAATCTAATAGACAACCAGACAACACTAATATACACAAGGAAAAATGAAAAGAAATGAACACCAAAAGAAACGCGGCAACAATCCATTGGAGGAGACACGGCAAAAATACATACGTGGCAAAAAAGACTAATGGAAACATGGCAGTGGACAACCAGTAGAAGAGAGAGTAAAGAGTATGCAGAGAGCGAACCAAACTTTCTCCTCATTATTTAAAAAATATATATGAGGATTAATTATACGCTGTTGTATTATCTTGTGGATGGTTTAGATAAGAATTGGACTAAATGGTTAAAGATAAATGGCAAAATCATGGCTAACCTTTGTTGTTATTATCAAAATCAAAACCATCCGTAAAAGAAGAAAAGAGACTAAGAAAGTGCAAAAGAGCAGCACTAAGCCACTAACCATAGACTGAAGGATGAATATTCTTCAACTCCATTGAAAGTAAAACATGGCCTTCGCCCTTGACCCCCATGCCTTCTAATTTAACAAGCCCAAATCTGCCTTGTTTCTTCACCGAAATTTTTTCCGGTAACGGAATCTTGGCTCTGCCAACTGCCGCAATCCCATTCGAAGTTCCAGGACGAGCAGCGCTCGAATTGAATCTAATCACCTCAATGTTCAAGAACCTGTAATCCGAAGGCCGCTCTATGGGTATACGAAAACTTTGTTTCCAAACAGGATCAAGAAGGCCTTTTTCAATGTGGGTGAAGCATTCTTTCCCTGGCTCCACCCAGAACACAATAAAATAGTTACGCTCTTCAATTGTCACATTGCTGTACAAGTCTATGTTTTCTGCATGATAGATTGTGCAGCTCAAGGCGACGTCGTTTGGCGAATTTGACATACTTGACGTTCTCATCCTCTTTCTGTTTCTACTTGAACGGTATTTCGGTTGGTCACTGCATTCATCACTTGTTACAACCTTTCTCGTGCCTGCCTGAACAACAAGATGGTATAAATAAATGTAGTAGTAGTAGTAATAATGAAATTAAACGAAATTAACTTGCCTGGCCATTATGAGCGCTCATGGTATTTTGGGATGAGGAAGAATAATTAACATATAAGAAGAAGAAGAAGAGATCGAGGAGGAAAAGAAGGAGAAGTTGGGAGAAAGTGTGGCTTTGTGTTAAAGAGAGTTTTAATTAGGGAGTGTCATTAATAATAATTGGCAATTGGGGTTAATATGGAAAGTTGATTAAAAAAGAATTTAATAAGAGGAGGAAGTCTTATCAGATTAATGGATTTCCCGGTTTTTTTTTTTCCCCTAAATTTTGCCTCGTTAATTTTTTAAGTTTTGTATAAAAAAACTTTGGGGGAAAAGAAAACTAGGGATTTGATATACGGACTACGGTGTTCAAAGGGAATTGAGAGAAGTAAATTCACGCTATGTTAGAAAAAATTAAAAATAAGTTGATAAATCGGGTGAGGCTATTTTACCATAAAACAAAACTTTAAACACCTCTTATTTAATAAATATTTTAATTAAAAAAATTACCAACATCGTAATTTACATAAGGACAATTTTAATATAACTCGGCATGTATACATACGTATACATTTACATGTGTGTATATATAGAGAAATAGATATAAAAAATAAAAAAGAAAAATTTATTGGACTCATAAATCCCTTTCTCTTATAAGAAGGGGATGCCCGTTTAATTTGGATGTTTGATTCATGCAATAAGAATTGAATGGTACAAAAACTATGAACCAATCGATTTTTTAGTTTGAACTAACCTGCTCGATTCAATGAGTATGTGTATGTGTGTGTAGATAAAACTTTAGTTATATATGTTTATACAATAATAATTAATTGTTATAAAGTTAAACTATAAGAAAAAAACACATACTCCCTAAATTTTTTAAAAAATAGTCATTTAGACCCTAAATTTTCAATAAAGGACAATAAAACCCTTTTAACTATAATATCTTTTCGCACTATTAATTAGAGATGGTAATTTAAGGATTTGGGTTAGGCTTTTTCAAGGCTAAACGCAGCCCAAGTTATTGACAGCAGACCTCAATCCCTCCAAAAATCCGTTCATACTTAAACGGGTCAAGCTGCCTAAAGCCCACAGGCGTGGGCCGGGTCTGGGCTTGGATAATTTTTATTAAAAAATGAATTTTGATAGAGTTTAAAATTAAAAAAAAATAAAGGAACACTTAAATTAAAAGATGATTAATTGATTATATAATATATAATAGGCTAATAATTAAATACATAAAATTTAAATTTTAAAATATAAAGCCCATAACATATAAAATAATTTTTTTAATAAAATATAAGCTTGAGCCCATATCCAAGCCCATCAACTATAGGTTTCTAAATTTTCAGCTCATGATTAGGCTCATTCACTGCGGGATAGGCCTAAAGCCTGTGGGTATGGACGGGCCCTTTACGGGTCAGGTCAGACACATAATTTTTTGCCATCTCTACTATTAACTCAAAAAAATTAATTTTAATTTTATAATAAAAAGAAATATAATATTAAAATAAAGGCAACAATACACACGTTTTAAAATAATTTCAATATTTAAACAATTAATATTTTCAATATTATATCATATTTAAATAAATTTTATAATAATTATATCAAACTAAATTTATAATAAATAGAAACATAATATTAAAATAAATATATAAAAATTTAAATTATTTTCTAATATTATATAGAATAAATTTAATATTATTAATACATGAGGTGTGTTTTATTGATTGTGTAATCATTTTAACCCAAAGATTTACTTAAAAGTTTCATATATATATTAATAAAAGATATAATAATTTATATTTTTAAAATTATTTTTATATATAAATAAATATTCTAATATTGTTAATCTATTAGACAAATTGAACTATATAAATTATATTTGTATTTATTAAAAATTTAAATTTAATTTTTTTAGTTAATATTTATAAAGAGTAGTTTAGTCAAAAAGGTATTTGGGTATTCCTTATTGAAAACTTAGGAGTCTACTATTTCTTCAAATCTTATATATATATATATATATAAAAGAATTGTCTCCTATCCTCCTTTGATAATCTCCTCCATTCTTCCATTCCATCCTCAAGAGTAACTATGATCAATTCAGTCATGTTTTCATGTTCCAATTGAACACTTTCCATTTTTTTTATTATTAATAAGGGAGAAGATTATTTTTTTTTTACTTATTTCTTTATTTTTTCCCTCGCTTTTATGTGTATATAGAGAGAGAGAGAGAGTATAAAGTAGGAATGTTTGTTGGTTCCAATTGAATTGCACAAAAAGCAAATGATGAATTTTAAGTGAAAAGTCAAAAAATTTAAAAATATATTAAATTTGTTAAATCACATAATATAAAATCAAACCAAATGAAAGTAATTTAGTTCAATTCTATACGATTCTAAAATTTAATTCACATTCGGTTCTAGTTTTCTAAAACTAATGAGTTTTGATTCGATGCAGTTTTGGGCCAGAACTAAACCAAACTGGATAGTGCCCAATCGTACTTACAAGCAAGGCCAATTTAAACTTTAATGGGTCTAACATGAGGCAATCCGACCCATTTGATACCTCAAATACTGCTTTTCAATTTGGTTTGATCGTTTGGGATTTTTAATTTGTGAAAGTACAAATATCTGTCACATTATTCGTTGTCTAAAGCATAGATGAGGCCGAATGGGCTAAAAAATAATAGTAAATACAAATATTAACTATGTCTATGATGCTCTCTTTTCTCTTTCATGGTTTTCTCTGTACAAGAAAATGTTGAATGGTAGTTTTCCTGGGCCTTCAGGGCTCCGATTTCTCACTCTAAATGAGTGTTAATGTTCCTTTTGTCTTGATCCTTTATCACTCTTTCTTCTTAGTGGCTGGTACATCATAAATTCATAAGTGAGAGAACTATCTCATGAGGGAAGTTTCTTTAAGGAAGTGTGCGAAGTTGGTTAGGTCTTTAAAGCAAAGGACTCCAAGCTGCCGATTTAAATAACTGGTGCCTCAGACTAATAAATGGATACAGAAGAACTAATAAGGAAGTGCAGGGCCATAACACTCGAAGGAGAGGAAGCTGACCACTTCACCTTTGAAGGCCAGATGAAAGAAAATGGAGCTTGAGCAGTAACAGGCTGTCTGGTGGGAAAAATTCTCCTCACAAGAGGAGTAAATCGTGAAGGGCTCAAAATAACTTTAAATCAAGCTTGGCGTACAGTCCGAGATTTTAAGATTGAAAGCCTGGGAATCAACATTTTCATGTTCAGATTCTCTTTGGAAGTTGACAAACAAAGAGTCCTAAACGGAGGACCGTGGCACTTCGATAGAGCTCTCATTGTGCTCTAAGAACCAAGTGTCATTGGCAGCATAAAAACGCAATCCTTTTCCTACACCTCTTTCTGGATCCAAATCCACAATGTGCCATTAATGTGTATGGATGTAAGCATCATCCGAGAACTGGGGTCAAAAGTGGAGAAAGTTGAATACATAGGAATAGACTCTCAAGGGGACTGCTTTGGGGAATTTGCGCGTGTCCGAGTCTCGGTAGACATCATAAAACCTCTAAGAAAGCTCATAATTTTAAAACAAGAAGGGGAAGAGGATATCCCGACGCCGGTTGTGTACGAGCGATTACCGAAATTTTACTTTTACTATGGATGCATAGGCCACCTCTACAGAGAATGTGAAGATTATAGAGGACAATAGAAAGAAGATCTACCTTTCGGGCCATGGCTGAAACCAACATCACTTGCAGATAGATTAAAACTAACCAGGAAATAAGAAAAATGGAGCAAAGAACAAAAGAGGGGAGAAGAGGAAGCCCCAGAGCCAGAGAGTGCAGAAATTCCCAACCCGAATTCAACCACATCGAATCCATATCATAAATCTGGATCTAAGCCAAACCAAGTTAATGGGGAAGCGAAAAGGGCACTAATAGGAGTGGAACACATGGATAGGATTACTGCAAACACTGACAAATCTAGGGGGAGCGAACCGAGGTCCCTGCAGAATGACAATGAAAAACTACACAGTTCAGCTGACAACTTTGCAATGATGGAAATCCAGGAGAAAAAAGCGGGCAATTCAAAAGAAGATGGAAAATGGAGGGAAACGGGAAAGGAAAGGAAATTTTGGTGGGCCAAAAAATGAAGCAGGCCCAGGAACAGACAATTGATCAAACGAGTTCAGAGGAAGAAGTAGTTGATAACGACCTGAGGTCAAAGAAGCCCAGACCCAACTGGAAGAGATGGAAAAGCCAAGCTCGGGATTTAAATAGGAAGGCTGGTAGTAGTACTGAACCTTCAAAATTAAAATGGCTAAGCAGCGAGACTAAATGAAAAAGCCCAGAGAATAAAAAGACCAAAACAGAAAGCCCAGTCAAAGAATTCCCCATTGTAAGTCCAATCAAATCTCCCCCAATGAAATTTAAACTTCTTTGAGCTAAAAGACATCCTCCAAAAGTTCAGGCCTCTGATTCTTTTTCTTTGTGAAACAAAACTGAAGCCTGGACAAATGAGGGATACGGGCAAGAGATTGGGTTTTGATAACTGCCTTGCAGTAGGCAGAAATGGCATGGGGGTTGGCTTGGCAATGCTTTGTGAAATACTAGTTATGCAACGCAAGAGGGGGGGTGAATTAGGTTTTTAAAACTTAAGCTAAACAAATTACACAATGGTTCAATCTAATGCCTTAATACACACAAAAACAATAAGTTTTATAATAATCAAATCAAATACAATAAATTAGGCAATGCTTAAAAGTAAAAGAATAAGGGAAGAGAATGCAAACACGGCGATTTTTATGTGGTTCGGTAATCCCCGCCTACGTCTACGCCTCCAGGCCAACCAAGCTTGATGATTCCACTATACAAGCCTTCCAAGGCTTTAAGTTATTTACAATTGACTTCAAGGTGTCAATAGACGTTTACAATGAAGAGATTATTACCCCAATCTCTTTATCCCGAGTGTTTCCCTTACTTGAACACACTCAATTTGATAAGAAATAAAAATTACACAAGAAACTCTCTATAAGAGTAGATTCACAAATAATAGCACAAAATGATTTAATCTATGATGATTTTACGAATTGGAAGCTCAATATATGTTATGGGATCTTGTTTATACTTGCATTAGTCTTTAAAATGAAGTTGGAGTTGAGTTTTTATAGTTAAAACCCAAAAAATAACCGTTATAGGCAAAATCCAACGCTCAAGCATTTAGCCGCTTGATTTATCAGGCTGGCCATTATGAACAGTGATGTTACCGTTATTTTTTAAATTTGCTACAGTTCTACTGTTCATGAAATTACATTTTTATCCTAAAATTTTTTATAATTATACTATGGCCCAAAAAGTCATAAAACTTTTTAAACAAGTCCAATTTCAGAATTTTTAAATAATATTCAATTTCCAAAACTTTTTAAAATTATTGTATAGCCCCAACTATAGCAAATCTTTTCAAATAGATCCTTGTTAATTTTTAACAAAATTATTATAAAAATTAAAATTCTCAAAACCTTTCACTTAGACCCTCAATCTTTTATATATTACAATATAGCCCAAAAAATTTAAAACTTGACAAATAAGTCCAACTCCAAAATTTAAAACTTTTTCATTTTAAACTAAATTTCTCAAATTCAAAAAATAATTATTGACTAAATAATCTATTGAGCTTCTCAAATGCTAAATCAAATATAAATTAAACATACCGGCTTTACAAGAAATTGTCGCAATAAATTGTTCGTTGAGCTTTAAACTCTATTCTTGATTTCGCCGTTGTCCTTTGAGAGTCTTGAATTTGATTTCACTTGCATAAACATTATCCTTAAAAAACTAGTGAACTTGTCAAATATAAAAATTATTAAAAACACTTAATACATGTGTTTGTTATCATCAAAATTATAACATGTCTAGCCCTTTAGGCTAACACCTTGGAATGAAGATTTGGAATTGGAGATAGACTCATACAGCAACCATCACATAGACGCTTTAATCAGAGGGGCAGATGACAAAACCTGGAGATGTACGGGGATTTACGGGCATTCTGAAGCGGGGCAGAAACGGCACACTTAGACTCTTTTGCCAAGGCTAACAGGTTTGTCCTCCCACCCATGGATCTGTTTTGGAGACTTTAACGAAATTTTAAACTTGAATGAAAAAATAGGAGGAAACGATAGAGGTTTGAGTATGGTAGCTGAGTTCAGAGCAACAGTGGAAAAGTGCAATTTAGTTGACCTCAAGTGTAGAGGGCACCCCTTCCCATGGTCAAACAAAAGATACGGACCTCATTTTGTTGAAGAAAAGCTTGATAGATTTTTTGGCACAAGGGATTGGGAAGCTGGTTAAATATAACTAATCATGTACAATCTAGACTGATGGTGCTCGGATCACTGCCCAATCATGTTCAATATGAATGATCGGGATAGAGTGGTGAATTTCAACTAAAAAACCAGCTGCAGGATTTACTACAAGGACATGTGGAGCCCTTATGAGGAGTGTCATCGTATTGTGCAAGAGAAGTGAGGAAGGCAAGATCGAGGGGGTAGACTTGATCCAGTTCGAAGCTTCAAAACGGTGACTCACAACTCAATGGCCCAGCTGCTAAAATGGAGCAAACATAAGTTCGGGAGGAGAAAATAAAAGTTGAAGCAGCTAAAAGGAAAGCTAGTGGAGATGCAGTCCACCCACATACAGTACGCAGAAGAAAATGAAATAAAGACCACAGAGAAACAAATCAAGAATTTGATGATGGTTGAAGAGATCTACTGGAGGTAGAGATCAAGAGTCGAGTAGCTCAAAAAAGGGGATAGAAACACTAAGTACTTTCATTCCAAAGCCTCCTCAAGAAAAAAAAAAAAAAGAACAGAATTTGAGGAGTGAGGAATCAGCAGAATAGTTGGGTTAAAGAGGGAAAGGAAACGGACAAGCTTTTCTGTGACTATTTTGTAGAATTATTCACCACATCCAGCCCTTCAATAGAGGAAATTTCAGATGCTCTAGCGGACCTAACCCCAACAATCACGACCGAGATGAACCAACAACTAGAGAGCCCATTCTCAGTAGAAAAAATACGCACAGCTCTCTCTCAAATGAGCCCTACGAAGGCCCCTGGTCCCGATGGCCTTCCTGTTGCTTTTTTCCAAAAGCATTGGAACTTGGTCAGGTATGGAGTCACCAAAACTTGCCTTCACATTCTAAATGACAAGGGCCCTTTAGCTCCTTTAAACCACACACACATTGCCCTAATTCCCAAAGTAGCAAAACCCTAGAAAATGACAGACTTCATACCCATAAGTCTATGGAACGTCATTTACAAAATTGTGGCCAAAATAGTTGCTAACCGACTTAAACACATTCTCCACCATGTCATATCTGAAACCCAAAGCGCATTCATCCTAAATAGATTAATTTCTGATAACACCATTATAGGATATAAATGCCTATATAAAATTAGGCATAGCAAAAATAAAAAGCATGGTCTCGTGGCACTCAAATTGGATGTTAGCAAAGCCTACGATAGGGTCGAATGGTCTTTCCTAGAACAAATCATGCTAAAAATAGGGTTTTCTAAGAAGTAGATGGACCTAATCATGAACTGCATCACCACAGTCTCTTTCTCGGTCATCATTAACGGAGTAGCGAAATGGTTGGTTCATCCGTAAAGAGGGCTGCGGCAAAGCTGCCCATTGTCTCTCTATCTCTTCATTACGTGTGCCGAAGTCTTTTCAAACCTCATCAGAAAGGCTGAGCAGCAAAAGTTAATCCACGGTCTCGAATTCAGCAAAGACCTTTCCATATCCCATTTATTGTTTGCCGACGACAGCTTAATCTTCACAAGAGCAACAGTGGAGGAGTGCAGAAATCTCAAAAAGGTATTAGAATGCTATGAAAAGGCCTCTAGTCAGTTTTTCAATATGGATAAATCATCCATGTTTTTCAGCAGCAAGACTAAATCAGACCATGTAGCAGCAATCAAACAAATTTTCTAACTCAACATTGTCTCCAAGCATGACAAGTACCTTGGCTTGCCATCAATGATAGGGAGGGGAACTAAAAGTTTTTTCAACGAGCTGAAGCTTAGAGTATTAAGCAAAATCTCAAGCTGGCATCATAAGTTCTTCTCATACGGTGGTAAATAAATCCTCATCAAAGCAGTGGTGCAAGCCATCCCTTCCTACGCGATGAGTGCTTTCAAACTGCCCTTGGGGTTGTGTAAGGATTTACAAAGGACAATAGCCAAATTCTGGTGGGGTTCAACAGATGAGAAAAGGAATATTCACTGGACCAATTGGGTAAACTTGAGCCAAACCAAAGTTAGAGGGGGTCTGGGGTTCAAAGATCTTTCATGCTTTAACCAAGCCCTTGTTGCTAAGCAAGGCTGGAGAATCCTTCAGGCCCTAGACTCCTTAGTAGCTAGAATTTTGAAAGCAAGGTACTTTAAATACGCAAACTTCTTGGAGGCTAGTTTGGGATCGAAACCTTCATACATCTGGAGGAGTTTGCTATGGGGCAGAGAAGTGCTAGATAAAGAATGCAGATGGAGGATAGGAGATGGCCAGCAGATAAACATTTTCAGCAACAACTGGATTCCGAGACCGTCGACTTTCAAACCCACAATGAACCCTAATCTGCCAAAAGGAACTCTGGTTGCGAATCTCATAGATGACAACAATTGCTGGAAGAAAGATATGATCTACCATTATTTCGAAAAGAATGATACATACCACATTATAAGCATTCCCTTACCAAGTTGATAGAGGAAAGATATTCTATTATGGCATTATGATAAAAGAGGAAATTACCTTGTGAAGAGTGGCTATCAGGTGGCTATCAAGCAAAAGCACCAAAACATTCCCAACAGCTCCAATCACAATCTAACTTTTTGGAACAACGTCTGGAAGCTGACTATCCATGAGAAAGTAAAGATCTTCCTTTGGAGAGCTACTAAGAACATCTTACCTACGGCTAAAAACCTTTGGAAGAAAAAGGTGATGCTGGAAGGAATTTGCCCAGTATGCAGGAAATACTTGGAGAGCACATCTCGTGCTCTTTTAAGTTCTAAGTTAGCAAGAAAAGTTTGGAAAAACTCCCCCCTGGGTAGACCAATACAAAGGGAAGACTCCACTGATGTCATCTCTCTCCTCCAATCCTTGCCCCAACTGTGCAGTGACCTACTATGGGTGATATGGAATGCCAGGAACAATCTGATTTTCAAAGCGGTTCAGGAAGATCCATCAAGACTGGTGGCAAGAGCAAATTTTGTGGCTGCTTCTGTTACGCGGATAAATCAACATGAAAATAACTTTTCTGCAAGCTTGTCTCCTTCCAAGCAAACCCAGTGGAACCCTCCCGAGGAAGGCTGGCTAAAGATCAACGTAGATGCTGCTCTGGATGAGGCTAACCAATTAGCTGGGCTGGGGGTCATAATTAGAAACAATGCAGGAGAGGCTATTGCTGCAGCTGCAAAAACTGTAAATAACTCCAGGAGTGTAGAAATTGAAAGAGCAAAAACAGCCCTTAAAGCAAAGGCAGTCTCAGTAATCCTAGAGTTTGATTCCAAAGGAGTGATTGAGTTTATCAACAACAAGAGTAACACTTTAACAGAACTATTTTGGGTGATTTCGACATTCAGGAGGCCAAGAGGAGCTTTCAGAATTTCAAAGATCAACATGCTTATAGAAATTGTAATTCTCAAACTCATTCATTAGCCAAATTAGCTCTCATGAAGGTAGACTCTTTTGTATGGCTGGATGAATTTTCAGCAGAAGTTGTGCACTTGTTCTCTCGTTGAAAAATGAAAGGCGTACTTTCTTTTAAAAAAAAACTATATTTATTATTAATTATGTACAAATCAAATTGATATACTTTGATATTATATGTCAATTGAGGTTTAAAAAAATAGCAAATTAATTTTAAAATGTTACACTTAAGTTTCATTTTGTGAGAGGGAGTCAATGAAATTCAACTTCAAATTTGTTAATTACTTATAGAACGAAAATATCACCACATTTCAAACAATTAATGAGAGATTCATCATGTTCATTTCATTTCTTTAATATTAATCATAATCTTATAGGTGTTTAGCAAATTGAAATATTAAGGGAAAAAAAAAGGAAGACAATATTCATGATCAGAATATGTGATCCATTAGCTTCTTGATAAAGCAAACCAACAAGCATGCAATAAGTTTAATTGTGCCCCATTTATTTCCTACATTAACAATCAAATCTCTCTCGTGTTTTTATTACTTATCTTACATTAGGTATGCCTAAATTATTTCTTTTATTATTGTATTTTTTTCTTTTGATTGGAGGTTTTAATTCATATCTCACTGCATGTATATTTTTAATTATATGTTCTAAATGACAGGTAGGGATCCCACCTGATCCCACTAATAGAGTGGTTTAAAATTATTTTTAAAAAAAAATTCCTCTCGAGTCAGCTGCGGCTGTCACTGGCGAAACCTCGGGTGTCTTTCCTACGAATGCCCCATATCCTCCAGCTCCAATAAGGATCGGTTTAACAGATGCTACACCTTCCTTTCCTGCATTTTGTGTATGCTTAATTATTTTTCAAAAAATTAAAATGACCACGCAAAAATGAATTTGAATATAATAAAATATAGGATACTAAATGATTCCATTTTCATGTGTTAATGTAATGACACCTATAATTAATCATCTATTATACATATAATGTAGCTAGTTAAGATCATAAATGTATATATTTTCTATCTTTTTTGCCTCAGCTGTAGTGAGTTCAGCAGCAAATCCTGAGATGAATAAGCCAACAAGAGATTCAGCAGGTGTGCTACTCCCACATGCCATTCCGAAAACCAAAAAATTTGGATCAGAATCGGAAAAATCACTCCAAATAGGATACTAATTAATTCTAATCAATGATTATCATTTATAATTTAAATTCATGAAATAATAATCTGATGAAAATTTAATAACTTACCTGCCTTCAACGACCTTGGCCAGAACTCGAAGAGCAACATTCATTAAGGACCCCATAGAGGGGTTCCTGAGTTGAGAGGATTCCGAAAACACTTTGTATGTCTGCATGATATATGCATACAAAATCGAAACAGAACGATAAGTGATCGATCACATACATCACAACTTAATCAATCGATGAAAATAAAATTGAAAATATCCAGAGCAACTTATAATGATAATGAATATTGCAGCTGGCATTCGTTGATTCTTGCCTTTCTTGTGTCATTAATTTTGTCCGCATGGCAATGAAAAATGACCAAAAATGCGAAGGTGGTGGCTAATACTGGCAAAAATTTGGCCATTATTAAGTTTCTGCCTGCACTATGGATATTTTCTCTTCGTGTTTTTTTCTTTTTCAAAGGAAAGTGGTTATTAACAATATGCGAAAGAAGTCAGAGGGAGAGAAGTATTTAACATAGATTTTTTTTACGTTAATTTGTGGCTTTCTTATTAAAATTTATTGGTAGCATTAATAATTAAATATTATTTATTAAAAAAATCAGTCTCTTTGTAATTAGGGTTGGCAAAATATGGGTTTGGGTCGGACTCAAGTGATAAAAATAAATGTTTATGAGTGAAGTGTTATAATATGACGTCATTGATGAAATAAAACATTAAACATTGTGTTATAGTCCAATAATGTCAAATGGAGTTGAACATTGACAGCCTGGCTTCACCAAAAATGAACAAAAATGCTCTTTCATTTTTTATTTTTTTTTTGGAATGAGAGTACTCTCTCCTTTAAGAGAAAATGAAACAGGTTTTTATTAATCGATGCTTCTTAATGAACAAGATTTCCCTTATTTTTGAAGATTTATCCTACTCTTATTTATCAATGCTCTCTGCAACTGATCACTGGACTCGCGGTGACTACAACAAACACATGAGAAAAGACTAAAATGAACAAATTAAGCAACCGCAAATAGGGTTAGCAAAAAAGCTTGGGCCAGCTCGGTTCGCATGGGTTAGGCTTGGATATGGGTCCAAAAATTCAAAACCCATGTAGATTGGGCTCAGATAAGGGCCTAGAAAAAATGTTGGGCTTGGCCCGAGCTTTTTAATTTATAAATAAAAATAAATTAAATTTAAATTAAAAACTCAAAAGATTAAATTAATATATTTTTATATTAGTTTTTGTGATTTAAGAGAAAAGTTTCTATCTATTAATTGCTCAATTTAAAGGCATGGTGTACAAACTATTACCGCATCTGGCTCAGTCTGTGTAACAAGATATTGTTAGGATCACATTGTGACACTCAAGATTTCACACGCACGCTGGCTAGAATTTGGTAGATGTTGTTTTAAAAAGGACAATCTGGTACCGCGTGTGCTGATTAGAATAAGTGGCAGCCCAATGATAAAAAAAAAGCATGTCATGTTGAAAATGGCTGTAGCAAGTAGGCCGGCCTCAGTGAAATTTTTTAATAAAAAGTAAATATAAAATGTTATGATTTTACAAATATCTTGAAATTAAATTTTTTAATATACTTTTTAGCATAGGCTTTTAAATTTAAATAAATAATATATTTGTTTTATGTTCATAATTTATTAAATGAATAAATAAATATCATAATTTTAATAAATAAAATTATAAATAAAAAATTTTACGATATTAATGTTTCATCTATGAAATCGTAACTTAGTTAATAATTAATGGAGATATGTTTCATTTGTAAATGAAATATTTTCTATATTTCTAAGAAAAAAAATTATGAACAAAATATTTTTTATGATAAATTAAAAATTACATTTTCATTCAATAGAGTTCAAGTACAGTTATAATATTGGTAGTTCAAATAAAATTAGGTGTAATTATAGAATTAAATTTATGTATTATTATATTATGATTGGTTATTGTGAAATTAAATATATAATTATAAAATTATGATAAAATAATAATAAAATATTAATTGTTCCTCTTCGTGTTAATTACTCTTCTTCTTCTTCTTAAACATATGAGTTTTTTTAAACATGTTGAAAATATAGGCCGGGCCGTGCCAATACATGAGCCTTAATGGGCCGTGGCTTGATTCACGCCCGTTGGCCATCCTTAATTCTATCCACCTAGTACTTGAAATTGAGTGTAATTATGGGTGCAAAGCACGTTGACAGTCTGAAGCTACCCCGGTGGGGCAAACTATGATGTTGTACTGCGTTTGTAGTTTTCATCTCTTATTTGCCCATTATTTTAACAAGAATCAATTTATAATTGCTTCACACCTTCAAAGACTTGGCCGATTGATTTTTCAAGTAGTTTTTTAATTAGGTACCTGAATTTAAATTTTGGGAAAGATTAATTAGATTTTCAAGTATTTTTTGAATTGACTATCTAAATTTAAATTTTGAAAAAAATAAAAAAATTTAAAAAATTGTTTTAAATTTTATCCACCCTCCTATTTCTGATGAAAAATTAAAAATATAACACGTTCAAAAAAAAAAATTATAACTAAGAAAAAAGATTCATTTAGAATGTCTACTTCTGCTTTAAGTAAATGCCAAGTTGGTTGCCAATTAAATAATGACAAAATAAAAGTGCCTTGAATGAGAGCAGAGCGGATACGCAAACCAATAAGTCACCAAAAGGCAATTCTACAAGGGCAAAGATGCGCATTTGCCAACAATTTGAAGTAAGGGTAAATCGGTCATATCACTGTCTGGATTAGCAACCTACCAGCGTCTCTTCAATTTCTTGAACGAAACAACCGAAACACCGCGATGGTGACTTTTAAAGCGCAGCGTCTGATGATACAGAAAGCCAAAAGCATGCGCGCAATTACATTAAGTTTCTCTCTCTGTTTAGAAACTTAGATCGATTTGCAATTTATTTTCCGAGAAAATAACGCGTGCGAAATTTTCTCGGGAAAGCTGTGTTGACTATATTATGTCGGACGCTTTGATCAATGGACTGGCTGGTGCTGGTGGCGGGATCATCGCTCAACTCATCACTTATCCCCTACAAACTGTACGATCAGTTCCTGATCTCTACTTTTCATTTGTTTAATAATTCTTTTGAACTAATTTTTGTAATTTTTTGGTGGATCTGTGTATAGGTAAATACTCGTCAACAGACCGAGCGTGATGTGAAGAAAGAGAAGAGGAAGCTAGGAACTTTCGCACAAATGTGTCAGGTTGTTTTAATTTTTAAAAAATTTCTTCTCGTAATTTTTTTAATCCTAATTTTATTAATGTATTCAGTTTTGGTGGTAAAAAAAAAAGGTAAAAAGTTCTAGTAAAATTTGTTATATGTTTCAATAAAAGCTGAAATTAATGACCACAAATTAGCATTGGAAGCTGAGTAGGAGTTAGAGTTTAGAAAGATGGAGAAATGTAAGCCGTGTTGATCTTTGATTAGTTTATGTGCAGGTTGTAAAACATGAAGGATGGGGACGGTTGTATGGAGGTTTAACACCGTCTATTGTCGGCACAGCTGCGTCTCAGGTGAGAGAGGGCTTTTTTTTTTATTTTGGAGAGTTAATTCTGTTGGAACCATGTGAAATCTGCTTGCTAATTCTGTTTTGAAGGCATAGTTTTGTATACTTGTGTGTTTGAGAATACATGGGATGTTGAGTTGTTGATTTGGTTTCCAAGAATTTGAAAGAGCAAGTGAACTGTGGGAAGTTTGGAACTATTTGAGTGTGAGTTAATTTAGATTTAATTGGATGATGGAAAAGATAGATGGTTGCTGAGATATTTGTTGGGTTATAAATTTAGGAAAATGAATATTATTTGAACAAATTGCTCGTGCACAACGGCAGAGAGCAGACATGATTGATATATTATCTGTATTGCTTTTGTTTTTTATACTTCTTATGATGTTAGGTAAATATCCATAACCATATTTGACTTTCTGGAGCATTTATCAGCTTTCAGTACAGTTGTGGCTTTCCAAGCTGTTAAACTTAGATTTTACATTCACAACTACCCCGCTGATTTTACTTAAGGTGAATAAGTCATATTCAATGTGAAATTCAGATGAAAATTAAGTCAGAGATCTCCCTTAAACATTAAATTAATATTTTAAGACCTTCTAATATACAAGCTAAAGTTTTTGGGTTACTCAAGTCTTAAGTCATTACTTATCCTGGATCTGGACCCTTGGGGCTGGGTTATTTGCAAATTGAAATGTCTCAGTTTGTTGCAATGCTTTACATGTTGCCATTAGATTCCCATTACTTTTGTCTCAAAACAATACCTTTTCAGTAGTAAGTCATAAGGAATAGGTTAAAAGCTTTTTGTGGATGAAGTGGTTTTTGTTTCCTCAGTTTTGATGCATCACTTACTTTGAAGCTATGATTTCTTATGTATTCGCCATTTCTATGATACAGGGTGTTTACTATTATTTCTATCAAATATTCAGGAATAATGCTGAAGTTGCTGCACTTGAGCATAAAAAGAGAGGGATTGGTGATGGATCAGTTGGGATGCTTTCATCACTTGTTGTGGCTGCCTTAGCTGGGTAATTTTATGGAGTTCCTAGTGGATTTCGTTCACTATATATCTCTGAACTTTAAACAATTGGAGCCATGTGGGCTGTTCTCATTTCTCATTTACAGTACTTGAACGTGGTAAACCATATTTAAAAAATAATTCAGTTTTTTTAGTAATCAAATTGAAAATCAAGTGAGAACGCATTCTTTGGCTATGAGTTTCATCTATCTTTTGTTTCTTTGCCTAAATACATTGATGCATTTTAATGCTTAAATATGGTTGATGCTTTCTTTTCATAGGTGTGTGAATGTGTTGTTGACAAACCCTATTTGGGTAGTTGTTACCCGCATGCAGGTAATTTACATACAAACTGAAAGATAAGCATCCCATCCTGCCTCTTTCTCTCTATAAGATCACTTGTATTTTTTTCATGTTTCAAGCTATTCTTGGCTTCTTGCGCTGCAGACTCATACAAAAACATTGAAGAAATCCAGGCCCTGTCATTCAGAGTTAACTTCTTCAGAAAAAAGTAGTCGTGCAACAGTTGAGCCTCCTTCTTTTGCTACTAGCCATGCGGTGGGTACAATCAAGTTCATTTCATAGTTCTTTATGTTGTTTATGCAATCCTCTGATAGAATTCATCCGATATGTATTCGATGCGGAATATTTACAGATTCAAGAAGTCTATGATGAAGCCGGACTATGGGGCTTTTGGAAAGGTGTATTCCCCACATTGATAATGGTACGTAACAACTTGCTCCTGCATGTGCCAATGATGCATCACTGACTTCTTACTATTGCCCACAGGTCAGCAATCCTTCGATTCAATTTATGTTGTATGAAACCATGTTAAAAAAGATAAAGGAAAGACGTGCCTTGAGGAAGAAGGGTAACAGTGGAGTAACTGCTTTAGAGGTTACCTTTTGGTTCAGTTTTCTATCACCACCTTTCTTTAATCCCAGCATTCTTAACTCTGTATTAGGTGCTGGCATATTGTTTTCTACCCCTATAAAGTTATTTTGAATTATTATATAAGCTGAGTAAATTGCTTGATTTTGCCAGATATTTCTTCTAGGAGCTCTGGCAAAACTTGGAGCTACCATTGTAACATATCCACTTCTTGTTGTAAAGGTATATGAAAATAAGTGTGTAGAAGGTGTAATCTTATTTTATGAAGTAATGTATTTCAGAGTGCTGACAATTAATTTCCTCTCAGTAAAGATTCCCATGTTTTTCCGCTGAGTTGGTTCGAGTATACATGAGTAAGGGACTATAAGTTTTTTCAACTTCTGTTCCTTCCTATTTCTCCTTTCTTTGTAGGCGAGACTTCAAGCTAAACAAGTTACAACTGGGGATAGAAGGCATCACTATAAAGGTTTGGGTTTTTATGATGAAACGTCTCATGTGATCAATTATGCCAGGATTGACTGGAACCTTAAATTGCTCATGTTCTCGCATGACCCACATGATATTCTTAAGAAATCTAATCTCATTCCTCTTTGCATTTCTTACTTTCTGAGTTTCCATTTTGTGTTTTGTTGGTTTATTTTCTTCTTGTTAATATAGGCACATTGGATGCCATTCTGAAGATGATCCGACATGAAGGATTCTATGGCTTTTACAAAGGCATGGGCACGAAAATCATGCAAAGTGTCCTTGCAGCCGCAGTATTGTTTATGATTAAGGAAGAGCTTGTCAAGGGGGCTCGGTTCGTGCTTGCCCAGAATAAGCTGAAGTCAAAGTCTCCATGACAGTGGCTTCATCTTGCTGCCCCCTTGCCTTACTTCGTCGAAGCTATTTAGCCAAATGTTGCTAGTTAAATTATCAATAATTTTGTACCTTGATATAAGAGGGATATACATAAATGGATTAGCAATTTAGCTTAGGAACAATCAGTCTCACAATTAATATCCCATTCTTTTTGGGTAAGTGTTTCATTATGCACCACTAATTGATTGTGGAAACAAGATGATTCAAAGCCCAATCAAGGTTTGTCGGATGTGTACCATTGGAAATGCTCAAAAAAATTGTATGATAACATTCTAGAAACACGATTTAAATTCTATTTGACCCGCCTTTTCCAAGATTTAACATTCCCTTCTTTGATTTGTATGCATGTATTTGACTAAACTTGATCAACTTGCGATGGTTTTCATTTTTCCCCCCTTACAATTGGATGCTTCATTTCAGTCAACCTAAAGGCAGGTAAGTTGACTAAGACAATTAGACGACTCGATTATGCCTAGGGATGGCGTTGGGATGGGGTGGGGTGGGGGTGGGGATGCCTATCCTATTCTCCACCCCATTAAAAGTTTTGTTTCTATTCTCTATCTCATTCCCTAATAGCAGCGTGGGGATGGGGAATTCTCATGTAGGGAACAGTTTTTTCATTCCCACTTCATTTATTTATTTTATAATAGATATAGATATATGATTTCAATAAATTAAAAATTAAAACTTCAATTAAATCATTACCATATTACTAGGTATTTAAATTATGTAAAAAAAATCTCTAAATATATGTAGTAATATCTTGAAATAATATTAAAATTAAAAAATATTTGAAGAGAGAGAAAAGAAAACACAATAATATTTTAAGGTTAAAAAAAAATTATATTTTAAGGTTTTTTTTAGTTATAATCTATTTGTATAAAGTAAAAATAAAAAAAAATTATTAACTAACATTGTAATTGATAAAACAAAAATTATTAAATAAAATTTAAAAAAAATATCTATATATAATGAGGATTGGGGTGAGGGTGGGGTGGGGAGTACAAAATTAAATCCCACCCCATTAAGAATTTCAGAATTATCTTTCATCATTCTCCACCCCATTCTTCAAAAACTATTTAAAATCCACCAATTTAGGGTGAAGTCCCAAACCCACAAAGAATTTTGTTATCCCTAATTATGCCTTTTGACAATTATTTTAAGGGGCTCGCCGTGTCGTACAACATTAAAAATTAAAACGACGCCGTGGAAGTGCAGAAAACGCCCATCTTTTCCACAACGTATCATCCGTTTTATAGAATACTTCGGCTTTAAGCTGCGACAATCAACAGGGCACAGCTCTGGTATTCACTGAAACCGTTTAAAACATGCAAGAGAAAAAATCATCATCAACATCAACAGAGATGGCGAACAAAAACCCTAAGAAGGCCAATCTATTGGATCACCACTCCATCAAACACATCCTCGACGAGTCTGTCTCCGAGGTACCAAATAATCAATCCTAGATCCATTACTTAAATCAATCAATTAATTGATTATTTTTATTGATTGTGATTTTTTTTTTTTTGTGATGTAGATTGTTACGAGTCGCGGGTACGTTGAAGATGTGAGAATGAGCAATGTGAGGTTGTTGCTTGGAACGATTATTATTGCTATTGCTTTGGTTGCTCAATTTTACAAAAAGAAGTTCCCTGAGAATCGTGACTTTTTGATAGGTTGCATCGCATTATATCCTTTTTATTTTTGTTGTTTTGTCGTTAAATTTAGCGAATTCTTGTTGGATTCTGTTTGGTTGATAAGTCAATGGTGGAAATGGAAGAGATTATGGGTCTGATTTGTGATTTGAGATTGTTTAGGTATTGGAGATGTTATGGGATTTTATAAATTTATTTTTGTTATTGGAACTAGACATACTGAAATTTCACAATTTGGTACTTGATTAAACAAACTTCTAGCCATTTTAATCCATAATGTGGCTATTGGATTAGCTGGAGTGTTCTTTTACTGGAGAATTAAATGATTTAGCACACATTATCTGTATATAGCATTATACCGTATTTTATTTAGTTGTTATCTTTGCAACCAAATGGAAATGGATTTATATTTTGCGGGAATTGATTTTTTTCTATTTTTCTATTCATCTAATGATTTTATTTGCAAGTGAGTTTGATCCTTGACTCTGGCAAGTATATAGTTTTCAATGGGATACTGCAGCTAATCATACACACTAAGGAAAAGAACGCAATCTTGTTTACCTATCCTCCTGAGGTAAGTTCCTCATTTCAAATGTAATATCTTTTTTAATGGTAGATACTTTGTTAGATAACATGTTTATACTTTTGGATTCATATAGTGTTGCAGTGCCTATATTGTGCAATGGGATGAAGTTTTGAGTTAAATCTTTGGACATGAGTCATGTGATGGAACTAAAATGTCAATGTATTCATAAAGCTTATTTTGAATTTCTCTTAAAGATCCTGCTAAACCTACTGGGACTGCATATTTGCATTGCATAGATGTCTTAAATTGGATGTCTATCTTAATGCTTAATTCACTGCTGACTGACGGCTACATAATAAAAAGAAATAAAAAAAAAAAATGTGACAACCCTGTAACTCCCTTAATTTATATGGAGGCAAATTGATATAATCTTGTGTATTTTCAGAATGTAATATTAGACTTCAATAATCAACTTCAATAATCAACTTTACTAGAGTGTGTGTGTATATAATGGAATGTTTTGTGTAGGAATTATTACAGTTGTACATACTTTTTAGGGGAAACAAAAATCGAATTGCTTTGTAACTTTACTTGTGATGTCAAATATGGATTACATGAGTATTTGCTTGCTGAATTGTATGATATTGAAAACATTCTGCAGAAGTTGTCTAGGAGACATGCATATTAATTTGATTAAATTATTTTGTTAGGATGGTAGTGGGGCCATAGGTATGTTGCCTAATAGTGGATGACTTGGCTAGTTGATGTTTATGTAATTCTTGATTGGTGTTGTATGTGTAAATCAAAGTCTCACTGCAGCATTTATCTAATTCAATCTTTACTTTAGCGAGTAATTTTCCAATAACGGATAAAGTAAGGGATAGATTAAAAGACAAGAGAAACACACTCCAATGCAGTGTATTTTGACCTGGGAATTTGTGTTTTTTCTGTCTTTTAGTCTGGCCCTGATGTTAATATCGTAAGGATCCCTTGTTAGATAATGACTCTACCTTAATTGGTTTAGATTTGGTTTATGAAGGTTACACCAAGTTTTGGGAGCGATCTTCTGTATGGGATAAACCTAGGAACAAGGACAGATAGTGCTGTTTTGCCATCTTTGGAAGGCAATTGAGGATACCATTTGAGAATAGAGACTTATTTCAGAAGGCCCACAGGTGTCATTCAGATTGCTGCTTATTTGGTGGAGCTCTTTAGACCCGCCCCATAAAAAGATGGAAAGAGTGCGCCTCCAACATCTACGTGACTTGGGCTTTTCCTATTTCATTTTCTTGATCTTTATTCATCTTAGGTTTGCTGGGTTAGGCCCTGCTAGTCTAGTAGTCTTGTTTGTATCTTTGGAATTCTGCTTGTCCATGCTAATTGTGTTAGTGTGTTGCACAAGGTTCAGGTTTTACGTACTATGCTATGTCTTGCTTCACAATTAACTAACCTCTGCTCCTCAAGTGCATCTTTTGAGTGGAATTATATAAACTTTTGATTAGTTTTCAATTGGCATCCCAGTTTATGAATGCCCTGGAATTTGTTTTGGATGTTTTTCACTTCTACTTCAGCTGTAATGTTGTGAGAATTCATTTAGTTCTCGAGTCACTTTGGATTGGCTTGATGAGTTGATGGTATTCAAGTTCATTTCATTCTAGTGGGAAGAACTGGCTGAAAATGTTGCTTGTAGGCTTATATTCTGCTCTATAACTTAGTAGTGAACTTTTAAGTTATAAACCTCAGCGTGTTTTCTTATGTGCTCAGATTGGTTTGTGGGCCCTGCCCCCTCTCTTTTTCTAGTAATGGAAGCAAAAATCTTTCATATTATTCACATGGACAGTGCTCCAATATTTGAAAGACATTTGGCATATGTAATTTTTCACTGCATTATTCCTATTCACCATCTAAGGGGTAAATTTTTTGGCCAGGGCTCCTTCACTAGCACTGGTTTGGTGGTTTCTTCTAAATTGCCAAGGTTTTCTGATCTCTACACGCTGACAATAGCGAGCGCGGATCCAAAATCAATTTCTGCTGGGCAACCAGTAGAGTTTACTAAAAGCGTCACCCATTGGTCTCTCACTCTCTAACATACACACTTCATGGATTTTCTATATTATGGATTCTCACTGCTATGTGGAACTGTACATTCATGCTCTTTTATATATTTTGCAGGTTCGCCAAAGATGGAGTTCTGGTGGAGGGCTTATTCTGGAAAGATGTTCTCGCACTCCTTGATGAATATGCCATAGAACCAAAGAAGAAAAAGTGATCATAAAACTTAAGATCTCCTATCATAGGTTATCGGTTAGAGATATCCAGTAACATTATGATTTGATATGGATGTTATTCATAATCAGGATTCTCGTATTGGAAAATTTTGAACCAAACCAATGAATGGAATTTTCATTAATTTATATTTGTTTTAACTTTGTTGATATCCTTGAATCTTGGTGGGTATTTCCTATAGGTATTTATATATATGATACCTCCCAACTCTCATGAAAGTTTTGCCTAAAAGTTTACGCAATTCATTTGAAAATCATAGGGGTAGTCAATTAGGAACTCAATTTTATGGTTGTGCCCCACTTATAGCGTCTCGCTCCCATCTCTCACTGTCAAACCCCATCATTGTCACATCAGGTAACTTGCATTTTCCAATAAAAAATCATTGGCTTTATTGACGATCACAAGACAGCGTCATGGTCGGTCTTTCATTGCGCATTATAGGAAACCTTCCAAAGGATTTTTCATGCGAGAAGACCAAAGAAATGCATTTTACGTTACGCTTCAATAGAATGAATTTAATAAGGTTAGAATACGCCCCATGGTTGATCGAAGGTCCGCCTTTCATTGCGTACAACATATGTTGATTAAGATTGGACAATAATTTAATGTTGATTAAGATTGCAAAGCAGCAAACAATGAAAAATGATATTTAACCAGAAAGTGGATGTATTAAGTTAGAGATGATGGCATTGAGGTATAAGCAATATTACTGTGGTGTGAATAGTGTTATTATATTATATAAACAGTAATCTCATTTTTATTTTTGTTGGTGTCTTGTTGTTGTTCAAATATGAGTACTTATTAGATATTTCCTTATGAGTTACTTATTATAGATATACATTGAGTCGGTTCTCTCTCTCCTAATCTAACTTTTTACCCTAGCAAAATATAAATAAATAAATAGTTGTTTATAGATAGCAAATAGGGGTGGCAAGAATACCCGCTCAGTCCGGACCCCAACCGCACTCAGGTGTTGTGGGCCGAGTATGAAGCGGGTAGATCTTGGGCATCACTTGATAAACCCGAAACCCTAATTTTATTAAAAAAATATTATAAAATATATACTATTTTAAATATTTATATTTATTTGACTCATTATTACACATATATAAAGTTTTAAACACTTAAAGTTTATATTTTCATGTCAAATTTTATTAAAATAAATTTAAAACTTATAAAATTACCAAAAAAAAAACACATATAATATTAAAAAATATAAACCGAGACCGGATAAAAACCCCAGATAACCCGACCCGGCATTGACAGATCCCAGTGGTCCGATCATTATACATACCCTACCAAATTTTGCCATCCCTAATAGCAAATCTTAATCATATATAGGTGATCATGTACCTATGATACATAATTTTTAAAAAGTGCTAGCTTAGATTAGCAAAAATTTATTTGTTCATTTATTTTTACAGCAAATCCACACATGTCGTTAACTTTTTCATTATCCCTCAAAAACTTTTTGTTACGTACAGTTAATGTTATACATCCATATCGCAAAGGAATGGTCCAGTTAGCTTATTGTAATCGCGATAGATGAAACATTAAAATTCAATGAAATATATAAATTATCACTTCACTACTTTCACAATTATAATATATCAAATGATTATAAAAATGATTATGGCCTATCATTTTATAGTGGAGTTATTAAAGCAGGATTGAGGTCAAGAATAGATTTTCAAGTTTACAAAAGACTAAAGTGTTGGTAAACACTAACCATCAGAATAAACTATGTTAATGTGATTTTTCACTTATATCATAGAAAATATTTTATATCTTTAATAATTTTGTTAAAATTATTATTTAAAATTTATATTTATTATGTATTACTAACTTTTGTTTAATAGTTATATCTTTTTTTCCACAGCAGTTGTAGCTTAAAAGCTCCAGCATCTCAATCCCAAACGCACTCTAAGTATTAACACCCCTCCAAAGTTCTCATCGAAACCCTTTCCTTACCTCAACCCATCAAATAAGTAGACAATTTAATATATTTATTTTAATTCCATAAACACCCTTAACAACATAAAAAAGAAAAAGGAAAAAAAAGTAAGCAACCATATCCAGTAAAAACTTATCCTTTTACTACATAAATGACAAACTCTTCCTTGTCAACACCAAAAAATTCATTATCAACACCAAAAAATTTGCATGAGATTGCATTTTAAAGAATCCAACAAAAATAAAAATTATTTAAATGAAAATGCCTAACATTAATTAATAATACAATTTCTTTTTGCATATAGGAATTTAAGTGTCTGTTCTTCACTCAGAACAATAATTAGAAATAGAAGATCTTTCATTGATAATGAGTTTGATCGATATGCTACAATTTTATCTTAGAGATGAGAATAAAAGAGAACAAACTTTACAATTTAGTATTTGATTGTTATCTGTGTTTTTAAATATCAAATCACCAAAATTTTTATCTAGTAAAAAATCAGTTGGAAACAAAAAATACATATTTGTGCATGATGGAAAGAGATTGTTCAATCGTGGAGTTTAATTTGAGAAGAGCAAAGGTATGTATGAAATGAAGTATATGCAGAAATAAAGTATGTGAAGGTAAAATATTAAAATTATTTAATGGGTTTTTATGAGAAAAGAGGTTTTGTGTGAGTTTTGAAGGAGTTCTAATAACGTCACTCATCATTTTAATATAATACTTGTTATAACCATTTGAAATTGAAACACTCGTGCTTGTGATTATAAGGCCAAACATGGCTTATTGTTTTACAAGCGCTCAACTGCCTACTTCATTCGAGTACACCTGCTAACTTCGCTAATTTACTCCTTAGAAAGAAAATTAATTAATTTAAAAAGGATTATCATTATTGATGAAAAATACAAGAATAATAATAATTTTTAATTTCTATTCGTTTGAAAGAAAAAATTTTAATGCTAAATACACGCTTTTGATTTTAGACTTTGAGAGGTATATTTTGATCCTAATAAACTACTCGTTAATTTTGAGAGGCACATATTGATGGATTTGCATCCCTGTGTATGGGCACGCACAAGAGAGAGTCTCTATACTTATATTCTATCTATATATCCATGAGTAATTAGGTACAAACATTTTATATCTTAACTCTCTTTCCTATGTAGGAAGAGTGTATTTTTCTTTAATTTTTTCAACTTCACAGGTATAGTTTGACTAAAAATTGTTTTATTTATTTTAACGTTATTTTGAGAATATAAATATATCATTTTGAAATATTTGTAAGTATTTGTGGAGTAGTACCTTAAACAGCTTCGACTTTTCACTTATACTAAGTAAGTTGCACTCAAAATTATGCCTCAAAATAACTACTTGTGCTCTATTTTTCTAGCTTTAAATTGATGGGCTTTCTCTTTTTCTTTAATATCCTTGACGGGTATTTCCTATATGTTATTTATATGATGCATCAAAATAAGGTGGCTCAAGTTTATGCAATCCATCTTGATTTGGATGTGTGAAAATCATAAGCAGACTCAATTGGCAACTCAATTCATTGTTATCGGAAGAATATTCCCAATTTTGTGCCCCACTGGCCATTTGTAGCCTCTGATTCCCGTCTCTCACCTGAAGCCCTATTGTCACATCCAAGTAACTTGCATTTTTCCGATGAAAAGATAAGCGTAACTTTCACTAACCTCATGGTCGGTCCATTTCGTACAAAATATATAATATAGTATTGACAATATTTAATATTAATATAAGTGATATTACAAAACATTAAATATCTCGGTACGAGTTGTACATACATATAGGTAGGTTTGGGTTCTTTCTCTCATAATCTAATTCTTTACGTTAGTAAAATATAAATTAAAAATTAGTCACGATCAAAATAATAATAAAAGAAGATAAATCCTAACTCATATTTCATATAAGTTACACCAATTATATGAACAGTGAATGGACTCTATACCACTTATTATTCATGTGATTAGTTATAACTCATATGAAATGTAAATTAGAAGAATTAAAAAAAATAAATATTAATCGTATTTAAAATACCGTCTTGATGTACAAATGATAAATTCTTGACAGACATGACAACCTCATGTTAGAGAGGATTTCATCTTTCCATTTTTACTGCAATCATCAAATTTCAGAAAATTTTCATCGTACCTAAAAAATTTCTATTATCCTAGATCTTTTACTGCATGACAAGTTCTGGATAGCAAAGAGCCGGATGCTAATTGGGAACGAGATGTAAAAGGGCAAAAGGAGAAGAAAAGGAGCCCGTCCACTAAAAACACATTTTATGTTTTCATTGGTGGTCCAAATTTCACTCGCCCGTGCCGTGATTGGCATGTGGTTACTGTGCATATTATTTTTGTTACAGTTAAGTCCAGCTGGGTAAGACAATCAATGGTGAATTATTGACGTGGGATCCACTTAGAAAGGAGCATTTGTCACACAGGTTTGAGTCACGGGGTCAAACTCCAGAAAAGAAGAAGTCTAAATTAGTAAAGTAAATTAATCAAAACCTCTTTCGCTCCACATAATTGGCCGATTAACAAACCTAGTATAAGGACTAATTAAAATAATACACCCGTTACGAACACAGCGCACGTCACTTTGTAGTTCCTCCTCGTTGGCGTTAATTCTCTCCCTCGGGCCTCGGCTCCGCCGCCTCCGCTAACCGAACTAAAAGATTAAACAAACAACCCAAACACACAAAACCTTCGGATGACGTGGCACCCCGTTAAACAATAAAATTGTTGTCGACCCCACGGACCCAACCGCTGATGTCACGGATCTCAAACCAATAACCAAACTAAATTTAATAAATCGTAACTGCCCTTACGAATCCGCCTGGCATCGTTCGTTCTGTTATATATAATAAAACGCTCAGAAAACGCGACTGCCTTATCTCTGCGTTTGTTGCAGGAACTAACCAAGCATCACAAACAAACGGAGATATTTTTTTCCTCTCTCCCTCTCTTTCTAAGACTTTCTCTCTCAGCAAAGTTTTGTTGTTTAATTCGATAATTTTGATAGCATTTCAATTCCCGACTTGATCGAAATCTAGGGCTTTGAATTCGTCACAAATTGGTCATGACGAACACTAAGAAGCAAGAAACAATTGACGATCGTGCAGATCAATCGAACGGCGACGATTGCACGGACGCGTCGTCGCTATCTTCGGTGGGCGTCGAGACCTCAACCTCGACTGTTGGATCGCGTGAGATCGGACTGGCTGAGCGATTGACGGACATATTCGTCGATGAAGGAGACGGAGATTTGTTGCTTCAATGCAGCGATCGCGAAGATAGGGTTCTGCAGTGGCTACAGGCTCTGGATATGCAGGTGATGGGAGCTTGTCGAGCCGATGAGAGATTGAAGCCGTTGTTAAAGTCAAACGCGTCCAATGGAATCGTCGAAGATAGGTTGTTGGCTCATCTAAGTCAGGTACACGTGTCAAGGTTTATTTGTTGCTATTAGATGGATATATTTTTTGAGAGAATTTTGTTTACGGTGGAGCTAATGATTGATTTGACAAAATGAAATTACAGTATTTTGAGCCGTCGGAGGTTTGTATGCTGGCAAGGTGCTTTTGCATACCGCTTGTTTCAATCCGAGTCGGGAAGATTAACAAGCGTGGAACTCTATTATGCCCATCTACTGTAAGGTAACTGGATTTTTTATTGCGACATCTATGAGTCTATAATGATGCATGATTGTTGAATTGGGTTTTGAATATTTTGATAATTTCCTGTTTAGCTTTCGGTGCAATTCACTAGAGTATCGTCCTTCCAAAAAGTAAGGGTAGAGTTGGTGATATATTTGGTAGTATGATAATCTTTGGAATGTTTGTTCTTGTCAAACAAATCAAGGAGGGGGAAAAATATCATTTCAAGTGTGTGTATGTTAAATTATTTGATGGAAATTGTTAACATCTTTGGCTTCCCTTTACAGATAGTGAGATATCTGGATGACATTGATTGTATTATAGTACTTCATATTGTAGTGTTGTGCCGTTTCCATTAATCAAACCTCTTCCCAACCCCTTTTCTAATTTTTAAAATCTTGGTCTGATTTTCATTTATTTTGCTGATTTAGTTATGGTGCATGCAAATTTGTCTTTGTGGATGTGCTGGTGCCTTTTGCAGCTCTGTTGAAAGTTAATTTGCTCTATAATATACAGTAATGTTTCTATATCTCATGCAGGCAGCTGGTTTAAAATATTCATGATTTAAAATGTTCTGATGTTTTGCAGTTTGTCAAGAGTGTTAACATGCCTGTAAGTTTGCATGTTAATATATAATCAGCGCATGAACTCATTTCTTGAGACCTTATTTCTTTTTCTGTTGGTGTTAAAATGGTGTAATTAACATTTCTTGTTAAAACAATTGTGGGGTCTTTTATTCTCTCTAATCTTTGACATGACTTTTTAAAGAAAATGTATGATAAATATTTAATATGAATGTAGTTTCTCTTTTGCTTGTTGAATTTTTTCTTGATAAGTAATTTATTTAATATGACTGTAGTTCATTACTGCTCACATTTGATGGAGGAAAAAGTTTTGGAGGTTTATTTAATGCTATGGCATGTTGACGTAACGGTTTCAAGTAGAAGGTGCACTAGTTTAATATATGGTTCCAATTTTCTCCTTGTGTCCCTTAGATTCTTAGGAGTGTATTTGTTGGTACAAATCCTCTAGCATTGACAACTGTTTTTGTCTTACAAATATCCTGAGGTGGTGGATTATGGTAGATATAATAGGATTCTGTGTTTAGTTTATTGATGGTGTTCATCCTTCCAAATAAATATATCTTTTCACTTGTAGGTAAAGTGGGCGTATTCTATAATGATCTCTGAATTAAGGGGAAGTAAAGGTAGTTTCATCTCCTATATTATATGGTTTGCTGCTGCTTTTTGTATATATAGGATCAATATTTTAATTACGGTGAAATTGAGTGTAATGTCTTTGACTTTAATATGATCGTGATGCTATGTTCATTTTAATATTCTCTATTTTTTTATGAATAAATTTGTTGGGCTTTGATATGTTGAAGTTTTTTTTACAGATCTTTTTTACATCCTTGCACTTATTCTTTGTTATTCAATATTATTTGTTCATTTGAATAAGTTTGCTTTTCAAGCTGAAAACCTGATTCATTTTGTGGAGGGAAGGCTGTTATGATCACACATCCTGTGGATGTGTTAATATTGCTATTAGATATATCTGTGAAATGAATGATTGACATTTTTTTGGGTTAAATGAAAAATTAGGTTATTGTAACCAACAATTTGTATAGTATGTGTAATAAATAGTTAATAAACAAAAATTAGAACTGCAGCTGCCCATAGGAGTTTGGATTTCCTGATTTGGACCCTATCTAAAACTTTAAGCCACTATTGTTCGGGCAGATGGTAAGCAACTAATCATGAATGAGTTGGAGGGTATGTATTTGCATTTTCCTCCTGATGTGATTTTGTAGGTTATTGAGGGATCACATGCCTGTAACTCTGTCATTATGTTCAATGAAGTTAGCTTTGTCTTGGGCAGCTGTAATTGGATTTTTTATCGTGCTGCCTTTGGGTTTGTAGTTACAATTAGGTAGTATAGTGATAACTTTTGTAAACCTTACATTAGGCTGGAAAGGAACAGGGGTCTATTATGTTTTAGTGGTTAAGATATCTCAATCCCTCAGATCTGTATAAACTTAAATATGACTGAAGATATATTAGGTGGAGAAGCTCTTTTAAGTTTTAGTAGTATCCTTTCTGCTTTTGATAAGCTCTTCTGACTTTCTTTGTTGTTTGTGTTTATATTATTTTATTTTCCTGTTTGCCTCTTTCTCAATTCTCTCTCTTTTTTGCATTTTGGAACAGAGGGAATTTAAGCCTTACAATCTTGCCAACATCCGATTTGCGGCTCTCATTCATTGGAGATGATGGTCATTCAGAGAGATTACTTACTTTAAGTAGTAAATCTGAATGCTCTGCTGTTGTAATTGATGAGATCCCTGCAGACAGTTCTGGCCGGTCATTCCTTGTAAAGAGTCCAGATGGTAGAGTTGCATACTTCTGGTGCTCTGAAAAGTCTAAGCTTTTGGGAATTGAATTCATTTCAAAGGTGTGTATCACTCTTCTAATGATGATTGTACCTATTATATAATATAATGCGAATTCCATTTTACTATGATTATATGGGTATTAATGTTTCTTCTCTTAAATGCTACAGATGAAGGACTTAATCATGAGGAAACCATCAATTGCTGAATTAACAGGAATCAGTGAGTCACGCCTTGGATATCTAGCAACTCACCTCCGTGCCTACTTGGTGGGATCATCATCGTTGATCAATGCCCATGCCCGAGCAGGTTGCCCGAGTTCACTTTCTTCCTCCTTTGTTACCTCATCTGCTTTATCTGATTCGATTCCAAATGCTCAATGTTCATCGATATCACTAAAATCCCTCCGATCCCGGAGTTCTGGCACTCCACCATTAAAGGCGAATTCGCTCTACCAGGGTAGCCTTAGTCCGAGATCTAGTTCCTTCAAAGAGGGCCTGCCCAGAAACTCATCCTCCTTAAGAAGTGCTGCTAGAGAAAAATTAAGGCGGCGTGGGGATGGTTTTTCATCGGCAGTTGACAACCTGACAGTGACTTTACCAGTTACTTCTGATGAACCGTACTTGAATCAAGCTGAAACTGACAGTAACCGCGAAGCCAAAAGCTGCCAACTGTCTTCAAGCTTTCTGAAATCGCTAGGGAAGTTGGCTGTCCCTCCAATTTCAAGCCTCGCATCTCAAGTACCTTCCATCGGATCACCCCTTTTCTCTCCTTACTACTGCTGGTGTCCCCTAAGTTCATCATCACTGCAATATCCGGCTATACCTCCACAACTCCCACTAAGCTCATCAAGTGAATCACTTTCAGTGCCACCACCTTCTTTATTATCAGCCAATGGATCCTCTAGTTTGTTGAAGCCAACTCCACCATGCAGTCTTGCTGATATTCCTGCACTAGATTTCCCAGCATTCCTGCCTGATCCATTGGTTCGGTTGCAAGTGACAAGTTCTCAGCAGATCCCAACTTTCACGCCTTTAATTTGTGATCCAATCGTTCATGTTCCAGTTATTGATGTTTGCTCATCTGGTCAAGGCTACCTGGTAAGTGGTGGTCCAGCCATTTCAACAACTATCCCTCCTTTGCACGCAAAACTTGTGAACCCTTTGATACCTGAGGGTGATTCTGTGGTGGAAAATGGTGCGAGGGAGACCCTGAGGCTGCTCATTAGCAGTTCAAGCCAGACCAACCCTCCATTGATGGGTGTACTGCCTGCTGTCTTGACCAGCGCTAATGAGACACAGAGTATGTTTGTTACTGGGAGCCGGGGTCTCTACTGCGGGACCAGAGATGTCGATGCAATTGGGAAGAGTATTGCTTTGGTTTCTTTGTCTGCAAATTCGACGATAGGAGATGCCATTGTTGGAAAGAGATGCAATAGTCTTGAGAAATTGGATGCTAAGCCACAGGATGAAGAGAGTACACTGGACACACATTTTAAGGAAGAAATGACGGATTGAAATAATGCCCGTAGCTATTTGTGTTTTGTTTCCTTTGTAGATCTGTATGCATTTTGCTCCGGAAGTGTAGATATAAATTACGGCTACAGATGTGACATTTCGAATTGTAAGTAGGGCAAATCTTGCCATTTTGACTTTTTTTTGGTTTTTTTTTTTTAAACTAGAGTTTCCATTGTCGCTTTCTTTAGAATGGGAATGCACTTTAGTGCGTGTCTGGCACGCATCATTAATTTGTATTAAAAAATTATTATATTATGTTTGGCATTTGTTTCGTATTTAATAAAACTAAACCCGTTGATAGGATTGGGTTAATGCGAGTTTGCTGACAATCTCAAAATTAAAACGCTAAGATTGAAGGAACTCAAGGAAACTTTCGCCGTCTTTCCCAAATCTCTTCTCTAAACACGAGGGTTGTTCTTTGTCCCATCGCCAACTTGCTCTTTTGCTTTGTTGCAAGACGCCCAGCTCAACCGTCGTCGCATCATGCAAACTACAGCTCCACCGCTATTGTGCTGTCTGACACTAAGGGTGTGTTTGGGAGTGAAGTGCTGCAGCTGTTGTGGAGAAAAAATTACAGTTATAGAATAGAAGTTGGAAAAATTTTTTTATTAACCTGTCAAAACTCAATTACAAGTGTTACCAAATACTTTAGTAGCTAGGATACAAAGCTTGCTGACCACCGTAGTGCTTGACAATACTGCTCCGCTCCCGCTGTGCCTCCTTACCCCCTGGACCATCATTTCTCAATGTGTGTTTGATTTCTCAATTTCAGTTTGACTTCTGAGCTAAGATTTATTTAAGTTGGTTGGTGAGGGAGATTTTTTTATCAAAAATTTTTGTTCAACAAGTGTTAGAATTAACAACTTTCATTATTATTACTTTTTTTCTTTTTTGGTTATTTTCCTATCAATTCTTAATATGAAGTTAAGATGTTGACAATTATTAATTTGTTCATCAAACTCAAAGCTGCTGCACGTTGATTATGGCCCCCCACATGCTCTCAGGCCTCAGCTTTCAGCAGTTAATGCCTTTGCAGCTACGTAGCTGCAGCCCTGTGATATATCAATGATTTTGCATTATTATTGCCTTAACATTACAATATTATATGTATTGAAACATAGTACTTTAAGCTAGAAACATTACCAGCCAGCAACTTAGAAGAAGGCTAAGGGGTTATAAATTTAAGATTTAAGGTAAGTTAGATAGATTTTTGTGCTCTGATCAGTGGCGAAATAGACTTTCCAGAATTTTGGGTGCTCATATGGTGGTTGGGGGTTCTGATCATCGGCCAATTTGGATTGAATTTAATAAACGGAGGAAGAACTTCGGAGACACAAGGGATAGGTGGTGTTGCAGAATTAGGTGGTGTTGCAGAATTCATTTTAAGGATTATTGGTCCTCGTATGACGATGACAAAAGATTAACTGAGCTTTCATGCGATAATGATAGGAATTTGAAGGGTGGCGATCGTATTTCTGTGTTTCCTAATGAAGTAGAGAGACTGACGGAGGCTAAGCTAGAGAATCAGAGATGATCAATTTGAGGGATTGTGCAAAAATAGCAAATCAAATGTGCCAACAGATATTCTTACTGCGATTCATTTAATTTTTTTACTCTTTCTCTCTTTACGTAAACCTATGATTACACTTAATATTACTGATTAAAGGACCACTAGCTAGCTTAATTCAAACATGTATTTTCAGCATTATTACTGATCACAATTTTTAAATTTCTTTTTTTTTTGTGTGTTTTTTTTTAAAAGCATAACATGTATAACTGTTATATCTGTTACAATACAACTTGATAAAAGTGGTGTAAAATGGCAACGAAATCTAGCTAAACAATTTATGCTTGAGAAATTGATTTTTTTATTTTTTTTGGGTAACATGATGAAATTATTGAGATAATCGACACTGAATTTGCATTAAATTCTTTAATAAATTAAAGCAGTTTTTTTTGTTGGGGGGGGGGCCGAGGCCGCCGATTGTTGGAGGTGGGGATGCGGAGTGATTTATGAACCAAAGTAGCTTGTCTGACCTGACACTGTATTACCTATATTTTAGACTAGTTATGTGGCACCATATTACATAAAAACAAAGGATATCAGTCGATAACATATTTAATAAAGCAAAAAGAATTGTACTAACATTTAATTTTATGAAAATTTATCGATTGTCTACTAGCTTTCTTTTTCTTTTTCTTTTTTTTGTTCATTTTACTTGTTGGTTTTAGATATGAACATAAGAGGAAGTTTTTTCATCATGTGGGAGATAAGAGTTAGGTTCTTGTTCATTGAGATGTTTTTTTATTAATAAAGTTGATCTAAAAGCATAATGAAAGAAAATGATTTTCAATCGCACATTCTAAAACCATGGCACTCGATTGCAATATTTAGATGGCATTATAGCCAATGGTGACATATAATATGTGAATCAACTAAGAATATATAGGACATTTGGCCGACTATATTGAGCTATCGATTGAATGAGGATTAAACGCTAATGGTTCAATGATTGTTCAAGAGTAAATTTACATGTTTCTACACACTTTATCTCATTATATCAAGAATCACACAAGTAGTAGTAGGTTTTAAAGATCTGATAAGACTATTGTTAGATACTTCAATCTACTGTTAAATAGAGTGTTATAGCTACACGATATTTTGCTAAAGGCACTAGAACTTGTAGTAGAGAATTGCACTGATGAGAGATGGAAGTATTTAAGGTACATTGTCACGTGCTTATGTTTTATTATAGGTTGTGATAGATTGATACTAATAAAGTTTTCATTTGTTTTATGTATGTAGAATTACTTGGAGGTAATTGATGAAACTTATATTAGAGTTCGTGTGCCAGAAAATAATAAGCCAACATATTGAACAAGAAGGGGTGAGATTGCTTCAAATGTTTTAGAAGTATGATCACAAGATATGAAATTTATCTTCATGATGCCTGGATGAGAAGGCTCTGCCTTCGACTTAAGATTACCTTGCAATGTAAATAAGCCGACCGATTTAAAAGTTTCTATAGGTATTACTCATTCTAGAAAATAAATTTACTCATATTACATATTCAAACTAAAAATTCTATTATATATTTATGTGAAATGAATAGGTCACTAGATAGGAGTGGGCAAATAACCTGACTCGATTCATTCTGAAAAATTTGGGTTCGGATTATATGCAAATGAAGCCTCTAACACTATCGATTAGATTTGACCAACCCGATTAGATCGTGATCAGATAGGATTTAACTCAATTTGATCTGAAAAGCCAATTAGAGGGGCACTAAATAAATATATATTTATAATCTTATGAGTGAGCAAATAACCGGAGCTAATCCGACTTGATAGTAATAGTTTATTTTAATTTTTTATTTAATCTCATAGTAATAGTTTTCATTTTTTTGCTGAAAATTAGTAGAAGAAAAGGCCAAAATGAGATAATTACATTAAAACAGTCTTCTAATAACTAAAATAATTTGTTAAAAAAAAAGAGCAATAGTTAGAATACTATCTAAATCAGTTATAATTTACCCAAATTGATTAGTCTAAACCCAACCTGATCTGCATGTGATCATAACATAAACTAATATGAACTTAACTTGAAATTTTGATCCGCTTCGATCCGAATATAGTTCAAATCAGATCGAATTATAAGTTCGGATTGAGTTTAGATCATTTCTTTTTTTAACCCGATAAACCTAAAATCTAAACAGGTTAATCTAAACATGATCCAATCCCGCATTACCTCAACTCTAACTACTATTATCTTATGGATGCTAGATATGCAAATCTTAAAATATTCTTTATACATATATGGGAACAAGTTATTACTTATCATAATAGAGGATGGTTGTGCTCTTTAGAATAAAAAAAAGTTTTTTAGCATGAAACATTTTCCTCCTTAACAAATGTAATTAAGTGGTTTTTTTTATTGCTCAAAGTACAATGGGTCATTCTTCGATGTTCTTCATGTTATCTAACCAAAACACAATGTTCCATTATTGCTACATATTGTTTATTGAATAATATGATTAGGAGACAACTGTAGTGGATCTAGTGGAGCATGAATCACTCCACATATCTAATAATGAAGTAGAAAATAAAAATAACATAAGTAGCCTTGAAGCTTCAAACCGATGGATGCATTGGATGAATGATTTAGTTGGTGCTATATATATTAATTGGCTTGGAAATTAGTATTTATCTAGAGCTGTAACTTTTAATAGATCGATGTCATTAACTAAGTATTTAAGGATGTACTTTTGTTAATATATAAACGTTATTAGGATAGTATCTAATGTTGTACTTTTTGTTAGCCTAAAGGGCTATACATATTGTAATTTTGATGATAACAAACATGTGTCTTAAGTGATTTAATAAATATTGTATTTCACAAGTTCACTAGTTTTTTAAGGATAATATTTATGCAAGTGAAATCAAGCTCAAGACACTCAACGGACAACGGCGAAATCAAGAATGAAGTTTAAAGTTCAACGGACAAATTATTGCGACAATTTCTTGTAAAGCCGGTATGATTTAATTGATGCATGATTTAGCATTTGAGAAGCTCAAGTTTTGTTTAATAAATTATTACTTTTTATAAACCAAAATGTTTTATATTTAAGATAAAAGTATTTTGTGGATTTGAGTAATTTGGATTAAAATGAAAATGTTTCACAATCTTTGATTTTAATAAATATAATTTTGAATTTGAATTTAAACCTATTTGCAAAGATTTGACACGTTTTGGGTCATATTGTAACTTATAAAAGATTGAGGGCCTAAGTGAAAGGTTTTGAGAACTTTAAGATTTATGTTGATTATGTTAAAACCTAAAAAGGGCTTCTTTTAAAAGTATTATTATATGTTGGGCCATAGCATAATTTCAAAACATTTTGGGAATGATAAATATTATTTTGAATTCGGATTTGGGTTTATTTGCAAAGGATTAAAACAATTTGGGCCATACTATAATTTATGAAAGTTGGAGGACCCGAATGTAATTCAAACATTTGATATCCAAAATTGGACCTATTTGAAACGTTTTGTGACTTTCTGGGCCATAATATAATTACAAAAAGTATTAGGGCAAAATTGTAATTTCATGAACAGTGTTACTGTAGCAAAATTCAAAAATAACAGAATATCATCGCTCATTCCTAGCTTAAATCAAGTCAGCCGCTTGGTCGCTGGAATTTGTCTATAACGGCTAGTTTTTCAGGTTTAACTATAAAAACTCAATTCAAACTTCATTTTAAGAACTCTAGAAAGCCAAAACAAGTTTATAAAACATATATTGAGCTTCCATTTTGTAAATCATTATTCATTGAGTCATCATTGAGCTATAATTTGTTTATCCACTCTTGAAGAGAGTTTTATTGTTGTAACATTCATTTATCTTCAATCAGGAGTGTTTGGAAACACTGAGGTTAAGAGATTGGGGATATAATCTGTTGTAAAGGTTCATTGACACCTTGAAAGTCAATTGTAAACATTTGAAGCCTTGGGAGGCTTGGATAGTGAAATCCTGCCCTGGTGCTTGGAGGCGTGACGAGGCGATAAATTAAACCACGTAAAAATCCTCGTGTTTGTTTTTCTCTTCCCTTACTCCTTTTTATTATGCTTGCTTGAATTTATTGCTTTTGATTTGATTAAGGCATTAGATTAAATTGGTGTGCGATTTGCTTAGCATATATTTTAAAATCCCAATTCACCCCCCCTCTTGGGTTGCACAACTTGTATTTCACTTTTATTAATATAGAGATGTCATTAGGAAAGTTTATAAGGCTGTGCTTTTGTAACCTTTTATTAACATTAGATGTCATTATAAATTTATCAAATGTTAGTTATGTGAACTTGACTTGATTTTATATTCTAATTACTTGTTTAAAAAATTATTATGTATTCATTTTATAGTAATGGAGTGTAGAGATTCAAGTTATACTGCTAGAAATAAGATAAACTCAAGATGAGTAAGGACAACAGATAAAAAAGAAGAAATGTTGAACATTTTAGATGTAATAGGTGTAAGGAGTAGTTGAGCTAATAATTATACTTTCAAATCAAGAAATTATAAATATATTGAAAATGAACTAGAAAAATTGTTACCGAGTTAGGTTTGAATTCTTACCTACATATTAACTCAAAGATAAGGTTTTGAAAGAAAATTATCCACATATTGACTCCAAGTGTAACACCCCAATTCTAACATGTGAGGAGCATGAGATAAAGAATGTCACTCTTAAATCAAAATCCTCACACAAAAATCTTAAACTGAAATACCTCAGATTTTAGTCAAATTTTATCCCGAAGACATAAATATGATAGAAGTCTCAAAACTCCCCAATTACAAGTTCATAAAATAAACAAACAGAAAGGAAACGTCAGTTTATTCTTCTCTTATTCAACTGGTAAAAGTAAATGAATTTTTATCTCCAAAGATAAGCACACCTCTCAACAAGGTACTTAATTTGCTAAAAGTGATGACGAGGGATGAGCCGTGAACTCGGTAAGTAAAATCATTCCTAACATACTAGGCTTATCGACTACTAAAAATATTGCAAGTCCTTTTTTTTAATCAAAACATATATTATAAATTATAAATTATAAATTTCATAAAATGACATATTACAACAAGATGACATAAATTCATAGTAATTCAATATATCAAAAGCATAATTAATCATATAAGCAAATAGTATAGTATATATATAGAAAACAAGAGATTAGCTCAAGTCACATAGTGTTACCTATACTCCCGGTGACTAGGCTAGAAACAGAATCATAATTAGACTATCGTATACACATTCAGAACAAAAACCTAGTATTGGTGGGCCCCATATAATCTCGTGACGGGACACTTTGTACTAGATGTGGCACTTTGCGGCACTTTGACCCTTGAGAGGGGGGCCTCATATAATCTCAAGAAGTGGCCTCCGAACAATCATAAAGAATCTCTATCGTATACGTGGTCAAAGCATTCTTCTCAAACTTATAAAAGATCAAAATAATGAACTAGACTTGCAAAACAAATTCCATTATAATATTTTAGAGACAATTTCATAAAAGATAATCATTTAGCAAAATAAATTACATATTTAAAGACATTTATAATATTAAGTTAAAACCATAAAAAATAACATAATTTTCATATCTAAAAACATTTACATAAACTAATTTTGTTATGAAAAATAGTTAATTTTCAAAGAACCACAAACTGATAATAGTATCAAAATAATCATACATATCCAGTATATTAAGAATGAAGTTGCTTACTTTGATAAAAGTAATGATATAAACACACCTCCAAGCCTCTACCAACCTTAAAAACCTCCAACACCTTAAACTAGGACTGGGCATCAGATCATATTCAGATAGATCCGATTCGAACTTATTCAGATCGGATTCAAATTTAATCAATAATCCAATTGGATATAATTTGTGTCGTCCGATCGGATTTGATTCGGATCAGATCGATCCAAATAATCCAATCGGATTACATTTATATAAAAAATAATAATTAAATTAAATGATTAAATATAAAACAAAACCCAATATCTCTAGATATTTCTACTCATCTTCATCATCAATATTTCTTCAAATTATCTACAATTTCAAGACTTAACATCTCTCAATAACAGCAGCAACAATGGCCGTCTCTTTCAACATCAACCATCATCGTCAAGCCTCATCTTCCTCACCATCTCCCTTTGCCTCCTTTATTCTCCTCCATGTCTTCTTCATCCTCATCATCGTCGCTTCCCTCTCCGTCGCTATCTCTCCTCCAACAAGCACTACGCCGCCAACATGGTCTCCATGGTCCTCACCGGCATTTTTTAGAGCTCCATCTCCATCACGGTGCTCTCCCAACGGCACTGTCATTCTCAAACTCACTTGTATTCTCTTCGTTTGATCTTTTTCTTGGAATGGGTTGTGATTGCATTTTCTTTCTTGTTGATGTACCACGCTTTTGTTGATGGAAGTAATGGTGGAGCCGCCGGTGCCTGTAGGATTCAAAAGTAGGATCCGAAAGCATCATCCAAACCAATCAAAACTCACTAACATCTGAACTCAATTTGAACCGATCCAAATCCAAATTTATCTGAAATATTCATCTGATTTGAATTCGATCCCAACTATTTCATATCGAATCAAATCAGATTTAGTATTCAAATGGTTTTTTTTTCAATCTGAATTATCCAAAATCCAATCAGATTTATCTGAATCCGAAATGCCCACCCTTACCTCAAACAAATACAAGAAATAACCATTAACAATTTATTCTAAGAACCTAATTTTCTAATTCATGTCTATATAAGTCTGATTTTTAGAATTTTAACTCTTAATATAAAAATTAGAATGACAAAATATTTCACAGAACTATTCTGGGCATCCATGGTATCTCTCATTAATTTTTCAAGAGGATCCAACACCAAAAAATTTTTCAATACTATTTGTTTCTTGATAAATTCAAAACTGTCTCACAGTGCCTTAACTAAATAGTATGGATTCCGAGATTTTTATAAAATTATACATAAATTAAAAAATTATGAAATTAAAGCTGGAAATACTAGACACACATATTAATCTTGTTCTAAAATTTTAGAATGTTTTGAGCTCATTTGACACTACAAATAATTTCGTGAATCTAGTCATTTTGCTGGAATTGCAGTTTTCCAGTGCAACTGTGTCAGATTCAAAAATCCATATAAAATTGAAAACAAAATCAAATTTTATGAAACAAAATTTACTCAATAAGCTCTGTATGTCTAGTTTTTAGAAAGATAAGGTTTTTCTTAAAAATCTTTCATGAAATTTATGCTTTCTTTCAGGATATTTATGCTGTCCAAAATTGTTCAGTGTATTTATTGCATAAGGGATGAACTAACATGATTCAACAATAAATTAACGTACTAAATACAACTTAAACACGTCTTAAATCATGCATAATGGTCTGTAAACACCAAAATATGTGAGACAGGTGCCTGTCTCACATAAAACCAGTGAGCTTAAGTGAGACAGGTGCCTATCTCACTTGATCTAAGCTTCTTTTTTGCTCGATTTTTCAATGATTTCAATGATTTTTCTTCATTTTTCAACTCAAACAAACAACTTTAACAAATCACATTGTTTTATTCATGAAAAATAACAACATTTGCAATAAAAATATTTTGGTGAGACATGCACCTGTCTCACTTAAGCTTACTTGTTTTATGTGAGACAGGCGCCTGTCCCACTACCTGTCTCACTTGTTCCCACTGATTTTATGTGAGACAGGCACCTGTCCCACTGCCTGTCTCACTTGTTCCAACTGGTTTTATGTGAGACAGGTGTCTGTCCCACTGCCTGTCTCATCAAGAGCGCGCGGGTTGGCATGCACCAATCGTGAGCCCTACGTGCGACGGGTGCGCGCCAGCCTGAGACATGTCCCCCGCGTCGCGCACGCAATGGGTGAGCGACGTGAGCGCAATAGGCGTGCAATGCGAGCGATAAGCTGCGGCGACAGCGATGTTGCACGGGCGTCGCCACCCATTTCGCCACGCCACGCCGCTGTGCAAGTGCAACGCTGCGCTGTGGCTCAGTCGGCTCGCACCTGTCGCACGTCACGCACGCCAGCCAGCACCCCATTTTTTCCCACTTCCAACGTAACACCCCCCCAACCACCATCGGCAACCACAAATGCTCAATCCATCATCACCACCACTACAACAACAACAACAACAACATCAACAACAATTACAACAACAACAACAACTACAACACTAGCAACAACTCAAAATAGCAAAACAAATAAAAAAATAAAGTTATAACTCACTTAGGGTTTCAATTTTAGTCTTTACTTTGGGAGATTTTGAAAGTTTTTAAGCGTAATACACCTTGTTTCAGCCGCCGACGATGGAATCCCGTGCTGATCTACGATGCCAACGATGTATAAGGGATTCCAGTGAGAGATTTCGATGGAGGGAGAGGGTTTGGGGGGAAGGGAGAGAAGCGTGAAAGTGATGAGGGTATTTTGGTTCTCAAAATTAATTTGTAACTAATGTTGATTGAAAAAAATTTGAGGGGTCAAAATTAAAAAGACAAAATTAATTTAGTTAATTTTGTAAATTTTCCGTGTTTAACGATGTAGTATAGTTTCATAATTCAATCTTCCTCACTTTGTTGGCCAAAATAAATGCTTACCTTGATTTTTTAAGCAAAAAAGTCAGAAAAATGAATTTAGTGAGCCCCACAAAATTCTTCCATTAATCCGTTGTCTCTCTCATTTTTTCTCTCATTATTATTATTATTTTTCATTCACCGTCTTCGTCTCCCTCTCCCTGTACCTCCTCTGCAACAATTCATTCATCCATTCACCCATCTGTGAAATTTTTGGTGTCACCATTGACGTTCAGTTTTGAACTTGAATTTTGAAGTAAAAGAATCTTATATTTTCAGGTTAAAACATTAAAAAAAAAATGCTATATGTTCTTCAAATCATAGTAGCTTCTGGTTATTATATTGCTCCAACGCATAACTCATAGCTTTCGTGACCTCAATCGATTCTTCAATCTTTATACAGCAAATTCTCCTATAAATCCATGGTCTACATCCCTAAAAATTTTATTCCTATAAATCGTAGTCATTAATCGAGTTCAATCTCAACATTCTTTTATTTTGACCTTCGATTTGGCTTCTTACAGCTACAACACATATAGTTAAATCTTTAAAAAAAATAATTTAATCTTTTTGTTCTATCTTTGAAGATGTAGAACAGTCTCATTTGCAATTTAAAAAAAATTAAATCTTGATCATACGTACTTAGATAAAAAGGTCAGCATCTGTATTAAAAAAGCTTTAAAAAGTATTCATTTACCTAATATTTTAAAAGAAACTATTTGACAGTAGATGTGGACCTAGATAATCAAACTGCTTTATCAAAGAGTTGAGTTAATAATCTAATAAGAGGTTGGGCAAAGTTTTCTTTTATTACACTACAAAAATTTATATGGAAATGAAACACTTGCACGCCACACAACTATAAATATGTGTGTTAGACTGTTACCATCATTGAAGTACTGTTACCATCATTGAAGTATCTCATTTATCATCTCCACCAAAATATTATTTCTCAAGCATGGCATATACTGTGTGTACTGCTCGGAGTTTATTCAGATCAACATGTGTAATTTTCTTATTACTCTTTGTAGCCGTAAATGGCAGCCCGCCAGAGGATCCAATCAAATGTTCGTCAAACAATAATTCAAGCTGTACGATCACAAACTCGTACGGTGCGTTCCCCGATCGAAGCGCGTGTAAAGCAGCAAATGTAGCGTACCCAGCTTCAGAGCAAGAGCTGATATCAATTGTAGCAGCAGCAGCAATGGCCAGAACAAGAATCAAAGTGGCTACACGTTTCTCCCACAGCATTCCCAAGCTGGTTTGCCCAGGTGGCCATGAGGGCTTGCTAATAAGCACAAAATATCTCAACCGCGTATTGAAACTTGATGTGCAAGCAATGACTGTAACAGTGGAGAGTGGCGCGACATTGAGGCAGGTCATTGAGGAGTCGGCTAAGGCCGGGCTTGCCTTGCCGTATGGGCCGTATTGGTGGGGGCCGACGGTGGGCGGCATGCTCGGGACAGGGGCCCATGGAAGCTCTTTGTGGGGTAGAGGGAGCTCTGTTCATGATAACGCTGTCGAGATAAGAATTGTAACTCCGGGAAATCCTGAAGGGGAATTTGCTAAGGTGAGAGTGCTCAATGAAAGTCATCAAGATTTCTATGCAGCTAAAGTTTCGCTTGGTGTTCTAGGTGTTATTTCTCAGGTATGTTTCTCATTAATGTATTAATTTACACATCAAATAATTTTTCAAACTTTAATTAAGTTCATATTAAGAGAGGATTTTGATCCTTCTTATTGATTGGCCTCTCTTGAACTTTTTAAGATTTTGTGATATATGCCTATTTTTTATTCTATTTTATTTTATTAACAACTAATCAACATCACGTTTTTAATTACTTTTACAAAAACTTAAAACACTCCTAATCATTTACTCAAGATGTTTTCAGTTACCAGTTAGATGGTTATTAAGACTAAATGTTGAATAAACATAAAAAAAATCACATGGATCATAACTAATGTATAATTATAATGGGACCATAATATAAAATCCTTAAATCTGATGTAGACCGTAATGAAAGAAGAATAAATATGATGGGACCAAATATGAATTTTTTTTTTTTTAAATAATGTAAAGTTAGTAAGATCTCTCTTCTTTCCAGAAATTTATTTTTGCCTCGGGGCTCTCCCTGCTCCTTCTCCATGGCCCCGGATTGGCAGATTTAAAATTCCAAGTCTCTTGTGCCATCCAAATTGATCTACTAATAAAATATTATGTGCAATATTGAATATAAGTGATGCAGTGCGTAAGCGACACATAAGATATAACCAAAGTGAAGACGAATGAGTGTTTGTGGCATAGGTTACGCTCAAGTTGGAACCGCTCTTCAAGAGGTCAATCGCATACAAGCAAAAGAGTGATTCGGATCTTGGTGATCAAGCCCTTATTTTTGGGCATCGACATGAGTTTGCAGACATAACTTGGTACCCAAGTCAACGAAAGGCAGTCTATCGAGTTGATGATCGCATTTCCTCAAACACTTCCGGCAATGGTTTGTATAATTTCTTTCCATTCCGCTCCATGCTTTCAGTTGCTATGGCTGTCGTCAGAGCTACAGGTTAGCTTCTTAACAAGCTATCACTTTCAATCTCCTTTACGTATAAAACTAGGTCAATTTGTGTTTGTATATATTTAAAGTAATGATATTGTGGTCGGCGGTGCTCGCCAATGTCTAGGTATTTGGTTAATTCATTGCTTCGGCTTCATTCACGCACTATGTATTATGCAATTGCTTACTCGAAGATGGGCAGTTCTCCAATTTGGAAATTTGTGTATTTTAAAATGTGAATGGACACAATGATATCATATATACCAGATGTTCTAGTTACAATACAATGTACAATTGAACTTGGAGCAGACATCACAAACTAATATTAAATTCGCGTTTTAAAATATATGGACGTCCCCACCTAAAATTTCTTAATTGCATATTTTGTTTTGGCGGTTCATGCTTCTTGTTTAATAATCAGAGGAGAATCAAGAATCGTTACGGGATGCTGATGGCAAGTGCATCGGGGGAAAACTTGTTACCTCAACTCTCAGTACTCTCGCATTTGGGTTGACAAACGATGGTATCTCTCCAACTCTTGCACAAAGATCCTAATGCCATTGGCATCAAAATAGTTTCAATTATGATCAAATTTTTTTTCCTTCTGATCAAACAGGTGTAGTCTTTACTGGGTACCCAGTTATAGGATATCAAAATCGTCTTCAATCGTCAGGAACTTGTCTTGATAGTCCAGAGGATTCAATGATCACAGGCTGTGGTTGGGATCCCAGAATCAAGGGCGAATTCTTTTATCAAACAACATTCAGCGTTGCATTATCCGTCGTTAAAAATTTCATACAAGATATTCAAAAACTAGTTCAAATGGAGCCTAAAGCACTGTGTGGCTTAGAACTTTACAATGGGATTCTCATGCGTTATGTTAAAGCATCAGATGCTTACCTGGGCAAACAAGAGGATTCTTTAGACTTTGATCTCACATATTACAGAAGCAAGGACCCAATGGCTCCAAGGCTTTATGAAGATGTGCTCGAAGAAATTGAGCAACTCGCTGTGTTCAAATATGGGGGGCTGCCCCATTGGGGAAAGAACAGAAACTTAGTGTTTGATGGAGTCATTAAGAAGTACAAAAATGCAGGAGAATTTTTAAAGGTTAAACAGAAATTTGACCCTTTAGGTCTCTTCTCTAGCGAGTGGACAGATCAAATGCTTGGATTGAAAGATGGTGTGATGATATTCAAAGAGGGTTGTGCATTAGAAGGATTGTGTATATGTTCACAAGACATTCACTGTGCCCCAAGTAAAGGCTATTTTTGTAGACCGGGCAAAGTTTATAAGGATGCTAGAGTATGCACTCCTTTAAGTTCTGCGAGCCATGTGTGATTAATTATATTAACTATTGTACGGCCTATTTTAGACCTTTGGGTCTTGTATCTGCATAATTGTGTTCTTGGATAATTTAAATTTTGACTGTACCAAAAAGTTAATAAAAATATTTCATTTAGTATTCTTCAGACAATCAGACTTAAGGATACCATAGTCACAGTCTGTTACCCCAAGTTGATTGAGGAGTTGATAACATAATTCCAAAATATACATACAACAGTTGCACCCTTTTGTTTTTTTGCCAAGAAATCAGAATTTCGCCGAACCCCTATTATTAATTTTTATTTAAACTTTACTTCAAAAATATTAAGTTAATTCTCCCAAACCCGTGAATCCTTCAACGGCCGATCAACGGCGACGATGATGGTGTGGATATGACCGGCTTCTCACGAGCTTCTGATTGGTACCAACCTTTGCCGGTGGAGTGGCCGGAAACGGAAATAAAATCAGGGTCGGTTTCGCGGGTTCGGGTCGATCCGGTTCCGCGGCTTTTCACGGTTTCGATCCGCGGCTTTCCGAACTCTTTCCGGCGATAAGAATGGCATGGGCATGACCGGTGTCGCACGAGCTTCCGAACGGTTCCAATCTTGGCCGGTGAAGTGGTCGAAAACGGAAACGGAAACCGGGTCGGGTTTGAGGGTCGGATCTTCGAAAGCTTTACGGCGACGACGATGGCATGGATATGACCGGCTTCTCACGAGCTTCTGATTGGTACCAACCTTTGCCGGTGGAGTGGCCGGAAAAGGAAATAAAATCAGGGTCGGTTTCACGGGTTCGGGTCGATCCGGTTAACTCAAAGTTACAAAGAGAGGGATTATTGTGATACATATGCAATATAGAATAAAAATTTATAAATAATAAATAATATAAGGTGCTAAATAAAATATTTATATGGATGTATTAGAAATTAATTTAATATTTTTGAAGTAAAGTTTAAATAAAAATTAATAAAAGGGGTTCAAGCGAAAATTTACAGCTTTGCTGGCAAAAAAAACAAAAAGAATGGTACCGTGCAACTGTTGTATAGTAGGCGGATCCCAAAATATATATACATACACAAGGCATGATGTTGCCCAATGTACAGGACATGATCTTCTCGAGGTGATGAATGGCTGCATGAGGGGGGTTTTAGTCATTTGACATTAGACATGTGACGTGGCTGAATCTGAGTTGTTAGAGATCCTCACAGGTGTAAGCATGCTCGCAGAGTAATTTTCACCCACAGCCCCAAATCAAAAGAAAGAAACGAAAGAAAAGAAACCCTTGGGCTTAGTTGAGAGAGTGAGGTCGGATAATCCATACGGACAAGGAAGAAAACAGAAAAACAGAAACAGAGAAAGCAAAAACAACACACAAAACACAAAATAATTGGTATGCCCCAAACATCTCACTCATCGTTTACTGGTGTTATCATCAGCTATATTTTTCTGTTTCTGTTTCTATTTCTATTCTGCCCCCAAAAAATTATGCTCCCATCTCAGGTAAGTGCTTAGCTAAAGCCAAAAGCTTTGCAGCTCCTTTGATTTGGAATCTGTAATTGTTTTGCATGCAAAGTCGAAGATTTTGTATTTGATTTAGGTCATCTGGGTATTTCTGATGTTGGCTATAGTGTTTTAATGTGTTTTACTTTTTTAGGGTTTCTGAATTTATGTTTGATTATAGATGTGCTGTTATTAGTTTTGTGGGATTGCTTACAAATTTGGATTTGGGCATCATAAAGGTTTGGTTATATTTATAGTTATCATTATTTTTATTTTTTCCTTTATTTTTAGGATTGTTGGAGCTGTGGCTTTTAATCTATAGCTGCTGTACAGTAGAATCAGTAGTTGTTAGGTGTAATTGTGGTTGTGGGCAATATACATTAGCTCCTGAGTAAAAGTGAGTATGTATAGAACACCAGTTGTTATGCTTTCAACAGTCGCAAACATGCCATTGCTCGAGTGGAATTGATACTTATAGCTGAGTATTCCTCTTCGAAATGAGAATTCAGTGTCTAAGGTTGTGGTTGGAAGTCCACTTTTATACACTGTCCAAAACAGCAAAAATTGAGTTCTACTTTTGTCCACTGTTTGCATTTTTATTCTAATGATCGAAAGTTAAAGGTGATTGCGATGCTGTTCAGGTGCTGTTGTTGGATGATAAGTGCCAGATCTTGAAACAGTCATGGCAGAGAGCACAGAAGTTGAGGACCGAGTGGATCTTGAGGAGGACAATTACATGGAAGAGATGGATGATGATGTTGAAGAGCAAGTAGAGGATGATCCAGAAGAAGAAGGTGGGGATGGAAATTTTGAAGAAAATGATGATGATGAAGAATATGATCATTCAAAAGCTGGGGCTAGTGAGAAAGATCAGTCAGCAGAAGAAAATAGAAATGATGATGATACTCAGCATGTGGAAGAGGAAGAAAAGCCCACTGCTTCCGTCGGTGAAGACGAGAAAGATAAGCATGCCCAGCTTCTTACCCTCCCTCCTAATGGCTCAGAAGTTTTCATTGGTGGGCTTCCAAAGGATGCATCGGAAGAGGACTTGAGGGATCTGTGTGAACCAATAGGCGATGTTTTTGAGGTTAGAAACTGTTAAAATCCATGCTTATAACATTTCAATAGCTTTTCTATTAGTTTTGACACTCGCCATTGTTGTTACTTTAAATCATTTTTGCAGGTGAGGTTAATGAAAGACAAGGAGAGTGGAGAAAGCAAGGGTTTTGCTTTTGTATCATTCAGATCAAAAGAGTTTGCCAAGAAGGCCATTGATGAGTTACACAGTAAAGAATTTAAGGTGATCAAGAGGCCTCTCATAACTTCACTTAGTATTTGGGAAATCAGGGATGCCTGGGATGGTTCGGTTGTGTGAGACAACCTTTCCATGCCTCATTTACACATTCTTCAGCTGTATTTACTTATTGTTATATTTCATCATTGCAGGGTAAAACAATAAGGTGTTCACTGTCAGAGACTAAAAACAGGTTGTTTATTGGTAATGTTCCAAAGACTTGGACAGAGGATGAGTTCAGAAAAGTCATTGAGGATGTTGGTCCTGGAGTTGAAACCATTGAGCTCATAAAGGTGAAGTTTTGGATTAAATAATCCTTTTATCTTATAAAGGTCAAGTTTTTGACTACTTACACTGCTATTTTATATTGTCTTCTTCTAATTACAGGATCCTCAAAATCCTTCACGTAATCGTGGTTTTTCCTTTGTTTTGTATTACAATAATGCCTGTGCTGATTATTCAAGGCAGAAAATGCTCAATGCAAACTTTAAGCTGGATGGAAATACTCCAACCGTCTCATGGGCTGATCCTAAGAGTACACCTGATCACTCTGCTGCTGCTTCTCAGGTAAAATTGTCAAAGAATTAGAACAGTCTGAAACTTTCAAGTTATTTGATGTTGCTTACATCAGGTTTTCATTGTTTTTACTGTTTATAAAATCTCTTCTTGATATCAATATAATTTAGAGAAATCTCTTCCATACTGTTAGTTGAAAACAATTTCTAATATTGAAAACTGTAAATAGATACCTAAAGATGGTTTTGAATTTATGAGATAGGTCACACGTGCAAAAAGACTGCAGAGATTATTGGAATTCTTCTTCTCAGGCTCTGAGGCCAAATGCGAAACACCCGAGCACCGCTGGGCTCTTTCTGTTAGGCCTTTGGTGCATCAATTTCTAATAAATGTTTTAGGCGATAGAGTGTGGATGAAAACTTGAAAGGAAAAGTCTAAAAGTTGATGGTTGTTTTATATACACGCACAAGAAAATCTCTGCCTAGTCATTTCTGGAAACATTACCGAAACCATATTTTGGTTTAATGACTGTCTAAGGTGTGTGCTGTTTTGAGATTCCCAGGTGAAGGCACTTTATGTGAAAAATATACCTGACAACACTTCTACTGAGAAAATAAAAGAACTCTTCCAGCGTCATGGGGAAGTGACGAAAGTGGTCATGCCTCCTGGAAAATCTGGGAAACGTGATTTTGGTTTCATCCATTATGCTGAAAGGTCAAGTGCATTAAAGGCTGTCAAGGATACTGAGAAATATGAAATCGATGGTAAGTCGCATTTGCATTTCCCAGTTTTTGTGTTATAGTGAAACCAAAACTGGTAGACCTGACTCCTATCCGTTCGGTTGGCTAATTGTGGGTTCTTTTATTTGTTGAAAATACAAAAGTGAAGTTGTATTTTTGCTGATTTACGTTTAAGTAGCAGTTCCAGGCACCAATTGTAAAAACTGTGTATTCTTTTATGTGAGTTCACTTCATAGTTGTTTGTCCTAAAAGAATCCAATTCTGTATTGTAAAAGCAATACAGGGTCTTCCTTGAATTTTTCTTTACCATCATTACTTGATCGGTGTACTCAATGGACTGTAACTGCAGGCCAAGTATTGGAGGTTGTTCTTGCAAAGCCTCAGACGGATAAGAAAACTGAAGGAACTTTTCCCTACAGTCCTGGGCTGGTTCCAACCCATATACCACATGCAGGGTATGGTGGCTTTGCTGGGACTCCTTATGGTTCTGTAGGTACTGGATTTGGAGTTGCTGCTGGTTTCCAGCAGGTACAAAAGTATATCTGTAAATTTCTTTATTTATCTTTTGTGGAGTCCTTAACCGTTGGAATTGATATTCATTAATCTGCACGCATGAACAGCCCATGATATATGGTAGGGGTCCAATGCCATCAGGGATGCATATGGTGCCAATGGTCTTACCAGATGGTCAAATTGGCTATGTTCTGTAAGTTGCTTTTCAGTTTGGTTGGTATATAACAAATAACAAATGCTTGAAGGGTGAAATAATCTCAACATTATTTTTGCTATTTGGCCATTGTGCAGTCAGCAGCCTGGAGTACAGATGCCGCCTCCTCGACCACGGAGAGTTGATAGGACCAATGGTCCTGGTGGACGTGGAGGACGAGGTGGAAGTAGCGGCGGTGATGATGGCAACCGCGGCAGAAGATATCGACCCTATTAGATTGTAGAAACATGTTAGTTGTTTTTCATCCCTCTCTACCGCCACCAGTACCCTTCGTCCTCCTATTAGCCCGGTCCCACCGACAGATCTTGAACTCTTAATAAGTTATTGTTAATCCAAGTGAGAGAGTTTGTATTTGTTTTATCTTTATTTAAATAGAATTTTTGTTCAATCAGCCTTCTATCAAACACTCGAATTGAATGGAATGGATAGATGAGAGACCAAGCAAGAAGATATTTTTCATAATTCCAACAGTCAGCTGCTTTTCAAGAAATGTGATGATTTCAGAAAACAGCTTATTGCCACAATATTGATTGATGAGATATTTTTGGTGCTTTGATTGTTTCCCTGGGACCCTGCCGCGACCAAGAAAGGCAGCTTTATGCTTATAAGTAACCATCACTTCCTAAAGCTAACTTAGCTATTTTATACTGCCTTCGCCCTTGGCCGTTGGGTTGGTGTTGTTGCTAAACACAATAATGAGAAACCATCATTTATATTTTGTACTATCAACGTCCTTTTTACCAAAGGCGTTTTCCCATTTCATATTTTTTAGGGAAATTTACAAAAATGCTACTTTATTGTACTATAAAATGAAGATTTCAGACATAAATGTCACCAAGCGTTAGACAGGTGGGCGACAGACAGGCCACTCAAATCTAACCCATGAGGCGTGAACGATTTATTTCGGACATGTTCTTTTTTAGCTACAAAATAAGAAAAAGATGAGTTTTTTTTTTAATTGCCCCAAATTTTAGGCCATATATGTATTTTTTCCTATTCAGTACCTCTGTTGCAAAATTTAAAAAACAGGTTCTGCATGTTCATTTCTAGGGTGCTTGCAACTGTTGCAAGACACCACCAATTTTATCTTTTTCTGACTCCAATCTATCTCCGTCGGATCTGATGGAAAAATAGTATTGAGATGTGTTAGTTTGAATATTATCATTATACTCTCTGTTGTTTGGGGAAAATTCTTTAAAAAGGGATAAAATTTCAAATATGTAAGTTCAGATTATTCAAAATTATAAATAATTAGACAACTAAAAATTATTGACTTGTTTTTTTTTATCTTATTCAATTAGAGATAATCAAAATCAATTCATTATTGCCAACCACATCAACGGGCGGCTATCGCTAGATTGCAAAATCGCGCCGCACGCCCACCTGCTGCTGCAGCACCAAGCCATGCTGCAAAGGCTGCTGTTGCTGAGCTGCCGTTTTATTTAGCGTATGTATAGATTTGTAGAGTAAAATATGAATTTTCAGATTGTTATTGTGGGTTTTTTTTAGTTAATGAGTATTTACAATCGGTTCATATAATCTCACCTTTTATAGTGTGTCCATTAAAATGTGATTAGAATAAACTAAAATCGAAATAAACATAAATGAGAATAAGTTGGAATAGAAATATGATTGTGAATCATAAGAGCATTTATAAAAGGTTCTAAAAATTTTATTTTTTAAATATCTATTTATTTATCTATATGGTAAATAGAAGAGTAAAAAAATATATTATTCTCCAAAAGACCCTTTAAATAAAAATAAGTTAATATTATTTTAATTAAATTACTATTTTTTTAAGAAAAAATTAATAGCAATTAAAACACCTCTCTCTCTCTCTCTCTCTCTCTCTCTCTCTCACCAACAAAAAGTCATAAAATATAAATTAAAAAAGAATGAAGCAATTCTCTAAATTTGAAGAGAAATGATTATTTTTTATTTAAAAACGTCGATGTAATTCTTCAAATAATTAATAAAATCTTCTTTGAAAAGTCTTTTAGTGATGCTCTAATAAGTTGTTTATTTAAACTATAGGAATCAGAATAAGCTAGATTGCTATTAATATATTTACTTTGTCTTAAAATCAAAATCAAAATCAAAATGAATTAAATTATTATAAATTACTAAAAAGTCCTTAATAATAATAACGATAATATTAATCAAAGCTACAACAAAAACAACAATAATAATAACCATAAATTCGTTATTAGTTTTTCTAAAAAAAGATTGAATTTCTTTATTTGTTTAAAAAATTAAAAAAAACATTAATTATTTAACATTATACATTTTTTGCTTACTTCTCCATAAAGAAAATTATTATATTTATTGACTTACTTTTGAAGTGAAAAAAAAAATAGGGTATTTATCTAAATACATCCCCATATTCTAAAATTTCTCATATATGCCTTTTGTAATGTGCAGTTACGAAATTATCCTAATAAAACCCTAAATCATCCCAACCAGCCTCATTCTTCTCCTTCACGAGATTTGTTCCTCCTCCACTTTGTCATTGAATTTCTTCTCCTTTGGCACAATAGCTACTGAATTTCTTCTCCTTTTAGCACAATAGCTTAATTAAAATTACCCTCGTCAACCATAATAATATCTCTCTTATTGGTGGTGTCATTCTTGGTGACAGTAAAAATCATCTGTAATCGATGACCAAAATTTCATCAAGCAAAATCAATATCAGATCTCGGAGGCGTCATTATCAAAGGTTCGCCTCATCTCTTCACTGTCAATTTAATGGGTTATCTATAATCCTACTAAATTTAGATATATATTCTCAATTTTACTTTAAAAATTACTGACGTGATTTAGATTGGTGGATCTAAAATTTATTCTCATCCTGTCGATATTCATGTTCCATATTATCTCATCCTTGAATCTTAGGAAAATTGATGGCCATGAGGAAAATTTATCATTAAAAGTTTAAATATGAGCACAAAATTTAATTTGTTTATTTGAATATTCAACTCATCCTTGAATTTTAATTTTAATTTCAACCCGAAGCTAGTTGAGTGTTTTAACTTGCTTGTTTCTCCAGCAACTGATAGCACCCCATATGCAATGATGTTATCTTTGTTGCTCCAGTTCTTGCAACATGTTCCTTCTTTTGTTGAGGCTTGGTCTCTAAAAGTTATGTTCTTTAATTTCTTGGGCTACGAGTGATAATCTTGTTAGTTAGTTGTTAAATAGATCTTGTAACTTGTGAAAACCCAAATCATCATATTAGGATTTTTCACTTTGCAGGATATGATCATTCAATTCACGTATTTGCAAAGGCAAAGAGTGGAAGGGTGTCCTTAAAGAGTGGTTGAACTTGTTGAAGCTGATGCAAAACCTGAAGTCATTGTATAACAGTCGATTTCTAAAGAATGTTCTACGAAATAGGTGGGTGCAAAGTTGGATGATTTTTGTAATATTCATGTTGTTTAATAACTATCATGGTTTTAGTTAATCACTATGTTGTTCTATATTAGGATTTTGGATGAAAATGATACTACACTACGGATAAAGTTCTTCGAGTGTTACACCTTGTTGAGTATGATTTTATTAGAATATATGCTTTGCTAATTTGTGTGATTTGTTAGTAACATTAGAATATATCTTGAATGACCTAGAAAATTTGGTACAAAGGCTCAAGTATTGGAGTTGTGCTTATGTAGAGATATGAGTTACAGTTTTAATTTAAAAAAAACATGCATTACATATATCTCCTCTTTTATTTTCAACAACCGAAAGATGTCATTTAGGAAACTTGTACAAGATAATTTGATTTTGAACTATCGACATTATATTTACTTAGAAGTGGAAAGAGTAGGTAGATAAATTTATTTTTTCAATAATAATTGCTCAAGAAGCAAGGGAATTAGTGATGGATGGAGAGTTTATGTAAAATTGCAAAACCATTTGATTGCTGCATGCATTATAAATTTCTTGTGTTTATGATTTTTTACATACGGATTTATATTCATTAATCATTTACTCACAATACTGTATTCAGCAAATACGAGATCGTGTATTTACAATATACACGATTAGGGTATTTACAATATATCTGATGCAAATACCCGATCGTGTATTTACATATACACGATCGGGTATTCAAAAACAAATTTTTTGGTGATTATTATGATAAATATTTGTTATTTTTTTTACTTATTTCACACTTTATGTTCAGCACATCGACATTGGATGCTACTACCTAAGGAAAGAAATGTCTGAGGCTCCAACTCGGAATGGACAAGATAGTGCCATTATGGACAGTAATTCCTGGTATAGTGTAGTAAATATATTGTGTTTTGAACTTAACAATAAAAATGATGATTTTTAACAATAAGAATGGTGATTTTTAACAATTGATTTATATTAATTTTTTTAGGGGTGATTGTGGAGTATTTTTGTTGCTGTACTTGGAGGTCCTAGCCCATGGACTTGACGTCAATTTATATTGCCAACAAGATCATGTTACACAATTTCGAAAAGCATTGGCTGTCAAATTATTTGGGCATAGGTCGTGGAAAAAAACTTCATAGTGTTTTATCCTTCAAAACTTCGTTGATGTATCATTTTTTGACTATGAGATGTAATGGTTATAATGAGGATGTTGTTAATATTTGATGTTATTAAAAATAATATGTACAAGCAGTATGGTGTTTTATTTTTTTATTAATTATATTAATGATAGAGAAGATAGTTTGTACAATGTATATGATATAATAGGATGACCGTACATGCTCAGAGAGTCTCTGTAAGAAAATACATGACTGCAATCGGGTATTTACACAGATACACAATTACAGTCGGGTATTTGCAATATATGACCAGTTTCAGTAAATACCCGACTTCGGCCAGTATTTCCATAGATACACGACTGCAGTCGGATATTTGCAATACATGACCAGCTCTCTGTGTGCAAATACCCGACTTCAGTCGTGTATTTGTACAGATACACAACTGCAGTCGAGTATTTACAATACATGACCTGCTCTCTGTAAGAAAATACCTGACTGCAGTCATGTATTTGCACAGATACACGACTGCAGTCATGTATTTGCACAGATACATGACTGCAGTCGAATACTTATAAATATACATATAGTCAGGTATTTAACATATCAAACTTCAATGTAATAAATAACAAATGTGTCTGTACATCAAACAACAAAAATCCAATACTTATTCAAATCGTAAATAAGATGTAATACATGGAAATTGTTGCACAATCATCATAATTTTTTTTGCATCTTCAACCCAAACACTCGGCCCATGAGAAAATGATAAGCCTCTGCTTGCGTCCCTTGAAAACAATATAAGCGACACAAACATGTTCATTCATCTGTGAAACAAAAAGGGTAGAAATTTATCAACTAAATATTATAGATATTAAAAAAATTAAAACAACAATAATGACAAGTATATAAGATTCGTAGTTTGTATGTGATTGTTTACATTTCATTCGGTCTAACTACAGGCTCATTGTTAGACAGTGGGATTGGCACACTGCAAGTTAGTCAATTATGTCTTCGAGAACCACACCTACCACACTTACGACATAACTTCTCTTTGCCTTATGATGCTATCCTAATTTTTAGTTTACACGACAATAATTGTGTAACTTACTAAAATACACAAGTATAGTCCAGTAAACAGTCAGATGATATATTTAGTAAAAAAAACTGTAATCTTTGTATTAATAAAATGCTAGGTGTTATAACAGTTACTATATCTTTCAGAATTGCACGATTGCTGTCGTGTAAATTCATACATGCACGACAAAAGTCGTATAAGTTGAAAAAATATATTTTTCGCACCAATAAAATAGTTGGGCGTTATAATAATTAGAATTTTTTATACAGTTTCACGACTATAGTCGTGTAAATCCATACATACACGACTGCTGTCGTGTATGTCGGGTGCAGAACAAAATTTTGGCAACAACTTCAGGTTTTAAAGAATGTAGTTATAAAATCCATCAAATAACAGTCATATGATGCAAATATAATGAAAATATGAGTTGCTTTATTGTTTATCACAAACCAAACAAAACCCTAAATATAACATAATGTCAACAAAATGAATAAATAACACAAAATAAAAATAAATTTTCAAATACCTTATCCATATGATGAATAATGCACCCACCTGCAAACTAAAATCTCAATACATTGCTGTTCGTGAGTAATTTTGAGTGTGGAGTGAGCTTTTGTTATGTGGATTGAAAAAAAGTGAGAAGTAAAGTGTGTTGAAGGTGAGTTGTGTGTGTTTTATATTTTACTCTAGGGATATTTTTGACAACTCACCACATAACAAGGTATATCTAGATAATTTTCAAACAAGGAGTATATTTAGCTAAATATCCTACTTTTAAGGCATATTTAATTAAAAACCCCTCATAAGAGCATCTATAAAAGGTTCTAAAAATTTTATTTTTTAAATATCTATTTATTTATCTATATGGTAAATAGAAGAGTAAAAAAAAATATTATTCTCTAAAAGACCCTTTAAATAAAAATAAGTTAATATTATTTTAATTAAATTACTATTTTTTTAAGAAAAAATTAATAGCAATTAAAACACCTCTCTCTCTCTCTCTCTCTCTCTCTCTCTCTCGCCAATAAAAAGTCATAAAATATAAATTAAAAAAGAATGAAGCAATTCTCTAAATTTGAAGAGAAATGATTATTTTTTATTTAAAAAATTTTAATTGGAGCGTCTTTTGAAGCCTTACATGCTGATGTAGCTCTTCAAATAATTAATAAAATCTTCTTTGAAAAGTCTTTTAGTGATGCTCTAATAAGTTGTTTATTTAAACTATAGGAATCAGAATAAGCTAGATTGCTATTAATATATTTACTTTGTCTTAAAATCAAAATCAAAATCAAAATGAATTAAATTATTATAAATTACTAAAAAGTCCTTAATAATAATAACGATAATATTAATCAAAGCTACAACAAAAACAACAATAATAATAACCATAAATTCGTTATTAGTTTTTCTAAAAAAAGATTGAATTTCTTTATTTGTTTAAAAAATTAAAAAAAACATTAATTATTTAACATTATACATTTTTTGCTTACTTCTCCATAAAGAAAATTATTATATTTATTGACTTACTTTTGAAGTGAAAAAAAAAATAGTTTCTTGAAATAATAGTCCTACAGGAAACAAAAAGAATATCTTCTTGACTACTCTTTTTTTTTTAACTTTTTATTATCTTGTTAATTGTTGATATTCAAGATATAGTTAAAAATTAATTGAATTTTCAATTCTTTTATGTTTATTTGAGTGTTAAAGTTGTTGAATATAAGGAGGTTTCATAAAAAAATTTTGCCTGAGGTCTCCAGCACTCTAGAACCGACCCTATAGCTATAATGATAGATTGATTCACCAATCACCATTATCACGAATATTACTATTCAAGTTTAATAAAACAAGGGGTTTTTAAAAGTGAAATACTTCTCCAACCATTATAGGTGTTTGATTATGTATACAAACAGAAGAAAATACGAGGAACTAAAAGAGTTTTTGATAAAAGGAGAAGAAGGAGAGGAAAGATTATGTCCATACTTTTATATGAAACTTTTTCTATCAACAAAGAGACAAATGCCTCCTTTAATTATTATATTTTGACTTAAATACTTATTTAGTTCTAATATTTAAAAAATGCTTTAAACACCCCTATTGTTAAATATGTTACATTCATACCTTCATTTTCCTTTCCTTTTACAATAATACCCTTGTAACAATATTCTTCTTGTCTTCTTAAGGATATTGAATAAAAAGAAAAAAAAAACTGATTTATAAAATTAGCCTTAAAAAACACATAAAAATTTTCAAAAATTTTTACGTTATTATTTTACTTTTAGAATTAATAAATAAATTAATTTTTTAATAAAATAAATATTGATAAAATTGTTGCAAATATATTAAATATTATTTGAAGTTGGCTGATATCAATTTATTTATTAGGAAGATTGTTGTACGACTAAAAAGAAAATACTATTTGTTTCATACCAATATTTATTTGTTAATTTTGTAATAAATAATTATTGGTTAATCTATTAATTAACGTAAAGAACATTTTGAAAGAGTATTAATGTAAAAATAAAGAATGTAGCATATTTGGCTAAAAAAAATATTTTAAGATTTTTTTTTAAATATAAAGACTAAATTAATGTTTTAAGTTAAAATATAAAGAATAAATGGGTATTGATGTTTCAAGACTAAATTGATGTTTTACCCTCAGCACAAGGCATGAGCTTCCGCTAGAACTTTCTTCGATAAACCAAAGAAATAGATTATTGTTGCTGTTATTACTATTTCTTGCCCATTGTATATATGCGTGTGCGTGTGCGTGTGCGTGTGCGTGTGCGTGTGCGTGTGTGCGTGTGTGGGTGTGTGGGTGTACGTGCGTGTATCTTTTCGAATTCCTTGTGCTTTAAAATGAAACTTTTGCCGTAAACGGAATCACTTTCCAATCCCGAATCGGATAAAAACATCAGACTCCCTATCGTCTTACAATATATCAAGAAAAGACATAATTTATCTACTTATATCAAATAGATCTCAAACTACTTAACTAGTAACAAGCTCGTCAACCCCTATTGAAATGCAACGTGAGGCGGGGAGGGAAATTCAGTACCATTTGGGTTGAAATCATCTCGATGGAGGTTCTAAAACATGAGACCATTAAGTGAGAAATTATATACATTTAGGGGCAATGATGACGTTATTACCCCAATTGCAAATCAAAGCAAGGCGTTTGATAATTTATACCACCGCTAAAGTGCGCACGGCAGATCAGAATAGAAATTTGAAGGACAAATTAGAATTCTGAAGATAAAGCGTTCTTATTTTGAAGTGAAGTGAAACAAAAGATTGCTGTTGCTAGAGGTTAAAACGTCGTAATCTGTTTAATAGAAACATGAATTTTAGATTATTATTATTATTATTATTATTCTTTCCATACTCGGGGGACCATAATGCGATCAGTGGTGGGCCACACTCTATTGGATCTAAACAACTAGGCCCTCCCCGTTCCTAGCCCTTGTTTGTCAATTGTCACTGAAATGAAAAATGAAAATTAAAAAAAGAAAATTGTCAATTTTAAACTAAAGAGTTTAATCATTTTGTCAAAATTAACTCAACTTTGTTAAACGTTGGCCGGTTCTATAAAATATTCATTAAATACAATCCAATATTAGATTGCATTATTCTTGAAACGTTGAGGTCTATTTATGCATTCGTCCAACATTTGAGAATCTAGGTCTCATTTTCTCTTTATTTATACTACATATAATTCATTCAACTTGAGCCTCAAAGGAATTTTACAACCAAATTAATCAATCGTGCTTGTTTGCTAATACATGAATGCAAATCCCATTAACAAAAAGAAAACGTTTCAAGTCGTCATGAAATGCGTTAATTTTGATTGAATTGTTCGTTTTCGGTCGATGATCTATGCCTAACTTTTTGGCCTAATGAGTAGTTAATGATCTATGATTTAAATAGCATCCTCCCAAGTTCTAGAATTAAATTTCTTTAACAAATTTTGACTAGGCGAAGCCTTGAAGCAATTGGGATTTGTTGACTTGCAAAAATAAATTAATATTACGTGTATGAAGCGATAGGGAGTTGGAGAATTAATTAAGGTTTTCATATTAAAAATGATACAACCTTTCTTTATGATGTGAGAATTATTAGTTTTACAGCAACCCTAGGTGCTGTCAAAATCTCATGGAAGTCTTAAATGGACAAATTGTAAGTTTTAGGCTCAATTTAGTAATGTTATAACTTTTAAAATAATTATCTGTTATATAAAAAATCGATTGTGAAAAGAATCAATTAAATATTTGATAAAATTTATTATTAAAAGTACTATAAATTTAAAAAGCTATTATATGTATTTAATAAATTTTATTGTTTACTGTTGTAATCTACTTTAAAGTTAATAATTTTATTTCCTTATTAACAAGGATTGTTGGTTGTAAAATTTGAACAAGAAATAGTCCTTGCATGACACGTGTAGGGACATTACTCTTGACTCTTAAGCCCTTGAAAAGAGTAAAGGAGGAGTTGAACTTTTGAAGGTATGAGAGCAAATGAGAAGATCCCATAAAATTAGCTTTAGCTGCCCAAATCACCTAAAAATTAGGGAAAATGTCTCACAATATAACAAGATTGCCACATGTCAATATGAGATAAAAAAAAATAGTGACAGCTCCGCTAGTGACTCCAAGACACATCATCACATATCGTTCCCACCTGAGTTGTCTCCAAAATATCTCATTCAAGCTACAAGAGTCATATATGAGAAAGGGAGACCACCGACGTAATTGGCTACCCTATCTCTAGTAAAATCAGAGGCCTCTCAACCTAATTGGTTCATTCAAAATAAGCCAGTCAGGATTAGGGATATGTTGCCAGCAAGGATAATCCCTCAAAGGATAGCTGTCCAACCAAACAAGCTAGAAAGCCTTAACAAAAAAGTTAAATTACCCTAAAACCCTACCTAAGGAGGAAACATAACTAACAACGATTCGCCACGTCCCTTAAAAAATAAAAAAGTTACTCTCAGGAGTACTTCATCTTATAAGATGAGGTCTGTCTCACAAAAGGAGGTAGTCCTTTCACCATAAAAACCCTCAAAATTTCTCATATTATAAGGTTTCTATAAAACACATCTTCTCCATCAACCTCCACACAACATGAATGTTGGAACGTTGTCGCCAACCATTGCCAGTGTCGCCTTCAACATTCGTTTTCTTTTATTTCAGTTTCGTTTGAGTCACGACCTTTCCTATAAAATTCTTTTTGGGCGACTCAATCTCTACCATTTCCATAAACCATTTGTAGAGAAGAAATCTTATTTTTAGCCTAACCAAAATTTAACCAAAACAAGGATAATTTATATATTTATGATATATGTGAGAATATATATGAAATTGTATTAAGTATAAAAATGATTCTCATTCTTTTTTTTTTCTTTTCCAAAATTTGTTGTAAAATGATTTGTTTTGCCAAAAGTAATTTTTTTCAAAAAAAAATTACAAAATACTAATATGAGAATTTAGGTCTATTTATGCATTAGGAAAAATGCCTATGACGATATAACAAGACTGCCATATATCACCTAAAAATTATGGAAAATGTCTCTCACGATATAACAAGACTGCCACATGTCAATATGGGATTAAAAAAAACAGTGACAGCTCCGCTAGTGACTCTAAGACACATTATCACATATGGTCCCCACCTGAGTTGTCTCCAAAATATCTCATTCAAGCTACAAGAGTCAGATATGAGAAAGAGAGACCACCTACATAATTGGCTACCCTATCTCTAGTAAATTCAGAGGCCTCTCAACCTAATTGGTTCATTCAAAATAAGCCAGTCAGGATTAGGGATATGTTGCGAGCAAGGACAATCCCTTAGAGGACAGCTATCCAATCTAAACAAGCTCAAGAGCCTCAACAAAAAAAGATAAATTACCTAAAACCCCTGCCTAAGGAGGAAAAATAACCAACAGCAGCTCGTCACATGTCAAAAAATATACAAAGACACTCTTAGGAGTACTTTATCTTATAGGATGAAGCCAGTCTTACAAAAAGGGGAAGTCCTCTCACTAGCAAAAGCCTTTAAAATTTCTCCTATTATAGGGTTTTTGTGAAACCCATCTTCTCCATTAACTTCCACGCGACATGAATGTTGGAATGTCGTTGCCAGTCGTTGCTAGCATTGCCTTCAACAATTGTTTTCTTTAATTTCAGTTTCGTCTCAGTCGCGACCTGCTCTAGACGGTTGTTTTTGCGCAACTTAGTCTCCACCATTTTGCATAAAGCCATTTGTATAAAAGAAACCTTAATTTTGGCTTAACCAAAATTAGACCAAAACAAGGATAATTTAGATTTTTATAATATATGTAAGAACATATATGAAATTATATTAAGTATAAAAGTGATTCTCATTCCTTCCTTTTCAAAATCTACTGTAGAATTGTTTGTTTTGCTAGAAGTAATTTTTAAAAAAAAAATTACTCAATACTAAAATTAACTTTGAACTTTTCAAAATTACTTTTGAATCTCTCAAATGCAATTTCAAATGAACTCTTCATCTTTAATTATAAATCAATTTTGAATTCAACAACTCCTTAACTGAATTTGACATTAATTGAGCACGAAATTAAAATTTAAAACCCAGCAAGTTCTGATCTTGGATTCTCTCACAATCATTTGGTTTAAGTAAAATATTTGGTTAGCATAATAAATACTTCAAGTATACGTACTAATTGATCGAAACTTCTAAAGTGAAATACATGTGAATATTAAAGAATACAAGAGAGAGCGAGAATAAGTTATCATTATAAACAAATTGCATACTCTGTTTAAATGAGCTATCGGAGTCAACAATGAAGGGGATGTGTCATTTATGTTCCTTGTTCGATGCGATCTCAATCGTTCAAAGTATATTTAATCAAACGGTGTGGAGTTTACGTGGTAAATTGGGTAAAATAAGATCATTGGGAGTGAATTAATTAATTACTTTGCAATAATTAGTGAGAAGCAAATTTTAATAATATTATTATTAGAAAAGAAAGAGAAAAAATTACGCAACCCATTAGTGCCTGTTTGGTATGGCTTATTTAAGAGGCATAAGTGCTTATTTAATCCCATAAGCACATTTTAAAATTTTTTATAGTGTTTGGTTATTTTTTGAGTAGAAGTTTTTTAGCTTAAATAAGTTAATTTACCTCTACTAGCAAAAGCCCAAAATTTAAGCTTTTGGGAGTAGAGGTTAGAGAGCTTTTTCAAAAAATATATAATATCAAAAATATCCTTAATATATTTCATTAATTACAAATACCTTTTGTATAAAACCTACCCAACGAAAATTGTTGCTGCTATATAAACATATTACCGCCGCCACTTCACTTTATCTCTCTCTTTTTTTAAAAAAAAATAACCAGCACTTTAATTTTATAATCCCTACACATACCCAACACTTGAGAGAGTATATATTAATTATGCAATTTAATTTGGATAGTATTAATTGTTTGGGAGAATATATGAATGATGCAATTTTTTGTTTTAAAAATTAAAGAAGTGATTGAATTAATTTTTTCTTATTAATTGATAGTTTGGATGCATTTTGTTACATGTTATATAATTATGAATACATATCCTTTTTGGTAATTTAATTATACAAAAGCACTTTTAGTTTTACACAACCAAATAATTTAATGGTTCAAAAGTACTTTTTTAATTGACAACCAAACATCTAATCGTTTTTTGTCCAAAAGCTCTATTGGTATAAAATTCATTCATATAAAATTTCTTCTTTATAAGTTATTTAATTCATTTTCCCGATAATTATGAAGATGCTAGCATTTTTTCTTTTTAAAGTAAGAAATCAGTCTAATTGATTTATTCCTGGTAAATTAATAAAGATTATTTTAATTAATTAAATGCAATAATTAGAACTTGGGTTCTTTTGTGGACCAGAGAACAACAAACTTCAGAAACTAAAAAAAAAAAGGAATAATTGTATTATTTAACGTGAATTATTTATCATAAAGTGGATTTCACTAATGTCAAAAAGAGTGGCATGATTGAAACAATCGGCACATTTGACAAAAATATGTGACGATTGATATATTCGTAGACAAAAAATATATTCTCAACTTGTTATATTAATATTGCAATTTGTTGTAAATCAAAGCTGGATTGCTGAAAACGCTAGCTAAGGCGCATATTAATCACTGTTTTTGCGTCATAATAAAAAAATGATCATATTCTAATTTCTTATGCAAGTACAAAGACTACGATGTCGTCACATGAAATACATCTGAACAAGGGTGAAGCCATTATTTTTCTTAATAATTTTATTATTCATTGAGTTGTTGATAATTTTTATAATTTTTAAGTGAATTAATTATATTATCTCATCATCTAATTGATAAATATTACATCATTTGTGATAAAATTTATAATAAAAACTTAGAATGTATAATACTTTAAAATGAGTGACCATACAATTCCCATGAGTTTTTTGGGGGTCGGGTCAACTTTTTTTTAAAAAAAATTTCATTTATGAATGCATAATAAATTTTTTTGACTTCTAGCTTATTTTTTATTCCCAAAGAATATTTATATTTTAAAATTTACCATTTTGTCTTTTCCTTCTCCACGAAAAAGGACAACATGTCATGACTCCCTGAGATTCATGAAACAAATTATGTTTTGATTCTCCTAGTTAACTATGGAAATGATTGCTTTTCGTCTAATTTGTTTGGGGAAAATATGCATATGCTCAATATATAGCCACTAATTATTACCATAACTATGTTATAATTTAAGAATTGCTCATAGTTATTGCCAACTATATCATAATTCAAGAGAATGCCTGACCTAGGATTCTTATTTTTATAGAATTTTTTATATACTTTTTAAGAAAGATGAATCACATCTAAAATTCATAAAATTTCAAATGGTTTGCCAAAAATAGAGGCATGATATATGAATAAACCATCCAAAAATAACAATTTTGTTTCTACTAGTGTGAATTGATCAATGAAAATTGAAAATAAAGGAAATTCTTATTGTTATTACTTAATAGCATCATGGTTATTTTTTTTTTACTTACAGATATTACATTACAAATCTACCAACGCTGCAATTACAAAATATGCCAAGTTGGTTTTAACGGCGGAGAGAAATGCGCATTATTAAATCATGGAAAAATATGCCTCACAACCTCATGTCAAGATTGAAGAGAAACTTATATCATAAACAACATTAGAGACTTACGGCCTCTTTGGAATTGTTTTTAGGAGGCCTAAAAGTGATTTTGTAAATTTAAAAATTAATTTTAGTGTTTGGTTAAAAATAAAAATCAAATCACTTTTGTCAAAATTAATCATTCCTATAGCTGATTTTGAAAAGTAGGAAGGAGCAACTTTTAGATTCTGATTTTGAGAATTAATTTTATTATTTAATACAATTTCATAAATATCTTAAAAATTATTAGGTAAACTAAAATTATCCTTATTCAAATTCGAAACAAAATAAATATTTTAATAAAATTTTATTATAATTCATCAATATAAATTTATTAATATCAATTTGTTTGTTGAATTATTATTAAATTGGTTTCACTATATTATTAATTTAATTATCAATTGTTTTAAGATAAAAAAAAGTAAAATCAATATATTATAAATTTTATTTTTAGTAAAAATTATTATAATACACAATTAAAAATATTATATGTACATGTTTTTATAAGTAAATTTTATCATTTATTATGTATATTTTAGTCATTTATTTTATTTCAACAGTTTAATAGTAAAATTTACCAAACGTCCATAATTGCTTTCAAAACTCACAGTACTTTTGAAAACAAAATTAACCAAACATTTAACTGATTCTCTTCACAACTGATTATTTAAACTAACAGCAATTATTTTAAAAGTTACAGCATTCCCAAACTGACCCTTAAACACTCTACAAACAACTACAAGGACTTGAAACTAGTGGGGACTGATCTTGACGATGAGTAAGGAATTTTGAAGTTTGATAATTAAAATTTTTTAATTATTATTTTAGGTCTTCTTATATTTGTCATTTTAATTGCAGTCAAAGTAGGTTCGTATTTAAGTCTTTAATTTCTAATTTGAATATAATTCACTTTCTCTATTTTAGAGAAGTGAATTTATTGTGAATTATTATTAATTTAGGTCTTCTTATATTTGTCATTTTAATTGGAGTAAAATTAAATTCGTTTAAGTACTTTATTTCTTTTTTGAATATAATTCACTTTCTCTATTTTAGAGAAGTGGATTTATTTTGAATAGCAAATTCAATAACCGCCCACTCAAATATGATATTACTTATCATTATTTATATGATATAAAAATGTTTAAATTCCGTGTTTTAATGACATCTCACTAAAGTAATTAAGACATGTGAATTGTGGTTAAAATAAAATCTACGAAAGATTTACATTCCTTAATCCACAAAACAAAATCCCTAAATAAGCTACCCATTAAATTTCACGTGCTGGAACCCCGATGTAATTGCATCTAAATATATATTTAGTAATTTAAAATTTCATATTAAAAATGTTAATTTCAAGATTAAACAATCGTTATCATTTAACTCAAAACAGAAAATGGTATTTAACCCAAAAACCGTTACTCTCACTGTCATAACGGTGTAGCCATCATTGCTGATTGCTGAGCACTTGTCTCGACCTAATACGGAGTTCCAATTTTGACTTGTGGTGAACACCAGATATTCATGATCGTCCAGTTGCCCTTCACCACTAGTGCCACATGGCATCTTGCCCATCCTTTGTTCACTCATTTTTTGGCAATGAAAAATTAATCAATTCTTGTTCTTATTCTGTGCATTTTCTTTTTCTTTGTTATTAGCAGAATAGCCCCACAGCGTATTATACAATTGATGATTAAAAATAGAGTGCATATACATATATATGTATAAGCTTTAAACAAAGTAAAGCAAAAGAAACTAAATTAAATTATTGAATATATCAAAATGTGTATATTAAAATCTAGAACCATCATGGGAAAAAATTATCATTAATCACTAATGGTTGACACTCAACAAAAGATTTTATTAATTTTTTTTAAAATTGACTATAACAAACACACAAATTTATTTAAATCTTTTATATATATATATATATATAAAAGATTAGTGACGTAAATTCATTGAAAAATAAATTGATGATTATTAGGGGAAAAAAAAAGAAGAAAAAATGGTCCCACCAATGCAAGTATGAGTATCACGACCACGTCAGCAGCACAACAAAGGCCAGAGGAGATGAGAACCGAGGAGAGAGATGCTTTGGTTAGTACAAGATCGTAAATTCACAACAATGTTGTTGTTCCTTCATAAAGCCTTGTTGCTAATAAATGTCGTTTGATTTGATTGGGGGGGTTCCTAGTAAAACGTTTGTCGTTTTCTCCTTTCGCCCCCCTCCCTCTCATTTGTTCTTTTCTTAATTCTTGGAGAAGGGAGACGCATCGGCGTTGCGCACTTCATACATAACGATAAGAGTGTTAAAAAGAGAGAGAAGAGTAAAGACCCTCGACCTTTTAACTCAACTTCAACTCTCCACTTGGGTCGCCTCCTCCTCGATCCAAGCACGCCCCTCCTTTCTCTCTCTCCCTTTCTTACATCAAACTGTTTAAACTGTCGCCGTCGATTCCCTCTTGCCAGCCTCCCTCCTCTCTCTTCCGATCATCTCTACCGTTGATATACTCCCTCCACTTCTCAGCTTTACACTTTTAATCTATTATCCGTTTTGCGATTTCTCGTTTTGCTTTTTCCACTCACTAAAATTAAAATAAAATAATCATATATATATATATATATATTTTTTTTTTTTCTTCTCGTGGCCGATCTACGAGATATTGGTTGGGCGTGATGGAGGAGGACAAAAAGGTAAATAAAACGAACAGTGGGATGCCGGACATGGACACGGTGTTCGAATGCGTGATTCCGTACGTAGAGGATCCCAAGGACAGAGACGCCGTCTCCCTAGTGTGTCGGAGGTGGTACGAGCTCGACGCCACCACTCGCAGGCACATCACAATCGCTTTGTGCTACACCACCACGCCTGCGCGTCTGCGGCGTCGTTTCCGAAACTTGGAGTCGTTGAAGTTGAAAGGGAAGCCGAGGGCGGCGATGTTTAATTTGATTCCCGAGGATTGGGGCGGCTACGTCACCCCTTGGGTTGAGGAAATCGCGGCCTCGTTTAATTCTCTGAAGTCGATTCATTTTAGGAGGATGATTGTCAGGGATTCGGATCTCGAGGTTTTGGCCAAGACCAGAGGGAAGAATCTTCTTGTTTTGAAGCTTGATAAGTGTTGTGGCTTCTCTACTGATGGGCTTCTCCACGTCAGTCGCTCGTGCAGGTGCTTGCTTTTTTCCTTTGTGCTTTTCATTTCTTTCTTTCTAATAATTTCATCACTATTGGTTTCTTGCTTCAATTTGCTTCCTGGTTGGTTTGGTTACTTGAACTTAGTTGAGATTTGGATTTACTCAAGTTGATTTTGTGAAAAAAAGAAGCAAGTTGAGTACTTTTTTTTTTTTCCCCACGTTTATGGATCTCCGTGACTGGAGGCTAGTTGATTCTTCTGTTGGTTGTGAGAGTTATTGGCTCTAATTTGAAAGTTGTGGGACCTGCAAACATTCATCTCACTGGCAATTTGTCCGCCCATCGTTTTTACTCCTGCCAATCAGTAATTTTAATTGAACTTCGAGCCTGGAGTAATTGAGTTCTGTGTATGCTGTCCCATATACTGTGATAAAAACAGGTGCGTGAAATGCTCTGTGAATTTTTTTCTTTTTTGGGGGCAGGATGGGAATGATGGCTTTACATAATTACATGTAAGAATAGTAGATGTCTTAGTTGTTTACTTTTATTGTTTTATTCAGTCTATGATCTACATCAACGGGGCTTTGGGTGATAGCAATTGTTGAGCAGCCTTATGGCAAAAGGCATGATGTAGATAATGAAAATGTTAGTTGTATAACAAGCATTTGATTGTGTTGCCTGAGGTGATGATCTTGTGACTTGAAAGATACATGGTTGTTTGAGTTTTTGTTCTAGAGGACATAGTGCAAAAAAAAAAACATTACATTATATGTATTCATATCTTAAAGTTTTTGAAATTCAGATAAAGTCAGAAATTATAGTCGACATTTACAGAGTATATCTGATCTCTTGACTCAACAGAACTAAGAATGCTGTCAAAAACATTTACTGATGGTTTGATTAAAAATCTCAACAGCTGTCTGATTATAGTCCGAACTATTGCTTGAATATGCATTCATTTATGCAATTCAGATAGTGGTAGTAAAGATGAACAACATTTATAAATTTTGTTGAAATGTTATATTTTGCTTTCTTTGTTTGAAGTGAAGCTGCTATAATGGCAATAATCATTTTCTTCTTAATTAAGTGCTTCAATTTTTTTTTTTTTTGGGTTTTTTTTTGGGGGGGGGGGGGATGAAATGAGAAACTGTGTAAAAAATATGTATTTTCTCTTTGAAAGTTGTCTTTCTTGACTTTTACATCTACTGTAGTAAAATTGTGGCTTTTGCAGATTTTGACTAGATTGTCATTTTTGGGACTAGGTTAAAAGCATGGTGATTGTTTAAGAAATTGAGACATTGGCATTAACGTAGAGAATTGCTATTTATTGGAGTAGTCAACATCATAAAAAAAAATAAATAAATAAAAACGTGCATCAGCGAATGTTATTTTAATTTTGCTGTGGGTTAATGTTAATAATTGTTGGCATATTTTCTCAAGATCCTTCTTAATATTGGCTTTTTAAAGTTGATGTGTAGTAGCCAGTTTTTGTGATTTCTTGACTTTTATAGATGATCTAAGTCTAGGGATCGGTTGATGTCTTCCTTTTTTTTGGGTCATTTCAGATGCATGCTTTTTTGTTTTTTGGCTTGATTTGTTCCGCTGACATGTTACGCTGTTAGTTTAAGATAGTTCATCTATTTGTTTTGAAGTTTTAATTTACTGAGGCTTGGTTGATTTACATTTCTACTGCTTTTGTTTTTTCTCCACAGGCAATTAAGAACTTTGTTTTTGGAGGAGAGCTCAATTCTTGAGAAAGATGGTGACTGGCTTCATGAGCTTGCTTTATATAACACAGTTCTTGAAACATTAAACTTCTATATGACCGATCTTATCAGAGTCAATGTTGAAGACCTTGAACTTATAGCCAGAAATTGTCGGTCCTTATTTTCTGTAAAAATTAATGACTGTGAACTTCTGGACCTTGTTAATTTCTTTCAAATTGCAACTGCTTTAGAGGAATTTTGCGGGGGCTCGTTCAATCATCCACCAGAGAAGTACTCTGCTGTAGCATTCCCCCGAAGCATATGTCGTTTGGGTCTATCCTACATGGAGCAGGATCATATGTGGATAATATTCCCTTTTGCAGCCATGCTGAAAAAGTTGGATCTCCTTTATGCACTGCTTAACACTGAGGACCATTGTCTGTTGATACAGAGGTGTCCCAACTTGGAAATTCTTGAGGTAGAATCAACTCCTTCTGTTTGTTTTATTTTACTTTTATATGCTTTTGTCTACTGCTAGGAGAAAAAAGAGGTCCCTAAGTTGTGATTTTTCTTCTATTGTATCTTTCTGTTTGCTTGGTTATATTCTAGGTATGCTTTAAGGTTTGAGAAATCACTGGTTGTTTAATATCTTATGTTAATTGGATTAAGGATAATTTTGAAATTGTAGGGCAATGTAAAATGCCAAATTCAGGTGTATATATTAGACAATTAGAGAGATGTCTATGTTCTTCTTTGGATTGGAATTAACTGAAATTCTTTGAATATTTTCTTTTTTGTATGGCAGACAAGGAATGTAATCGGGGATAGAGGATTAGAAGTTCTTGCTCGGAGTTGCAAGAAACTAAAAAGGCTTAGGATTGAGCGAGGGGCTGATGAGCAGGGAATGGAGGATGAAGAAGGTCTTGTCTCACAAAGAGGATTGATTGCTTTGGCTCAGGGCTGCCTAGAGCTGGAGTACATCGCAATTTATGTATCAGATATTACAAATGAATCTCTGGAGTGTATTGGCGCCAACTTGAGAAACCTCTGTGATTTCCGCCTAGTTTTGCTTGACCGAGAGGAGAAGATAGCAGACTTGCCGCTTGATAATGGAGTTCGAGCTCTGTTGATGGGATGTAAGTTAAGACGGTTTGGTCTGTATCTCCGACAGGGTGGTTTGACAGATACGGGTCTAAGATATGTTGGGCAGTACAGTCTGAATGTGAGATGGATGCTTTTGGGCTGCGTCGGTGAGACTGACGAGGGGCTTATAGCATTTTCCAGAGGGTGCCCTAACCTGCGAAAACTGGAAATGAGGGGTTGTTCCTTCAGCGAGTATGCACTTGCAGCAGCCGTGATGCAACTGACCTCACTGAGGTACTTATGGGTGCAGGGTTATCGAGCATCAAAAGATGGCCGTGATATTTTAAGAATGGTTCGCCCTTTTTGGAATATCGAGTTGATTCCCCCTAGATTAGTTTCTGATACCAATCAGCTGGGAAACCCGATAGTGATCGAGCATCCAGCTCATATACTTGCATATTACTCCCTTGCTGGACAAAGAACAGATTTTCCAGAGACTGTTCGGCCGCTGGATACAGAATCCTTGCTCTCCGTGCAGAGCTGTACATAAAAACCTTTTCTAAAGTTTCTGCGCTGTGTTCATAAGTTCAATGACTTTTTGGATTTTCTGTTAGAGGGTTCAATTTTTAATCTTGGTTACTTTGGTATTGTGGTTAGACTAATGATCTGTAATAAATTTGGTTTCTTCTGTAGTTTGCAAGCATCTGAACTCTGATGCATGCTGTCTCATTCCTTGTACCTAGCAAATTAGCTTTAAATTATTAGGCGTTGGTGACACTGTTGTCTGTACTAAATCTGTTGAGCAAATTTTCTTTGAAATTGTTGTTATAAGGAAGAATCTTGGGATACTATTGATTTCATAAATAAAATTGGGTTGATTTTAGCTTGTTGATATTTATTTATTTTCCAAGACTTGTGTTTGTTTCAGATTCTCATAATTGTTTGTGGGGTGAGGTCCAAGCAGCATTTTTCTTTTCCTTTTTTGGGTTTCTTAAGTTAACTTAAAATTAATTTTTGACAATTCTTAAATTGTTTAAATAGTAACAGCTTAAAATTGTAAAGATATATTTTTGGGTTGTTGTATGTTAAAACCAATGTAACATAGTAAAACCCTAATAGCTGTAATATAGGAAAACCCTTATTATTGACATGTAGTAAAATTGATGTTATGCTGTCAATTGGTAAGATGAAATGGTTTTGATTTAATGCTGTCTCAATTGATCTATTTCAAAAATAAAATAGAAACTTAAAAAAGAAAAAAAAAAGTCTCAATTGATCTGTTTAGGGATGGCAAAATCCTCCATGGGTTTGGGGTTTCATGAGCTCCACCTAAAATGAGGTGAATTTTAAATAATTTTTAGGGAATGGAGTGGGGGAATAGGAGAAAAATAATCCCCAAACTCTTAATGGGGTAGGGTTTGGTTTTGTACTCTCCACCCCACCCCCGCCCCAATCCATATTATATATAGATATTTTTTCTAAATTTTATTTAATAATTTTTGTTTTATCAATTACAATGTTAGTTAATAATTTTTTTTTAATTTCTACTTGATACAAATAGATTATAACTAAAAGAAAACCTTAGAATATAATTTTTATTCAACCTTAAAATATTATTGTGTTTTCTTTTCTCTCTTAAGAACTACTCTCTTCAAATATTTTTTAATTTTAATATTTTTTCAAGATATTACTACAAATATTTGGAGATTTTTTTTTACATAATTTAAATACCTAGCAATATGATAATGATTTAATTGAAGTTTCTAATTTCTAATTTATTGAAATCATATATCTATATCTATTATAAAATAAATGAAACCTTTAACGTAAGAAGGACAGTGAAAACTGTTTCCTCACATGGGATCTAAGTGGCATTTAATTTATCAGAGAATGGTACTTCTACCCAGAAAAATTATGATCACTGGAGATGGGACGTCGTTGGTTAAGGCATACGTCCATTTAAAACCCCGGTTATTAGATTATTTTTGAAATGTTACTTTCATTTCTTGTACTATATAATTTTGACTGTCAAAATTATAAATTATGATTCTCTCTTGAATTGAATTTTTTAATATCTATAAACATCTTGTATTATGTGTTAATTAGTGATATTGTATAATTTAGAAGAAGTTGATATTAGGAGGAAATTTTAATCCCTTATTGCATGGGTTCGATTTTTAAAAATTTGAAACCAAACCCATATACAAAATCATTGGTCGAAATTTGAAACTAAACCTCAGAATTGCTGGTTACATTCTTGAGTAATCGATTCCATATACGAGCTTATGCATTACCAACTAACAACTTTGAAAATGTTTGAAAAAAAATTGAGAAACGTAACCAACAACTTAAAAGTACAACAAAATAATTTGAAATTAGTTGTAAAGTAGCCTATATCATATTACAACAAGATTATTATGGAGAACTTTTTTTTTTTTTTAATATAAACCTGTATGAACTATTTGTAGTTTTTAAATAGCAGTAACTGGCTTATTTTTAAAAGGGTTAGCAATCTTTCATTTTTTCATAAAAAAATATATATATAAAGAGGAAAGGCAGCCAAAAGCTTATTATGTAACCTTTTTCAAGCTTGATCAAATTTAGAATAAAGTGGCGAGGGCGCTTTCTCATACAACTTGCTGAGAGGCTGCTTTTAACGAAAATAACGTTATAAAGTTGATTGTTTTGGTCATTTGCCCAAAAGAAATTGAGGGGAAAAAAAAAAAAAAAGGAAGTTGATAAAAATAATCATGCTGATCATGTTGCTGCTGATCTTTTAATACTTATTATCTCGTCGTTTGGAAAAGGATGCATGCAAAGAGACATGGGGTGGGCACTAATCTTTGCTGATAGATGCAGCAGCAACAGTGGATATGGAAGTAGAAATCACAATGGCAACTAAAACCAAAAAGTTAAAAAAACAAACACAGTGACAGCATTTTCTTAAAACATGATTATTTTGATGTGATTTCTGATATGTGGATCAACAACTTTTAAGAGAGAGGCATCATCAATTCATCATCCATTCATCTAATCACCAACTATTTTGAGCAGTAATTATATAAAAAATTAAAACCGAACTAAGCTGCTCACCCCTGCTACAGGTACAGTGGCGTGTCGCTAGCCCTGGGAACAAAAAAGAAAAAGAAAAAAAATGTCCACTGACTTTTTTTATTTAGATTTTAATTTTTAATTATTTTGCCCCCCCTCAAACTTTCACTAAAGTTTCCTGCTCTTCCAATAGTTTTACTCTGGTAACTTTGTTCTCCAGATTGGGTAATTTTTGGTTTACTCCCCTGAGGTTTGGGGTCCTTTCACTTTGATAGAATGTATGAATGTATCTGCACTTTCACTCCCTACCATTAGTATACCCATCCCTGGACCCTTAGTTGACCGATAAAATCACCAAATTACCCTTAACTTATTAAAAATCACGTGACAACTTCTTTTTCAGTGTACCGCTGGTTAATAGCTTCACGCTGGTTTTATAAGACTATAACCACAATGCCTTTAGCTGAATTAGTATAAAAAGATTAAAAATAAATTTTGAAATTTTAACTGCTGCCAATATTACTGTGGCTAGCTAGTAGCTATGTAATCAACCATTGTCAAAGCTCAACAAACAATAAAGCTTTCGCTTCTCATAATCAAGCTACAAACTAAAGCTTTCATCTTCCTTCAAGAATATCAAACCATTTACAAATTCTTTCATCAATCATTCAAATCTCACCACTTCTCATTCATTATTCAAAGCTGTAACACGTTTGCATGTCAATAGATTCCTAAAGTTCAAACACATTCTATGAGCCTTATTACATAAGTCCTTGAATCTATTAACAGTGCTTTCTAAGTAACATGCATCTGTAAGCCTAAATCGAAAATTGCAAACTATTAATCTCATGGTCCAGTATAACTTGCCCTCGAATACAAAGGCAAGCAAAGAGCACTAAAAAGAGAGAACACAAAACTGATTTCCTTGAAAAGAGCTAACACAAACACTGATTTCCTTCAACATACACCATATTTTGCAACAAAATCACCTTGTGATTTGTTTGGGCTCTGCTACTATTACTCAATAAAAGCTATTGTTGCCAAAGCTCCTGTTGGATTCATTATCTACTATCTCTTTAGGCTTGGGTTAATTGTCCTTCATTAACAAAAAAAAAAAGAAAAATGTATTAGTGTGTAACTTATAGTGAAAAAACAATTCAAATTCATGAAGATAATGTAAACACAAATACAAGCAAATTCAAACAACCATGTCTGTCGTGCTTACAAAATACTACAATATACACTTGATAAATCAGTGTCAACAGTAGTGGTAGCTCACATTTATACACTCAATCTAACAACATTTTGCAGAAATTTAATGCAAAGGGACTAAGATTCTATTTATAATAGAAACAGCAAGTTATTGGCAATAATCAATTCATCATGTCGTTGCAGTTGGAGCTATCGCAAAATTTCTATCTTGTTTTTTCACATTATGGAAAAATTACTTCATCATTTCAATGTATGCCAATATCAAGACATATCATGCAGCTTCACTGTTGACACATTTTATTAAGGAAATTCAAACTGATATGCAACCGAAATAAGGCATTTGTATGAACCTTAAAGTCGAAACGCATTGACCCAACAGAAAATGGCAAGCAACCCGTTTTCATTTTTTTCAACCAAGGTATGTCAAATACCAGAACGTTATCCACAACAGGATTTAAACATTTTGTTTGAACAGAATACTAACTATAAGCATCAATTTATTTTCAACATGCAATTGGATTATTCCATTAACTACAAATAACATTAATCGATGATAAAATAAGAAGCATTAGCCACATTCTCAATCAAGTTTGAAGACCCATTTTCACATTTTTCTCAACACATCAACAAAGCAAACTAAAACTAACATGAACTGAAAGTTGTTCAGACATACCTCATTCGCTGTGGAAAAATAGCAGGATGATTGGCCGGTCGCCTGCAAAACTCACTGGTCGGTACTCTCTCACCTCACGGTGTTGAAGCGTTCACCGATGGTATGGGAGTCATTGGCTTCGTCGTCATGGCCTTTCGGTTGTGGCCAGGGTACTTGATCAAAGCATTAGAGAAAAAAAAAAATTTTTGAACGGGTTTTGAGCTTCAGTTGTTTCGGATTTGGTGGAAGAAAAAGATGAGTGTTGTTTGAATTTTTTGTTAATATCTGACGGGTAAGAGCATGTTTCAGTGTATTGGCCATTAGATATTAACAAATTTCACACCGAACCCAAAACTGTGTGAATTTTTTAATATTAAAGTGTTCAATTACGATATTGTCCTTGTCCATGTAACATGTACGAAACGGAATACTAATTGTAGGGGAGGAAAGTGGAGATACACTCATACATTCTATCAAAGTGAAAGGACCCCAAACCTGAGGGGAGGAAACCGAAAATTACCCTCCCCAGATTTTCAATTTTTGCTCCGCCCTTGAAGAAAGGTATCTTTCTTTTTCATTTCCTATAGAATCTGTGACGCAGAAAGTGAAATTACGAAAGTATTGCACAAAATAATTCTAAAGCCGAAAGGGGAATTCTTGAAGCACATTTAGAGATGGAGATAACGTTTATTAAATAAATTCTTCTGAAGTCAATTAAAGACGGTCAATATCTGATTCTGCCTAATCAGTAACCACAAAGCCATAGATTCTGTATTCCCAGGGACAAGGTTACAGAGTGCACAAAATCTAAACACACAGTAACAGTCATTTTGTTTATTTGATTGTCAAGTAAACATAAAGGGAGCAAAAACAAAAAAAAAAAAAAAGGATGATGATGCTTCCAGAGACTAATGAAAGCTGCCACTTTGCTAATGAAACAGTGATGCCACTACCATTGACAAATTGGGTTGGCAGAAACAGAAACATCAAAGCAAAAAAGCCCAAATTGGATTGGCTTATTAGAAAATTGTATACCCATATTTGCATTATTTCTAATGTGGATCTTCATTTTTTTCTTAATTTTTATACATATATATTCTTGGATGTATTGAAACTTTGAAGCATGTGATGCTTCTTTATTTTAAGTGGAATGCAAACTCAGCTTCCTACTAATTGATGGTGATCATCAAGCAATCAAAGGTTGATCATCAGTCAACTTGGCCGCACTGTGTATGCATTAAAGCTAAGAGTTGCTGAAAGGGCCCTAAAGCAAGCAATTTGATACTGTGAAATTTCGAAAAGAGTGCATGGTGACTCAACCAATTAGGCTACATCATCCAATGACATTGCAGCTACGACGCAACGATGACCAAGCAATTAATTCCATGTGTACAAGCATAAGAGGGTGCTTTTTAGATAACCTTTTGTGGATTGAAACAAATACCAAAATCATTCACCTGGAAGCCACTGCTCATGCTTTCCGGTAAATGTGGAGTGAAGGCCGCTTGAGTTGTTTTGGCCTCAAAATTCTTTATTCGGCGCTTATGGAATTGTTTAATCTGCATTAGGGAATGAATACATAAATTCTAAGATACGAAATTCAGCGATGAAGCTAGGACTAATTCATAAGAAGTTGTTTTCAATTTTCACACTTGAAGCTCAATCCTTGACATGATATTATTAACATGATTAACTTTCCATGTTTCTGTGACATTCCAGGCTCATGCACAAATTCAAACACACCATTTGTACATTAACAACACTAAAACAAGTACTAGAACGGAAAATTTTCATAATACAATCAGATGAGGCATTACAACTTCGTACTAGAACAAAACACAACAGCCCTTAGAGGAATGGATTCCGGGGCTTAATATAAGCTCCATGATAAGCAGTGGTGGCATACAGATTCTGGCCCTGGAGTTTAAGACCGTGTGAACCGAACTCAAAAGCAGATGGCATAAGCATATTACTGTGAGTCGAATCTGAAGCCATTAATGCTCCATTGTTTGAGTCAGTCCATTCCAGGCCAACTTTTGGGGTGCCAAGAGACTTCTGCTGTGCTGGAAGCACATTGGATTGATCAAATGAAGAAGGCTTATGATTGTCTGATGAAACTGAATTGGTGAGATTGCCGGTTGTGATGTCGTGGATGCTTGGTCTCCTCTTGTCTTTCCCTCCTGAAAGCTGCCTTATGAAGTACTTCTGAGCATGGCTTGCCACTTGAGTTGGAGTCTTGGAGATTACATAATTTCTCGAAATATTTCTCCAGTCTCCTTTGCCATACTTGATTAATCCCATCAGAAACCGCCTGCAATTAATCAATCAAAAAGGTCTGTGTCAAGAACAAAATCAAGACACCATAGAACAACTGAAGATACAACATTGTGGTGGCATTTGACCAGAAACAGCAAGAGTATTCAAGCCTTCATCTGCTTCAGAACTGACAAAGAATCACAAAGATATGAATAAGCAGGCATATCAACTAAACTTGAACATCAGAACTTAGAACTTACTTGTGCTCTTCCTCGGTCCATGGCACCCCTTTCTTCCTCTCATGATCAGAGCTTTTCGCGACCAAAGTTCTCTTCCTATTAGCATCATAATCGCGTTCTGAAACCAACTCCAGTGTGAAAGAAGAGCTAAGATACCCGGGAATCGGAACCCTTCCAGCTTCGATATCACTAACATCTTCTTCCAATTCTTTGTACTGTTTGATCACATCAGGCACAGTCTTCCCCGGAATCATTGCAGCCACCTTTATCCATCTATCCGGAGTGCTCTCGCTGTAAATTGCAAGAGCACTCTCAAATCTCTTGTTCTCTTCTTTAGTCCAGCTTGTGCTCCGGCTGCTCTCCTGAAGAAACCAATTTGATGAATTTGACATGTATGAAGCTGGATACAAAGTCTCCATTCTAACAGTAACTTATAAGCACATTCAAGGCTAACTGAGCTATCAAAGTGATTGAAATATTTGAACACAAAGTGAAATTTAAGAACGGTTAAAAAGGAAGCTTATATGGAATCATTTACTGGGAATCAAGAATCTCCTTTACTTAACAGCATGAACTGAAGAATCTATTAAAGATTAAAGACACTTCTTCAAAGAATCAAGAGAATCTTGATCATACAGGAAAAAAATCAAATCTTTTTCTAAGTTTGACGCATAGGAGTGGATTTATTTTATTTTATTTTTTCGTGAAGTGATTCTCAAAAGTGAGAATTTATGCTACTTCAACTGCAACTCAGGGCAAGAAAGCATTTTCTTTTCTTGGTTTCTTTGAAGAGAAGAAACAGAAAGTTGAATATGCATAGATTATATAGAAAAACGGTGTAAGTTATAGGAATCATGAACTGTATTAGTTTAACTGTGGGGTTTGGATTGATATGAGTTCAAAGGAAAGAAAATAAGAAGAATATAGATAGAGAAAAGGTAGGTGTCATATTGTAAATGGTGAGTGACGCTTCAAAAGTTTCCTCTTCTTATTATAGAGAATTTGATTAAGGATTTTCTCTCTTTTTCTGTAACTCTCACTTCAATTTTTAATTACACAATAAACACAAAAAGCAAAAGTTAAAATGAGAGCCTTATCTATGATGTATTAAAGATCACCTTGTTGTTGTTATTAGATTCTTTTAGGCAAATTGAGATGCCTCATCAAGGAACTTTATGAGGTCAAAGTTGAAGAGCATTTGTTATTTGCAAATTAAGGGCATGGTATCATTCTCTTTCCATATAACAATAATTGATAAGAATTATTCTATTAAATGGATTCTCATTGTGTGATAACTATGATATGTGGTGGGAAACTTGCACCTTAAATTCCATGTGGCCCAATGGAAAGGATGCAAGTACAAGGGGGTGAATTTGAACTTGATTTGTAGATTGATATATAGCTTAAAAGATATTTTTAACTTAATTGATATATGTGATTTATGAGTGTTTGTTTGTGTTCGAAATTCATCAAATTTAAGAGAAAAATACTTGTAAATTTGTAGACATTTTGGGTAGTTTTTTTGAGTTATGCTCGGTTGAGCTTAGGTTATGCTATTGTTATATAGATTCGAAGTCTTGGTAGGTTACTGATTTTATATCTATGAATGTAATTTGAAAAGGGTAATAGACAACAAAAGATATATTTTTAAATTTATTTAAACATGTTGTGGAAAAAGTACCAAAGCAGCGCCTGTAGCTCAGTGGATAGAGCGTCTGTTTCCTAAGCAGAAGGTCGTAGGTTCGACCCCTATCTGGCGCGAAATAAATTTTTTGTTTTATATTGAGCTGGGGAAGGGGCGCCATTTGTTAAAAGTGAAAAACTCGTATTCTCCTTTTAAAACTTCAATAGATGAAGGACTTAAATGTTGTTGCCCAAATTCATCTTTGTTCTCAAACATTTTCTTTTCTTTTACATAAACTCATTATAACTGTATGATCTTTCCAGAAAAAGGAAGAAGGTCATTACAAAACCAACAGAAACATATGTTAACAAAGACATCTCACCGTAAAATATGAACACAGATTGGAAATTACAAGAATTTGCATTTTGGAAACTAAGTTTACCCAACATTTTTATTCATACTCTACAGGCAGCAGCAGCTTCCATCTTAATTTTGCCATGCATCTCAAAAAACAACAAACCAATCACCTTGTTCTTTCTGTTGTTTATTAAACTTAATCTGTCCAATCATCCTCGTAATCTTGGTACCTTGTCATTTGAATTCTAGCCTCAAACTTTGATTCTCAAAGCCTCTCTTGGCAGTCGTATGTTTAGCACGTCGGAAGGTCACTAGGAGGAGGGATGAGTGACTCGTTAGGGCCCTTGCCATTATCCACCACAAATGCCATCTTTAATCCCCATGACGTGTGCACTTCTAAATGGCAATGCAAGAACCAAACACCTTCATCCACACAAGAAGCGCATATATTGGGTACATTAGAGCAACATAAAAATAAATTATTAAAACAAATTAAAAATTAAATGACTTTAAGTAATTAATTTGTCGTAACAGTGTCAGTCGATGTGTGTCAATTGTCTATTTATTTTTTGTTGATTATTCATGGACTGGGGAGTCAACATGCCAATTGCTAGCTGATCGCTCGTTGACTGCCTATTTAGGAGAACAAATTACTTAAAGGCATTTTGTCGGAAATTCTTAATTTTTTCTACTACAATAAAAAAAAAAAAAAATGGTAAATGAGATACTTTGTCTTGAAAAAGAGATAATACTTCTTTGTCTTCAAAAAGACTAATATATTTTAAAATACCACGCACCGCACACGATATTTAACTTTCTTGATGTAGCTACCAAACCACCTTTTTAATAAAAGAATGTTCACCAAATATATATACTATAACATGAAAAAAAATAAAAAAAAATTACCTGGATTATCTGCCCTGAATCTGATTGCTGTCCATCCTGCAGTGGGCACACTCATTGTATTTCTCTCAACAGGATCAACGAGATTAAATTTTTGTGGATCCTTGTTGGGATCAAAATTGCCTAAGCCCTTGCCAACAGCAAAGAAGTTAAAGCCATGCAGATGTGTTGGATGATTCTCTGGTGCGATTATAGTGGTACCTTGAAGTACAAGCTGAACTGTGGAGTTATATGCCAGTCTGTAAAGCCTTGTGCCATTTGTGGTTTGAAGAGTACCCGTATAATTGCCTGTATAATTAAAAGCTATTGGTGGTTTTGCTGGAAAATCATCAGTGAAAACCCCACTAATGTTGTAGTAATGTGCTTGAAGAAGAGCTGTTGTCGGCATTACAAAGCTTACATTATTCATTGCCGCCCCAACTTTGGTACCATTAGGACATGTAGCGCAAGGGTTCACAGCAACAGCCATAGTGAACAATAGAGAATGATCAACGGTTAATGGAACTTTTGCAGGGTATCTTTTTGAATTAAGGCTTCGAAGATTATCACCAAAAGTGTTTGTAACTTCAGTTGCATTGATAGCAGGGACGTTGGTTATTGTTGTTGAGGAAAATGCGACCGTACCCTTGTACCGCAAGAAAGCAATTCCGGTAATATTGTTAACAGCTACTATTGTGTCCATGAAAGGAGAGATCGTTATTAAGTACTTGCCAATTTTTTTATCGGCTGTTAAAAGAGCGTTTGTGGTTTGGCCTGGACCGATGAATATTGTGTCTGTTTTGAAGGGCTTAGTGTAGGATGCATCAACTTCAACTACAGTTAAATTATGGCCAGCGATTTTGAAAAATAGTTCATCATTGACTGCAGCGTTGACTATGCGAAGCAAGTAAGTCTTGCCACTTTCAACATGTAAAGTGAAACCTGCAGTGAAGCAAGCACGTTAGATTCAAGATTTTTTCCCCCCCGATAAATTGTAATGGTATTGTTTTGTTAGAATGTGATAATGATTGTTAAGCATCACAAGATCATGTATGTCCCAAGTCAGTACCCTGAGAAGTGCAATTGGTGACTGGTCCCGGATGGCCATTAATGGTGTGCGCATCCGAAACATTTGGTGCCACACCCATTTGAGTAGCTTGGTTGATCACAGCTTCAACATCAGCTTTCCACCATTCACCTAAAATTCAGAAATAAAGTCACAATCCCGAGAAATTTTTAATCACCAGCAAAGCTTGACGTGAAACTATGAGCTTACCGAACACAATGATCTTTTCCTTGTCAGCTTTAGGAAAAGGGTAAGGAACACCTCGTTTAGGCAACATGACAATGGCACCATGTACTGTTGCTCTTAGCCATGAAATGTGTGCATGCCAAAGAAGTGTGCCTCTTTGTCCTGTAAGAGTGAAATTGTAGACATAACTTTCCCCCGGCTGAATTGGACATTGCGTAATGTATGCTGGCCCATCGTACCAACCAGTTCGAAGCTGCCTGACTCCGTGCCTGCATGGCTCAAAGTAATCTTGTATGAAGTTTTTAGGAACTATTGATATAGTTTCAATGGCTAAGTTGCATACGACACTAAATCTCACCAGTGGATTGTAACGTTATATTTAACATGGTTGGTTACTCTTACGATCACATTGTCATCTTCCCTTGCATGCAGAGTTGGCCCCGGAAACTTTCCATTGACAGTGACTATAGATTTGCTTGCACAAAGCTTTGTCATGTTTGTCATCACCACCTGCATAAATTTGCCACGAGTATGAGCATCTTCACTCTCGTTTAGGCGAGGCAAGGTAACATAATGTACTTACAGTGAAATTGTAGTGACGAACTGCTGATTCGACCAATGCTGGAAACATGAAAGTCGCCAGCAGCATTGCCCTAATCAAATATGCCATCTCTCTTCCTCTCTCTCACTCTTTCTCAGTTTAAGATCAAATTTGGACTATTTTAGAAAGTACCAATGTATGCCGCTTATCTTTGAGTTTATAGAAGATTTAAATCTTTGATGCAATGTCCTTTTACCTGGTTAGGTGAATGAAAAAAGCCAGCAATGTATTCTTCTTAACTTTTCTTGCATGTTACACAATGTAGCCATCTTTGTACATTTAAGTAAGCTAGTAAGCCCTTGTGGCCGCTTTCAATTGACCATAGCGATATATGAAAGGGAACATCCCATCTGCTTGAAAGTTACAAGTTAAGGGTCTTCTTCATTTTCTAATATTCTCTAGATACTTCAATACCTTACTTTATTCTTCTATCTATCTACAGTGATATACCATAATAACGAATTGGCTCCAAAGTGGCATGCCTTTCTTAAGAAACTATTCTGTTCATAATTTTAATTAATAATTTAATCACTATAGCATGAGCTCTTGATCAATCAACGTCAGGCAGTAGTTACAATGTAGACTTGGAAATGCTGCTACTCTTCCAGAAGAGTAGATCTAGTGATATACTATCTTAGGAGATGCCGGCAATTGTGGTGGTGGGTGATGGTCCATGTATAAGCATGTTTGATCTTAATATAAAACAAAATTTAGTAGTTGAGAAATGGTTTTCACGGACTTGATAATCAACATGATCAGCTGTCCGGAGGCTTAAACAAAGATCAGATTATTAGGGGTGTGTAGTAACAGCTCATCTGTCTCATCTATTTCAAATCACACATCTTTTTCACCTTGGTTTTTTTTCATTAGATTCTCCACCGTTTTATCTCCCTTGGATGCGCCAAGGTCTCAACTGCCTTATTTGGATGGACTTGTTTTTTTATCAGTTTGCCAGAAATGATCTGCATTGGCTTGTTATACTAGCCAGCATTTTCTTTCTGGCGTGCACATAAACAAAGTTTTCCAGGATTTAGTGGCCAGATTGGAACACATTAGACTACTACAAGAGCCGGTGGGGCTGATGGTACTTACGCAAATGATAATCTTAAGAACATAAGATATCTACTACTTGTGCACATCCATTTGTTCATGGCATGTAACTGTTTACTGTTAAAATTGCGATAGCGGAGTTCGTTTCTTTCTTTATGAACGCATATCAGAATTTGATCTCCGTGATAGCACCTTCTTTAAGTGTCGTCCTTGAATAAGAAATCAACCATTACCCGTCGTGTTGGACTTGTACGAATGATGGTAATTCTGTCAGGAGCACAAGTTAATGTTGATCGTATATTGGCACCAGGCTTATTGAAGTTACGCTTTGACAATAAGTTATGCAATTCCCTCGACATAAATCAATGTAGATAACAAGGAAAGATGCTGCAACTTGATATAAGAACTGAGACAGCCCAACGCAACTGCAAAAGATGTACTATACTCTCAAACCTTCTGAAGGGCACTATCAATCCTATTTATACAAGATTTATACAGAAAGCCAAGATAATCTATTATGCTTACCTCACTAGCATCTTCTACGGGGTCTATCGCAAATGACCAGCTGACAAGTGTTGAGTCATCCCCGTAATCTACAAGTTTTAATGAATTTATAGACCCATGTAAACCAACATTGGTTGCTTCTGTTGAGCTGTGAAACAAATCAAGATGATTGAAACGGCGAGCCGATTATGCATTTCAGAAGCTTAAGAATCTCAATACGACAAGTGCTGCTTTCGTTTTGTTAAGTGAAGTCATTGCTATAATAAACGGCTTAGCTAAGTGTCGTTTTGGAGATAAGTAAAAGCACGAGCCAAACACGTGTTTGGGAGAAGCTGTTACAGGTTGTTAAATCTGTTACGACGCATACTCGAGGAGCGGGAGTCTTTCTGGATTCGTTTTGATTAGTTAAAAGAAGCTGTTATATAAAGCTTCAGAGTAGAGCAGCTTAGTAAAAAACAGAGAGAGAAAGATGAGAGAGAGCTTTGTGAGTTAGATAACAAAACTCTGTAACAAGCTCTGAGTCACTCTGTAATCACCATTGAATAGCCAATACAACAGATCTTGATTTTGCCCGTGGATGTAAGCTAGTTACGGCTAGCTGAACCACGTTATTTCTTGTTGGTCCTTTGTTTGTTTTTATCTTTTCGTTTCCAAAAACTTTCTCTGTAAATTGGTCTGGCCTAGTTCTTGGATTCATCTTGGTGTTTGATTTGCGATCTTGGCAAGTTTTCAGAGCTAGATAACTGGGATCTGTCGCTCTGAATTCTACAGCTTCCATTTTACAAGCATAACTATGCGAAGATGAGTCCATGGAGATAAGCCTTTCCTTGATCCATGACCTCTGCCCATTTTCTTGAGGAAACATGAACCCAGAGACTAACCGAATATAGCCTGGAACTCCTTCATCTCCAGCTAAGTCGGTGCACCTTTCAACCATGGGCATCCACTCAGGTAATTTTTTTGTTTGAGAAACAACGGTCCAAGCGTTGTTAATGGGTGCATCAACTATGCCACAAACTGATCCGCGCCATTTCCCCTGTTTTGTTTCAAATGCCTGTAGAAAAGGTAAAAGTTAAAAAAAATCAAAATCAAAACCAAACAGATTATATAATCTTCTGAACGCAATTTGACATAATGCACCACCAGATTGTAAAATGTTGCTAATGAAAACAAACAAGAATGACGTATAAGCATACGTGTGCTTCATATAAGTTGCCAGAGAGAAAAATACATACCATTCTTGTATGAATCTTGCTCTGTGCTTGGAGGTTCTATGACTCGATTTCGTCCTTCAGTTTGCCATCAATCGGACTCAGAAGTACCTCTTTCTACTGCAAATGGAATTTGGCATGAAAGAGTGTGCTGCTGTTAAAGCTTATCTGAAACTTCCATTTGCATACCATGCCGTAAATATATTGCTTTTAGAAAGATTGCCATAGTTATTGTGAAAGAATCTTAGGTAACAATGTAGACTTTTGGCATGTTCCTTTCAAAGCCTGCTTACATGAAGATAACTCCTATGCTTACCTGCTTTGATATTTGCAAAATTTGACACATTTATTAAAGCTTGTTGTTTATTAATTAATTTACTTGTCCTCTATCTACAGTGTTTAAATAGCATGGCATATTTAGTTTCTTATGAAGTTCTAGAACATGGCACAGTTTAAAACTCCGAATATTGGTCAAAATTTCTGCTTCACTGTTCATCTCATAACTGAAATTCAACCTCGTACTTCTATTTTGATAGTTTAAAGTTCTTTGCATATTAAAGAAAAAGAAACACATGAAAGACAACATTATCATTTAAGCAGCTGCTCCAACAGGAACCCCGCCCTTGAGCCTTGAAGATCCGTATAGAGTTTCTTCAAACCGGATAATTTCATTCTTGGAGCCATAGGCAACTTGAGTTCTATCATCAAGATTGTTTATCACTTTGTCTAGAACCGATATTTTTCCATCACTACTGTAACCTCCAGCATTCTCAATCAACAATCCCAAAGGAGCTACCTCAAATAACAGCCTCAACTTGGCCTTTGAAGAGGGGGATGTTACATTAGTGAAGATACCTTTCTCTTTAACAATGATCTGCGCACAAGCAGTTATAGTTCTTTTAGAATGACTGACTAAATTCACTATAATCTGAATCAAAATTCACTTGTCTGAATGCAAACTGCCATTACTATCAATACCTGATTGACATCTGGCACCATTCCACCTGTGTATCTCAATGTGTACTTCTGTTTTACGTAGTAGTTGATCAACTGTTGGTAGCAAAAAATGAGTAAACCATGGCAAACAATTAAGCAATTAAAATGTAAAACAAAGTTAAACATACCTTGTCATAATCAGGATTGTCAAAAGTGGCTCTTAAATTTCCAGGGGAAAACATTTTTCCCTCGCCAATCTCTGTGGTCTCTTTGACATGTTGCCATTTTCCTGACAATGCACAACAGGAACATTATTATATCACTACTGGCTCTGCCCATTTACTAGTTTCAAAGCAGACTGTAGACAAACCTTCATCAAGAAGAAGGAACTCGTGTGTTCCCGGAAAATCCTTAAGTGCAATAACATATGTGGTTCGAGGACCATAAATTCCCATGGCTGCGGCAACTTGATCTCTTCCTGTGACCCCTGTTAATTTGTCTCCAGGCCACACCCCAAATATGGTTCCTACTGTGAAGTTTGTGTCGACAATGCTAGATCCATCAAGTGGATCAAACGAAACACTAAATCCACCTGTCCAAATTGTCATGATTCCATGAGCATCTTTCAATTATACTTTCCCAACATTGGTTGCTAATTTCAGTATTAGAATTATTAAATAAATTAGAAGATATATGCTGAGTGCAGACCTTCAGCCGGCCCTCCCATATCTTGGAGTTCAGGTACTTCTTCAGAGCAAGCATATTTGCAGAAGTGTGAATAAGTCAGGGCCTGTGCATCAGAACTCAGTTACATTAAATTTTAAACCATAAGCATAACTGTACAGTTAGCTTCTTATTTGCTTAGATTAGGTTCTAGAAATCAGTCTAAGCATTCTTAACATAGCATTAACACTTAAAAAACATAAATGTTAAGCAAACGTTACCTCAAAAAGAAGATTGTTAGCAAGCATATCAACAGCTAGTTGCTCGTCTCCAAAAGAATTGACGCAAGCTGTTCCTCCACAGGAAGCTGTCCTGACTTTAAAAGCTATAGTCCTTAATGCTTCTCCCATGCACATCATCAACCGAATCAATCCCTTATCTGGGGTTGCCTTAGTCAGAAATTCTTCCTACAGTCGCCCAAAACCAAAAAAAAAAAATAATAATAATAATGAATTTTAATCCAACTTCAAACAGTTTAATTATGAAATAAAATAAATCTACTTACCAAGCTATCACCAAGCTCACATTTAGTCACAAGAGAAGAGTTTTTTGTCTTTGAAACCTTTACTGCTGATCTTGGCACCACTCTAAGCGGTTCCCCAAATAGGGAGCTAGCTTTCAGGCTCTGCCAAAACCATTAACTTTTATTACAAAATAAATTACCCTTTAAATAAAATCCAACATTCAACAGTTCGTGCATACGGAAACTAACATTTCTAAGTCTTTGGAACACTTTCACATATCAGAAAGATTGACATGATAATTTAGCCTTGCAGGCATGAAATTTGCAGCAACATATAACTTCAATAACTAAATTTATACCCTTGAGCCGAAAGATGAAGAAACGGATGTTGGTGACACTAGAGCGGTGTGACGCTGAGAAGAAACAGTGGGAGTAACAACGCCACGCGAATAGCACGTGATACCAGTCTCCATTTTCCAAGAGCTTTGATAAAACTTCACTGCTCGGAAACTCTTGCTAATGCTTGCTAAGCTTTTAGTTGTTAGTAGTCGTAGTAGTATCAATATTTCAGTTCTGTTGCTGATTTTTTTGGTCATGGAAACTTGGATAGCAGATAAGCAGTTAACGTTGTCATGCCACGTGGAGGCTACTTAGTTTATGGGCTTGTCAAGTGGGCAGGGGGTGAGGTTAATTGCAATCGCTCATCAATGTGTGGCTGTGATCCTATATATAAAGAGATATGAATATTTGATAACTAGCAAATGGCAATGGTTTGGTTGTAAACTTAAAATATGTCCTTTACTGCCTTTTTTGGTTGTTTTTGGTTCAGCTTATTGTATTCATTCTCTTGTTTGTTGTGCCAATATGATGATATGTAATAATAAAAATATATATATATATATATGATGATATGTAGTTATGGCTTTATCCTTAACATTAGAACCCAAGCTTTCTAACAACTTAGACGATGTGCATTTTCTTGGGAAAATATGATAGAAAATTTGGCATTCATTTTTCTTTCGGGACACAAAAGATGACTTTCTGTATGGAAACACCATTTTGGTCAGCTAAAGTCGAGGCCGAGTGCTAAAATACTAGTTCGCACTAAATTTTAATTCTTTGTAAAGCAAGTAGATCTCATTTTTATTAGTATACTTTTTTATAAATCTACAAATTACAACTCTCAATTCCCCACCATGTACTGTCAGCAATTATTGAAAAAAAAAAAAAAAAAAAAAAGCACCCACACAAATGAGGCATCATCATACTGGATCAGGATTACCTCGATCTCCTCATCAAAAAATATCCTCGTGGTTGTTAATAAATAAAGAAAATAAAGAAGTTAAATCATCCATACACTGCAACTTAAATCATCTGGCATGAGATCTTTAAAAGGATCGTGAGAGGATCCTTTTAAAATCATCTTAGGTAAAGTTATTATTGCTTTCTCGATTATGTAATTATTGTTCTTTCCTACTTATATTAATTTATATGACTGAACGTTAACAATTAATGGACTAAAATAGTTCTTCGCCCTCAATTTTTTATATATAAAAAAATATAAATGCCTTAAAACTCCTTAACCTCGAATCAAAATTCCCTTTTTGTTCTTTTTAACAGAGACCAAAAGGTCTAGAAATAAAAAAAATAAATAAATAAAGTAATATTCGATTAAGGCCCAGTTATGTGTGCGCTTGGGCTTCCAAGTTTTTTCATTGAGCTTAGATATATCCACAATCAACAATCGATTGGGGTTTGGGCCCGAATATCATCCAACGGGAGTTAACAGAACTTCTGTGCGCCATTGAGGCTGCACCTGCAATTTCGTCACAAGCTCTCAACTTTTACTGATTCATTGTTAGGATCCTTATCTTAATTTTATGTTGTTTCCTACTTTGTTAAGGAGAGTTTTATTATGTTTACGTTTATTAGTTAAGTATTAGGTGGTATTTGTTTTTTCATATAAAATTTATATAAATTTAAATTAGTCTGAATTTTAAATAGAATTAAATTAGTATCAATTAAGGAGTCTGAATTTTTCTGTCTAAAATCTGAATAGACATGAATTAGTCTGAATTCTGAATAGATCCGAATGTCTGAATCTGAATAATATGTTTATTTTTTTTGTCTGAATCTCTAAAAATAATTAGTAAGTTATTAGTTTTTTCAAACTTAAAAAACTGAAAATGCATATTTTTACGTTTGTATCCTTATTAAATTTGAATGTCAAATAAATAATATATTAAATTCTATAACATTTTAACATCTATAAGTAAAACTACATTCAAGTAAAAACGTAATGATTTTGAAATTTTAATTATAAAATACCATAAATGTCAAATTTCATCACTAAAAAGAGTAGTAAAGCTAATTGATTAGTTTATAAGTGAATGCTAAAAAACGTAATTGAAAAGAAAAAAAAAAAAAGAGAAAAAGTCCAAGCCAAGTACTTGCCTACCGAGAAATTAATGGGAGATTCAAGAACCAGATGAAAGAAGTAAAGTGAAGAGAGATTCCATGACGGTTAAAAATAAAATAAATATGAGATTATGTAGAGGTAAATATCTGTAGGTGAGTTTTGGGACAAGTATGAAAAATAAAAGGAAAAAAATCCTTTTCATCTGTAGAGTTTCACGCAATATCTCATTTTATCCCTATTTTTTAAATAATAGCCCAAAACATCATTCCACTAATTCATCGTTAGTTTAATGCTGTTAATTAATAATTCATTGAGGGTAAAATATGATTTTTTTTATTAAAATGGTACAAACTATATTAAAATAAATTTTTTACGTAATTAAATAACAATACAAAAGATGCAAAATTCATTAATTTTTTCTTAAATAAAATCAATGATGAAATAGTTTGATATGACCACTTAATAATCGTCATAACCAACAAATTGTAATTAGCACAATATCTTTAAATCATTGGAAGAAAAACTCAAAAATAAATCCAATTTTTATGTGTTTGCATGCGCTGAAAATCTTATTAATCTTCAACTAATTTTTATTTTAAACTTTGCCACCACTCTTCTTTGACCATTATTGTCTTCCCAATTCCTTACCAGTGTCTCCCCAAGTCAGCTCATAGTACAATTAGAGAGTATAGTTATATGAATATAAAAAATTGTGATTATTTTTATACTTAAATCTAGGATTTATAGGGCTATCATGCTGCAAAAATAGAGAAGTGCAAAATAATTGCTTGAAATGGAATTTTTCATCTTTTTCTGTATTTCCTACTTAATGGGATTAGATAAACATCATTTTTAGTTATACGTCAATTTTTATTTATTTTTCTAAATTTTTCTTTAAAGAAAAATCCTTTTTTACCCTCAATTAATAACTAACACACGGTATTTAACTAATAGTGAGTTAATAGAATGATGTTTTGAACTATTGTTTAAAAAATAAGGATGAAATGAGTTATTGCATGAAACTGTAAGAATGAGAAGGACTTTTTTTCTAAAAATAAATTATAAAGTAGGGATATTTTTTACATTAGAAAGTAATTGATTATATTTAGATTTCTCTATTCAGTAAAAAAATATAAAAAATTGACTTATTTTATTAAGTCAAAATTATCTAAAAAGTTTTATTAAGTTATAAAAACAAACACATAAAATTAATTTAATTAAATTCTTTTTTCATTGAGTTAAAAAAAGCCAGTTCAATTTAAATGAAATTTTAGTTTTTTGTTTAAAATTTATAAATGTCAATTTTAAATAACTAGTCTATATAATAAAATGTTTATTTTTTCATAAAAAAATTAAGATATTTTAACTTAAAAATTTAAAACTAATATTTTATATTCGTTTCTTTATATAAACAAATAAACATCTCAAAGAATATAAATAAAATAATATATTATTATAACATCATATTCAATTTAACACAACCATTTAAAATAAATATGAGAAATGTAGGTAAATATGATGGGTGAGTTTTGAATATAATAGTACCAAAATAAAGGAAAAAAAATAAAAGGAAAAAATAATAATTATCTATCACTATATAATCACTATTTTTTAATAATTAATTTCGTAGTTTAAATAATTAATAATTAATTGAGGGTAAAATATGATTTTTTTATTAAATGGTGCAAACTATATTAAAATAAATTTTTACGTAATTAAATAATACAAAAGATGCAAAATTCATTAATTTTTCTTAAATAAATCAATGATGAAATAGTTTGATATGACACTAATAACCATAACAAATTGTAATTGATATCTTTATCTTGGAAGAAACTCATAAATCCAATTATGTGTTTCTTGTGAAAATCTTATTTTATTAATTTTTATTTTAAACTTTATATATCTTCTTTGACCATTATTGTCTTCCCAATTCGCTTACCAGTGTCTCCCCAAGTCAGCTCATGGTACAATTAGAGGTATAGTTATATGAATATAAAATTGTGATTATTTTATATAAATCTAGGATTTATAGGGCTATCATGCTGCAAAAAATAGAAGTCAAATAATTCTTGAAATGGATTTTCATCTTTTACGTATTCCTACTTAATGGGATTAGATAACATCGTTTTATTATTCGATTTTTAAATTATTTATTTTAAAAAATTTTTAAATTTAAAATCAATTTACTTACCATTAATAAGCTTTCATATTAAATAACAATACATGTGATCAAAATTCATTAATTTTTTGGGCCCGAATATAAAATAAATATTTCTTTATTTCTTGTTTTCAGTTTTTGAAGTTTAGTCTTATTGTTATTAGAATGAGAAAACTTTTTCTAAATCTATAAAGTAGGGATATTTTTCATTTAGAAAGTTATAAACAAAGTTCACACAGCCTTCAATTTAAAAATATAAAAATTGACTGTTACTTATTAATCGAAATTATCTAAAAAGTTTTATTAAGCTTAAAAACGAACGTCACATACAAAATTAAGTGTCTGAATTTAAATGAAATTTTAGTTTTTTGTTTAAAATTTAAATAGACTTAAATTAGTCTGAATTTTAAATAGAACTAAATGTCTGAATATGAATAAAATGTTTATTTTTTATCTGTTAAAAAAAAAATTAAGATATTTTTTAACTTAAAAAATTTAAAAACTAATATTTTTATATTCGTTTCTTTACAAATTATAAACAAATAATAAACATCTCAAAAGAATATAAATAAAATAATATATTATTATAACATAAATCATATTCAATTTAACACAACCATTTACTATTAGTATATGTTAATTAATTTTATTATAGTTTATGATATTTTTATATAAAAAATATTTATAAAAAATTATGAAGATAAATAATGTTAATTTGAAGAAAATAAAAAAATATAAATAATAATTATCTATCACTATATATTATCATGAGTTGTAAAAATAAGTAATTATACTAATTATTAAATTTTATTTCAGTAAAGATGAAAATTAATTAATTAAAATAAAAATATTTTATAATGATACCATTTAGTCTTTTTCTATGAACAAAAACTTTAAAAAATTAGTTTAATAACTTAACTAAGTGAAAAAAATAAAATAGGCAGCGGTAGGGTGGGCTGTTTGAATAATTTAAATGAGTAAAAAATGATACTGGGTAGAATGTATGTAAATGAGTGAAATATAGTCTCTGAACTTCAATGGTTCAGTGGCATTTGATAAATGATTAAAGTAGATATTTCTTAAATATTAAAAAAAATATTTTAAAAAATATTTTACAAAAATATATTTAAATTAATTTCAATAATAAACTCGGATAAATATGAATGGCCTTATGATTAGTAATGGTCTCATATATCTATTCTTATATTCTGTTTTTTTTTTTTTAAAAAAAAAAGTGAAAGTGAGTAAAGATGAAATTAATTAATTAAAAATAAAAATATTTTATAACATACCATTTAGTCTTTTTCTAAGTGAACTGAGAAATTTATTTTTACTTATTTGTATTTATTTGTTATTTTTTCAGATTATATGTTTTATTTTTAACTGGTTTTGCAGATTGAGACCCATGACTACGGCAGTGAACTTTTTTTTTTAAGTTCTTCTGCTCGTTCAACAATATATTAATCGATTTTGATAGAGATGTGCTGAGGTTCTTATGATTTCTGTTTTTTTTTGGTAAAAAATATAAAAAATTGACTTATTTATCTGACAATGCCTCACAAAGTTAATCCTATTGATTTTGAAAATAGTGATATTTTCTGGCGATTCTTTTTCCTATTAAATTTCTTATTTGTTAGTTTAATATTTTTGGAATTTTGATATAAGGTGTGTTTTGTAAAATTAAATAAACATTTTCTGAGTAGCGAAGTTCAGTTCTTGAGATCTTTATAATAAATGAAATATACGAATATGAATAAAATATTTATTTTTATACTGTAGGTGAGTGGCTTATGGTAAAGATGATTCCCGAGAGTTTGAGCTATCCAGTTTAACTGCATTGTCGCCGTTGGATGGTCGATATTGGAGTAAAATTAAGGACTTGGCTCCTTATATGAGCGAGTATGGGCTTATCTACTTCCGGGTTCTAGTGGAGGTGCTCTCTCAGTGAAATACTTTGTTCTTTAGTTTTGAGATCATTTGATAGACTTTATAGTATTTTAATTTGCTCAGCAGAAACCTTACATTGTAATATATTATTAAGAGAGATAAATCATCGATTCAAGCAGTAACACTAACCATTTACTATTAAGTATATGTTATATTAATTTTATTATAGTTTATGATATTTTATATCTGGGTTTATCAACATCCTTTCACACTGCAAACCAAATGCTGCTTTTTTCCTTTGTGAGAAAGGATATATTTTGATTTGAAGGATATGATTGCTAAGAGTAATAGTGGAAAAATAGACCAGAGGATTCAGGCTACGTAGATTCATCTAGTAAACCCCCTTTCTAGTTTAGGAAGAAACTGATATATATCTTAGTACTGGGAAGTGTTTAGTGCTTAATGTTTTATGTTTTTTTTTTTAAGTTGGTACAAACTATGATGTAAAGGCAGAGTACGATTGTTTGAATTGGTTTATTTGGTTCTTTGTGTATTAGGCATATGATTTCCATTGTGTTTAAAGCTATTTTTTCCTTGTTTGAAAGAATTTGTGTCTATTTCAGGTTCTTGAGTTTTTTCATTTTGCTTGCACATCGGAGGACATCAACAATCTTGCACATGCGTTGATGCTGAAAGAAGCAATAAACAAAGTCATGTCTAAATTTAACGCCTCACAACTATGTTGGAGCTGCTGCTGAATTGGCTCGGAATGTGGATGTAGCTGTAAATTTGGTGAACGGGACAAAGGTCTTAGAAACTGTGTAGTAGAATAATAGTTCCTCAAGAAGGATTTTTGCTTGATGCTCGCTCATTATCTTTAAAGCTTAAACTGTACATATTGGACATGTTTGAATAATTTCAACAGTCTGATTCATGTTAGAACTTTCTTGCTTTCTTTTTCGTCACTTTTGCTTTTACATTTCCAGTTTACATGTCTCTTCAATGGTTCAGTGGCACAAAGTAGAATGATTTTTTTTTCCCCAATACCTGTAGCCAGCTTCACCAACAACGTTGGGAAAGGAAATATCAGTTTTTGCCATCAGATTAGGCAGAGAAAGGCAGGAGATCTCTCAAGTTGAGATAATGGGGAAGTTTGCTGGTGCAGTCGGCAATTACAATGATACAGTTCTTTTCTATATTAGGTTAGGATTAAAGTTCTTAATTCATTTACTTGATGGTATCTTTGTAAAATCTCTTGGTTTGAGTTTCAATCCCTATGTTACTCAGGTATGTTTTCTGCATATTCTGTTTACCATTTATGTATTCTTTGCAAGATTAGAAGCCACTGGTTAATATATTTATTTCAATAATATAATTTGTAATATTTTATTAAATATATAGATATTAAACGAGTTAACGAATAACTTATTTATTTTTTGTGTTGGAGTAGCATCTTAATATTTTTTACACGATTATTAAATTAGTCAATTATTAAATGAATTGTATTTAGATTGATATAAATTTGATACGATAAAAAAAAAGACATTCTGTTAACTCATTTACTTTATCAATGGGATGGGTATATTTTATATTTTGAATTAATTTATAAATTTTTGTCATCAAAACTCAAATATTGGATATGTTTATCTTTTTTATTTAATTTTTTTAAAGATGAACATATGCATAATGTTCCCATTTATAAAATTTTATATAGAAGACGTGTATATTTTATATTATCAATATATAATATTTTATATGTAATTTATTTCAATAATATAATTTGTAATATTTTATTAAATATATAGATATTAAACGAGTTAACAAATAACTTATTTATTTTTTGTGTTGGAGTAGCATCTTAATATTTTTTACATAATTATTAAATAAGTTAATTATTAAATAAATTGTATTTAGATCAATTTAAATTTGACAGGATATGTAATTGATACGATAAAAAAACAAATTCCGTTGACCTGTCTGGCCATCTCTAATTTCAATGGACTTAGTTTATGAGTTTTACAAACTACAGGTTTTTGTGAATTTTCGTTAAACAATACGGATTGCAATGTAAATTGCCTTCCACAAGCAGACAAATTCAAGGTAGTTTGAAGAACCACACAGCATAAGCCTTTTGGACGGTCTACCATTATATGAAATTATGAATTATTAAAAAAAATTTAAAATACACTCAGGATAATATATGTATAATTAAATTTATTATAACAATTATTAATATAATAATTCTTAAATATATATACATATTCTGATATATGCATAATTAAATTTAATATAATCATTATTAAATATAATAATTTTTAAGCATATATACATATTATTTTCGTATTAGCTGCCCGATTGTATTTCTGATCTGTTCAAAAAAATTTCGACTTATTGAAATAAAAATATCGGGGACATGATCAGGACGGCAGTTCCACGAGGTAAAACTAAAAACCAAGGAAGCACAAACAATTTTATTTTGGGACAGAACTACCCTTTGATTTGCTTTAAAAGATCAAGCAAGCACAATTATATTTAGCCATTGGAATCATGACATGAGTTCCTGTTGTATGGGCTGGGCCCACACTCATGTCATCACCTGTCATTCGAAAAAAGTCACAGGACGAAACTTCCTAATTGGAAAGACGATGAAAATTATGATATTTTACTCATGTTCTTCGACGTCCTTCTTATCTCTTCTCTTATTGTTCTTTAGTGTCAACCTCTGGGCTCTCTCTCTGTCATTTGTGAATTGCGAGTGCCTTTTTTTTTTTTTTTAATTTTATTAATGTTACTTCTGCGGTGTCACTGTCTTTTCTGGATTTTATTAATTTTATTAATGGATTTTTTATTCTTTATTGAGATGGCTAGGAACCCTGATAACGAAACCACTTGAAAATCTATGATATTGCATGATCAGTTGTTTTTTCTTTTTTTCTGTCGACTCAGATGAGATTTTTGTGTCTATTTTACATAATTGTGTACGGAGATGGCTAGTGGCTTCTGATTGTCAGTCATGACATGATCTCTACTTAGTGTTCATAAATATTTAGTTTTGGTTCATAGAAATGAAACCTTTGTAATGTTTCTTAATTTCTTTTGGAAATGTGTTATCTTTGTTTTAACTAACTTTTCTATAGGTTTCAATATGATCGGCTAAAGAAGCTGAGATGAGATGCTGTCGTTGGCTCGTAGCATGGTAGATGAATGTTATTGTAAGCTTTAGCTTCTATAGAATATCTCTTTGAATTGTTAGTATGATTTATTCTATCCGGGTAATTGAGATTTTTATGAGTGTTTAATCTTTGTTGTTACAGGTGACCCTTCTATCACCCAAAGGGATCTTTAGATATTCTAGCTTTTAACTTGAGCTAGTGAATGCTGGTTAGATTACCAAAATGTCAGCTTACGCCCATCAAATGGAGCGGCAGCTCTCCTCCCAGAGTCTCTCGAGTAGAGGAGGCTCTGGTATGCTACACCTTTTAAAGTTTTTGGCATGTGTTGTTGACTTATAAGTATTCACACCGGCATTTACAGTAACTAGAAAGTGATCTAAATGATTCATTATGGTAGGTGGGGGCAATTTAGAAAATATGAGTGACTGATGTAAGTAAACAGTGGGGCTGGATTGAAAAGTTCAATATATTTCTGAGAATCCATTGTCACTGAGATCTTTTTCACTTAAGTAGTTATGTTATTATCAACTACCATAGTGGGTTTAGTGCTGTCATTGATTTTTTTTATGGGATCAATTGCTTTAAATTGAATGTATAAAAAACTTGGCTACTTGATGATTTATATGTTCTCTCGCTCATCTGCTATTTCTTGACCTTTTTAAGTTAATTTCACACATGAAGCTAGAGTTAATGTAGTTTTGACATAAGTTTGATGGAATATTAATCTTGTTGTTTTCCTTGGGACCAGAGCTTGGAAGCCAATATACGGTTGAGTCCGGGTTCTACATGACAACTTTTGCTGCAGTAATCTTCATTGGTGGGCTTATAACAGTTGGAGTTCTGTTAATAACCTTGCTGGTTACATTGGCTGTCATGTTGCAATCCTGTCAACGTAGGAGTTCAGGAGTTGTTGAACTTATGAAATCAAGCGGTGATAACAATTATTGCAAAATATTTGCTCTACATGCCGAGCTTAACAGCTTGGAAGCAGATAACTTGCCTGAAATTTGCAGGGGTTTTGCTATTCGATACATCAAAGAAGGACAATTTGCTAGAGATCTAAACCTTTCAATACAGATTGTTGAAAGTTACTTTAATACTCTTATGCCATCATACAATGGTCTGGATGTAGTTTTAATGGACATAGATGATATTTTCGCTTCAAGTCCCAAATATAGTAATCTATTAATAGACCGGTAATTTTCTCGTGCCTGTGGCATATGTGCTGTCTTTGTGTATTTTCTCTCTCATGTTTTTGGTATGATTAGGAGCATAAATAATCTCTCATTTTGAATGTCTTAACATGCGACCATTCCCTTGTACTAGTTCCTTTTTACTCGTTTCTTGTTTAGTGAAAGTGCACGAGTTTCCTAGAGGACAAACTCTTATTTGCATATTAATTTTAAACAATTTGAAACTTAAAAGTGGAAATTGTGCCCTTTTTTTTGCTTCTCTTTACGGCCACACACCCCCCCCCCCGGCCCGGGCCAAAAACACCTTTTTATCTTTTTCTTTTCCTTTTCTATTCCTTCTAAAAAAATCTCAGGAGTGCTAATGTCTTCTATAGAAGAAAAACTACCCAGATGAAAAGAGGTTCTATTTGCTTTTGGTATTCATGCTTGATAATCACGCTTCTGCTAGGTCTTAACTTTATATCCAAAAGAATGATCTGCAAAGCAATCAGCATTTTCTGAGTCAATTAAATGATACTTCTTTCTCTTTTTCATTTCTTCCTACACAAAATAGTATTCAGTTGGAAGTTTTTTTTTTTCCTTGTTATGCCAAAAGTGATCATTGTAAGTTACTTACAAGAAAGAATTCTGCTGCTGCACAGAGTTAATCTACGTGGGTATATTGAGTGCATTGAAGAGGCCAAACATCTGAAGCACATGTTTACATTGAAACTATTCATGAAACTTCAATTCAGTGGATGGCCTGTGATTCTTTTATCTAGAAAGCATGAGGGACAAAGAAATGCCACCACAGAGCTCCTTATTTCAGCTGGGTACAGAGGTTGGTCTTCATTGATTATGAGGTATTAATACGATTCTTTTCTTTAAGTCATCTAAATAATTTCATTATATTTTTAATAAAATGTCTTATGCTTTCCAATTCTTTTTCAAACTTTGTCATATTTTGGTATGGAATATTTGTCCTTTGCACTGGTCGGTTCTTTAATTGTTAGGCAATGCAGGTTTGCAGTATGAGAGTTTTGGATGGGAGTCAATTTTTATCTGTTATATGTGGTATATGGTTTATAAAGTAGTGGTATTTCCTATGATTAGAGCTTCTGTTTTGACCATGGTTACCCTAAACCCTTATCAGAGAATCTGAGCTTACATCTTACATCTGAATCTATCTTTGACAGCAGAATTTATATATTGGTAAGCTTTTGCATATATATGTACTGTTGAATTTGTTTCTGAGATTTGGATTTTTAATCATTCTGATATGTGGCAATGGTAAAGTTTGGGGTAGAATTAGCTGACATGGCTCTTAGGTTGGATTACTTCCAATATCAGGAAAAACTGTGCTTAAAATTGCTAGTGCTTTTCCAACCATTAAATGTGCCATCTCAATTTTTAGACAAGCCACGGATTTTCTAGCTCAGGGCTATTCTAATCCTTTTGTTGTGGTACCAAGGTACTCAGAGTTACAAACTTGGACATTTATGTATTTGCATTCTCTTTGGAGTTTGCTGAAAATGGTTTGTGCTCTTGTAGGTTGGACAATGAAATGCAAATGGATAGCCGCGAATACTTGTCTAGACGAAGGACAATATTGCAGAAAGAGGGCTTCCACATAACTGGTTTGATTAGCAACCAGATGGATGCTTTAATAGGTCAAAATACAGGGAAACGTGTTTTTAAGCTTCCTAACCCTTTATATTACAGTTTTGATCATCGCATTGAAAGTACAAAATATGCATAGTAGCTGATGTTCCTAGGTGGCATGCGCACAATCGATTCCTTCTTTGTCATTGTAGATGATTTTCCAGAGTGGTGTCGGCACCACTGATATCTTCTTTCTGTTTTGACTGTTTAATCATATCTCCATCGCAGTTTGTTACTAGGCTGAGGCAATGAGTGATGAGTCCCCCCGCATTTACTGTTGTATATATAATTACATATAGAAGAGTTTTCTGAGTTACCAGTTGATTGCAGTTCATCTTCCTGTAATTCTAAACTAGAAATGCTACTTTAATCTGTTAAAACATAATCAGAGTTGAAAACCAAAATCGAAATTGAAAATAATGACCCTATATGACCAATGAAATTCAAAAATCAGTGGATTGCAGTACAAAATTTTGCAACCACGTACACTTTACACGCGTGAAGAGATTAACCTAAGACAAAGGAGGACTAAAAGAATGCAGCCGCTGCAACCATGCAGCTCTTACACTAGGCTCCTTCAATTCAAGGAAAATTTCTCTATATTCTCTCTTCAGAAACAAATCTAGAGCAAACATGTAAAGGCTACTTCCCTGTTCTACCTCCTCCATCCCATCAAGACACTGAATGCATTCCCCAATACTGTAATTGGGTATGCCTTTCGCAGGCCGAAAGGTTATAGAACTTCTTTGAATCGTCACAGCACTTCCTGATTCAACATCATAAAGATGCTCTGTTTGTCTGTCCAGTTTTGCAGAGCCTGGTTCATCTAAATGCAACTGGGAGGTAGTAGCATTATCACCAAGTCGCCTCCTTTTCCTCTCCAACTTAGTTGTGACTTGGTCTTGAGATGAGGCAGAGCCATCATTGAGCCCCCTTCGCAGACTAGGGGTATCAGCATCTCCAGTAGTTGTTGTCCCGTCAAAGATGATTTCCAGTTTGTCAGTGCTTTGGATTTCCTTAAATCGAAATTGTGCTGCTTCAGAGTTTGCCTGAAACAACACCGTTATGCTAATTTTAAAATCGAATGCATGACAAAAGTTTTCCATTTAAATAGTATCAACTATTGTTAGGTCATTACTTTACCTTTATATAGTTCCCCCAATGTTCTTCACTTGCACCAAACCTCCTAGTATTTGAATCCCATTTCATATGACTAGTGCTAATTAGCTTACACCAAACCTTCCATTGTTCCTTCATGGAATCCCAATGATTCTTCAGTTGTATCCTATCATACCTCAAACCAGTCTTTTCTCGGAATGATTCAACAATATTCCTCCAGCCCTCCTTGGTAAAATGTGTCCCTGGTCTATTTCCTTTCAATGTCTCTTGAAGGCATATGTCAATAAAAGTTTCATGCAATGCAGGTAACCAGCTAGCTTTTGGCTTTGATTCCTTTGAAACGGATGTGCTCTGTTCACTTGCAAGTCGTCTGCCACGTCTAGTATAAACTACAACAGCATCGCTAGAACAGTCTACCCACTCATCCGACTTTGCTGTGCGCAACTCTTTAGCATGCAACAAAGAAGTGGTTGAACAATTATTCTGCCTCCTATGTAGAGTTGGAAGTTCTGTGTCATCAGTATTTACTGAAGCATCAAAGATGGTTTTCAATTTGTTGACATGCTGGAGTTCCTTGAACCGAAATTGTGCAGCTTCTGGGTCTTCCTGTGACAAAGAGAATGATGCTATTACTAATCCAGAATATATAAAGGGAAAAAAAAACCTCCTACACATCCGATTGGCTAATATACCTGTATATATTTGATCCATTCTTCATCATTTGCACCAAATTTACATGTAACTGGATCCCATTTCATACTATTAGCTTTAATTAGCTTACACCAGACTCTCCACTGCTCCTTAGTGCTATCCCAGTGGTTCTTCATTTGTTTCTTATCATACCTCAAACCAGACTTTTTATGAAATGACTCAACAATATTCCTCCAACCCTCCTTAGTAAAATGTGTACCAGGTTTGTTCCCATTTAATGTCTGTTCTAGACATGAATCAACAAATATTTCATGAAAAGCAGGTGTCCAATTGGCCTTTGCCTTTGGAGCAGATAAGCTAGACATCATTTATTCAGCTGCAATTGATCTGGTATTCACACTGCTATGACTGTAAACAAGATATGTTAACTTGCAATTAAAGACAAATTGATTTGCCTATCATTTGTTCTACATGCATGCAAACCTCGCATGCCAACATTTAAATCTGGATCTACCAAAACACACAGAAAGGAAAAACTGAAAGCAGCAAGAAACTCTGTTGGATATCAAGTATCACCAATCATTATGAACAGAAAAGCATCGACAAAATGAAAAATGAAAAGCAGAAAATGGGTCTTCTGAGTGAACTAGTCAAAACCAAAGAAAGAGACGAAAATTTTCCCTCCAACAAAACTATAAATCTATAAAATGTGATGAGCACATTCCAGCTTCAAGGTGGAGAAAATGAAAATAATTCAGCCTGATTAGTTCATTCGAATTAACACACATCATCACACCCCCGACACAATTGAAATTGCAATAAATTCCCAGTCATCAACATTTGAAGGATGTATCACAAAACAGAAAAGAGCAACATCTTCATTTTGGTGGGAAAAATGCATTGCCAAGACAGCAAAAGACTGGAAACATAACAATATTTGCAATGAAATTCATGAAAATATATCCCAATTAGAATCATCCATAGCACTGTGAAAAACGGAAATTCTTGAAAATTGACGCCCAATATTTTTCTAACAAGGTTTTTCATGCAACTCTAAAACCCTATTCATATTATTATTACACCATTAAAGGAAAAGAGAGAAAAGAAGGAGGAGGAGGGGGGGGGGGGGTTCCTAACTAGAACATTTTCTCATAAAACAAACAGAAATTTAGGGCAAATAAACAATAAAGCTGACATGCACGGAAAATAAAATAAAATAAAATGATAACAATTAAGTGATACAATTGGAAATTTACACGCTAGCTGAATATTGCAAAACAGAAAAATAAAATAAAAAATTAACATACCTGTAACGCAAAGAAAGCTGCATTTTGTGAATGAGAGGCTTCGAGAAGTTTTGCAGGGCTTGTGAAAATTAAATGGTTTTAGCAGTAAATACAAGACTCGTCTTTCCTTTTCTTTATCTTTTACCAAAGTGAATCCAAATTCTTCCTTTTTAAAATTTTTAATTTTTTTCTGACAAAAAAATTAAAAAAAAAAAAAGTGAACAAGAATCACTTTTTTCATTATAACTTTTTTTTTTTAAATTACTATTTCCTTAAAATCTTATCGGAGTTGATGAACCTTTACCCAAACAAGGTGGACGCGCGCGGCAGGGGCTTTGATTTATTAGTTAATTGGTTTAGTCATAGGCCCATCCCAAATTCCAAAACACGCTACCCATTTGACATTCCAATTTTAGCTCATTGTGATTTTTTTTAGGATATTTTCATAATCTAAAAAAAATAAATACATATATTTACTCTTTTTTTTTTTTTTTCAGTTGTTGTGATCCATTTTGGAGCAATACTGTGTAAGTCTATAATGTAAAATAAACATTCAAAGATGTTGTGGCTGATATGCCAGTTTTGCAAGTAATTTACAACCCCTGTCAAATTTGTAAGATGAACTTTTGAACATTTACGAATTGCATTGACGACGAATGTTATGGTTATAAAAAGATCAAAAGCAGCTAACTTGCATGCAATTTGCCCCAGTTAGAAGTGAACTGAGTTAGCAATTACCAGCACCGTAGAAGCAATCACAAAGCTCACCTATGAAATACACCCAGTTGGAGATTTGGCTCTCAGATGCCGATCCTTAAAACTTCTCTTCTCTTTTGGTTTGGGGCTATTTTAATGGCCAATCGCACTTAACCTGGATTCAAAACAGTACCAAAATAAACAAGCAAAACCAAACAAGCGCACGAAACTTTCCAAACCAACAAGAAAACCTTTGAATCTCAACTATTCATGACCATAGTTGATGTACAGGGGAAATTTGACGACTACCTTACAAGAACTTTGCCCAAATAAGGATAAATTAACTCTAAACAACCTGTAGCATGCAATCATGAATAAACTCAACTGAAACATACCCAGTTGTAGATTTGGATATCGAATTGCCAGTTCTTAAATTCTCCGCTTCTTTTTTTTGAACCATCTTAATGACTAATGAATCTCAGCTATTCGTGGACGGTAATTGACGTACATAGCAAATTTGATCACAAATAGTCCAAAACACGCACAACTATGCAATTATGCGCACTTAGCTTTACAAAATCATACCTAGATGTACAAAACTGAACCTAAATTTGCACTAATAGCCAACAGAGAGCAAATTTATTAACCAACCAGTCAGCAAAATTTGCAAGACGAACTTGTAAACATATGCCAGTTCCCGTATTAATCAAAAGAGGATCGTAAGCAGTAAGCAAAACCGAGAACACAAAGTTTTTCTAATCAATTCAACAAGAATGTCCAAGAATCTCATCTCCAAATTTGTTATGCGATTTTGACAAATTTTTTCGTGAAGATCTCACTAAGACACATCAGTTATGCAATTATGCGTCACATTAGCTTCACCAAATCAGACCTGAACTCACAAAAATTGAACCTAAAATTTGTAGTAAAGGACAGAGTTAAACAACTTCAAAACAGAATAAAACTCTTCAATATTTCATCAACCACCTACCACAAGCTCCAATTATCGCCAGCAAAGAGCAAATTCATGAAGAAACCAATCAGGAAAAACCTTAACAAAGCCCTAAACCCACCAACAGATTCAATCTTGCAAGCCCTTGAGAACTTAATCTCATACTTCTGAGTAAAATTCTGATGCAAAATCCCCCAACTCCTCTCTCCTTTAACTTCTTTATCAATCAATTCATAAACATACGCCTCTGCAACTCCTTCTCTTCTCAGCGGCGAACCCATCCCAGATCTCAAATGCCCCACCAAACCCTTCAAGTACATTTCCGCCAATGCCGGCGTCGCGTCAACCTCAATAGCATCAGCGCCGGAGCTCGGCCACCCCGTCTCCGCCACGATCACCGGAATACTCTCATGACCCGCCACCGCCATGGCACTAATCACCGCATCCACCATTACGTCAAAAAGATTCGTGTACCTCACCCCGGTGATCAAATCGTCTCTGAAATTGAAAGGGTAGTTTTCGAACAGAGCAAACCCTAACGGGATCTCGCTGTTAAGACGGTACATGTTGTAGGGATAAACATTGACCAAGAAAGAGGAGTTGGTGTCTTCCAGGAACTGAAGCAGCGGCTTCATGATGAGACTCCCAGCAGGCTCTTGAAACTGAGCGGAGGAAGGGGGAAACGACGCCGTGATGATGTTGAAGAAAGAGAAAGTGGTGGAGACGAGGATCTTTTTGATGCCGAGATCGCGGAGGGCTAAATGGACATTTCTCACGGCGGGGAGAAGGAAAGGGGACAAATCCGGCGTCGTATCGAAGATGTCGTTACCGACCGAGATGAGTGATATTTTGGAGCGCGGGTAGAAGGGGAGGACGTGGCGGTAGAGCCAGCGCTGGGCTAACGTGCGGTTAGCGGCTAACGTAGGGACGAAGGCGTTGGGAATTGAGAGGAGGATGGTGGTGTTTGTGTAGGCGAAGGATCGGATTAGCGACGGGTCGGAGTTTGGGAGGCGGACGGCGGGGATGTTGAGGGATGTTACGATCGATGCGACGCGATCCGGTGGAGGCGGAGGTGGGGGGTGGGGGTTTGCGATGGTGGGGGCCAGTATGGGGGGCGCGTAGGTGACGCCGATGAGGGGGCGTGAGGGCGAGGTTGAGTGGAGGAGAGAGATGAGGATGAGGAGAGCTAAAGCCAACCAAGAAGAAGAAGCCATTGATGAGCTTCTTGGATTCTAGAGAGAGAGAGAGAGAGAGTGCGTGTGTGTGTGTGTGAAGGGTTTTTGTGTTTGTTTGTTGCGGGTGTTAAACGAATGGGGCTAGTGAGAGAGTCAAAGGCGGTTTCGTTCTGTTAGGCTTGGCGGGAAAGAGTGACTGGGTGCTAATTGGTTGTTTTATTGTAATCGTTCACTCCTTTAGCTGAGCCGTTTGATTGGCGATTTTGATTGGCGATGACTGATGAACGTTAGGCAATCGGACGGTCAAGATGGCGGATGGAGAACAGGTTGCTTGCGTGGCGGTAAGATTAGTGCATTCGGTGCATTTCAGTGGGAGACGAGAGTTTAATGCTATTGTACGCATGATGCTGCGAATTCAAGTGAAGTAGCCATTGACGAGTTTCTTCCTTCCTGGGATGGGAGGGAGTTTGAAAACTGAAATGAAAGGGGGAGAGAGAGCGAGAGAGTGAAGGAGGTTTTTTCTGTTAGATTTGGCGGGAAAGATTTCTCCTTCTCTCTCTCTTTCTTTCTTCCTTTAATCTGCGCCGTTCGATTGTAACACTAGTTAAACAATTTAAGCAATATTCAAATAAATCAAAATCCATAAATTCACCAAAATCTAATTTCTACAGCAACCACCAGCACCACCGCTGCAGCCATTCACAACCATCAGCCACATCCATTCGCTCGCCACTGTGGGTCCACCAGCTCATAAATTTCCATCGAGCGAGTCACAACAAAATCTCTATTCTCTTAATCTACATGCTTATTTTTTTCACATGGCTGTACAAAACTGATGGCGTCTCGAAGAGTCAAGACTTTGTACAATGGAAGCTGGGGACTGTAGCTGTTAAAGACAACTTTTGATGCTTTTTTAATTCCCGTGCAAAGCTTGTCCTCTAATAAAATCTAAAACAGTTTTCTGCTTTGATTCTGTGAGCTTTCGAGAAATTGATTGTCCTCGCGGACTTTGTTTTGAAAGCATATCTTTGCGGTCTACATTGGGTTGGCCACGTTGGATCGCCGATTAATCCTCGACTTTAAATGGAAGTATCTGGGCTCAGCTCGGAACCAGGCCAGCCAAAGATTTTTAACTCAATGCACCCCAGGCAGGTCTCTAAGGACACTATTACATGTGAATAAATACCTATAGACTTTAAATTTCTCTAATAAATACAAGGAAAAAAATAATATCATATATTGAAAATTCGAAAGAGAATCAATTGTTTAATACACAAACATTTTCTTGTAAAAATAGAAAAGATTATCAATTCTATTATAAAAGAAAGTGGATAAATTTTTATAAGGTGCTGAATTTGGATAATTGTAGTTTAAAAATTACTATATTTTAGTATCTAACAAATGCTAGATAATGTGACTTGAAAGTCAGATTATTTTAATTTACCAATTGTATAATAAAAAAATCCATAATATTTTTATTATTTTTATAAAATTATTTATTTAAAAATTATATTTATTATATACTATTAATTTTTATTTCATTGATATAAATTTTTTTCCTATGAAAAAAAAATGAAAACAACACCAAGAAACAAAGAGTGGCTGCTGCTTAGCAACAACGGGTATCTTTTACCTTATAAGTAACGTTTCATTATGCAGATATCTTGTGAGATTAGTGCATTCAGTGCATTTTAACACTAATGTGTGCATGATGTAGTGTGCATAGTGCGGGTTTGTGTGGTGACAGTCATATGATTTACACTTTGATTGTTTTTCTTCTAATTATTTAATTGACTCTATCTATATTTATTTTATTAACTTAAGAGTGTGTTTAGAATTGAGGTTGAGCAGTTGTAGTTTAAAAACTACAGCACTAAAGTGTTTGGTAAACACCAAGAATTATAATTTGGAAGTTAGTTTCATATAATTTTTCACTTGTATAATGAAAAATCTATTATGTCTTTAATAATTTTGTAAAAAAAATTATATTGACTATATATTATTAACTTTTATTTTATAATTATAATTTTTTTTTATAGCAACTGTACCCAATTTCAAACAGACTCTAATTCTTGTATGGATTATAACAACCTCCGTGTATGTTTAGAAAGCTTATTGACTTTTATGTATCTATGGGGTGGGGTCATGCTATCTATGTTGTGGGGCTTTTTTGAAAAAATTTTTAGTTGCAGGCTAAACCTTGTTTCCTTTCACCGTCAATTAATTAGTTACAACTCTTTCATTTGCCTTAACACAATTCCTTGCATTACAAAAAATGAATAATGAATTGGGATTAATAAGCGCTTAATATAAATTTAATGCTAATATTGTTTCGCTTTCTCTTCTCATTCTCAATTTGTATGTGAAATTTGGCAATGTAAACATAGGAATTTGATATTACCACTAATAACCAGTGGCGAAGCTAAAGGTATGCTAACTCGGGCTGCAGATTTGATATTACCACTTATATTTATTTAAACATAACACAAATTTATATAACATTAACCTATCCGGTTAGGATTTCTCCCATATCGAGCAACCACAAGAAGTTCAAGATTATCAACAAGAATACCGTCAAATGGAGTCAAAGGCCAACCCTCTTTCATAACAGGCGCAGCTTCCATAGTCTTCAATCCAGAAAATGATAACTCTCACTGATCTGGTGTAATGTAATCAAAAGCAAGTAGTTGAGGTTGAGTGAGTTCCTGCTTCAGGTATTTATACACATTCAAAGTGGCAGCCGACAGTGCCAAATCGTATCTAGCCAGTTAGGTTATCTGCTTCCATCACTTAAAAAGAATTATTTGCCCCCTTCTGCAATTATTAGTGATGGAGCAAATATTAAATAATGCGGAGAGTGAAGAAGGGGAACAAACGATAATTATTTGCTCATCACTTAAAGAAAAAATTAAATGTTATGACGGCGGGGCTGTGCAGGCTGAAGAAGTTACATATAATTATCAATCAGTAACAGCAGAACATATTGATTGCAAAATAATGCAATATATACCCGTCATAACGGTTTAGATTTATATGGGACTCAAAAGGATAAAAGCGCCTAGGCCACGTCACGGGGTAGAGGAGAGAGGAAAGTTAATTTAATTTCTTTTCCACTTTCCAACGTTTGATTGGACTAATTCAATGGAATCAATTTCCACTAAAATTAATTTCCATCAAATCAAGAATTCAGATTCTTATTAATGGGCAAGGATTTCAAATTCCTCATCTATTTGAATATAAAATTCCAATATTATCCTCTAATAAAATTAATTTTAAATAAAAAAGTGCAGATAATTTATATTTATTTTCTTAAATTAATAGAATAATTTATTTAGAAAAAAAAAAGAATTAAGGAGAATCACCGGATTATCGCCGGAGAGTCGCCGGAGTTTCGCCGGAGATGCATTTCACCATCAAAACCGGTATCAATGGAATCCTCATGAGCTGATCTACAACTCTATAGAGTTAAAAATGCTAATATACATTGTTATTTACCTCAAATCTTGTTTAAATATTTAGGAAAATTTTTTGGAAAAATATTAACTCTCATATTTCCAACTATATAGTGTATTTTCTGCAAAATTAATACTTCCAATGAGTAGATCGTCCATTTCTGATCATTATTATGTATTTAGCGCGACGAAAGATGGTGGTCAACGGTGGTCAACGCCGGTCAAAGGAGGTCAACGGTGGCATAATTTTTTATTTTAAAAAATAAAATTTTCTATGTAACTAGGTAATTTTAATAGCATAACATATTATTGTTTTCAATAATTATAAATATTTAGAAACTAAATTAAACATATAACTAATTATGCAATGTTACTTATTTTGATTATAGAATAATAACAAATTAATTAAAAATATAATATAAAATTAATTATTTTGTTATCAAGTTATTTTCTATATTAAATTAATTCATAATTTAATTATTTTTTATTTGTTAACAATATTAACATTAAAGATAATGGGTATATTTGTCCCAAAAAAAAATATGTAATTTCTTTTCATTTCAAATTTAATGTAAAACCAAACAAGGGTAATTAATTTTTGGAGTCTTCTCCTCTCATCACCTCTCCACTCCTCTCCTTTTTTCTCCTCTCCTCTCCTCCCCTTTCTTAAAACCAAACACCACCTTAGAGCTTTATGTGAATTGGAATGCCTTAGGACAACTTGAATTTTAAGCATGCATGTTCGTTCGGTGAACTGAAAGGCCAGCTTACAATTTCAACAATGGGGAGCCCATGAGATACTGATTATATATAGATTTGCTAGCAAATACCCGAGAATTTCAACCATGCATGAGACCATTGTCATTTATTGAGTGGTGGGATGATTATATCAATAATTTTAAACATTGTAGAATCTCACCTCTAACTAAAATGGATGAATGTCACAATAAACAGAATAGAATCTCTTAGAAAATTATTGGTAGTGTATTAATTACTAATACTGATAGTTGATATAGCCCAAAAAATTATTTGAGTGACATCCAGGTAAACGAATAGCTACATCAAATTAATTATTGGTCTTACCTACAATTATTTTGTGGTTTATGATTAATTTAAGCTCAGCATTCAACAGTACGGCCCTGTCCCCCCACGATCTACTAGATACTTGAATATATATACACATACACACACACACGAACCGAGACCACATCAAACGGGAAGCAGGAGCTCGTTCAACTTCTTACTTTTTTTTGTTTAAACCAGAGGGAGAGTTGAATTGAAGAATATGGAAACTGCTTTTGCATGTATTTTAGGTCGAATTCAGTTGATTTACCATTTCTAATTGCCATGTAATTATGTGTTTATAAATAAATTTTCTAATATATAATTTTCAGGTAAGAACGAATGGTTAGAAACATCTGTTATAAAGGAGGGTTTCCGTTTTACTAAGCAAGAGGGTATTCTTACTGATGAGATAGCAAATGACAATCTCGATCTTCTTATGGTCCCTCAGTATAGAAGGAACCCTGACAAGACTTGTTAATAGCGTATATTTGAATTGTTTTCAGTTGAGTAATGATATGTTTATGTAAGTTTGTATTTCGTATGCGCAATAATGTTGGCACTAGTAACGTTATATCACTTCATAAGTAGGTATGAAAATACAAACTCTATAAGTATGGTGTTATCCTTCTTTTTTTTATATTTAATAAATAAAAGGACATGCACTGTTGTCAGTCCATTGAGTGAGTGTTTGTTTTAGTTTAATTAATTAATAAGATTTTCTGAGATACATGGGAGATTCTAGCTATTTGATATGTACTTTGATTTCTTAATAATATCAATAATAATAAATAACGTTAAGTGTCAAAGTGATCTTGAATAAGTTGATCTGTAAATTATTTTGTATAAAATATGTGAGGTTGTTTTTATTAGCTTAGTTATGCTTTCTCTATTTGAATATTTCTGCGAAATGAACTCCGGGCACCACGGGGAGCGTTCTTTGCGAATTCAAGAATATGGAAAATGCTTTTGCATGTATTTTAGGCAAATTCAGTTGAGTACCATTTTTAATTCTTGTATTGGGAGACATGCACATAGATGAATTTTAATTCCTGTATAACGTAGAAAATTTTAATTTTTAACTAGTTTTTAGGTTTAGAAAGATCTAAGACCATTTAACATATGTTTATTCGCTAAATTAGCAGAGTTCGTGCATTTAGCTCTTAGGACTCGTCTAGGATTGCTTTTGGGTCCTTTCTACTTTTTAAAATTTACTATAGGATTAGGTGATTCCGCCAAAGTGATTTTTCAAAAAAATTGTTAAATATCAAAATTTTATTTTGAGAATCATTTTTACACTTGTTATATTTCATATGTATCCTCACATATATTATAAAAAGTCAAAATTATCCTCATTCAATTAGGAAATAAAATCAAAAAATTTAAAGGGATTAATATTATTATCAATAAGATTGAGATAACAAAATAAAAATATTTATTTTAGCTATCAATTATTGTATATACATAATAAAAAAAATTATATATATGTTTACAAATATGTAAATAAATTTTATTTAGTGTTATGTCCATTTCAATTATTTTTATTCTTACAGTAATTTAACAATATGATTTACAAAACACATACAATTGCTTTTAAAACTCATAGTACTTTTAAAAATAAATTTTATCAAATATTCAACTGATTTTTTTCACAATGGATTATTTCTATAGTATTTCTAACAGTAATTATTTTAAAATATATAATATTACCAAAGTTAAATCTTATTAAGAAACACTTTGCTGAATTATTAAGCAGATAACTATCAAATCCATCAATTATAAGTTAACATACAGTTATTTTGCCTTTTATAATTAGTTAATAGAAACCCATATGCAGAATGATGACGGATGTATTAAGGAAAGCTAATTAATCCGAATTAAAGAATTTCCACTACCAACTTATGATATTACGAGAAAGAAAACAGTTATGATGATTGTGGTCATGTGGCACTAAAATTAAAATAATCTACGGAATCCTAACATTTGATTCTCAATTTGATCATAAAAGAATATTTATCGAATTAATTGGCATTGCTAGGAATAACTTGGTTCACTCACAAGTAAACGGATAGATAACTATCAAAATAATTACTATTTAGCAACCATTTTTCTCATATTGAACATCTAATCGAGTTTTCAATTAGGTGCAAATCTATTTCCATGGGAAGAGACCTTAGATATATTGGTATGTATCTGTGTGCTCTCTTCATTAATTAATAGAAACGGGATATATTGGTATGTATCTGTGTGCTCTCTCATTCTAAATTAATTACAATTATATTGTGTGTGTATGTATACCATACCAAACCACAAGCACGAACTCGCTCAATTAGCTACTTGCTTTTGGTTACAGTACCACGGGGAAAGTTCATTTCCGAATTCAAGAAAATGGAAACTGCTTTTGCAGCTACTTAGGCAAGTTAAGTTGAGCACCATTTTTAAATAAAATCATTCTCAGATGTGGGTGCTCTCATTTTTTTTTTTTTAATGCAGACACATTATTAAACCGTGTGATTTAATAAAATTATTTTTTAATACATGCGGTGTAATAGCATTAAAATATGATCCTATTAAATCACTATTAAACTTGAATCTACTAAACCACACGGTATAAAAGCGTGTCCGCATGAAAAAAGATGGGAGTGCTTATACTGAAGAATGACTACAGACACATGAAATTTTCAGGTAAGAATGGATGGTTGGATGCCCTTGATACAAAGAAGATTATATTCATAATTCCATTGATTAGAATTACTGATTAGGGGATGAAGGATGACAATTTTGATTTTCTTATCGTTCTTTAACACGGAAAAAATCCTAACTACAGTGGTCAATTTTTTAAATTTAAAAAATTTTATGTTGAATAATTTTAATGCTTTCAAAAATTCCTATTTTAGATATAAAGAGATGATGCGGCACCTCAAAATACTACCTAGTATTGCTTTTGTATGTAAGATATGAAATAAAAACTTTATTAGTATAACGTTATTGTTTTATGTGATATTTAAACAAATGAAAACACATAAAATATTATCCATCAACTGTGAGTGTCTATTTGGTTCAACTTAATTATAAGATCTCTTTAGATATGAATAAGAGATTTTCTTTGTTTGCATCCGTGTATTTTGGTTTTCTTAAAGGTATAAAAATTAAAACAAAATTATTATGTGCCCAATGTGTTGATTAATTATTATTTTATTCTTTTAAGCAAAAACTCAGAAAGAAATTTACTGGTGAAAAGAAAATTACGTTTCTATTTCAATTGCTTTCTTTTCATACATTCACAGAACAAAAAATTCCGAAGTGTTTACAATACAACACAGAGGTTAGCACTCTAATATATTTATCCATTTGCTCTCTAATTTTTTGTATTAACTTTTGATGATCGTACACTGTTGTAATTTTTTTTTTTTATGGAAATAAAGATTCAGAGGGAGGAATGAACAGGAAGGTACCAATGTTTTGACGTTGGTTTGATTTATCATGTACCGTCGCCAACATCTCATTCATGATTTTTTAGTATTGTTTTTAAACAGTTAAGCAAAATGATCTAAAATTTTTTTTTTTTATATAATTTCATTTCCGTAAGCTCATCAAGCAGATTCGATGGCTACAGGGATATAACAATTGTTGTTGTGAAGCCTTAGTTAGTTAGTTATATTCCGTTAAAGAACATATGAGGTGGCGTGCTGAGTTGGCAGGGTGTGGCCAGAAGCTGTTAAGGTTGTTATTCTTGTTATAACAGTCAGGGCTTGATTTCTCTGGAGACTTACTTGAAGTATAAAAGAGACAGAAGAGCTAGCAGCAAGAGGCATCGGTTCTGGATTAGCCTGAGAGTCTGTGTGAAAGAGTGGGAAAAGTTCTGAGAGTGAAGTTTCCATTCTTGTATCTCTTGTTAATCAATTTTGTAACTCAATCTTTCATCTCAATACAACTTCAGAGAGGAGCTGTTATCATCGTGGATGTAGGTTCCTAAGTGGGACTGAACCACGTAAAATTCTTGTGTTTGTTCATTGTCTCTTACTCTGATTCTTTCTCACGTTCTTGGTTACTGAAGTTGGTGTTCTGGGTATAATCGGTTTAAGGTTAACAACAATCGGCGTAGGGTTAACGATAAACGGTTCAAGACTAGTCTTAATCGGTTAAAGAGTAGTCGTTATCGGTGAACCGATAGCAGTTATCGGTTAACCGTTTTATCAACAAACTGGTATCAGAGCCATCGATACTCTTAGCTCTTGTTTTTCAAATGGCTTCAACAAGATTTGATTTAGAGAAATTTAATGGCGAGAATGACTTCTACTTGTGGAGTCTCAAGATGCGAGCAATCTTGATTCAACAGGGGCTTGACAACGCCCTTGATTCTGAAGAAGAACAGACTGGCAAGAAAGAGAAGGCAGAAGGTTCGTCAGGTTCTGGTGGAGATTTTAGAATCATCAACAACAAAGCTCATAGCACCATTATCTTACATCTCTCGGATGAAGTACTGAGAGAAGTGGCCAAAGAAAGGTCTGCTGCAGGTCTCTGGTCTAAGCTTGAAGAGTTGTTCTTGAAGAAGTCTTTGGCCAAGAGACTTTATATGAAAAGAAGGTTGTATACATTCTCAATGAAGGAAGGAACTACTGTGAAAGATCATCTCGATGATTTCAACAAGTTAATTCTAGATCTTGAGAATGTAAACGTCAACCTTGAAGATGAAGACAGAGCCCTCATTCTGCTGAGCTCACTACCAGATACCTATGAACATTTCGTTGATACACTGCTGTATGGGAGGCAAACCCTTACTCTAAAAGATGTGAAGAGTGCTCTTGAATCAAAAGATTTGAAGAAGAGAGCTGAGGGAAGAGATCAGGGCCTTGGTGAAGGGTTGACAGCAAAATCAAAGCCTTATAAGAAAAAGAACCATGATAAGAAAGACTATAATCAGAAGGACAAACAGAAAGACAAAGATGAAAAGAAAAAGAAGAAAAGGAAGTGCTATTTTTGCCAGAAGGAGGGACACTATATAATAGATTGTTTCGAGAAAAAGAAACTTGAGAAATTACAGAAAGAATCAAATGCAAATGGAAAGGCTGCAATTGCATCAGAGGATGAAGAAGATATAGAAGGAGCAGATGTTCTTATTGCTGCAGAAAAACAACCCACAGATGAATGGATCCTTGACTCAGGATGCTCCTTTCACATGTGCCCAAACAGAGAATTCTTCAAGACCTTCGAAAACATGAATGGTGGGAAGGTTTTGCTGGGAAACAACCTTGCTTGCAGAGTTGCTGGAATTGGTACCATTGACATCAAGATGTTTGATGGAAGAACCATGGTGCTGAAAGAAGTAAGGTATGTTCCAGAACTAAAAAGAAACTTAATTTCTCTAGGGATGATTGATAACATAGGCTGCACCATTAAGGCTGAAAATGGAAAAATTCAAGTCTTAAAGAAAGGTGAAGTTGTCATGAAGGGAGTTAGGAGAAATGGTCTTTATGTGCTAGTGGGATCAATGCCTCAACCTGGTATTAATGTCAGCATAAGTAGTGACAAAACCAAGCTTTGGCATATGAGGCTTGGACATATGAGTCAAAAGGGGTTGAAAGAATTGCAAAGCCAAGGATTGTTTGGTAATGATCATATTTCCCAGCTAGAGTTCTGTGAAAAGTGTGTATTTGGTAAAGCCACCAGACAGAAGTTCAACACTGGTAAACATGAAACTAAACAAACCTTAGATTATGTTCATTCAGATGTTTGGGGTCCCTCACAGGTTCCATCTCATGGTGGAGCAAGATATTTTGTCACCTTCATAGATGACTACTCAAGAAAGCTTTGGGTCTATATCTTAAGACACAAGAGTGAGGCTCTAGATAAATTCAAGGAATGGACAGCCCTGATGGAAAATCAAACAGGGAAGAAAGTGAAGAGGCTAAGAACAGACAATGGCTTAGAATATTGCAACTCTGAGTTTGAAGAATTCTGTAAGAGACATGGTATTGCTAGACACAAGACAGTCAGACACACCCCACAACAAAACGGCCTTGCTGAAAGGATGAACAGGACATTGATTGAGAAGGTCAGATGCATGTTGTTGCTCAAACCTCAAAACAATTGCAGGCGAAGTTGTTGTCATGCGTACACCATAAACAGAAGTCCATCATCTGCTCTGGAGTTTAAGACACCACAGGAAGCCTGGTCTGGTAATCCACCTGATCTAAGGAATCTAAGGGTCTTTGGGTGCCCTGCCTATGCACATATCAGTCAAGGAAAGCTAGAACCTAGGGCTGTAAAGGGTTACTTCATTGGGTATCCAGAGGGGACTAAAGGGTACAAAATCTGGAGTATTGAAGGGAAACCTACCAGAACCTTTATCAGCAGAGATGTTGTGTTCAATGAGGAAGCATTGACACAAACCAAGGTTGCAACTGAAGTCATCACCCCAGACATTAGTATGCAGGAAGACTCTGAGTTGAGGGAAGAATTATCTGAAGAAAAGAAACAACAAACGGGTGTAAAACAGTCAAAGTTAGAAGGATACCAACTAGCTAGGGACAGGGTGAGAAGAACCATCAAAATGCCTGAAAGATATGGTGTAGCTGATCTTATATCTTATGCATTAACAGTAGCTGAAAATGTCACTAATGATGAACCAGAAAGCTTCAAACAGGCTATGAGAGGCAAAGATAAGGCAAGTTGGATGGCAGCCATGGAAGAAGAAATGGCATCTCTAAAGAAGAATAAAACCTGGACTCTAGTTAAGAAACCTGTTGACAAGAAGTTGGTAGGCTGCAAATGGATCTATAAGCTGAAAGAAGGGATCACAGATACTGAACCACCCAAGTACAAGGCAAGGCTGGTAGCAAAGGGATTTACTCAAAGGGAAGGAGTAGATTTCAATGAAGTCTTTTCTCCTGTGGTCAAACACAGTTCTATAAGGATACTTCTATCTATTGCAGCCTGCTATGATCTGGAATTGGATCAGATGGACGTGAAGACTGCATTTCTCCATGGCAATCTCAGTGAAGAAATTCTAATGGAACAGCCCGAAGGATTCATTGAAGCTGGGACAGAGGACATGGTTTGCTTGCTGAATAAGAGTTTGTATGGTTTAAAACAGTCACCAAGACAATGGTATTTGAGGTTTGATGAGTTTATGATTACACATGGTTACAGTAGGAGTATGTATGACAGCGGTGTGTACTATAAAGCTCTAACCTCTGGGAATCTTATATACCTCTTGCTTTATGTTGATGACATGCTCATGGCATGTAAACAAAGAGAAGAACTTGAATGGTTGAAGGATGAATTGAGCTCTGAATTTGAAATGAAGAATCTGGGTCCTGCTACAAGAATACTGGGAATGCACATTATCAGAAATAGGAATGACAAAACCTTATTTCTTTCCCAGACAGCATATGTAGAGAAGGTCCTCGAGAGGTTTGGAATGAAAGATGCTAAACCAATTTCAACACCTCTGGGTGCACATTTCAGATTGTCTAAACAGCAAGAGCCAAAAGAAGATGAAGAGGCTGATTTTATGAAGAATATACCATACTCAAGAGCAGTAGGATGCATTATGTATGCCATGGTCTGCTCAAGACCTGACCTGGCCTATGGTATCGGGGTCCTAAGCAGGTTCATGGCTAATCCTGGAAGACATCACTGGTTTGCCACTAAGTGGATGCTGAGGTATCTAAAAGGTACTGTTGAATATGGTATTGTATATGGAAAAGCTAACACAGGTTCAGATCAAGTGCTTGGATATGTTGATTCTGATTTCGCGGGGGATTTGGACAAGAGAAGATCCATCACTGGATATGTCTTCACTTTGTATGGGGGAGCAATAAGTTGGAAGGCATCCTTACAGTCAGTTGTTGCTTTATCAACAACTGAGGCGATCATAGCTCTCACGAGCGATGAAAAGCAATCTGGTTAAAGGGATTAGTGTCAGAATTGGGACTAGAGCAAGGGTCAATCTATATAAAGTGTGACAGTTCCAGTGCTATACAATTGAGCAAGAATCCAAAGTTTCATGAGAGAACAAAACATGTTGATGTAAGGTTACACTTCATCAGAGATGAAATTGCTCAGGAAGTTGTTAATGTGGAAAAAGTTCCTTCGGAGTCTAACCCTGCAGACATACTTACAAAGCCTTTACCATCAATCAAATTCAAATCAGCTTTGAACTTGATTGGTGTTGATAGCTTGTTAAGTTAGCTATCTGTTACTCTGATCAGTGTCTGAATGAAGTTAAAATTCTTTAACAGAATAAAACTAGGTGGAGATTTGTGAAGCCTTAGTTAGTTAGTTATATTCCGTTAAAGAACATATGAGGTGGCGTCGAGTTGGCTGTGGCGGTATTAGGTTGTTATTCTTGTTATAACGATCGGGGCTTGATTTCTCGGAGACTTACTTGAAGTATAAAAGACGGAAGAGCTAGCGAAGAGGCATCGGTTACGGATTAGCACAGTACATGTGAAAGAGTGGGAAAAGTTCTGAGAGTGAAGTTTCCATTCTTGTATCTCTTGTTAATCAATTTTGTAACTCAATCTTTCATCTCAATACAACTTCAGAGAGGAGCTGTTATCATCGTGGATGTAGGTTCCTAAGTGGGACTGAACCACGTAAAATTCTTGTGTTTGTTCATTGTCTCTTACTCTGATTCTTTCTCACGTTCTTGGTTACTGAAGTTGGTGTTCTGGGTATAATCGGTTTAAGGTTAACAACAATCGGCGTAGGGTTAACGATAAACGGTTCAAGACTAGTCTTAATCGGTTAAAGAGTAGTCGTTATCGGTGAACCGATAGCAGTTATCGGTTAACCATTTTATCAACAGTTGTGTTATTATACTCTCTTTTTTTTTAATATATTCTAAGAATTAAAAACTATTATGCTTGCTTATGATAAAAACAAATCAGAAAGGAGAAAGAGATTGAGGAGAGAAAATATATGTTAAATTCATTTAATTATAATATTGATTAGCATTAATTTCACTACATCCTCACCCTTGGTAACCCATTGGTCCAAGGGCTAACATATAGTATAGTCTTAGGAGCCGCCTATCTACCATAATTTTCATATGTTACATGTCAAATTGGTTTAAATTTTAAGTTATTCCATATAAAAATATTATTTATTCTGGAAAAATTGAATCCAAAGCTATGAAAATAACCATGATTTAAGATATTGTCTAGAATCTAAATAAATTTGAATTTAGCTAAAATCTCAATATGTTTGAATGCAGATGTTTAAATAATATGCTTATTTTTATGTTTTTAACGAAAGGTTAGATGCGCTTGCTGTAAAAGATATTTTATCAATTATTTTAATCGTATTCAAGGGCATTCTTGTTGATGAGATGACAAATGACAACCTTAATTTTCTTGTAGTTCTTTATTATGGAAAAAATTTTGATCACATTAGTTAATTGTCTAAATATAAATGATTTTATGTGGAGTAATATGAATGCTACCAAATTTAAAGTTTGTTCTTTATACACAAAGTGATGATGTGGCATCCGAAAATGTTGTTCATTATCCTTTTGTATACAAGATATAGGATGCAAACTTTACAGGCATAACATTATCTTTTATGTTAAATATGAATAAATAAAAGATATGTACTAGGTCAATTATATAAGTATTCGTTCAATTTAAACAGATCTGTTGTGATCTATAAACAAGAGATACTTTTGTTTATATCCATGTATTTAAACCTTTTTACAATCATATTTAAACCTTTAATTGCGGCTTACAAAGCAAAGAAACAAAGAAAGAAATAAGGATTATGAAAATTCTATAATTTGGAAAGCCCTAACCATCTTTAAACATAACTTTTTTATTTTTAAGAAAATACTGGTTGTATATTAACAAAACGAAACATTACAAGAGGCAGGCAATTTCTGCAGGACAATCTTCAATCCAAATATACCCCTTTGGAAAAGAAAAAGCCAGCTTGGCTAGATTGTGAGCACCGCATTACTAGATCCGGGAAGCTCCATTAATCATAAGTCCCCTGAGCTCCTATATTAGCCCACCAAAATCTTTCCTGCTAGACAAGCTTCCATCGATCAGACTAACAACATTTACTGAATTAAGGTCTACAATTAAAGGAGTTAGACCCAAGTAAATGGCTGGCTCAATTCCCTGTAAAACGGCATCAGCTTATGCAAATTCGACATCACCAGAAAAAGATCCGTAAACATAAGTTTCAATCAGTAGATGAGCCTCAAATAAATTTTACTCGTAAATAGCAAGAAGAGTTATATATTCTCCTATTCAGCGAACTCCTCTATTTATATATAAAAGGAGACAGAGGGGTTATAATTAACTAAAGCTAATTTGATAACTTGTTTAGGTTGCAACAAATTTTCGTGCAGCATGAGCATCATGTCGGTGCTATAGGGAAGATTCTAGCTCGTCAGATTCTGAATCGGTAATCATATTACATGCATTAATGTAGTTTATTGATATTGGTTGGATTTATTTTTTGTTTTTGGGAGGATGATGGTTCTGATGGTGTCGATAATTATACATGTACATACGACCGTCAACACCGAACTCATGGAAATTTAAAAATTAATCAAGCGCCATGTCTGCCAACAATTATATACACAATCACCATGAACATGAAAATTAATCAAGTACCATGCCTGAGGCTGAGATATCGATGCTGTTGCACCCTTTTATCATTATTATTATTCTTACCAAAAATAAATTTGCAACTTCGATCTGTTGCAATTCTCATCGAGCCTATGAACTCATGGACATTTAAAAATGTTGATGCCAGGCCCAAGCCCAACTCAGCAGTGATTGGATGTTTGTTTGTTTTTTTGTTTTTTATATATATTAACTGATTGGATTATTTTTTATTGCTAGAGTAGCTCAACTAAATTCTGACGGTAATAATGCATCACAGGTCATACGACCAACAAATGTATTTATAACATGTAGTTTAATTTAATACAATCGCTACTGGCACAATAGTTTTTATTTTTAAAATAAATGCACACATATTATAGCATCATTTGCCTCTTCTATGACTGACATAGTATTTTTTATGCATTCTAAAATTTCTCTTTTGGTTAAATAGGAACCCTATTTTTAGGAGATATAATTACCTAAAAAAATATTTTTTAAGTGATAGTCCAAACTCTTTTGTTTTGCTCATCTTGTTATAATTAACGTACTCTCTCTTTTTTTTTTTTTTTCCAATTACTTGAGAAATTTGCAATTCATTTTTATTGTTATAATTGAGAAATATCAGCCGATCAATTCAAAAACTGATATTAAAGATTCAGCAATGTCTCAATAGATCAGATTCCCAAAATCATGATATTTTATCATTTTTTTCTTCAATCATTAAATTAAGCCATTGTATTTACGAAAGAATATGGGTTCAATTTTTTATTGTTTACAAATTCTTCAATTTTAATATACCTCTGGCAAACCATACTCAAAAACTATAAATCCATGGCCTGAAATCCATTGAGGTGTAATGCACGATTCATACTGTGGTTGAAAGTAGACTAATTGGTCAGAAATTTTTCTTCTTCTTTTTTTTCGTTTTTTGAATATTATACATAATACAACAAAAAGTCAAAGTACAAATATATAATTTTATGTTCAAATATATAATTTTTTTTTTTTTGGTCTTAACCACGAGGTATCTGAAGGGACTAGTATGAAGTCACGCTGGCCTGTCTGTTGACCAAGTGCATTTCGGCTAATCTCTGCCAAGCGTAGAAGATGGGACAGTCGCTGAGCGGGAGGCAGGTTCACACAGCCAATACTTGGCCTCAGGCTGGGAGGCAATGAGTCAATAGCAAGGGACTCGGGTGATGAAATATGCTGTTGGATTCCAATATATAATTTATAACTAACATAAGTCCAAAATATAAACTGAAGTGAAGCAAAGAAAATTAACTACCACAATTGACAAAAGACTCAAATCTTTCCATCTTAAATTAAAATTAAGGGGAGAAGGTAGCAATCGAAGTGCTAACCAACTAAGCAAGAGGTTGGTGGCTCTTCTTTAAAAAAGAAAAAAAAAAAAACTGCATTACTAATTTACTTATGTTTACAAATTACAATTGCCAAAATCTCTTCAATTAGCTTTATTTTGCTCCAGTATCAAAATATGGTTGTATATAAACTGTCAATGAACGGCTGGTCAAACACTACGTGACTTTGGGATGTAGCATAACGTGTATTTTTTTTTTTTTTTTCAAAATTTTGTTTCATCTTTCAACGATCTATAGGCACATATAAAAGTATTTAACTTAGAGCAAGAGTTCGTCTGAGAATCCATGCCGAAACCATGCAACCCATAAATATAAGACAATCATATTGCTTTTGGACTCATACATAGATCAAGGAGCGCAACCATAAAATGCAACTATGTTTTAACCAGTTCACTTCTGATTTTTGATTCGTCCGCTGTTTCATTTGAAGCGTTTGAGCGTATTTTAAAGAGATAGAGATCATCATCAACTCACAGCTGACAAGTAACAAGACATTTTCATAGATGCAAAACAATTAATGGCATCTCAACATCACATCAATTGAAACCAAATAGCTCAGAGATTCGGAGAAATGCAAGTCCATCGCCAGCTTTGCGTTGCATGCCATCAATTAATACGCAAGTTGAAACGAGGCCTAAAATGGCAAAATGATGGGCAAGAACCCCACAGTACTTAGTGTGATGCAAGCTCACTCAGATTCTTCCCAAGTAGAGCAAATTATTGAAAATTTAAAACCTTTCTCATCCCTCAAGGGGACTTGATTTCAATTTCATTACCACCAACACGACTACCTAGATATTCTTCATTATTACTTACAACTCTATCTCTCTCGGTACTGCATCGTCAATTCTGTTGCTTTTGTTGTCATTAGTAATTGTATTGATTATCATGATTCGTGACTAACATGATTATGATTTAAACTAATGAGCTTTTATCAGATATATCTTAGCCAATTTATGGGCAAATGAAATCCTTACCGTTGAGGAAGATTCATATATACCTAATTCGTGGATTAGGAATATGAATTTGACGCAATTCCCAACTCTTAAACTAATTTTAGAGTATAAGATAAGCCTCCAAATATTTGTATGGTATCCAAATTAGATGCGCACAGCTGCACTTTGTCTTTCAATCTTTCAAGACTAGGTAAATAGATTAGTCTACACATGATGGGAGTGTTGAGAATAACATACCATATTAACACCGAATAATTCTTAAACTGAAAAATAAAAACTTAAGGATAAATATCTCTTATCCACTAGAAATAGCTCCTGCGCTAAAAGTAAAAGCTTGAAGCTACGAGAGACGTTCAAGCCTCTATCTCGACAAATATGGTCTATTATATTAATTGACTTCAATTTTAATATTAAAACTAATTGTGTTACTGACAAAAATGCGTATTAAAAAAAGGCAGGGCCAGGATGTGGCGGTCCAAAGTTTTGGTTTTTGGACCCTAAAATGAGAGGTAACGTGTGTGTGTGTGTGTGGAAGAAATTGATTAAAAAGGCAACTGAAGGGAGGCTATACGATGAGTAGACTCATAACATTTGGGTTTCTATTTGAAGAAAGCCTAGGCATAATATAATAATAATAATACAAATATAATTGAGTAGTGCCAAAGAGACGAGAGAATTTTTATCCTCTCATTTTTTCTCTATCTTTTTCAAATATAATTATATGCTGCAGCATCTCTGTTGTATATAGTACGAAATTTCTCATGCAGCGCTCAGCGAGATTCCTGGGCAATTGCCCCTTGCCATGTCAGTTTGTCTTTGTCAAAAACGCACTTCTTTGTTTCTTTAGCATTTCTCGGATTCCATATTGGCTCAATTTTTGCGTAAATACTTATTTTCAAAAATATACTGTGAGTGATTATTGAAAATAGTTTTTGATAAGTTGTCCATTGATTATCATCAATTTATCATTTCAAAACTGGTCATCCCATGATGTTGTAACATAATTGTTATTTTTTCTAGAATTATTTTTTTAAAAAAAGTAATATAATTGTAGTATTTTTTGTAAATTTTTATTGTATTTTGTAGGATGTATTGAACTAAAAAAAAAAAAGTAATTAGTAATTAATAATTTACAAAAAATTATTAAAAAATTTACAATTATTATTGAATGACATATGATATATAATTATTAAAAACTAAGGAGAGCTCGGTTCACAAAAAAATCTTAATCTATTAAATTGAGTTTATCTCGATTTTACTGAAAGTGATGTTCATGTCGTCTTTTGGAAAAGATAAAAAAATAATAGTTGCTTGAAAAAACTGATATATGTACTTCAAGTGTGGATTTGTACTTTTTTTTTTAAGGAATTAATGAGGATTTGTAAATTTATAAATACATTTTGTAGGCCACAAGAAGAAGAGCTTTGTTCTTCTATTTATTATTATCCCGCTGACAGACTTGTTTTCAATCTGTAATTTGTTTTTAGCTGGGCATGTGACGATGATGGCCCGAGTCACATTCTCCTTCCCTGTAGTTTTGTTTTTTGGTTTTTTGTTTTTTTTCCTTCTAATTATCAACATATTGAAAAAGCAATAGAGATAAAAGAAGCCTCATGATTTGACAGAGCAATGCAGCAGATTAATGGAGCGAAAGTTGATGAGTTGGCAAATATATAACACTGTCAAAAATATCATAATTGCTTCAGGTAGCTGATACTTGAAATACATATATTTTCTGCTGTACATCAATTGAAGAATATATATATTAATGAGCATTTATGAGGGTAGATTATCTATCCTCTTTTATCTTCAGTATAATTTTATAATGCAAATTATATATAACATTTTTAATTACAGGAAAAAAAAAAAGGGTCTAATTTTGGGGCGGGAGCAATTTGTTTAAAGCTTTTTGATAGAATGAAATTAGTATTTGGTTAATTCAGATGGCTTGGCAGACGACCTTTAATAATTTGTTGCTTTTTCTGATTGTTTTAATACACAATTGCTTGCATGAAAAAAAAAAAAAAAAAAAAAACTTCTTGAATAATTCACATTGGTTCTTCTTCTATTGTAACAAAATATATTCACTTTTTTTTATATGGAAAAGGTTCATATCAATAATTATGATTTTACCTATAGACTATTCCTCAATATCTTGTTCATCTGTAACAAAATATTTTCTTTCGAAGGCAGTAAAAAAAAATTAAATATAACTTTTTTTTAGAGAGAAATACTATTTTACAAATTTAGTCACCGATAACTAGCATATTCATACCTAAAGACTTTTCACAAAGTGGTGACAAAAGATATAATTTGTACAATTTTTTTTTTTTTCAATTCAATATGCTCTATTAGAGCTATTTACTTAATCGCAGCAATTTGTGAAACACCTTTAACAAAGGAACAAATAGTCAAATTTTGAAAGAATTTATTAAGACATGTAGAAATTTAAAACGTATGCAAAGTTATAGTACTTAGTATAAGAAAGCACACGGCAATTGGGGCAATTTGTGTCGTGTACGAGGAGGATACACGTCTCAGTGATGATCAACACTAGCTCTCTTTTGCGAGGTTGGATTCCAAACTCGAGAATAATGATTAATTGCTTTTAGACGTAAACGCCACAAAACTTTTGAGCTTGCAAGGGAGCCAAAGATCGAATCGATACAATTCAGGTGCTAAGCACACTTGCTGTTAATCAATGAATTGATCTAGAGAATAATAATAAGAGTGAAATTCAACTTTCTTCCTAACATTCTATTTTTGCAACATGCCATGCCACATTTTCGAAGAAGACGTGACTCTATGTATGTATATATATATATATAGATATGGTGCCAATGTTGAGTATGCGTGCAAGTAATAGCAGAAAGAACGATACGGTATAGTTCTATAAAGAGATTGTTAAGATATGCTAATCCAATCAAGAGAAGTATACTCTTAAAATTACTTGATTAGCTTCACATTGAATATATACCATATTCAAGAATAGAAGAATTTCATGTCTTGTGTAACTATGTTTCAGTAAATGAGCAAATCAATCTATTACAACACATGCATATGGCCGTATAAAAAAAAAATGTAAAAAGAATCAGAGATATCGATGAGAGACTAGGAGAGAAGTAGAAATGAGCTCTCGGCAGTCTAAAAGGAGTAAGGCTAAAAATAAAAACTTAAAAAGGATCCGTAAAAAGCCATAAACTTGCAAAACATCCTTCAAGAAAATAGCTAGAAGAATAGGAACTCAAAATCAAAAAGTTAGGGCTCCAAACGACGAAGCATCTGAAAATCTGAAACCCTAGATGAGGCAAAGGCGCCACCTTTAACTATTTGGCCAAGGGGTCAAGTCAGAGTCAGTTCAACAGAACAAGGCCCTGTCACCTCACCTCCACAACTTGATTCTTGAAGACGCAACACAAGCTTATATCCCACACAATCACAAACAAAACCAAATCCCCAGTATTACCATATGGTAAGTTTTCACTATCCTTTCTCAAATTGGGCCACTGTTCTCTTAACAACTGTGCAAAAACAGGGGCCGGGTCACAGTGAATTAATTGGCTTTTGGTAAATTTGGTACCTAGGATTACGATGCATAACTGTTCTTGGTACCCAATCCTTCTCTCTATATCCCTCTCTTGACTGACCAGTCTCTCTGCACCAACCAATTCCCTTAGCTCCTATTCATTACTCACCACTCATCCTCTTGTAAAATCTCTATAAATTGACACCCTTCACACTCTTCAAATCTCATATCTCACAGAATTATCCTATCTCTTACTTCGAGTCCTTTTTCTAGTTTTCTTTGGCTTTTTGTAACAAGTGGGGTTTTGTAATAATTTCACATACCTAGACCTAGGTTTTTACTTTCGAACATTTAATTATTTTTGTATGCCTTTTGCTTTTTCTTTAACTTTTCCTTTCATGGGGTGGTTTTTCTGGGGTTAGGGTTTTTTTTCAAGAAGGTGTCACTCTTTCTTTGTCTCTCTTGTTCTTTTCACTGCCATGGCAGATGATGATGGTGGCAATGATGAAGGTCTAAAGAAATAGCAGCCGCTGTTTGCAGTTGGAGCATCATCAAGATTCACAAACTATTAGGGTTAGTGAGTGGAGATAATGGTGGCCTTTTTTTTTTTGTTTGGCCCCTTGCTTCACTTCAAATTGCTCTTTGTTTTGGAATCTTGATGATGCTGCAGCAGCGATAAGTGGCTAAATTATATACCCCTTGCTCCCACAAGGCCGCAGAATAATGCATAACTAAAAGATCCCTTTATTATATTTATTTAATTAAAGCATTTTTAACTTCGGATGTGATTGGCCTTTTTTTTTTCTTTCCAATCTGTTGCCAGGTTCGAGACAAGCAATTTTGGCCATGATCTATGAGGTAATATGATGTCTAACTTTGAGTTAACTAAAGATTTCATTTTCAGTGATGATGAAATCTGTAACCTTCAGTTTTCTCAGTAGGTATGTCTGTACTTTTGTCGAAATACACTGTCCACGAGAGCTTCTTTTATTTCATGGATATTTCTGGTTTCTACAGATTCCCACGCCTCCCCCCCCCCACCCCCGGGGTTTCCATTTCTTTATGAGTCCCTTTTAAGATCTTGTTTGTTTATGAAGGCCTGTCACTTTGAGATCTGTAGGGCTTTCGCAGAATACTTGTTGACGTGTTTGGTATAAATATACAAACTCACCGTTTTGCTCCCAATCGTAACATGATGGATTTTTCCTTTTTTCATATACTAAAGGTTTTCGAACTTTCCTTTTATGATAAAATTTCACTGTATTTTCAGATTTACTCTATCTCACTTCATGGCTGTGTCATTAGAAAATTTGAGCATAATCTGTGCGTTAATCTCTTTGAATAAACATTCTATTGATGCTTACTTTTATGGAGTTAAAGGTTAATTTTCACATGGAAAATTGTACCATATTTATAATTTTATGTATTCTGGTTTTGGGAGGAACAGATATATATTGTCATCTTGTAAGACCATTATTTTTATGCAAGGAATGTACGAGCAAATTGTGAATGATCTAATTTGGCAGCTAGAGAAAAATAAAAATTATGAGTACAAGCTACTTGATTCTATCATTCATTGCCCTACTAAATGATGAATCATCTCCTTCCTTGTTTTGCTAAGATCACTGCTTGCAAAATTTGTAAGTCTTATTCAAGGCTAGTTTGTATTTGTGAATATACGTGTACAATGAAAAGCAATATTGAAATTTTCACTTCTTCACAGTTTGATTTTGTGCACAATGAATCAAATTATTGTCATTGAATTTTCTACTTCTCCATGCATCGTAAATGAAGGTGGGTTGTGGGGCATCATGAATCAAATTATTAAACCATCGAATGAAACTTGGATACTAAATAGATAGAATAACAAGATGGTATTATTAAAACGAGGAATTACGAGTCGTTTAACCCTTTCCATACCTTTCCAATAATGTGGAGAAGATGCAACCGCACAAAATTAAGGGAGATTGTAATGTATTATTAAAGGGTTAAAAAATGATATTCAAGATTCGGCTTAGCCCGTACCCACTTTTGTCCAGGCCGGCTTGAATTCATTTGGGTCAGAACAAGAAAGCCCAGCCCTGTTTTCTCTTGGCCTAGCATTTTGAATTTATTTGTTTTTGGTTTTTCGTCCGAAGTCATAATTTAATTTTTTTTTAGATATTTATTTATTTTAGATTTTTTTTAAATTATCATTTATTATCAGATAATTTTATTTGAATAGAAAAAATAAAAAAAATCAACTTTTATCTGAAACCTAAATGGAAAGTTTTAATTTCAAATCTCAAAAATGCCATTAACAATTCATGTATTTTCAATATGATCTATAAACCTAATATTTTTGTATTACTCTTGAATTTTTTAAATTATTTTAAATTTTTATTCATATGATAACATTAACTAACCTAAAATATTGAACAAATCAAATTATTTCTATTGTGATGAATAAAAAATAAAACAACAATATTAACTTCATAATAAAATTTGATATTATAATTACATCTTTATTACAAAATTAAATTAAGATCAACAATAATAGTATTTTTTTATTTAATGTTACCAAACTAATCAATCTATGAAAATTATAAATTGTGAATAACAAATATATGCACCACTTAAAAGGGTATTTATATCAAACTACTAGTTTTTAAGTTTTTCTCTTTAAATATTAAAAAATAAAAAATAAATATGTCATTCAGATATTTTCATTCAAAACTATTCAAACCTTAACAAAATTCAAATTGATTCAAATTTCAGATAAAAAAACAAATACAACCTATATGTAACTTACAACAACTCAAAAAATGGTTATTCAACACAAGAAAATGGTAGTATGTAAAATAAGTAGAAGGTTTAAGGACCAGCTTGTTAATATTATAACTTTTATGTTAAATATGATGTAGAAATAATTAGCTTTAAACAGAACCAGTTAAATATTTAGTAAAATTTATTTTTAAAAGTGCTATGAATTTTAAAAGCAATCATATGTATTTAGTAAATATTATTATTAAGCTACTGTAAGAACGCAAATGATTAAATTAGACATAATATTGAATAAAGTTTATTTAGATTTTTATAAACACACACACATACATATATATAATGATTTTTATAATATATATAAAGATATATATGGAATTATATTAAATATAAAACTGACTCTCAAAATCATATTTTGAAATACTAAAGGTGTGTTTGGTATCATTTTTTACTAGCCTTTTTATTGTTTTATGAAAACATAAAAATGTAGAACTTATTTGGTGGATGCATTTTTGAACTAAAACAAAAAATACAAAAATAAAAAAGTTCTTGATTTCCACTTTCTAATAGGCATTCTCTACCTTTTTGTTTCTGTCATGATGGGTCCCTTACTTCCAATGCAATAATTATCACTGAAATTTTGTAGGTCCTATATATTTGTTAAATAAATGATTTATTTCAATATAATAAATCTGTGATGAAAAAACTGCTATGCATACATTAATAAAAAAACTATATTTCATAATAAAAAATAAATTTGTCATAATTAAAATAAATAAATGTAGCAATCAATATTTTTTTTAAAAAATCTCATAAATCATTTAAATACAAAATTAATTTTTTTCAAAACTTAAGAAATTTACAAAATCAACTGATGATATTCTTCTTAAACTTTGACTAAATTTTTGTTTTGAAAATATATTAAATAATATATATATATATATATATATATATATATAATTTTTTTTAAAAATATATACCAAATAAGTCCTTATTATTTTTATTTTTCCGGGCAAACTACCAAATGCATGTTTTTATTACAGTTTTTATTTTCAGACATTAGTTTAAAATAAGCTAAAAACATGTTTTATTTTTATCAAAAAACTAATCTTTCTTATTATATAAAGTAAAAGCAAAAATACTATATAAAAAATAATATCAAGCGCACCAGAATCCTCCTATGTTTTTCAAAAGCTACTGTAAGATATGGTGGTTTTATTAAAAGTGATTTTTTAGAAAATGTTTATTAAATACCATAATTAATTTTTGATTTTTCAAAATTACTTTTGAGTCACTTTTGATTCTCTCAAAGTAAGTCTAAATAGACCTTAAGTTTAAATAAGATTATGCTCTTAATTTTGAATTTGTTGTGGTAAATGATTTTAGGTGACATCATAACTTGTACTTTCATTTTCTTTTATTATTATAATTATTGTTGTTGTTATTATTATAATTATTATTTCAATTGGGATTTGGGCATTCACAAAGTAGTTCAAGCATTAATAGAATAAGAAAAGCACAAGTTTACGGGTCAATCTTCACATATTTTCGATCAGAAAATGTCAAAATATATCCGACAGTCTCTTAATGAAACATTGAGTTGATGAAGTCATTGAATGTCCACCCTACAGACAAAATGCAAGCATTAAATTGTTGATGTTTGTTGCCAAGATTGTAATTAAACTTTGAATATGGAAATTTTGAAAAAAAAATCATTCTTTTTTAAAATTACAAATGGGATTCTTCAATTGCCGCATAAATTTCAAATGGGATTCTTCAATTTCCGCATGCCCATAATTGAGTAACACAAATATTAAATGGTTTCCTTATTTTTAATTAAATTAAATAAAAATAAAAATGTTTTGCAAAGTTGGGAACAAACATGTTCACCAAATCCAAATCTTTGTAGTACAAAATCTGACAAATTAACGAAATAAAAGAGCATAAAATCTCTTCCAATAAATCAAGAACAAAATCAATCATTAGACCCTAAAATCTGCTAAGAATCAAAAACTCAGAAATAAAATAAATTTCATACCTCCATCATGTTAATTTTCATCTTCATTGTAATTTGGATACTTTGAACAAAGATTTGGGAAATGACGCTTTATGTCCCCTTAACGGCTCTCTTAAAAAAAATTGATATATAATAATTAAATTTGTGTAGTTTTCTTTGGTTTTGATTTGAAGCTTTTGTAACACGACATTTATAACTCACATGGAGGCATGTGATATTTTCATTCCACTTGATAATAATCAAAAAGAAGAATTTTTTTAATTACTTTGTCTAGTTAAGGATTGTCATTGTCCAACAGATTAATTAAGACTAATAATCAATGTCTATTGGGTTTCCTATGCTATGCAAACGTCGAAGTGTGAGGATGAAAAGTTATCTAGTTATCATGATCAAACAATGTAAAATAAGAGTGTGATTATCCAAATTATAAGATTGAATATTCGTTATTCTTAAAATGCACAGAGGTCCAGGCCTTTTTTTTCTTTAATTAAATGAATCACCGTACGAGTAATTGTAAATGCAAGCGATTCTATTGCCACTCCTTAATAAAACATAATGTTAGGGGTCTGAGTGATAACAATTGCCCAAGGAAAAAAAAAAAAAGAGCCTTTGTTTGTGATTTCATAGCAAATGCCGGGTCTGTAGGTTATTATTCTTTTCAAAATCATAAACACATTTTTTTTTTAAACAAATGCCGATAAATTTCTCATTCTAGAAGGCTCAAAAGTTTCGACTCAAAACATTGTTTTGACTCAAAACATTAGATACCTAAATTAAAAGCATGTTAGTCGTGAAAGTTCTGAAATTAAAATATAATTAAAGGTGCAGCGAAAGCCAAAACGTTTAAGCTAATCACTTTCTTAATCAAGATTCAAGACAAGAGAATAATTACTCCATTATCATTGATGCCGACTCTTTATTTGTTAATCTAGCTGTTCGATCCCTTCATGTGCTAGGCAATAACGCAGATGTAGACAAAACTACATTAGCATGCGTTATATATATATGCATTCGAGCAGAACTTTGACGAGTCAAGTAGCTAATGAATGAAATTGACAATAAAATTTAATAAGAAGAAACCGATAAAGGAAACATACATAATAACTAAAATTAGAGCAGGAGTATTATCCCATTTCCGTATCATGCTTAAGGGAGCAAAAGATTACCATTTTTTTTTATCAAGTGCTGAAAATTATGTCATCAATCGGCTCCCAAAAAAAAAAAAAAAAAGGAAATATAAGATTCAATTGTAAATTTTTCAACTTCTAGTTCGTGGAAGGTAGTCTAGCTTTTTCAAATTAAACAAATCATAGCTGAAGAAAAGAAGCTTTTTTTTTTGTTGTTTTGTAAGTTTTTTTTTTTTTGAGGTATTCTTTATATTCTGATCATCTGAATCTTGAGGCTCATTCGTGATTACGATACTCGATTTTAAATCTCAAATATTCGGGATGTCAAACTCGTATTGGGAGAAAAGTTATTTCACAGCTCAGGAAGGAATTATAAATTAAATCATAATCTTCAAACCGAACCTTCCATCCATTAACGTGAGGATCGGGAACTGAGTTAAGCATAATTAATTTAATTTTGAATCGAAGATGGGACGTTATATTTTAGAAATAGCCAAAAAGTTGAACATCTAATAAAGGGCAAGTATTTTCAAGCTAAAAAATCATTTGGTCTGAATTATTAGGACCAAGAGTCTATCTTGGATTTGTTATAAGCACGAAAATTATTATTTGGGTGCAAATGCAGTAATCGAGATGGCGATTCATTAGCAAGGAAGCAAAAGATTAACTTTCTTGTTCATTCATGGATTTTGATACCCCTACAAAACATGGCGATTACAATGATTCTACTCTTGATTCTGCTTTCTTTCTTTCTTTTCCTTTATTATGGCTGCAGTGATAAATTTTTAATATAACGATTAATCTGAAGGTTTACTCACATGGGTGCATGTGATAACAAGTTATTTTTCCTAAGATAGTTAATCAATTCCCTCTATACTTAATTAAACAATTTTTCAAACTTAATTATCTTGCACAAAATTAATTAGTTCTTAGCCGTATTAAGTTTAAGTCAAACACAAAAATGGTTACCACCAGTACAACCGAATGGGACAAATTGTTTAGCTAATGACAAAACTTGTTATAATTAAGCTAAATTAGAGCAACGTATTGAGCTAACCCGCCCATGATCCTCAGATATCATATTCTCTCAATAAAATTAGGTCATTTTAGCTCTTCATGTGACGGATGATTCTAAATAGAACAGGTTTGTGCATAAAATATAGGGGATTAAAAGCCTTTAATTGGCTGGTCAAATAAGCTCAAGCATTAATGAAACAAATAGATACCCCAGAAACCAATGAAGATATAAAACGTATTTTATGCACCCTATCCTTGAACATGGCATGTTTCATGGGAGCTGCTAGATGCTTTTCCTTTTTCTTTTTTTTTGATTTGTGTTTCATAAAGTATGCAATATTCCATTTTCAGACCTAATGATTGATTATACATCGGCGCAGATAATGAGAGAACTTAATTTTTTTTTCCCCCTTTTTTTTGGGGTTTTCGACTTAGTTTTCACAACAATTGTACTTGAAGCAAAAGAAGAATATATAAGAGCACTTTTTGTTTCAAGTACTTAGTTCACCGAAGCTAGTCCTGTACTTGAAGTAATTAAGCTAGAAAACTGCCTGTTTGATTGGCTGCAGTGTTCATCAAGAAAATGATTCATTTGCAGGAAGCAAGAAAATTTTCTTTGTCTGTTCATGAATGGGAACGGTAGTAGAGATTGATAAATTTAGTAAGCTAGCGAAGAAAATCACCTGTTTGTTCATAGAATTTAGACTGCAGAAACTGCATGCATGACAGAGCCTTAAAAATCAAGAAGGGGATTAAGTCTCATTTAATTTAATCAACGACGGATTCTTAATTGCTCCCAAATGCACAAATTAACAAACATTTGACCAAATTTTAATTTGCGAGTTGTAGGTTCATACTTATAAATGAATATCTGTAGGCAGCTTTGTGGGTTGGTGTTGGTGGGTGAACTTTTTGCTATTCACCGGTGCATAAAGCCACTTGTTCACTTGAAGGTTTCTTTCACATGAAAGCATACGATTAATCGAAGAAAAATGTAATGTGTGAACATACATATATAGCTAGCAATGGCCCCCAAAAAAAAAAAAAAAAAAAAAAACAGAAAAGGACATGTTCTTTATTTTTTATCTAGATAGCCTTTAAACTCAAACGAAGACATATTCCTAAAAGACTTTATATATGTGCAACTGCATGCGACAAACCGATTCTTCTGATAATTATATTAGTAGCCGAACCTAATTAAGCTTATTAAAACAGCTAACTAATCTGCTTTTCCATGATTCTAGATGCTATAGCTATCATGTGTTAGGATAAGCCAAAATAAGGGTTTATCTGCTGCATCATATGTATAAAGATATATGCATCGATCATTAATTTTTCAATTGAGAGCAGAATTTTTGACTAGTCATCAAGTGATTATCAGCTAATTTATCGCAAGCAAAGCAAAGATACCAAAAGAATTATTTTTGGAGCAAACATCCAATGAACATGGCATGCTTGAAGGGAGCTGCTGCATATCGCTCGTATTGATTATAATTTTGTTTTTAACAAATAGCTGCAGCAAGCGATGACAAATCACTAATGATTTGTTTTTTATTTTTAAAACTCTCAAGTTCATCGAAGGTAGTCTAAATTTTGTGGTTATGAGCAGTGAAAGATTTATGTTACTGCTTAATAAGATACGATAAGATTGTGCCTTCTTTTTTTAAAATTCTTTTCCAACTTTTAGTTCATGGAAGCTAGCTGGTTAGCTAATGCATTGCAAAGTTGCTTCTACCCCAATTACATTGTAATGTTGAAATTAAATCACTGATCTTGGTTTTCGAGTAAGTAAAAAGATTTCATGTCTGGAAATTTTTATTTATCTTTTCCTTGCAAAAGACAAATTAAAGTTACGCACCCGCTTGAGTGAAAATGAAGTGATTTTATTCAAGACATATAAAAATCATTTACTCGGGATTTTGGTAGGAAGCACGAGCATCTCCAGCTAGCTGCGTTTTTTTGGTGATTGAAGATTATTTTTGTGCTGTAAAGGGAACAAAGGAATCAACCTGAGATTTCATTCGCAATTGGGAAACACATTAATTGTGTAAATTAATGAGACCTGTTACTCTAATCATTTAATTAACTGATCCCATAAACGAATATGAACACACAATTTTCTCCCTGAAACTTGAAAATTCAGATCGGACAAAAATTAAACTTCAAGCTCCAGAACGAGTAAGATACACTCCCTTCGTTGGAAGAGCTGAATCTATTGGTTAAAGACTCTCTAGTTATAATGAGCTATGGGGATTTCCAGTAAGATTAAGATCACAGTGATGTAAGTAACTATTTGTTTAGTTGATTATAAAAAATTATTTCTGTATTGATCTTTATATGCAGACTTCAAATGGAAAGTAAAAAAAAAACCGCTCCATCCATTTCTCAGACTTACAAAACGACAAGCTCAAGATAGACATGCATGCATTGCTAATATGACAACTGACAAGCTCAAGATAGATGAAATCTCTAGGTGTCAAAAATTTTACATCGTTCAACTTTACTAATATGCTAGATGCTTGATCACTTCTAAATAAACAGTGTCATTACTAACTTGATTCAACTTGTGCCGCGGCCCAAAAAAGTGGGCCAATTTTGGACAGTGTTTACCCAAAACGGTGAAATTAAGTGACACAAGCCTTTGACCTTTTTAACATTAGCGTTGTCACAAGTGTCAATTTAATTGTTTTTCAGTTCACCGTTTATATGGATTACCAGCCCAGCAGTGGCAACAGGCAAGTAGGCAACCAACAATAAAGATGGATGATTTTCTTTTTCCCCTTTCATGTAAATAGAATAGACATATTTCTGGGTATTGGTAAAATAGATATATTTCAATATAAGAAAAAAGTATGGTTTGTCACATAATATAATTGATATAAATTAGGCTTAACAGATTCTAGAGTAGATCTCAAATTGTAAATATTTGTAGAAAGTTAAATTGTAAACACACATTGATGTTAAAAATTAGAGTAATAGGATATTTAGTTTATAATTCAAATAATGTGTCACCAATAAAATTTCTACCATTTGAATGAGAAATGATATAAACTTAATAAATAATTATAACTTGAGCAAATTAAATAATTTCGTAACAATTGAGACACAAAGTGTATTCAAAATTAGTAAATATAATATTATAGTAAAAGATAATTTGAAAAATGCTCCACTATCTAAACTACACGTGCAACTAACAGACTCTTTTGGTTTCATGCATTCGTTGACCATTGACCACAGAGGAGCAGCAGATAAAGGACTTTCGGTCTCATCAGCGGCGACACGTAGCTCCACTTGGAGACGACGGAAACTGTGCAAAACGACATTAATCAACTTGTAATTAAACAATTTATTAACAGTTAAATTGATTTTTTTTAAAATACAACTAAATGGGACCCACGTCGTGGAAGTGTTGCCATGTGCACCATGTGATCGTCACTATGACAAGTCTTGTGATCTTCTTCTGCCCGATGAATAATTTTTAGACAGCCTCTAAGTTACGTTAAATTTATAACTATAATGTGAACCACATAAATTATATATTTAATAATTTTATATAGTTCACACAAAGACACATAAAAATTATAAATTATATTAAATATAACTTAATAAAATTTTAAATTTTAACTTATATATTGCGTCATTGTGTGTGTGCGCGTGCGTAGAAATATAACTAAATAATTAATTGTTATTTTTCAAATTATAAAACTATGAAATCAAGGGTGCCACCCGAGGGTGCTTATTTAATTAGCACTAAACATTGCCCTTAATTATAATAAAAAAAATACTTTATTAGCATGTAAGATATTGTTGCAGAAGTATTATTGCGGCGTTTGATATATATTTTTTTCTTTTGAGAAAAAACTTTTAATTTAAGTATAAATATATCTTTTTTTAGAAAAAAAAATTAAGAGTATTTAGACAATTTAACTTCTTTAAAAAAAATTTAATTTCTACCCCAATAATATAAAATTTGAGATTCGTATATTAGAAACAAACTAATTAATTCTTTTAACCTTCAAAACTATACTCAAGTTACAATTAACGATGCCAAACAACTAAAATAATTTTTTAATTTAAAAAACTCTTTTACTCAGTATAAAAATCATACTAATCAAGTACTTAGAAGCATTATTAACACTAATATGTGTTTAATATAATGTGAGATTGATTGATAATAGTTCAAAAATCTATTCTAATATAGACGATATCTTAAGCAAATTTGCAAACTTCCAATGACAAAAGCTAATAATTAGGTATAAGTCTACATTTTGTGAAGTATGGACAATCGAAATGAAGAAAAAATTCTTATTTGATAGCATAAACTTTTAATTCAGATTGCACATATGTTTCCACACTTAGACCAAATTTTGTCCATCTCTAAACATTTTACAAACATAAATAGTTATTCAAATATCTAAAAGATTATGAAGTAAAATAAATAGCAAAACTCTGTCATTTTTTCAGATTGTCATTAGAAAGACAAAGATAAACAAATAAACGAGGGGTGTTCTTCTCTTAACATTTTTATTAGAAACTTCGATAAAAACGTGAAATTAATGATAAAAGTTGAAAGACAAGAATATATTTATGAAGAGACAAAATGATTCTAAATTATTTTGCAGTAAGAGGAAGTAAACGCAACCCAAAGGAACTTTAATTAAAAGTCTGGCAGACATAAATAGTAATTTAAATTATTTTAAAGATAATGACTAAATTAATTTTGAAAACTTGATGAAGATACACACGAGGTCAATTCGGTTGTAGTCTTCATCGTCCATTAAAAATAAATAAAATAAAACTAAATTGGCCAAATTGGCTACATAGGTTGTATTTGTTTTTTTTATGAAATCTGAATAGATTTGAATTAATCTAAAATTTGAATAATACTGATTGTTGGAATATAAAGAGTATGTTTGTTCAGTAAAAATAAGTATTAAGTTGTTTTTTTAACTTAAAAAATTTGAAAATTAATATTTTTACATCTGTGCCCTTACAAATTATAATTATTAAACAACCACTAATATCTCAAAAAACATAAATGAGACAATATATATTCATAGCATAATCATGTTTAATTGAATATAATTTTTTAATATTTTAATATAGTATATGTTAATCAATTTTATTATTGATTATGATGTTTTATAACAAAAATATTCATTAAAGATTATAAAGATAAATAATGTTAATTTAAAAAATTAGAAATAAAAAAATAATAGTCTACCACTATATTATCATAAGTCACATAGAAGATTAATAATACTAATTATTAAACTTATTTTAGTATGGATAAAAATTAATTAATTAGACAAGAATATTTTGGAAAATTTTTTTAGTGATGTCATTTAAACTTTTGAGATCACGCAAAAAGTTAAAAAATTTAGTTTAATAACTTAATGATTTAATGACATAAAATTTTTATTAAGTTGAAAAATAAACGGACTTAATGACTTAATTAGCTGCAATTAACTAAAAAAAAAAACAAACAATCCCGTAGTGAAGATAACTAAATATATTGATTTCTAGATACAATGATGATTTCTAGAAGCAGCCCAAAGGAACTCTATTAATTAAAAGTTTGGCAGAGTTAAATAGTAATTTAAATTATTTTAAAGATAATAACTAAATTAATTTTCAAAACTTGATGAAGATACGCACGAGGTCAATTCGTTTGTAGTCTCCATCGTCCATTAAAAGAAAAAAAAAAAAAAACCAAATTGGTTACGTAGTGAAGAATGAAGATAACTAAATGTATTAATTTCTAAATACAATAATAATTTCCGTTTTTCCACCAAGAAAAGGAAGAGCGAAACGTCACATCTTGTGCGAGAAATTGAAAATTTAATTTCCCATATAGTCAATTGTGTCATCACTCCTTTGGCAACTTATCCCTTTCGGATTAATTTCCAAATTCAATATCAAAATCGTGCAACAAATTGGTGTGGCTCCACCGTTTCTGAAAATGTCCAAAGCTCAAAATAGAACCTAAATTGATTGATCATGCAGCGCATCAAGCTGTCACTGTGGGCTTCGATTAATGATAATATTTAAACCCCGCCAATACTGATGTGGGCATGTCGGCTCTATTCTCATGTATGATCGTATTCAGACAATTACCACCATTTTTCACCCAGCTGTCAAAAAGTAAACATTTGTGAATTGTGAGTCATTAAATAATGGACAGATTGGTTCTCAAGGAACCAAGGGAGAAAAATAGAAACTGAAATAAAAGTTTACTAACAAATTAATATTAAATTGTTATATATGGACAAGTGTTATCCTTCACGGGTTGAGAGCTTATTATTGATAAAAAAAAGCTTATAAGTTACCATATTTATAAGTTACAGACAGTGTGATTTATATTTTATATGAGAATACTGTATATATTTTCGGCCAATCAAATGAGCAATGGTTGTATCAAGTCAATTCTGTACGGATCAATTATGAATAAAAACTTAAATCCTCCATGCTACCATTCATCATGAATTAGGGTTTGGGTGGCTCTTTTTGGTAATAACATAAGATATTTGATGTATAACTTGTTAAGAATATGTTACAAAAATACCATATCAATTGATAATATAAAAAAATTCGATGAGTATCAAGCGAAACGCATGATAGTTATCAATAAAGATAAAGTGAAACTAAAGAAAGTTAATTTTGAAAACGGGAAAAAACAGTGCAACACGTATTGACTCTATGCATGCGTGTGTGTGTGTGTGTGTATCTACTGTTCTACTGCATGGGAGTTTTGAATTTAGTGGTCGGTGCAGTTCGTGTACTGTGTTGAGGGGGTGTCAGAGATCTAGAGAGTGTAAGAAGCGAAAGCAAAAATAAAACATAGGTGAGGCGTTTCTGCTTTCTACAGTCTCCGTAAACCGTGCAGGCTTTGCCATCTTTTGCTTCTCTTTTTGTTCGCCACTTGACACCTATTGCCGACCTTTCTCGGATTGCTTAGTAAAATCAAAGAGAGAATTTTATCACTCTCCCTGATTCATTTTTAACCTATTTATGGAAGTTACCTAGTGCTTTCTTTTTATTCATCATTTAGCTCTTAAAAGGCTACTCTTCTCCTTGGATCATGCACGCTACTTAGATAAATGATTTGCCCATATTATTGAAACCTCTAAGCTAGCTACCACTAAAGTATAATTTCAAATTTGTTTTAATTCAGGGTGAGCAAAATTGGTTCCAACCCAATTTAATTTCTCGTAAAATCGATTGGAACAGGTTCTATTTGCATTTCTTCAATTTTAGTTTGAATCGGAAACCAATATGTTGTTGGGATCAACCCAATCAAATTAGTTTTAAATATCTCCTGCTCCTAAATTTAAATGGTGGGTTTTATTTAGTAGGCTAGAACTGCTATTTTTCTTCTTCTAAATTTCGTATTATAATGATATAACGCAACGTTGCTCCTTCTCAAAAAAAAAGAAAAAGGTGACGTTGCTCACTGTAATCGATGAGATTCCTGGCCAACTTAGGAAGCTAAAGGCCTAAAGCTGTAAAATTACCAGTAATCACAAAATCATAGTGCAGAAAAGTTGAATATCTTGCCCTGTCAGTTTCAATTACTGTAGAAAGTAAGATCTCAACTCTCTGTAAATCTTTTTCCCCTGTTAGTAATATCACTTTTACAGCCTCAGCTTCTGGCTCACATCATGGAGAAATTCTTTTAGAAATTTTAGAATACATTTATTATATTATATCGATTATATAATAAGTAAATAGTATCATAATATGTATATATTTATTTTTTAAATTATTATGTAAGTGATAGTTATATTAAATTTAATTATACATATCATATATGTATTAATTAGTTATAATAAAATTATTTTATTTTAGAATTTCTCTACATCACATATACTGTCATGTCTTATTTCATTTTATGTCGGTGTTCTTAATTTATAGTATGATTATAAATATTAATTATAATTTTTAATATAATATCAGACATAATATGTGTATAACCAAATTAAAAAATATATATATTCCCCATGACGTGCGCGCATGCTGGGAACCCACGTTGCCACATCAATGTTATTTAATCAATGGAAAATAACCCCAAGCACATCTGCCTTCGCTCTAAAGTTTAACCTAATAACTTTCCGGACCCTATAATTTTGAAAAGACACAATTTAACCCACATTATTTCAGAGATGGACGTCGTTCTGATCAAGGACAAGCTTTAAGGGTCTAAATGTCTTTTCATCTTTAATTAATTAAATACAAAAAGGAAGAAACAAAAATATTATTTTGGTGGGCTTCTCGAGGCAAATAAGGGCCCAGGTGATTCATCTCCGTTATAAATATAAGCACTCCTTGTTCAGTGATTCAACTCTCAATTCATCACACTTTCATAAAAACTAAAATCATCTGTATTTTTTCTCTCACTCTTGGTTCTGCTTTTGCTCTTTTCGCAAGAAGTGATTTCCCCTAAAAAGTACTTATCAGACACATATGGCTGCTGCTGCTGCTGCTGCTCTCACTCACAGTGCAAGTGCGCCACCTCAGTTTTACCTTGATGAGAAGTGGAAGCTGTCCAAGAAAGAAGGTTCATCAAGAAGCCGCTCCTCTTCTTCAACAACTGCTTTCATCAAAAGTGCTTCTACTTCTGTACGCAGAAGGTGTTCTTTTACTAGAAAGTGTGCAAGATTAGTCAGAGAACAAAGAGCTCGTTTCTACATCATGAGGCGCTGTGTCACCATGCTCATCTGCTGGCGTGATTACAATGATTCTTGAAGTAGGAAAAAGGAATGAAATAAAAAGAATCAAAATTCTCTTTTTTTTGGTAGATTAAAATACAGTTGTACATAATAAAACTTTAATTTTGTTTTTTGTTTTTTGCTAGTTTAGATTTTTTCTTTTTCTTTTTGGTCTCTGAGTCATCAGAGTTCTTGATGTTACCAGAGTTAATTGATGCTAATAGAAATTAAATTAACCAAATTTATGATATTTGTACGGTTCCATTTTTCAATTTTCATTGATTTTTTAGGGTTTACCGTGTCTTTTTAATCTTGAAATTGATGGGTTCTGCTTGTGATTCCGTTCAGCCACCGCCATTTGTTCAGCCGAGCTCTGTCGATCTGGTGTCCTTTGCTGACAGAAAGTTATTATTAAATTTGAATATTTTATTGCAATAATGGAGGCTGAATTTAATTTTTTATTAAAAAATTGTCAGCTCAGTAAGTTTGAATAAGGTGGCCTAACGTGCGAGAGAGCCTCTTTGAATCTGCTAAGAGGCAGGCAGCGGTGAGTCCAGAGTTTAATTTTCCTTTTTTTTTTTATTTATCTGGGGTGCAAACTAGCTTTCTTAGATTTTTTGTAGTAAAAAAGAATAAATTGAATTGAAAAGATTATGTTAATATTAATAGTAAAAATTATAAGATCACTGGCTTTGTTATCAATTTCTACAGTGTAGGTTTATAGTAGCTGGGAAAGTGAGCTGGGCACAAATTTCGTAGCGAACTTGGATGTGAATAACCATCTTATCCCGAAACTTCACGTTCATGGCCTCCAAAAATTTTCACCTGTTTCACTCCTAGAGCCTGTGCTTTCTGGCATATGTATAACACTTGGATGCTGCCTTATAGAGAGTTCTAGAAATGCAATATCATCATAATTGCGCTACATGTTAATCTGCTGATGCAATGAGGGCCCGAAATTCTTGAACATGTGAGATTAAGGTGCCATTTATTTTTTTATCTGAAATTTGAATGGACCTGAATTGGTCTGAATTTTAAATAGATCTTGAATGTCTGAATCTGAATAATATGTTTATATTTTTTATCTGAATATTAGAAAATAAATATTAAATTTTTTTTTTCAACTTAAAAAATTAAAAATATGTGCTTTTATATTTGTATCCTTATTAAATTTGAATATCAAATAAATAATATATTAAATACCATAATATTTTAATATTTATAAATAAAATAATATATTAATGGGAGATTCAAGAACTAGAGAAGTAAAGTGAAGAGTGATTTCATGACGGCTAAAAAATAATAATGAAATTATTATGTTGGGTAAATGTCTATGGGTGAGTCTTGGGATAGACATGAAAAATAAATTATAAAGTAAGGATATTTTTTACAATAAAAAGTAATTGACTTTAATTTAGATTTCTCTATTCAGTAAAAAGTCAAAAAAATTAACTTATTTTATTAAGTCAAAATTATTTAAAAAGTCTCGTTAAGTTACAAAAATAAATACTTTTAATTAACTTAATTAATTAAATTAAGTCACTTTAAATTATTAAGTTAAAAAACAAACACCACCTAAATTATAAATATAATTAAGGAATTAATCAGCAAGCCCTAATTGGGGGTATTTGTGTCCGTGGAAATTTACAGCTGGTTGTTGATGTTATACTGTGGGTGTGTGGTGTAATCATGGATCTGACCATTCAACTTAAAAAATGGAAATCTTTGGAAATCATAAAGTTTGAATACTAAAACAAGCAATGTGCTGACTGCTGAGTGAAGCATTTTACTGTTAGAAAATGTTTCAAAAATAGTAACCCGTGGGAGAGTTGTAGCTTTGGAAATGCCATGGCTACAAGCTTGGTGAGTGGTGACGCACTGTGGCTGACTAGACAGTAGACACCACATGAACCAAATCAACTACGCATGGTTTCACTTTCTTATCATCTCTGCACAATTCAATGAACGACTCAGCATTTCTGCCTTTATGTTGATTCCGTTCATAATAATAAAAGAAAATTTAACCGTAGAATTTAATTGCTCATAGGGTTGATTCTAGTCGTTTCGATTTTTATTTTTTTTTATTTTTTGAAGAAATTGGTTTATTTCGGTACAATCTTTGATATGATTTATCTTTACATTCATTATCAAACATAGTTAAAATTAAAAAGACGGATTCTTATATCTAATTGATACTTGTCTAGAAAAATTGAAAATCTCATCAAATCATTTGATTCCAAATGATTTTTGATGTGATTTTAGTGAGAATAAAGCTGGCTGCAAATGTTGCTCTTTCTTCTCTACTTATAGAGTCGGATTCAAAGAACGTTACCAACTTTATTCTCAAGGGTTACTCTAGCATAGGAGAGTTGGATTGGATAATTAGTGAGATTAGAGCTTTGACAAGACAAAAAAAATAATCAATATAAGATGGCTTATACTCTTAGGTTAAGTAACTTAGTGACACATAGATTAACAAAAATGGTTATGTCTAATTCGAAATCTCGAGTGTGAATGGAAGAGGTCTTGACAGAGATTGAAAACTTATTTTAATTGCTGTGTTCTAGTGAAATGATTTTTGTTCATTTGTTAAAATTAACTCATAATTTCTTAAACCGAATAATTTTTAACTTGATTCGACTCTTTTAATTATTCAAATGGTTTCTTTTGTCCTCTCTTTTTGCTAATGGTCTTCCTCAATAATTATAAAGTCGAAAAAAGAAACGTTGCTTTCATAATACAACTTCTGTTAATCCACTTTCTAGGCATTCAAACAAATATCAACTCCAAATAAGATTTGATTGAAACATTAATGATTGGAATTGAAGCATGGCGTGCCTCGAAGGATCCCAAAAATACGAAAAGACGAAGAAAAAATCGTTTTATTCCTATAATTTAGTAATGGGGTGGCCCATAAAACCAATTAGGTTCTTTAAGAAAAGGTGAAGATATATTCTCATTAGTCATCCTTGGAATCCAAATCCACTTGTATTTTCATGATTGAAATCTCTCAATGGCATTTTCATGCCTCATCTTAGATGATTAGAAATCTTAATCGGATTTGCTTTTCCTTGGCTTTTGTGGAGGTCAAACAAACAAAAAGCGATAAATGTTACTCTCCTTTTTAGTACCCGGATGTGATTGGATTATGAAATTGTGTACTCAAAAAGAAATATAATGTAAAATTTCTCTACAGCAATATTTTATTAAAATAATATTTTTTTATTTACTCATAAAATATTTTAGATCAGTTATAAATAATAATAATTGACTTTATAGTATAATAGGTTATTTTTTAAATCATGTTTTAAGAAACTTGTTTTTGCACATTATTAATTATTTATATATTATATGTTCTGTTAAATTAAAGAAACTTGCATCCACAGAGTACAATCCAGACAATTGGAGAAAATTATTAAAGAAAGTATAAATATTTAGAGATTTTTAATATAATTTTGTATATTTTTAATAATAGTACATAAGTATTAGCTTTTTAATATATTGAATTTGACATGTTCCATTAATAAATTATTTATGTAATGCATGCTTTTATTTTTATATTTGTGCACTAAAGATAATTTTTGTAACACATCTCTATTAAATTATAACTTTCTTACAATAATAAATTCGTTTAGTCTGAACGTTATGACTATAGTGAGATTTTACATAATTTTAATTAAATGTATATTTATGTTTGCCAAATATCCCTGTAAAATTTTCGATCGACGATTCTTTCAAACGCTTTCGAAACCATGTGAAACTTGAACACGGCAACACAAATCCATTTTTGTAATTTGCATAACAACTAAATTGTCTTTTACTTTTAAACTGTTTAGTTGGATCATAATTAAAAGATACAAAAAGGACATAAAAATCAATCATTTTCTTTGACTAAATTAGTAATGTTTTTAGCATTGGTCAAAATTTTACGCCAGTTCCCATCAATTACAAACGTGACACAATCAAAATCTCAATGTATCGAATCTCTCGAAGAATTTTACTCGATTGGGCCAACAGTTTTCCCGGAGTGGTCCATTCTTTTTTTTTTTTTTTCATCACTCCGTTATCACTACAATTAATGACCCCAAATTTCAACTCATCGCTTTCTATTTCGGTAATAATACCAAAGAAAATCCCTTTGATTATGGGCCCAAGTCTAAACCCTAAATACTAAATCAACTTAGCCCCAAATCCCTCCACCATTTGTGGGCCCAGCCCCAGATCAAAGAGGAGAAGAGTTTCCAAAGCAAAGGTCCCCATCTGGTCAACGGTCACATCAAGGACACGTAAGCCCGAACGAATAATTATCGGCTTGATAAAAAATATTCCAAAACGTGTCGTGTTTCTATTGGGCAAGAGGGAGGGATGGGTACACCGAATTTGGGTGTGAATCTACGGCAATTATTGAGCGGCGGAGGGACCCCAAAAATTTCGGGGTAGGTGCCCTAAAATTCCCAAAACATGTTTGTTTGAAGGAAGGGATGATCTTTAATTACGCTGCTACAATTGCATAAATGCGTCACAGGCTTGCATAGATAGGACCCCAAATCTCAGTGTTAAATACTCCGTATCTTTGGATTACCTAGGCCTTTCTGGGTAGAGCGAAAATTCGAAACTTTCCTAAACAGGGCAATGTCTAATAGAATTAGGTTCATAGTTGTGGGTAACATTAACGATAATCGAACAAATTAAATATAATTACGTACAAAGAACAAAGTCTTTAATTCGTTCCACACACACTTGCATATCCAACCTGTGTTATATCTTATTTGATGTAAGTAGATCTTAGGAGACTCCACATGGAATATAACGAAAATATTATATATTTCAAGTAGTATCTTTACCTTGTCCATCCCAAATATTATATATGAATCCTTTATCCTATTGTATAATATCAAAATCACCCGAGAGAAAAAATAAATAAAAGTGCATCCAGCCGGCAAACAAATTCATTATTATGAGATGAATGTTCGTAGTCAGAGGTGATTTGTTAGATATATATTATATATAAAAGCACGACAATAGAGATCCAAGGACTCTCAGCACCTAAATTTCCAATCCGATCGAAGAAAATTGAGATTTATTTTTGATGCATGAAGAAAAGAACCTAGAAAAGCAAAAAGGAGAAACATTCAGCATGTTAAGAATATTCAAATACAGTAATGGCCTGCAGTCTGCAAAACATTAGGGAAGAAAATCAGATGAACTTAAGGTAACAATGGCAAGGGGTAAATCACTAGACAAATAATGAAATTTTTAAATCCATAACCAAACTTACCTGTTGTAAGATAGGTTACCTTGCTTCTCCACATCTTCAAATGAAATGAAAAAACATTTCTACTTAAAAAACATTCAAATACAGTGTCCCAGGCCGGCGGGCTTCGGCCCGGCCCACGGTTATACAGACAAATATCAAGATTCCAAACATTCTGAAAAAAAAAAAAAAAAATCATAATCCCAAGCCAGGCAGAAAGAAAAATAAAATAAAAATGCATCCAGCAACAACTGTATGGTCCATAAACTTGTTGGACTTTTTTTGTCTCACGATTATATTCGGGCTCATAACAAATAAAGCCCAAACTCTTAAACAGTTCAAACTAAAACTCCACACTCTTCATTTGCACGTTTCATCCACGCCCCCAACGATCTTTCACATTATGCCATTCTCACCAACCGTATTCTTCACGCGCCACCCATACGCGTCCGGCAATTGTATCCATTTACGCATACAAAAGCCGGCGATTGTTTGCCCAGCAAAGAACTCACCAGACGCCTATGGCCAGCAAAATCCACGGCAATTTCTCCCGGTTTATTGTCCCCGAGTCAATTGGTCAACTCGATCTCTCTTTTACGGTCGATAATTTTCATCTCATCACGATACGGGTCAGTCCCATAATTTATCCTCTTTAATCTCTGTTTATTTTACTTTTCAGCATTCAGTAAATTACATATTTATTTGAAAGTAATTTATAGTGAAGAGTGAACCCAAAACAAAAAAAAAAAAGAAAATTATCTCCTTTAGTTCACAGATAGTATATGACGCATATAATACATGGAACAAAAGTCAATTTTGGTTTTTGAAACGGCTGGGTTTAAATTTACTGGATTTGGTTACATTATTAGATAATTTTATAAATGGGATATAACAAATTGAAAGTTTTGTAATCTGAAATAAATTTATGCATGTAAATTTTTGTTTCTTTGTTAAAATTTCTTGATTATTTGATCTTAAATTTCAATTGAGCTAAAATTCAGCTTAATAAGTTAAGGCTTGGAATGTGAACTTGGGCACCCCTTTCTTACAGACTATGTCTTAGGGATGAGTTTAATGCAATATGTTCCCTTTTCTTACAAACTACGTCATAGGGATGAGTTCTATCCAATGCGTTTGTAACAATTTGCAAACACCCCATGGGAAAGACCTTTGTTATGGATAGAGGGGTGGATTGTAACCAGCCTAATTGTACGGCAAGTTAAGGCTCCGCAAGTGAGTTTATAAACACTTGGTTAACAGTCACCCAGGCTGTAATAGAGATGAGTTTAGTGTTCGGGATTTAGGGTGACATTTCATAACTATTTCCAAGTTGATAGTAGTAATGGTTGGGCATTTATATATTTTGTAGTGCATAGTGTTGTGTGTAATGAGTGGGGGCCTTTGTGACTAATGTTTGGCCTTTTTGGGTCTTTAGTAGGGTTTTAAGCGTTGAGAAGTTATGGGTGATTCAATTGATTTGACGGGTGATGAAGGTGTCATCAAGAAGATCGTAAGGCAAGCTAAACCTGATGCTCTCTCTCCTACTGAGGACCTTCCTCTTGTTGACGGTCTGTTCTTGTTGATGATTTGTTATATTTGCAATTTTATTGTTCATTTTTGTTAGTAGTTGGCTATGTAAAATATTCAAATTCACTAATATAGGGAACCTTCTTAATGAGTCACCCCTTGTTCTCTGGAAACTGTCAGTTTTTCCAATTTAGATTTCTTGGACAGCAACACTAAATTTTGGATTCCGTCTTAAATATAAGGAACCTTATTATTGTCAGTATTTGCATCTAATCCCCTAACCTGCTGTGGGAAAAAGGCTATCCTAATTGACTAATAAGTTTGCCTTTTTTCAGTTATTTCTGCCTTTTTTCAGTTATTTCTTGCCGGTGCCTTGATATGTACTTGTTTGTCTGGAACAGTTCATTATGAAGGCACTTTTGCTGAAACTGGTGAAGTTTTCGATACCACACATGAAGACAATACTATGTTTTCTTTTGAGCTTGGGAAGGGTTCAGTGATTCGGGCTTGGGATATTGCACTAAGAACCATGAAGGTCAAATTATACTCTGTTGATCTTTTTTCTGTTTGCTCTCTTTGGGGAGTGAAATTCCTTTTGCTTATTCTTTTTAGCTCGTTCTACCAGGTTGGGGAGGTTGCAAAACTCACTTGCAAGTCAGAATATGCCTATGGCAGTGCAGGATCCCCTCCAGATGTCCCACCTGAGTAAGCATCATCATTCGTGTCCTTGAAATAATTTCATCTTAGCATGGATGCTTCAATCTTGTTGGGCAATTATTTTGTTTTGTCATGGTCACGTGGGGAATTCATATCCCACTGATTACTGAGAAATGAGTGCTAAGTTGAATTTACATTTTTGATGCAGTGCGACACTTATTTTTGAGGTGGAGTTGGTGGCCTGCAGGCCAAGGAAAGGTTCTAGTCTTGGTAGTGTATCGGAAGAGAGAGCCAGGCTAGAGTAAGCCACACTTTGCCTGCAATTATATTATTCTTTAAAAGATATATGTTAAATTTAATCAGCTAGTTATGTATCTTTGAGAATTTGGTCAAACTAATGTGAAGCCTCAAAAAAATTTAAATCAGGGAGCTTAAGAGGCAAAGAGAGCTTGCTGCTTCTGCGAAAGAGGAGGAGAAGAAGAAGAGAGAAGAAGCCAAAGCTGCGGCAGCTGCTCGTATTCAGGCCAAAATGGAAGCCAAGAAAGGTCAAGGAAAGGGAAAAGGCAAAGGGAAGTAGGGTTATATATCCCGCTTCATATTGGATAGGGATTATATGTGATGATTGAACGTATACAATAAACTTCTTTCTGAGTTTATTTAGAGACAGCTTCAAGCAACATTGATGATAATAACTGTATCCTTCTATATTTACTATTGCTTGAATTAGGGTAGGGTGGTACTTTATTTAATATCGGGATGCCTTGGGTTATAGTACTAGTTCTTGGATGGCGACCTTTAACATATATTTTAGTAATTTTCTTACACTAATATACCATACTCCGTGAATGAAGTTGGGAAGGCCACCATTTTAAAGTAAGCACGAAAACAAACTTCCACACCTAAAAAATTGAGTAAGTCTCACATTGTGGCGAGGTAGAATAGGAAGTTAGTTTCAATGAAAACTCCCAAGGTTACAATTTTACAACTCTTTTAAGTAAAAGATCTCATATATAGGACGTGGGTGTGTGTATGTTCACTGGATATAATAAATACAATGATCTAACCATGTCCATTAACTAAACCATGTACGAAGCATCCATTTCAACTTGTCTAGTTTCATGCCAACCGGATCCTGCTCTGAGTTTGCAAACTGGGCACGTTCCCTGTTGCCGCAGCCATGGGTCAATGCAATTTGCATGGAACTGCAAAATAACTTCAAATTCAAGAATCCACGGAAAGCAGCCATACATTTTGCTGTGTAACCATATGGAACACTAAATTCTGAAGAAGAAAATTCGAGATAGTAGAAGCCAAAAAGCTAAAACTTGATCTAAGTAAGTGAACAAACCTGATGCAAGCATGGCAAGCTACGGACAATTTCACCAACATTAACTTGCTCCAAGCAAACAGTGCATGTCAATTCATCTTCAGTCTTCAAACTCCCAACTGAAATAGAAGTTTCTAGTTTTTTCTGCTAAAACAATTAAGTGAAGCTAAATTAACTCTCCATCCATGAAAATTTGAGTAAATAAGAAAAAATTACTTTTTCATGAAGAAAAAGTGCAATCTTGGTTGATGTACAGCAAATATCAGATGGAAAAAAATTTCAACCGGATGCTAAGAAAGCAAGCAGAAGCAAATGAACCTAATCATGAACAGAATGTGCAACAGAATATGGCTTTCTTATCTAAGGATAAAAGCACACAGCTGGTACCTCAGCTGGGCTTGAAGATGATCCCAATTGCATTGAAGAGGCGCCACTGTCAACAAAATCAACTTCATGTCAAAACATTAACGTCAGAACCTAATAAGAATACTCCATTGAAATCTAACAACGAAACAACCATAAACAGATTGGGGGTATGCAATACAAATTCTTGATTCACAGTACTGACAGAAATTGGGAAAGTAATGTTTGAATATTCTCTAATGTTTAAATAACTAACTTTTGACATGTACCTTTGAGAACTAGAAACCTTATATTTATGAACTGGAAGAGTATTTATCTCTTCCTCACTCATCGAAGCAGCTGTAGGGACATTATCAGCATCCAGAGCTCTCAGCGTTTCATAATCTATAGATAATCAACCAACAATAAAAGATTAGCTTGTCAAACATAACACACAAAGAGGTAAACGAATAAATATGCAAATAATGAACTGAATGAATGATACTAAGCAGAGAAATTCAAGGAAGTAACTTATCAACATTAATTTTAAAACTCATGCTCAGACATCAAATACATGGTTTTAATAAAATCCCATACCTAGTTCATCAAATTCCCGATCAAGAAGCGCAAGCTGTAGTCTAAGGCCCTGCAGACGCCCTCTAGAAGCAAATGCTATGGCTGGCGGCATTTGCAACCGCAATTCAGTATGACCAAGAAGGCCACTGGCTACAGCATGGGCTTGAGCCTGAGCGTGAAGTTGTTGACAAGTGGCATACATCCTGAGGGAAGTGGCTAGCAGAAAGATACCAAGAACTATCCAGAGCTGCACGTAAAATTTATAAAGACATGTTAAATTGCCTATTAAACAATGTAAAAGAACAATATGCTTCACTTATATACAAAGTACAGAAAATACCAGAAAATTGGAGGACATCTGGTGTGAATTCAATATCATGAATAACAAGAGAACTGTAGCATTAGAAAAAAACAAATGAATTAGAAAAAGCAGCATTACAAGTTCACTGAAGAAAAAAGTTCAAATGGATGAACATAAATACCTGTAACAAGAAAAGCAAGAGAGTTTGAATTAACAGGTCGGCCTGCATGAATGCGCTGAATGACAAACGATTCAAAAATCAGTATCCTAACATCAAGAAATATTGCATAACATTACAAAGCAATGCAACAAGCCAAATTAAGTAAGCAGAAATTAACATACCACTGTGCGCCGCTCAGGAATAAATCCCGGAAACCCAGTTTCTAAGTCTGCTCTAGAACCGCGAAAAACAAAACTCATCTTTGTAGAATTGTACAAGGAGATTAACTAAATAAACTTTCAGTTAAGTCACCTAGTTTCACAAAGCCTCTAATAATCTGCAAAAGTTCAAAAAGCAACGTATTCTCTCAGAACACTTAAAGGTTGAAACTTAGATAATGAAATGAAATGCATATTACGAATTCTATCTCAAATGTGCAATTCTTGGAGTGGGGGGAAGGAACAACTATAAGTTTCTTATAAATAGGGTTCATACTTTCCATGGAATTAGGGTTTCGTAATTAAACTTCTAACAAATAAACAGAAATTAATAATACTTCATCTCATGACGATAAATTGCGAGCGATTAATGCTTGATTCCTTATATAATTAACTCATGCATTCAAATTCGTAAAATTTTATAAGATTGTAGAAATGGACAAAAATAAAGAGAAGAAGACAATGACTTACCCAGAATTACACCAAAACGACGACGGATCTGTAATTGATGAACGCGATTTTGATCTAATCCATTTTCTCTCTTGCTATTGGACAAGTTGAAGCTGGGTTGAACCGGAACGATTTGACTCCGGCGCGTTGGGTTTCGTCTTCGACCAACGCTTTTCCCGCAAGTTTTTGTAAGAACTAGAAGACTACTCGGATTTCAGAGGTTGTCAATTTAAAACGACATCGTTCTAGCTGAATAAACGCCGGTTGTTGTATTTGTCCTCGTAGTCATAACCGTATCATACGCACCGTATCATACTTTCCTTTTCAAAAAAAAAAAAAAAAACTTATGGCTTTCTTCTAAAAAAAAAAAAAAAAAAAAAGCACTATTGCGGGTAAAATTTGACACCACCCAATTATCTGACACAAATACGAAATAAATATATGGAATTGGTTCGTTAAATTTAACATGATTATTAAATGGGGTGAGCTCAAGTCATTATAATTTTTTTTCGTGTCGTGTTATAATTAAAATTCTCGACTCATTTTCCTAATTAATGACACGATTCCTTTATTCTAAATTAATTTGTAGATTTTTATTATCAAAACTTAAATATTGGACATAATTCACTTTTTTATTTTTTTTGGAAGGATAAACAAATGCACGTTTTTTCATTTATAGAATTTTATATAGATTTAGAACATTAATATTGTAAATGTGCAAAATATTAGAAAATATGTTTATTTTATAAAAAAATTATATATATATATATATATAGAAAAATGTGTAAATATTTTATATAAATTTTGTTAAATATATAGATATTAAGCATGTTATTAAATAATCTATTTATTTTTCATGTCAGGTTTAAGTTTTAATAATTTAACATAATTATCAAATAGGTTATAATTGAATCAACCTAAGTTTGATACGACATGAACACGACTTGATAACTTATTTTACCAGCTTAAAAAAAAATTATTGATTCCTCGTAACAAAATGAAAAGGTATCCAATATGTAATATTCATTACATACAAAAGTTGTGCCCAACAACTCCAAATAATTTCATAATTAAACAGCACACAAGCTAATTCGGTGCAAGACTAGTGTTGATGACAACGCAGCATAACCTTATTTCATATACTATCATTTCTACTGTTTACTGTAAGGTGAGTAAAATTTGTCATCAGATTATAATAATAATAATAATTTTTTACATTTCGTACTCATTTTATATATTCAAGGAATAAAAACTCAAGTTAATGGGTAATACCGCTGCCCGACAACAATATTTAAAGCTAATATGTCGCTCAATACACAAAATTCAAAGATTCAAGAAATAAAATTGGAGATTAGAATAGGTTGAACGTGTTCAAATAGAAATTGGAAATGGGGGGAACAGAAATTAAATGCCATCAAATATTTTCGCAAGAACACAGTTGTATATTATTTTTCAGTCAAAATGCAATAATAGACAATGAATGTCCATTCATTGCTGACTGGAGTGGAGTGCAGCTGGCATAAGAGAGCGAAGGGCGTCAGGGACTTGAAAGTTTCAGAACGACTAGAAGAAGACGAGTAATTGGATAGGGATAGAAAATTAGGCAACTGTCTCTATTATTATTATTATTATTATTATTATTATTATTATCATCAATTGGACATTGTGGCGAATCCAACAACAAACAGTACTACCACTAGCAGGAGCAAAATCATTATTATAAGTTTGAGTTACAACTTACAAGTGGGTTTCCCAATTCCAAGTGCATACAACTTCTCTTTAAGGTCTCCTTAGATTAGTCCATACCTATACCCCCAATAATTAAAAGAGTTCAATTATATTAAAATTATTTTAAAATAAAGTATATTTTTATAACTATAATTAAAATTATAATATATTATTTATTATTTTACGTATGTAACGAGTAGTTCCAAAATAACTATTGTCTAATTAAAATTAGGTTAATTAACATCTTGCGGTTGGTTTTGCCCGACAAATAAAAAATACAAAATTTACACAGTTTATAATAATAAAAAATATATAATATAAGTCTCAATTATATATATTTAATTATAGATATTAATATAATATTTATTATAATAATAAATATAAATATTTATATAATAAAGAGATTTCTCAAAATCACAAGTTAAATTAAATATTTTATATAATATGAATTTTAATTTTAATATTAGTCTTATATAATTTTAAAAAAAAAATTAAAATAACAGTACATTGGATATTTACCCGGCTCCCCTTTCAAGCCACGCATCTTCCTGACATGGGCCTTTTATTAAGAATCTCTGGGCCCATGATATTAATTTTTTTTTAATAATAACAAGGAACATTTAAGTTTTATTCATACGAAATATTTACAAGTGATTTGCAATTACACTATTTTTCCTACAATAATAACCTTGTCATGAAAAAAAAAAAAAACACTGGTACCCCCAAGATTTTCCTCATATATTGGCATTATTTTCAACCTTTCAACAATAGACGCACGCGCGCGCACACATATGTATTATTTAGACTTGCAAATAACCTTCTGTGTGCCGGTGTGCGACGTATTCATTTTTTTCTTTTGAAAAGCCAATATCACTATAGCTTAGAATTTTTTTTTTGGGGTTGGGGTGGGGGGGTTTCAAATGGATATATGTCTGACATTATCTATGTCCGTGTTTCTGTTTTTTTTTTTTTTCCTTCTTCCAGAAATAGGAAAAAAAATAATAATAATAATAATAATAATAAAAGATTAAACGATTATCCCAAGCCTTTTACTTGCAACATCACACCTCACTTCTGCAAATCCAACCCTTGAATTAATTAAATCAAACTCCACCCACAGGTTTTGTTGATGATGATGACCGATCACAAAGGCCTCAATGCCCAGCAAATCAGAATTACCAAATGTGAAGCAATACACCGAATCCCTACCCCTCGACAGACCGGGCACCTGATACAATAACCTTTCACCAGATACACTCATCTCGGCCCCACTAAACACCAAACTCACTATCGGCAACCGGGGCAAACTTGGCCCGGTCGACTCAATTAAATAGCACAAATCCATTGCACCTTGAAAGACAAAATTTGGGTCATCAAATACTCTTAATATCCCTTTCGTTTGTTGGATAAACTCATTTTTCAAAGCATTATAAACTTCACCCAACAAAAAAGTGAATTGGGTACCCGAGTCAACCATGGTTTGACCAGCCCCTGTGTGGTCCGGGATAAATACTGATTTTGGCAAATTCAACACTTTACTCCCAACTTTGATCCCCTCAAGTTGGACGCTATAGGCAACCCGGTCAAAATACGGTAAGGGCTCGGATACCCGAACCAGCGGAGTATAACTCAGCGGTTTGAGCCACGCGAAACTCGCGTCGCCGAAGAGTAAAACACCCGACGAGTCAACACCCGATATGCAATACGAGAATTTGGGGAAACCCATTTGAGTAATAAAAGATAATGAGCCACGGTTCATGCCCATTAGCCCGGTGGTTCTCGCGTCCTCCTGAGAGTTCGAGCTGGACCCCGAGTCCATGCACCCGAACACGAAACCGGGTCGGGCCGGCCCGCCAATTAGGATTGTTTCAGTGGCGAGATTGCCTTCCGCGGAAGTCAAGTCAGCGTAGCCGAGGGTGACGTGACAGAGACTTTTTGGGTCACACGAAGCGGGCACGGGTAAATCCAGGGTTTTGATCTTGCACGTGGGGGAGTTGCATGGGACGGGAGAATATGAAGAAGATAAAAGTGGGTTAAAAACAGAATTAGAGTTTAGGGTTTTTTTGCAATGAAGCCATGAGAGCTCGCTGCCCGTGTCGAGTACCATGGTGACATCTTGAGGGGGCGAGCCGAGCTTGAGGGAGACTGTTAAAGAAACGTTATGGTGGAAAGAGAGCCTGTTTGCCGTAGCTTTGTAGTTATAATGAGCTAGGGCTTGTGTTTTGAGCGGGAAAAAGAGTGTTTGGTTCTTGGGAAAACAAGGTTTAGTAAGGAAAATGAGAAGGAAAATACAGAGTTGAAGAAGAAAATTCTTGATAGAAGCCATGAGGGTTTTTGTGGTTTAAATTGTAAAACTTGGTGGGGTTGTAAGGGGTTTAAATAGAAGGCTATCAAGAGAAGACAAACATGCATTGGATTGCTACGCGTGTGTTTGTTTTTGGGTTTTCGCATTTGGGGACAAGTATATGCTTTTCTTTCCTATTAATTAATTCATTTTTATTTTTGCTATCCATTTTGTAAACAAATATAAAATTGATCACCTTTTATCTTGAATAAGACCTTCTAATTGTTTAAAGTCTAGGAGGTTTAGTAGCTGCTAGATAGTGCAAAGTTTTTTAATTACAATAGTTTTGAAGTTATTTATGAGGAGCTTTCATTGGTTTTTTTAAACTTTGTTCTTGAATCTACTTTCCATTGGGTCTATAATAACACTACACGCTTATAGTGTTTCGTGAATGATTTTGACATATGCTTGTTCTGTTTTACATTGTTCATTGATTAAATTTATGTGCTTCTGCAGTCTTTGAAGCAATGGGTGTTCTTTTAATGAATTTTGGTTCATATCTGATAAATATTTTCTCAGTTTTAATTAATTAAGAAAACGAAAAAAAAATTAAAAAAAAAAAAAGCATTGCGAAACGATCCCAAGAGGCAGCAATTTTAAATATCTATAGGTTATCATGTCAGTTATGCAATAATAAATGTTATCATAATATATGTGTATTTATTTTTAAAAAATAATATATAAATAATAATTATATAAAATTTAATTACATTTTTCACACATGCGTTATTTTCAAAATTTTATTTCAAGAGATAAATAAAATATAATATATCTATACACACACACAGAGTTTTTTTTTTTCCTGTACAAATAATTTACATCATCGTATTTTTTTCATCAAGTTTTGCACCCCATATATTTTGTATGCCAAAGTTCTCACTGATAATTGTCAGTTACACACACATATACGTTAGCTGTCTTTTTTCAATTATATATGGTGTTAGCTAATTAATTTTGTTTATTTGAGGGTTCTTTTTGGGTTGTAACCGACAAACTCTTACGTCAACTTTTTTCTGGGAGGCACAGCCGGGGACAAAAAGCCATAATGTGAGAAATCCGTTAAATTATAAATGTTGACTGTCCAATAATAATAACAAATCAATTAATCAATATCGTTAATTGAATTGATTAGGTATGGTTAATTAATTTGTTTTTATATATATATGAGTTTTTCTTAAGCGGGTGTTTCTTTGAGGATATATATTAAAATATATCAAAAACTTTTTTAATATATTAATAACTATATTTTTTTATTTATTGATGACATCTTTACTTTATTTAAATAAAAATATTTGTATTATAAAATTATATATGTATGTGTGTCTATATATACACACATACACAAACGCACTAATTAAATTAAGTATTTGAAACTTTCAACAAACCTCGATAATTGAAAACTTGGATTGTGGGAGCAACAACTTTAATATGCTATTAAATCAAGAGAAAATGACATACACACCCCCAATGTTTAGTAAAAGGATAAAGAACTCCTTCATATTTTAAAAAAGATATCAACACCTCTAAATTTTATAATTTTACCATTATACTCTTCTAGCAATTTGTTGATTATGCAATTTATCTATATATTGTTAATAAAATTAGAAGAACACCCTCATTACCCAATTCCTCTATTTAAAATTTTGTCAAAATTTTTCTTCAAACTAAATAAATTTAATCAATTACTTAAGAATAAAAATAAATAAAATTAGTTATTAATACCATAAGAATAACAATTGCTTGTGATTATTTAAGCATAATTATTATTTTTTAAATAACAATTCTCCATATGTCAATCATTTAAACTTATATAATCAACAAAATTAAAAAAAAAAAGTAATCATACTTAAATAAACACAAGCAATTGTTATTCTTATGATATTAATAACTAATTTTATTTATTTTTATTCTTAAGTAATTGATTAAATTTATTTAGTTTGAAGAAAAAATTTGACAGAAATTTAAATAGAGGAATTGGGTAATGAAGATATTTTCTTAATTTTATTAACAATAACAATATATGGACAAATTACATAATCAACAAATTATTGTATGATAACGGTAATTATAATGTTAAATCATAAATTTTGGTGAGTGGATGTATTTTTCAAACATTGTGAGATTTTATATTTTACTAAACATCGTGCACAGATGTCCTTTTCCCTTAAATCAAATCATCACCACAGTCCACTAGTTCATTTTATAAGTTTCAAATTTTGTTTGGGTTGGTAAATACTAAATAATGTTAAAGCGTCAAACATTTGGAATAGTTAATTAACAACCACCTTGTTACCAAAATAAAGAAAAAAAAAACAACCACCTTAAAAAATTTAATAAAAAGTTAATGATTTATAGAACATCCTAAATTTATATGTTATCCTTTGACGGAACATATATTGAAAGACTTTATTTATTATTATATTTTTTTTTTCGCCTTTAATTTGCCATTTGAAAATACAACATTACAAATTTTTCTCCAGACTGATTTTGGTTAGCATCGTGAGGATGAGGGGAACTATTCATGTAGTTGTGTAAATGTACCATTTTTTTTTTTTTTTTGAATTTGAAGAAGAAGCATTTTAATGAGAAACACAAACTTATAAGAAAATTTAGTAAATATTTACCTTCCATATTGTCTGAATGCCATTTAAATGAGACGGTAAAATTTTTTATGTAAAAAATAAATCTAAAATTTAAAATTTCATTCATAGAGCGAATATTGAATTACCGTTAAGCTAAATAATAAAAAAAATATTTTTAATACCCAACGATTGGGAGGGTGGTAAAATAATCTTGAGCCTCCATATATGTAATGAATTTAAATTCTTATTTTATAAATATTTATAAGTGTGGGGTGGATTTCGAATTTATTCGATACAGCTGTACAATCAATCTTCCATTGGCTATCCATCTTCACATTAAGTACAAAGAGACAATTGGATTTGTGTGCATGTTATTATTAGAAACGTTTTCTACGCAAAACGCATGAAATTAGACTTAGACGACAACCAGCTAATAGCTTGTATCGATAAGATTTTGGTCCATCGTCTTGATTATCACTGGGTGATTGATTGTAAAACGACAGAGACCTGCTTCCTGTTCCACACCAAGCAAAAATTTTCATGAAAATTTCAAAAAAATTTGGACCACATTTGACCTTTTGCATACAAAATTTTGTTTTTGACCGACATTTTCGGTCAATAATCTATAGAGTCAAACTTCTTTCCGTTTGATTAAATTAATTGAAATTTTTTGTTTTTTTTGAATGCATCCAAACTCTCCTGTGGGTTAAATTTTTTACTAATTTTACCATTTTACCTTTAATGACAATTTGATACTGGTAATATAAATATCTTTAATTATTTAGTCAATTGAATAATATTGATGAGAATTTCCTTACTTTTTTTAATAATTTTAGATTTAATTTTCCAATTAATTATGATTAAAAATTATGTAATTAAATATATTCATTTACCTAATATCAAACAACTGTCAAAGGTAAAATGGAAAGATCATAGAAAATGTTGATACTCACAAGGTATGAATGTGTTTTAAAACATCATGGAATTTCGATTAGTTTATTCACACAACAGGGAGTTGTGCTATTTTTACTTTAGATTGAATCTATATCTAATTTGGCACCAGTCGCGGATGAAGGGTCACCGCAGGTGAGCTACCTGGGGTAGAATAATGAAATCTAAGTTATTCATCCTAAAGTTTTAAAGATAGGACAATTTGTTCTTATGAAGTTGAGATACAAATTTTGCAGTCCAAATGATTTTAAGAGTAGGGAAAGAGTAGCTTTTCCTAGCTTTTAAAATTTGGTTTTGAAAATTAATTTTATATTTAATATAATTTCATATTAATCCTCATATATGTTATAAAAATCTAAAATTTATCCATATTAATTAGAAAATAAAATCATTTAATTTAAAGAGATTATTATTATTATTATTATTAGAACTAATTATACTAGGATAACAAAAAAATAAAATTAATAATATAGAAATATTGATTTTAGTTATCAATTATTACATTTACTCAATAAAAAAAATAAAGTATTCTACGTACATATTTATAAATATGTAAATAAATTGTATTCAATATTATGTCAAATTCAATGATTTACATTCTTAAAATAGCATAACAGTAAAATTACTATACATATACGATTACTTTTAAAACTCATCATACTTTTAAAAATAAATTTTATAGAACATTTAACTAATTATTTTCGTAACTAATTATTTTTATAACACAACTAATAATAATTATTTTAAAATGTACAACATTATCAAACAGATCTTAAATCCCTAAGGTTAAAATAATTTTATACCTCACTCTTTATCATTTGATCAATCTTTCAAATCAACTAACGTCCTATGAGAAATAATAGAAGAAATCAAATGTAGCAAAACAAGAAAATTGGTTGTTGTTTCACAATCAAGGAGTAAGGTATGATGCATGCAAAACAAGCGTGTTGTGAACTGCGGAATTTGATTCTTTGGCTATGTGAACGCGTTTTCAACTAAGGCCCCAGCCAAAGCACTGCTACCGATTTGTTGGGGCCGGCTGCCCCCACAAGCACGGCGAAGAAGCTGGAATTAGTTTCACAAAAGATCATGCGCTTAAACGTTTATAATTTCTCCCTGCGGCGACGCTGAGTTTTAGTGAAAGGGTTCCTCCTCCGCGAGTATTATCTGGTTCTGTGTATCGATTTCATGTAATCTAAACGCATACAATATAAACAGAATATACGGGCTCCCGATCAGAACATCAAAGATAGTCATTCGCTTAATAAATTACCAGAATCGTTGGTGAATGCAAGATCGCGCCAGATAACCACCCCAAAAAAAAAAAAAAAAAAACTAAGGCCCCACAAAATTAGATTCTTTTTATTTTCAAAAACTTTGTTAGATATTATTAAATAATAAAGCAGGTCGGTTTCCCAATCTTTGAATTATGTTTGTTAAAAATATAATCACTTTATTATTGCTATATAGAGGGAGTTCTTTATCTTTATTTTGTTAAAATGAGAATATTATTAAAATTATATATATATATTTTTTTTTTTTTTTTAATACGTAAAATGAGAATATCAATTTGTCTTACTACTATAGTCTAAATTAAATAAAAATAATTACTCTTTCAAATAACGAAAAGAGGTTCCAACAAACGTATTTTCACATTTTCTTTTTTTCTATGTTTTGCTCTCGTATATAGGAATAGCTATTAGCAAATATCGGTTATTACAAATATCAATTGATAACGTTACTTATACAGGTTATATATAACTAGTTAAGGTTCTCATAGTAGAATCATTAAAAATAATTGTTATTGAACATGTAATTGCTGTTCTATTACAGTTTAAAACATAATTTAATATACATGTAACGTTTCTCGATTGTTGACACCATCACCTTTTAAAATATGAATTGATAATTTCTCTTATAATAAAGAACCTTCTCTGAATTAAAGTGAGAGTACACACATCTGCAAATGGTGCCCTCAACTAAGCGAATTAGAGCTTGAGTATTTGATGCAACAATTAAGGGAAGCCCCAATTGATAATTGACGAACCAAAAAACATAACTTCAGCCTCCGTTAACGTATCTATTTTTATTAAATAATTTATTATATTTGAACTCAATCGTCTAGTTTCAAATTCACAATTTAAAAACAACCTTGATAACCACTAGCTTAGTTCAAATAATTGTAAAGCCCAATGTAATTAATAAATCTGCTTTGAGCTTCCAGATCCAAACAAAAGTGGACTATCAGCACCCCGGTAACTTCCCTGTTTAAACCCCTCCCTTCACAGTCAGGGCTTATTTTAATTCCCAAAATTTCCTTTCCTATTTTTTCAATTTCTTCCATGATAACAATTTTTTGTTACACACAATTTTGAATGACTAAATCATATATGTTTTAACTTTAAAAAAAAAATCATCTATATTTGAATTAATTAGAGTTACAAGTGGACTCCAATAGCTAATCTTTTTTTTTATTTTTTATTTACATAAAAGGGGAAATAATAAAAATAGTTATTGTTTAATTTATACATGAAACTAAAAAAATGGATAAGGATATCGATAAGAGTGAGAATTTATTAGTGAATCACACTGATTAGAACACAAAGTGTATGTGAGGAGATAAAAAAGAGTGGTGATATTTGAAACCCATTATTATATCTAATTAGCCCCACTTTTTAGTTAACCCCATTGAAGATTTTAAATTAATCTTTATTTCTCAATATATCGCACCTAATTCTAAATTTATCCTTATTATAATTTTTATCTTTTTTCCAATCACCTACTATACAAAACTTATAACATCTATTTTAAAAAGGAAAAAAATCTTCAAAATCTCTATAATTTCTCTCTTTCTTTTTAAAGATTTCATCTATGGGTGTCATAACCATAAAAAGAAGATTTGTACTTCTTCTTCATCTTTTATTGAGTATTGTAAATTAATTTCTTCCATGATTACAAAAGTAGAGCATACAATATTGGAGAAGAGATAATAATTCAAAAAGTTAAAAAAAATTAGGGTGTAAGAAATTAAATTAGATATTAATAGAAATTATCACATGGGTGTACCTAAAAATTATTTATGCTTTTAGTCATTTCATGTAAGGATAAAATAGATATTAGTATAAAAGTGATTATGCAAGATAGCGAAATGTAACGAAGGGGTCAAATATCACAACTTAATAAAAAGATGAAAATCAGCGGTGTGACTAGAGGGGTTTGTTTACATTTATTATGGCCTTTAATGTAATTGTGATATGTGAGAGGTTTTATAAGAATCATAGAAGGGTGCCAACTTTATACAAAGGAGTTGGCACGTGAGTTTACATATAAACGCAATGGATTAGTGTGTAAAGGAGTTGCAACGTATAAAAAGCCATAGTTTGTCAAACGGTGCCAAAAATAAAGAGGTAATAACGTCTAGATCCCTCATTATCCATGTTTTCTCAAGTAGGGCCATAGTTTGTCCATGTATATCAAATAAGTCCCAATTTGACTTGGTCATTTTATGTACAAATGAACAAGTTAATGTCCTTTTTTTTGAACAAGTTATATCAAATAAAAAAAAATCAGGTTGAAATTGACAGCTTATGTGTTGTTTAACTAATTAAAAACCAGTTGGTTCAAAATAATGAGCACAAACCGTTGGTTCAGTCGATTAAGGAGCTCATGGGAAGGAATTGGCACATTTCGATTAATCACATCTACCGAGAGACGAATTCAATGGCAGACTTCTTGGTCAATTTTGCAATCTCTCTTCCTCTAGGAATGCACTGTTTTAATAATCCTGCTGTAGGCTCTGTTCAATTTATTCTTCTCTTCGTTAAGTTGGCTTTCATTTCAAACGCAACTCAAGGATCGAATCATATCACCTTTCAAATCCATCGGAGATATTTTTGGCTCAAGTTTAATAATAATAAAAAAAACGCGCCCAAAATTGGGCACCTGAATAATGAATATGATACGGGAGAAAAGGGCAAGTACATCTGTGCGTGTCAGATATTTCTTCTCCTTTAAAAAAGAGTCATTGGCATAGTGAATTAGTACTCCCTTCCACCTTAAGTCCCTTTTTAAGATTGGGAGGCAAAATTTTTAAGTTATAATTGATATAAAAAATTATAATTATTAAATAATAATTAATATATAGTAAATATAATTTTTTAAATAATAATTTTAACAAAAATAATAAAAATATTATAGATTTTTATTATATAATTAGTGGATCAAATGAATTTATCTTTTAAATATAATAGTTATTATTTACCAAACATTTAAGTAATATATCTTAGAAATTAAAATTGTTCACCAAACTAAGAATTTAAGAAGCGATTGAAAAGCTAAACTCAGCCGGTGGATCCTTAATTGTAATATGTGTCTTCAAAATCTAGAAATAGGTTATATCAAGGGTGTTTACTCTCACTCTCAGTATGCTTTTATCATGTGCCGGAGCTCAAAAATCCACTAAACTTTGTCTGTACACGGTAGATGATGCATACAGGTCATTCACAACTGTAAAGCTCCCAACACCTTTACATCTAACGCATTAATTGTGTAAATCACATTACTAATATATTATTCTTTGCATTGATGAATATAATAAGCTCCCTGATTCCATTCTGTGACACCACTTTCTGCGCCACCAATCATTTACTAATCTATATAATGTTGTATAATCAAATTCAATCCTCCAATTCTAATACGTACAGCCAACAAAATCATTGCTGCCTTTTCATTTGATCTTAAAATTTTTTGTTATACCAGTCAAATAACAATGTTCCAAAGAAAGAAGAAAGATAAAAGAATTAGAAAGCTCCTAATGTCAGTTGGCTTACATCCAACTCCATTAAAAAAGCTAACAAAATTATTAAATGGATCGAAATAGAACTAGCCAAAGTGATCATGATCTCTTGACATTGTGTTTCAATTCCAAAGAACGACCATAATCATGACCTCAAAATTTTTCCAGAAACAAGTGCTTCATACAGTGGATAAAAAACTTGTAGATTTCTTGGAAAAAGAATGTCAAAGTAAGAAACTACAACTAATTACAAATTACAAACATCATAAGATGAGCAATAGAAATAAACTGCAGGCCTCTAGGCCCTAGTTCAATTCATGAAACTTGTAAAGGTAATTGTGGCACATCACCAAATGATGAACCTTCTTTGCTCACAAGCTGCCAAACTCGAGACTGCAAATTCTCCGAAAGTTTCTCAATTCAAGGGCCATTGATCCTTCTACCGCCTGCTTCTTCTTCTACTTATTGTAGATCATCATCAATCTTCCATCTAGAAGAAAATTTGAACCTTCCCCAATTCTTTAAGAATCGGAAGAAACCCTTTTCAGTCTCAATATGTACAATGACTAACAACATATGATTGCCCATTTCTTTGTTACCATCTTCTTCCTTCACTATTAACATCCACATCCCCAGCACTTCTTCTCGAAGACACGTTAAACAATGAAACCGACCTACTAGTTCCCCTCCTTCTCATCCTAGAATCCGAACTACCACCCGCACTAGAAGATCCAGAACCACCACCAAAACACCCAAACAGGTTCCTAACAAGCCTCCCAACAAATCCCCCACCCCTCTCTCTTCCTCGACTCCCTCTTGAACCCCAAGAAACCCTCCTAGGCAAACCTCCGTTATTGAACCCGCCATCCATCTCCGTATAAACAACTGGCAACTCTCTCTCACCGCCTCTTCTCCCTCCTGAAAACCTCCCCACAGCAAACCCGCCTCCAGGTAACCTCCATATTGTTAACCCCACAGCGTCATCCTCATTTGATTGCCCATTTTCTCCATTCTCACTCTCATCGACATTGCTCTGATTACTGTTGTTATCGGCAGGCAATTCGTGTCTACAAACAGGGCATGAATTTCTAAGCGACAACCAAGGCAGTATACAATCAGAATGATATATATGCTTGCAGGGCATTTCTCTAGCTTCAGATCCTAATTCAAACGCTTCTTTACACACTGCACAATGAGATTCTAACTCAACATAACTTGAATCTATCAATATGCTAGGCATGTTCTCAATAGCAGCTTTGGAAGCCGGCGGATTCTCAAATCCACCGATTCCATTCATATCAATCTGTGATAACTGCTCAAGCAGTCGTTCAAATCCTGATCCGAGCAAAAACTCGGTCATACTCCTCGGCAAGGGTCTTAATCCAGACCCTTCACCATCATCGTAGTACAATTCATATCCGTTACCGTTATTATCGACGTCCCCGTTGACAGGTCCACGCAGCACGATGACTGGATTGAACGGAGACCGGTCTCCCCCAGTTCTGCGGCTTCTTCGAAGAACCGGACCGGCCGAGTTGTTCGGATCTCGATTCGACCGGTTACTACTATTGATTATATTATTACTATTATTACTGCTTCCAATCATGTACATCGCGGCAGCAGGGAATCTCATCCGGCCGGGTCCGGGTCCGGGTCCGCGGTGGATGTCGGTTGAGTGGATGCCACGTGGCGTATTCTCGATCTCTTCGACGAACCCGCTGTCGCAGTCGGGACACGAGACGACGTCGTCCCGGCTGAAAACCCTAACGAAACGGCTGCATCTGTAACACCAGTACGACGATGATGAAACTATCGAAGACATTTGATACAGATCTGAGAAATCTCCACGAAGAATCGATATTATTACGAAAAAAATCAATTTTTTTGGCCCCACATAAGAAGTTTCATTTGCTTTTAAAATTTTCTCGGAAAATTTTTAGAATCCGAGAAAATTTTTTTAAATCGGAATTCTTTTCGGGGTAGAGTTTGGTAGAGACGAAAATTGAGGAGAAAGAGAGAACTAAAAGGATCGCGTGAAGAAAATTAAGGACTAAATCAGCGTCGTATTATTTATTCGCATTTTTATTAGTGCCAGGGTTCTTTTGACACGTGGTGGAGGTTTATTGGAGGTTCAAAAGGACGTTGCTAAGAGGTCAAACCGAACGCGCCGGTAGCTTTAAAGGAGACCAAGGAGCGTGGGTAAAAGTGAAAAGTAAAAAAGTTCAGATTGTAAGGCAGTGACTTCGTGCTAGACGCAGTTGAGGAATATTCGATATCTATAGAGGTGGCAGAGGTTGATTGCACTCGTCTGATGATACTTGGGGACAGGGACGGAGCCACCGTATTAATTGATCTGGGACATACTAAAAATTAAATATGATTAGGCCACTTCAGTCTTGGTAAGGCTAGCCGTTCAAACTCTCAATAAAAATATTATTGGTTAAAATATTTAAAATTTTTTTTTTTAAATATAAATGAAGTAGAGACATTTTTTTCTTTGTATTGAGTATGTATTTTATGAAATCTAATGTAATAATGTAAGTCTCATGTATATATATCTGATTATAAATATCAGAGTATGTAATGTTTGCTTTAATATAGAGGTGGCAGAGGTTCATTGCACTCGTATGATACTTGGGGATAGGGACGGAGCCAGCATATTAATTGATCTGGGACATACTAAAAATTAAACATGATTAGGCCACTTCAATCTTGTGAGGCCAGCAGTTCAAGTCCCACAAAAATATTATGGGGGTTAAAATATTTAAAAATTCTTCTCCCTTTCAAATGTGAGTGAAGTAGTGACATCCCTTCTCTGTGATGAGTTATTTGTACTGGGCATGCACTTCATGAAATCTAATGTAATAATGTAAGTCTCGGGTATATATATCTGATTATAAATATCAGAGTATGTAATGTCTGCTTTAATAGCAGTTGTTGTAAATAGCTGTGTAATATAGTAATATGATGCTTAATCAGTATTAAAAAAAAATAAACATGATTAAACATGATTAAGGTACGCAATTGCCCGTGGCAAGCTCTCAATAGGGAGATGTGTGCCGTGAGTCTCCCAACCTCCAAATAAGAGCTTGCCGTGCTCATAGTCATTCTCCTATTAAAGCGCAACTCCGTGCACTTAATTAGCATATAATTTAAGGCGGTAGCACATGCTCTTCCAACCTATACTATGAATGTCTTTAAAATTTCGTTGGGTATTTGTGATGACATCCAAAACATGATAGTTAGATTTTGGTGGAGTAGTAATATGGAAAAAAAAAAAAAAAAAGGCATCCATTGGGCAAGGTGGGAGAGCTTGAGCCAAGCAAAGTAAAGAGGAGGATTAGGCTTTAGAGATTTTGCAAGTTTTAACCAGGCTCTGGTAGCTAAACAAGGCTGGAGAATTTTGCAGTTCCCGGATTCGTTGGTGGCAAAGATTTTGCAGGCAAGATACTTCTAGAATTGTTATTTTCTTAATGTGAAGTTAGGCTCCAGACCCTCATATATTTGGAGACGTATATTGTGAGGGGAGACAAGTTATTAACGGAGGGATAAGATGGAGGATTGGAAAAGGTGATCAAGTGTAAATCTATAGAGGAAACCGGATGCCGAGGCCATTAACATTTAAACCAGTCTCCCCTCCATCGCTGCCAATTGATGCGACTGTTTCGGAGCTTATTGATGGTGACAATCAGTGTAAGGCTGGACTGATATACCAACATTTTGTGAAAGAAGATGCAGATATAATTACGAGAATTCCACTCCTGTGGCAACCAATGGCAGATCAAGTCCTGTGGCATTTTGATAAAAAAGGAAATTATAGAGTGAAAAGCGGATATCAAGTTGCATTGAGGCTTAAGTCAGAAGACTCTCCAGGATGCTCAAATCAGAAAGCAAGTCCATGGTCTATTATATGGACTATGTCATTGCCCGAGAAAATCAAAATTTTCATATGGAGAGCAGCAAAAAATCTCCTCCCAACAACTGAAAATCTATGGAAAAGGAAAATTCTGGCGCACCCTCTCTGTCAGCTCTGTGGAAATGCTTTGGAGAATACTTTCCATGTGCTGGTGGAGTGTAAGTCAGCCCGCAAAATCTGGAAGATAACTCAGGCTGCAGCAGAGATCAGAAGCATTGTAGCTCAGGACATTCTCAGTGTAATTCAAGACCTGGAAAAAAGAATTGGCAAGGCTGATACTGGGATGGTGGTGGCTCTGTTTTGGGTAGCTTGGAGTGCCCGGAATTAAGTGTTATTCAAAGGGAAGAGAAAAGACCCTAGAATCCTAGTTGCAAAAGCTTAAGCAGTGGTGGAAGAGTTTAAAAGGGTAAAAGCACAAACCCCAAAGGAGTTTGTTGAGCAAAAAGAAAAGATCCCAAGATGTTGGAGCCCCCCTCCACTAGATTGGTGTAAAGTTAATGTGGATGCAGCCATAAACGTGACAGACCAATGTGCAGGCCTGGGAGCTGTCATAAGGGATACTGGGAAAAATATTGTAGCAGCTGCAATAAAGGTCACAAAGTTTCATGGTGACATCACTTATGCAGAAACAGAAGCTGTGAGATGAGGGCTAAGCATAGCTAAGCACGCAGCGTTGCCAAATATCATCATGGAATCAGATTCTCAGGAGGCCATTGATTTTGTTAACAGCAAAAAGAGTAGCAGAACAGAGATCCAGTGGGAAATTTCAGAGGTGCAAAGTAAAATGAAACAGTTTAATGCTGTCAAAGTCTAGCACACTCTAAAATCCTGTAACGCCATTGCTCATTCCTTAGCTAAAGAGCTTTAGAAAGTGGTGAAACTACTGTTTGGATAGGGTCATACCCTTCATAAATTATGTACTTATTTAGCACAGTTAATGAATGCATCCCTTTCTTCTAAAAAAAAAAAAATTAGCATCTAATTTAAAATTTTAATACACTTTTTAAATTTTAGATAGTAATATAGAGTAATGCAACTATAATATACATCAAAAATAAAATTTATTTATTACAAATTGTCCTCGTGACCTCGTCGAACATTTCTCAATAGTATTTCATGTGTTGAAAATACTGTGTAATAGTTTCATTATTAATACAATTAAAAACACATTTTCCCAATATACACAACTAATTTATCATATAATTTGTTCTTAAACTCTATTACTCATAGTAAAAACACTCATATCATACACACAAACTGGCGACATAAATACAAGATAAAATTAGGGATTTTGAAATTAGGTAAAAAGATTAATTGAATAAGTTAAACATAAGAATTAACTAGGTTCATAACTTGGAATAAGACTAAATAATCGCACAAAGTTACTTTTAAGTTAGCAAAGTATGATGAAATCCATATCCTCAAACAAATAACCAACCGTGCTTCTATTTCAAAGCACTAGAAAGAGACAAAAAAGATAGAAAAGAGTAAAATAAATCTCTTTTTTATTTTTTTTATTTTATCTTAGTAATCTTTTATCTTTTGTCTTTATTTAAGCTTTATAATGTTTTAATATTTAATCAAATTATTTAGAACTAGTTATTTAAACTAGAGACAACATGAAATTTTTTAAATTTAACTATAGCATTTTTATAATTTTATAATTTTATAATTGAACTAAGGTACTTTCTTATATAATAAATCAAAGATATTTTTTTTCAATAATTATTAAAAATTTTTTTTCAATAATTATTAAAAAAAAATTCAAAAGCCAGCTCGGGCACCTATGCTAGATGTGTCCTTGTAAGGTGAATTTTTTTTTTTTTAATAAAACTGGTAAATTTAAATTTCCCCTTGGCCAACGGGATTCAAATCCACAGTTTTCATCTGTAATCCACAAAATTTTACCAACTCTATTAATTAACAATAACAAAATAAAACAATTTGATTATTACTAGACACTGAAATTAGATGCAGATAATTTACTAAATTACTTCCATATCCTACACAAATTAGTGTTTGCTCTCTCAAGTAGGTAGTGGAGGTTAATTAATTTTTCTTCTAAATATTTGGCCAATTTATTTTAGACCCATATAATATAAAACATCACATTGCTTGTCTAAAAGATTTCGATATATTATTTTTTATTACAAATATCACTATTTTTATCCTCTACCATTTAAAAGAAGATAAAATTATTAATTTGGCATTGCTATTCCGCTCACCTCCGTTCTTAATTTATTATTATTTCAATAATCCATGCTTATAAAATTGGATACAAAGATTATATAGATGTTCAACAACAAATTTTTAAATTTTTTTATATTTAAATATTCTTCGATAAGATTAAAAAAATTATTGTACTTAACAAAATAGAAATATAAAAAATTGACAAAATAGTATAAATTTAAAGCATAAATCACTTAGCATAATTGGAGCAAAAAGATTTAAGTTGGATAATTTCAACAAAATCAATTGATAAAATTGTGTTTGGTGCCTCAAGTGTTTTATTAATTATCAAAATTAACACAGAATAGGACATTTTTCACTTTGGTCCCACTTGACCTAAAATGTATGGTGAAAAAAATGCTGACTGCACGACACGCGTGACGCGCATCCCAGTTGAGTGAGATGTGGCACGCAAAACAAAGCCGAGGCAAGATTCGATAGAGGTGGACCACTTAATTGTACGACACGTCATCATGACTCACCTGGCAGGCTACGTTTAAGCCCGCGATTGGTTCGTAATTGCCAAATTGCAAATTCCATTGAGCGAGCAAGCTAGCCAGCTTTGACTTGCTCGTGGCTACGCTCTTCGTACTTTGCAACTTCGTCGTTTATAACTTTTAACAGAAACAATACACTGAAACCCCTCCAAAGTTACTATAATAGACGTTTGACCCCTAATGTTTTACAAATAAGTTTTTGAACCCCATTTGGTTGGTTAATTTCGTCAATTTAGATAGAAATGATGACTTATTACATGTATGTCCACTAAAATTAAAATGTGAAAATACCATTGTATAATATTATACTTAGTATAATATTTAGAACATTTTTTAATTCCATATGTTGAATTGGCCGACAAAATTGCGATTAATTAAACAAAAAATTAGTTGTTTAATGAAATTAGAAAGCTCACATGATCGGTTGTTAGAGTCATCACATACGCTAGCTGGGTACATTATTGGTGCAAGTAAATAGAAAGGGCAATAGGAATATAGGATATTCTCTTCCCTATCCAATAATTTATTTTATGTATTACCAAAATTAAACGTATTATATGCATGTTCTTTTAATGTATGTAGGTCCACACAAGCGACGCGCTATATTTTAAGTTTAAATTCTTCTCACAACTACATTTTCATGTGTTTTTTTATTTTTCTTAATGTAGTTAAGTTTAAAATATAATTTCTCCTTGAAGAAAATTCAATATATCTTGGTGGAAAACTTGAAACATAAGAAACAATTTCTGGATAAATTTAATTCAACCGGTAGAGAATGAAAAATTATCTGTGGTTCATAACTCTAAAAACCCCATAATAGGTCAAAATTCGTAAAATAAAGATATTACAAATTTACACAAAAAAAGAACAAAAAAAAGATTCAAATTCTTGATATAAAACAGGATTCAAATTCTTGATAAAAAGATATAAACTCCAAAAGTTTCTTAAAAGTGCCGAAAAACTTCCAATTCAATCTTGATCCTTCAAATAGTTGTAGAATTTGATGATATTTTGTTTTTTTTTTTTTGGTCAGGAGTTTAATTTGAAAGTATGCGTAGTTTACATTATTGTAACTTACGCATCTTCCATGACAAAATTGATTTAACAAAAAAAAACGTCCCTTTTATAGCAGTTGATGCTTCACAATGCACATTGCAATGTATTATTGTCAATTATTTCGTTATAAATACGCGCAAAAATGCACGGCTTTGAATAATACTAACGTCCCATTCCTTTAGAAAGACTTTCTTTCTTTTTCTTTTTCTTTTTTTTCCAATTTTCCTTTCTCAAAACCTTTAAAATTTTCGTGCACGTCAAGGTCTCACAAACACAGAAATTTCCACTGAATTGCTGCTGCTTGTAAATTGATCAAAGGACTTAAAAACCCTTTTTCTCCTTTTCTTGTCTTTATTCAAGAAAAGCAAAATCTGCTTCAGCTTCTCCTTGCATGCTTTTCTTTATCAACTTTCACATATTCTTGTCCTTGCAAAATTTAAGTGTGCTTTTTCCTTTATGGACTTGACGGTAGTGCTTATTGAAAGTTTTGAAATGAAATGACCAAATATTTTTTCATAAGCTAAAGCGAGCAGTAAGCATGCATATTAGATTGCCTCAATTGGGTGCCTCCTCCCCCCGCGACTTTATTCCTTATACGTCGTGATTCTTTTATAAAGAAAGCTAGAAAGCTTTAGACCCCTCCATAGTGTAGAATGCTCTCACCTTTTGGTGTATACAATTTCTGTTGAATTTTATTATGTGTGCATTTGTTTCTTGGTTAATGGTTCACAAACTGAGAGACACATCCCAAGAATTTAATGAGAAACATATGTATGCATCAAGAGTATTTTAGGTCATTATCAATATCTGCATATATGTTTCTTCTTTTTTTTTTTTAATTTAAAAGTAGCGATATACATGTCTTAACAGGTGACATATATTAAGACCATAAATTAATTTTATAATTAAATTATAATTTATTAAAATAATCATTTACCTTTTGAAAAGTATCACACCACATGGAGCACACATCACTTATTTTGTGTATTTTAAAATTCACAAACTCCGCTATTATTATTTTAAAAAAAAAGAAAAAAAGAAAAAAGAAAAAAGAAAAACCATATAGTTCGATACCACTAATTAATTGCATGTATAGATAGTGCAACTAATCGAAGCATTGAGAGATGTAACAAGATGAGAGCTGCTTGCAAAGTGATCTTGACACTTCTCCAACTGTGAAAAATATTTTTGGGTATTCAATCAAACAAAATAAGATACATCTTATTTTAGTAATGTTGTTGTTAGTGCAGAATGCTTTTCAAAAAAAAATTAATAGGGATTGGGTTGAGAGTTTTCAAGTTATCTTATTTGCATTTTTTCAATTGGACACAAGACTAAAGGTCAATTTTAGGTTAAGCCAATTTTACAAGTAGCCTTTAAGTATAAAATTTCTGATTAGTTACTAGGAAAGCGAAATTGTCAAAGCTGGTTCACCAAACAAGAAAGGAACAAATCAAGAAAACAAATTAATATATCTATCCTGCGAAAATAGGAAAAAAAGAAAATTAAGCCGCCTCACCAAACTGAAATAGTGACCACAAATTTTAATGAACGTCATAGCCTATTGGGTAGTTAACTTTTTTTTTTTTTTAGAGAAATTATCATTTACTCATCTTTCTTTTGTCTTATGTTCATTCAACCACCACTAAATTTTAATATGTTATTTGCACCGTCTTTCTTTTTAAATTTGTATCAATTAGCCACTTTTGCACTAACACCATTAAATAATTTAAATGAAATGATAATTTTACCCCTAAATAAATTAAAAAACTATTTTATTTTATAAAAGCTTTAAAAAATAAAAAAATATAATTATAAAAATACGTCTAAATTAAACAAAAAATAAATCCAAAATAGAGGTGCTCAGTTGACTTTTATTAGATTTAGATTTTGCAAAATTTTAATAATTATTTTTATTAAAAATTTATAATTTTGCAAAATTTTAATGAAAATAATTGTATTTATTTATTAAAAATTATAATTTTGTAAAATTTTATTAAAATAAATGAATTCATTTATTCAAAATAAATCCAAAAATTTTAATAATTTAGGGGATATTTATTAAATCCCAAAATTTTACAATTATTTTTATAATTGTAATTTTTATTAAAATAAAAATTCTAATTTTGGGATTTTTTTTAAATCTAGGGTATTTTTATAATTATAATTTTTATTTTCAAAGTTTTATAAAATAAAATAGTCTTTTAATTTATTTAGGGGTCTTATTTAAATTATTTAATGTTGTTAGTATAAAAGTGGCTAATTGATACAAATTAAAAAAAAAAGGTGGTGCAAAGAACATGTTAAAATTTAATGATGGTTGGATGAACATAAGGCAAAAGAAATGTGGGTCAATGATAATTTTCGTTTTTTTTAATTACATGAGACTAAGGTGGCATTTGTTTTTATGCGAATAGACTGCAATTAGTGCAGATTACGAATTAATTAGTCACGAATTGAACGAATTTGAATAATATATTTGTTTTTTCATCTGAATCTCGGAAAATAAGTATTAAGTTGTTTGTTTTTTTCAACTTAAAAAAAGTGAAGATATGTACTTTTACATTTGTATCCTTATTAAATTTGAATGTCAAATAAATAATATATTAAATATCACTATATTTTAACATTTATAAGTAAAATAATATATTAATGGGAGATTCAAGAACTAGATGAGAGAAGCAAAATAAGAATGAATTCCATGACGGCAAAAAAAATAATGATGAGATTATTATGTGGGGTAAATGTGTATAAGTGAATTTTGGGATTTACGTGAAAAATAAATTATAAAGCATGTATATTTTTTACATTAAAAAATAAGTGACTTAATTCAGATTTCTCCATTCAGTAAAAAGCCAAAAAAATTGGCTTATTTTATTAAGTCAAAATTATCTAAAAAGTCTCATTAAGTTATAAAAACAAACACTTCTAATTAACTTAATTAATTAAGTTAAGTCACTTTAAGTCATTAAGTTAAAAAACAAACGCTACCTAATGCTCATATTACAACTCATATTATATGAGATTTACAACTGATATTTACACCTACTGAGACCCGTTTACATCAATTCTGATATGGCACTGCTCAGATTTTAAACCCTCTCAAATATTCGAGAGACGTCAAACTCCTATATTGGGAGAAAGAATGTTTTCACTCAAGTTCTGAGGCTACAAAGAATGAAATATAAATAAAACTCATGATGTCTGCTGCGCCGAACCACTTCACACATGTGAGTTCTTTCAACTTGAAACCCAAGTGGTACTGAGTGGTTAACTTAGTATTGTCTCTGACATATTGCTAGTTAGAGGGTGTACTTAGAAATAACAATGTATCGGTGTGCTAAAATGCTTTGAATGAATATTGTATAGGCTAATAAGCATATAGATTTAGGTAATCCACAAATCTTCATTAATTAATTTTTGAATATGAGTTAAATTTATAGGCCCTTCACACATTATCCCAAAAAAAAGAAAATTCTTGACTAACAAAAGCTTAAGCAATTTTGTAAGAACCAAACGCTATTAGGCATGGAATACAAATGTAAATGACAATGGATGCTGAATAAGTGGTTAGTATTCATATGATTTTTGTAGGGTCTCAAGAATTGATAATGCCCTTGTAAGCAAGAAATAAAGCATGATAGGAGTAATCGATAGCAACCGTTCAAAGTTATTCGACACAAGCATGATAGCATGTTTCAACACATGTCATGTAGCTAATTATTATCACGCGAGGGAGAAATTAAACATATTCAATTTTCACTTGTGAAGATTAAATTCAAGTGGACTCTCACTTTGAGGTGAGTTTACTTTGTACTGGCTGAGAAATAATGGGAGCTATCTACGAGTTTTGAACTTCTGATGCCAGTTTAATTAGTCAGCTTTCGTTTAGGAAAGAGGTTGCATGAATTAACTATGTAATTATGATCCACTCTAAGTTGATTTAATACAATTCTTTTATTGTGTTTGTGTGACGAAATTGAAGTAGCAAAAGCAGCATGAGAGTTGTAGAACAATTGAATATATATAATTCGATGGCACTGCTTATTATTGACAGTTGCACCCAAAAGAGAAATTATGCGATCCAGCCAACATGCCTCAATATACAACCGGATAATTAGAATCCTAGTGGCCAATTATTCAAGTCTAATAAAAATTATTATAGACAAAAATGGACCCCCTTCCTTATCAATTAGTATAAAATAATCATTGAATCATCCAGATAACAAAAACAATAAAAAAGGAAAAGGACATTTAAGAAAATAATCACAAATACCTCCAATTATTTAATAAAGGATATTAAAATCCTTTTTTTTGACAATAATATCCTTTAACTTTATCATCCTTAAAATTGACTCAAAATTTTATAATAAATAGAAACATGGCATTAAAATAAATGTAATACTATATACACTTTAAAATAATTTTATATCTAAAAAATATTTGTATATTTTACAATCTATTAAACCTAATTTATTATATTAAAGTAATTTTAATAATGAATAGAAGCATCATATTAAAATAAATAGATTTAAATCAAAATCATTTTGAATATTATAAAAAGTAATTTTAATATCATTAATAGGGAGATATTTTGTTAATTGCAAAATTTATTTAACCCAAAGATTTGTTTAATATCTCTACAGTAAATACAAATATATTATTAAAATAAATATAATAATTTAGAACTTAATATTTTTTAAATATTAAAAAATAATTTAATATTATTAGTCTACTAGAAAGATTATATTATTTTTAGTAAATTTGTATTAATTAAAAAAATTCAAAGTCAATTTTTTAAATTATTAAATTTAAAGAGTATTATGGTAAAAAAAAAAGTTTTGGTGCCTCTTTTTTAAAATTTGGGAGTAATTGTGACCACCGTTTTCCCAATAAAAATAAAAGAAAATTTATTGAGAAAGATTGTAATAAATAACAATCAGATCTGCCTTCTCTTCCTTTTTTTTTTTCAAATAAAAAATCTAGTTGATAAATACTAGTAAACAATCATGAAGTCCAATGTGATATCAAATCACAATAACATTGTATGGCGCTACGAACTAATCACTAGCAACCAGTTTAATAAGTCTGCATTTCACGGTTGTATCCAAACTTTCTACAGAGGCTAATTTGATTTTCATAATTATATTCCACTAATCTCTTTCCCACTTTAATTACAAAATTAATTTTTTAAAAATAAAAACATCAAAAACCTCAAAGATTATAAGTAAAGTGGAAGAAAAAATCTTCTACTTTTATAAAAGAATTAAAACAACTCAAAATTCACTACTTAATCTTTGAGACACGATGATTTTTTTTTTTTTTTTGGGGCAAATCTCGACAAAAAGTCACGACAATCTTATCAAATAGGTTCATAGACAAAACCGAATGCTGGGATCACATATTACACTCATAAATTGAATAAGATTATTAACAAGATTTCTATTTGATGTTATATGTATTTTTACAGCATTAATTAATATTGGGGTTATTGTGGACCCTTAGATTTAAGTAACTTCCTTATATTTTTAATCTTTAAAAGAAAATTATTCCTTTAATTATTTGTAGAATTGTTTTTAAGTTCATTTAAAAAAAAAATACTAATCTAGTTAAGATAATTTTTATAAGTTGAAATATAATTTTTTTTGGCTTAATTTTGTTTCAATTTTTGCTCGTATGTTTATTTTTAAACCTCAGCTATATGAATAGTTAATAGATTTTATTTTTAGATATTGTAATTTAAAAACTAAATACTAAATTTATCATGAGTTATGTAGCAAGAAATTCAAAATAATCTATTAATGCATTTAGAATAAAATTATGAATGAATTGACATGTGTGAAGGAATCTATGCCTCTAATTTTAATGTAGATATAATGATGTAGTATATTAACATAACTCATTTTGGCAGCAGTTCGAACCCTACAAGCGCAATGTAGGACAGTGAGGTATTTTCTTCCTTGATTATATTGTATAATTGAGTGAAGAGAGTATTCTCTCTTATCCAAGAGTGGGTGAAGTCAACATTCATCAAATATTAGTGAGGGTTAAAATCTGGGCGGAGCTCCATTAGAATTGATGTAAGTTAGTCCTAGTAATAGTCTGATTTATAAATATCAGTTAGAGTCTCATGTAATATAAGTTGTAATATGAGCAATTGTCTCATGTAATAAAAAACAAAGTATAATTCATTTTGTTTATAAGTTAAAGGAGTTGTGATTTGTTAGAATACTATCACATAAAAAGTATATTTTTTTTGGCTCTCTACCTTAATCAATAAAATATCTCAATCTAATCTTCTTTAATTGGTTAAATTCTTTTTATCTAATAAATTTTGATATTTTACTTAATTTTAATTAATTACTGTGAATCATCCAATGATTCACTTTTATCCCACTGTTGATACAGAAGTTTTAGCCTAGTACTATAGAGGGACCTTATTAACATTAGTTACAGAATTGATGTTAACTTACCAATAAAATCAATTTTATGTTACTTATAGCCTGATGAATCTAATAAATAGGGAATAATTGATTATAGTATGTAAAATATTATGCACGTTCTCTCATGCCTTTAAATTCTGACAAAATCGAGTCCCAACATTCTTTTTCTCTCTTTTAAATTTTTTGACCTAGAGAAAAAAAAAATTAATAGAATGATTAAATTATAACTCATAAATTCCCAATTAATAAAAAAAAAGTTAATCAATTCACAAAAATAAAATTTTAAGTCCATATAATTTTCTAATGTGTGATCGCTCGAATTTGCAATTCCTTGTAAATGTAACTGTTATATTTGGTCAACTAATTAATTAATTATATAATGACTATCAATATAGCACTTTTTAATAAATTATTTGTTTAACTTATTCTCTGATTATTTTTACTGCATAATTAACATAAATTGTTTTAAAAGATACAATATTATCAGACTAGCCTTAAAATAACTTGTAAATTGTCAAACCAATCTCTTATAATTTTTTTAAAATATTCATTAGTGACAAAAATATTGCTAAAGAATTAAAACTCATATATTTTATATTATCTTGTTGGTATGTTTGTTTGATTGAATACACAAAAATATTCTTCACGGTAAGGGAAGTATCAAGATGATCACTTTGCAAAAGCTCTTATTTTGTTACATCCCTCAGTGCTTGGATTGGTTGTACTATCTTTATGCAATTAGTTAGTAGTATCGAACTATATAGTTTTTCTTTTAAAAAATAAATAATAAAACTAAGACCAAACTTTTTGAACAATGAAATACACATAATTAATACACACAACATTTAGGAATTGAATTAAAAAATAAAATTGTTAAATACTCAAAAATTTCATCTCAAATGAGGTGTGCATCATATGGCGTGACACTTTTCAAAAAACGAATGATTATTTTCACTAATTTTAATTTAATTTATAAAATTAATTTATGATCCTAATACAAGTGTCACTTAATTTGGATAAATCTTTTGTCGAGATATATATACCATACTTTTAAATAAAATGAAACCAAAAAAAAAAAAGAGAAAAGAACATATTTACGCGAAGACGAAGATATTGGTGACGAGAAAATCTAAAATACTCTCGATGCATACATCTTTCTTATTATATTCTTGGCATGTGTCTCTCAGTTTATCAACCTAATATAAAGAAACAAATGCACACATGAAAAAAATTCATCAGTAGAATGTGTGTACAGCGAAAACACTCTACACTGCGTGCCTCGATACACCCGTAATGGCGATAATGATTTTGAACGAGGGTGAACCCTGCTTAGTGATCTTCAAAGGAATGCAATGCACATATATCCTGTGGATCCATGTTGCCGGTCTGAGAATTAAGGGGGCCAAAGCATGTGCGGAAACAACCAAGAAAAAGAAGTTGATGAGTGTTATATAAGGTGTCAGTCCTGTGAGTCTGTGACCATATTTTCAACTAATCAAAATCATTATGGTTCCTTCCTGTTATTCCCATCTTTGCTGTCCCAATTCCCAAAGGAAAATGCTTGGTGTAGAGAAGAACGAGAGAAAGAGGAGAGAAACAATGAGTAAAATGGTAGAGAGAGAGTGAGTGGGTAGAGAGAGAGAGAGCAAAATTCTCTCGTCTTTCTCTCGTGCTTCTCTCTCCCTAGCACTACTCATTCCCAAATACCTGCTTACAAAGATAATTATTCCAGTAATGTAATTAAACCACTTCCTCTAATAATTCAAAACCGCTTTCAAATTGCAACAAATTCAGAACAAGGTACTTTCAATTTCAACCAGCACTGTATGTTGAAATGAGTTCATTCTGTTCACATAGCATTTAAATCTTGATTTATTTATCATTTTTTTTTCCTTTTGGCTCTTGGATGGCCGCACCGCATAGATGACGCAGTCTACCAACAGAAGCAGTTACCGAAACAGAGACAAATTCTAAGAGACTAAGAACCGACTTCAAATTTGTTTCCCTACAATCTCAAACATGATTTCCCAAAATCAACTGACAGTTTTTTTCAGCCCAATGTTCCATTTACAAACAGATTAAATTCATCATTTCCGAATGGTCCGCGCATAAATTGCATATGTCACGTACCTTCTATCTATCTTTACTAATTTACTAATCTGAACGAATGTGACTGAATTATGTTTTTGTGATGCTGCACCATAAATAACCTGTTGCACCAGCTACGTTCATTATTCTAAAGCTCTTATGAAGATAGAAGAAGAAAAAGATTAGGAAGATACTCATTTGAGATGCTTAAACCCAATTCTTGCACATCCTTGTTCCTTTGGATATGAGAATGTCGCGGTAAGGCTTGTTTTGTTCAACTTTAGGACATCAGATGTAGCAAGAACTGCCAGATATTTGGCCACTCATCGCAGTTATTTGTTAATAATAGATATAATTTGAGATATAATTTTTGGATAGTTGAACACTGAAGCAGGGAGAAACATAAAATGCATAAATACCACAAGTTTGGTAGAAAAGCTTTGCGGCTGCTTTTTGGCTCAATCCCGCGGCTAGGTTGTTCAGTGATTCTACATTAGGAGCTCCTGGCATATCAAAATGTGATTTCATCTGCCTGTAGGCATTTAAAATTGGAAATATTTATCAACATACTACCAAAACCATTACTGATGCTTATTTAAAAAAAAAAAAAAAACATTACTGATGAACAAAGGGAACCCAACAGAATTGAAAAGAATCATACCAGCAATTCTGTTGAAGATCATACCAGCTAAGTAATACTTGATAAAGAAACGATTTCAAAATCTACAGCCATTTGTGACTTAAGAGTAGGATTCGGATTAATTTATCCAGAAAAGGGGTCGAGCCCCTTTCAGACAGTCTTGATAACTTGAAATTTGGAGCAGGGAACTGTGATGGATTTTCTTCAGCAACACGTTGCAGACCACTAGCACTGAGCCTGGATGAAGAACAAGGCCTTTTCTGGTTGGATCTGTTGACATTCAGCGCATCCAATTCTTGAATTATTATGAAGAGCAACACTCTCTGTCACATGCTAAATTTGATGACTTCATGCAATGTGAAAGAACAAATCTTCAAATTATTACTTTATAGTTTGTCTCGAGATGTTTTACTGACTTGCTTGAATTGACTTCTGAGTTATGGGAGAGGATTCCGTGTCCTGATGCTGAGCTCGGGATGAATCTTACATCATCTACAGCAATTTACATCAAGAAAAAATGATTTATGATAATAGTCATCTGATAACTTTTAATGCTCCTATCAGAGAAGTAACAAATATACAGAGTACTAAGAAGGTTGAAGTTTACCAGAGTTCCCATTAGCGTCATTTCCCCTAAAACCAATGTTAATAAAGTTGACCCTGATTTCTTCCATCAGTTTTTCTATTGGTTCGTCGTTTTTAAGAACATTTACCCTTATCTTCTCAAGTGACGCCCCTCAGTGCCTGGAAGCAGCTATGTAAAGGTGACCGGTTTATCAAACAGTAGTGTAAAAGTGACTGGGTTATCTTCTCAAGTGACTGGTTTATCTTCTCAACTATGTAAAAGTGACTGGTTTATCTTCTCAAGTGACGGCCCTCAGTGACTGGGTGCAACTAAGTAAAAGTGACTGGTTTAGCAACTATGTAAAAAAAAAAAAAGGCCAGCATGCAGATAGACATGTAAACAAATTTCGAGTGACTGGTTTATCAAACATTTAATGCAATCTTACTAGTTTGCCTAAGGTGAAATAGAGAGGCTTAATGCAACTATGAAGAGAGTCCCCTGACTAGAAAACCAGGGAATAGAATTGCATAACTGTAAAAGTGAATATTTCGTTTGATTCTCGTCTATAATTATCTGGGTGCTGACCTCTCTGAGGTCCATGTTGACGGGGTGTCGAGGGCATAAGTTTTGGCGTTTGCGTTCGCTCTCTGGATGTGAAGTTCAGCGTGTCTCCACGCCCCCTTCGGTATCAAATCTGTCAAATAATCCACAGAATCATAAATAGAAGTACAATGTTAGAGAACGAAATGCAAATACTGGAAGATGTGAGATCACCTGATGATCTCACGAAACCTCAACATCTTCGCCAACTTCCATATGAGTGTTTTACCCATCAGAACTACATTGTTAACCTAATGATCAACAATGAATCATGACTGGAAATTTGCCTTTCAAACCGATCGTACATGTCTGCATTTGCCTAATGTGTATCTGTAGATGCTATACTTCGGAGGCACCAAACTACACCGACGTGTCCGTAAGAAAGAAAAATATTCCGGGGAAAATAACATCCAATCCATTCCGAGGGAATAACACCTAAGGTAAAATTCCCTGTAAGTTTATGAAAATAAAAAGAGAGGGAAAGCTTATTCCGATCCCATATTCAATGATTTAAGGAAACTACGCCTAAAATTATAAGAGTAAGGGAGTATATTGATACAGAATAAATGACGAAGTACGGAATAGATGTGTTTATTTTTCTACGATTAAATTCACGTCCATTTGCACAATAATGTACTTTTACATTTGCACATGTGTAATTAGGAAGAGAGTGCAAGCCGAAATCTAAAATTCACTTCAGCTATCATCTATAAATAGGGACTATTTAAATAAGAAAGGGAATGACTTTCAATAACACTATTCTCTCTTAAAGGAAAAAAAAAATTAGGTGGCGTTTGTTTTTTTTTTTTTTTTTAAATCTGAATAGATCTGAATTAGTATAAATTTTTAATAGATCTGAATGTCTGAATCTGAATAATATATTTATTTTTTTCGTATGAATCTCAGAAAATAAGTATCAAGTTGTTTGTTTTTTTAACTTAAAAAACTAAAAATATGTACTTTTACATTTTTATCCTTATTAAATTTGAATTTCAAATAAATAATATATTAAATACCACAATATTTTAACATTTATAAGTAAAATAATATATTAATGGGAGATTTAAGAACTAGATGAGAGGAGCAAAGTGAGGAGCGATTCCATGAAGGTTAAAAAATAATGATGAGATTATTATGTTGGGTAAATATCTATGGGTGAGTTTTGGGATAGATATGAAAAATAAATTATAATGAAAAGATATTTTTGACATTAGAAAGTAATTGACTTAATTCATATTTCTCTATTCAGTAAAAAACCAAAAAAATTGGCTTATTTTATTAAGTCAAAATTATCTACAAAGTCTCATTAAGTTATAAAAACAAGCACTTCTAATTAACTTAATTAATTAAGTTAAGTTACTTTAAGTCATTAAGTTAAAAAACAAACGCCACCTTAATCTTTTTTAGTCTTCTTCTTCCCTTTAAATTTAAATCAAACACTAACGTAGGCATCGGAGATTTTTTAGGTACCCATCTTGCCAGATTCAAGATCAACAAGTATCTCAAGTTCTCCACAAACGAAAAATATGTGTGAAGATAAATTTCGACCCCTCCATTGGCGCTGTCTGTGGGGCAAAAACTTACTGAAATTTTTTTTTAACAACCTACATGAACACTACTTTACAGTAATCTTTTTAGATTAGATTTGATTGTGTACAATTAAAAAAAGAGGTGAATACTCACACATGCTTATGAGAAATGGGTTCATGTGTGAGACCCAAACCTCAAACATATTTAAAAAAACTTTAAAGCCATAAATGCAAGAACAAAAATGGAGACCTCTCCTTCTCCTTCAAATGATTTGCTTGGGGGGGGGGGGGTGAAGGGGAAGAGGCAGGTCAAAGTCTTAGGTAACAAGTTGCGGGCTAAGCCATAAAAAATATATAAGGTGACCACCTCAGTAGGCCATCCGTCAAATAAAGTAAAAAGATACTTATATTTAAGGAAAATGATTGGTGTAGAGAAGCACGAGAGAAAGACGAGAGAAATAATAAAGAAAATGGTAGAGAGAGAGTGAATGGGTAGAGAGAGAAAGAACAAAATTCTCTTGTCTTTCTCTCGTGCTTCTCTCTCTCTAGTACTACTCTATATTTAATATACAAATGTGTGTGTGTTTACGTATATATAAAATAAACAAAAAAATGACTATTTATAAAAAAAAAAGAGGAAAAGAAAAAGGAAAGAGGAAGTGATGGATCCCATCACCTTCAAGAATATTTCAAAAAGACGGTAAATGTAAAATGTCACAAACCCCCACTTTTCGAATAAGGTATTTTTTAAAATAAAAATACACTTGTGGGGGGATGTGGTCCCTACTCCTCTTTTGCAGATTCGAATTAGTAACAAGGGACTAAAGTAGGCTCACAATCTTGACCGAAAAAATGTGCCGACTTCGATCTTATAAAAAAATTACCCATCATTTGCACATCGATACGTACCTGCTACTGCGGAATTGGTGCACCTTAACGTTATAAGATTCCTTATACTTAATCAATATTTATTAATGACATTCCTTAGGTACTCTTCCAAAAATGGTTGGGCAACAGTGTCCTGCTTCAGGATATGGGAAGGTATTGGAGCATCTTCAATCTCGATTCTTAGTCCCTATTAAAACTCATCTGGTTAAGAGCTTAAGATTACTTTTGTCCTCCATTAATAGTCATAAAAAAATAAAAAAATTTCACTAAACAAACAAAAAACTGCAACTTAATCATGTAAATGCGTAAAAAAATTATGCAGTTTGAGCATGAAATCACTAACCCTCCTCCATGAAATCACTTCTAGTCATCAGAAACCACAGCCCCAATCTTCCCATCAGTTAAAGCTATTCCATCCTCATGGCCAGCAGTTTGCATTCCACGCAATCCCCTCAAAATCCTCTCATAGACCTCCAGCGGTCTCTCAATCTCAAAATTGGTAAAGGTCTCATATGAATTTCTTCTTTATTTAAAATTATTAAAAATAATATGAAATTTTTATAACTATTTTTTTTAAATGGGTTGGGTTTACAATATTTGAATTAGGGGTGTTTGTGGATCAGATGTTGCTGATTGAGCATTAATCCATATTTGATTCACGATTTTGTGGATTATAAATTTTCAATCCAATCAAATTCATACATTAGTAAAATTCAATTCAAATCCAACCCATACGTCTGCGAATCGGATGCGGATTTAACCCAATCCATATCCAACTTGCCATTTTGCAGATTAGTTTGCAGACTGAAAATTTTAATTATGTTCAATCAAGAAGCTAACTAAATAAAAAATTAATATACAAAAAATTTTACTACCGATCAAATTTAAAATTAAATAAATTAATTGTTTAAATAAAGATAGAAAATACAGCTAAAGTTTCAAAATATAACGCACCGAAAAAAAATCTCATTTGTTTAGATCAGTACATGAAAATTAACCGTCTAGGAAACTATATTTGTTTATTTAATTATTTTTTTATTTTATATATTATCATATAAGATATAATATAGTGTCAATGTAACTATATTTTAACTTATTTATTTACTAGTAAGTGCTAATGTCATATTTATAAGTTTTATTTTTAATTAAATAAATATTTTTTATTTTTTGCGAATTTGTAGATTTTTACAGATTTACAAAAGTAGATCCATATTCAATCCACTGATTGTGGATTATCAAATTTTCAATCAAATTCAATCCACCAATCCACATATAGGATTTCTACGAATTAGACGGATTGAGCGAATCAGATTAGATTATGAACACCCTTAATTTGAATGGTAGAAATATCATCATCCCTATCAAAATCTCACCTAACTTTTCATTTTTATCAATTTACCAAACTGGTAAAATAAATGGAATATGAACCTCTTTATAGTCATAAACCAACTGCTTTGATTACTATGAGGAGATTGTAACTTAATAGAGGTATATTTACAAAAATTATTGATTTGACTTAGTTATCTTTCGTCCATGTGATATATAGGTAAAGTATATACTGCATTAATCTTAAACAAAAATAATCTTGAAAGTCTAAACATGTACATTATCTTTAATGTTTTTCTCACAATGTAATTTCTATAAATATTTTATAATAATTTGGTAACAACTCTAAAGAATAACTCATTGTCCTAAGCAACTTTAAAAAATATTTTATTTCATCTTAAAACCTTTAACTTAACATAACATGTATTTTTTGCAATATACTGATAATTATTATTATGTAGAGGTATGTTTCTTAAAATGAGATTTAGAAAAACTATAACTTATTATAACTTGAAATTTATTCTTATTTATAACTAGACCAAATTAAGATTATGATTGTAATTTTTTTATGACTATATAAAGGTTATTTTTATAAAGAGTATCACTATAAGCAGGTTTTATAGTATTTAGCGGAGTTGTATAAGTGTATAGAAAGAATAATTTTGTCCTCTAAAATTAAAAAATCTAAAATAAATTTAATAAACATAGCAATTACAATATCAAATTTAATAAAAATAGAAAATTATTCTAAGAAACTAATTTGATCTTTTTTCATCTTTTTTTAGTATTGTTAACATTCATTGAAACTAAAACAGTAAAACTAATGTGATTTAAAGTGAAACAATGAAACAGTGAAATTGGAGAGTCAATAAGTTTAGTCTTTGGAGGGGTATACTTAGAGTTAAGTCTCTTTAAAGGCCCAACCAAATCCAATACAATGAAGGATTGCGATAATGTAATTATTCTTTCAGTTAGGCTATTGGCTCCACTTTAAAATCTCTTAAAACCCCCAATACATAATGCCAACAAATTCACTGTGGTTATTAATCTTCCTTTTAATCATTTCCAAATTTTCAAAAATTGTTGTACAAGGTGATTTTGTCAAAAATAATTTTTTAAAAAATTTATTAAATATCAAAATTAGCTTTTAATTTTTCTAAATCAATTTTAAACTACAAAACAATCTTAAACGGCCCCTTAGTCATATTTTCTTATTTGATACAAGACTAAAGGTCAATTTTAGGCTAAGCCAATTTTACATGTAGGCTTTAAGTATAAATTTTTTATAGTTACTAGGAAAATGAAATTGTCAAAGCTCTTTCACCAAAAAAGAAAGAAATAAATTAATATCCATCACGAAGGGAAAAAAAAAACTAATACACCCCGCCAAACTGAAAATAGTAGCAATGACGGATTTTAATAGAAGTCATATACTATTGGGTCGCTTAACTCAGTATTGTCTTAGACTTATACCGCTAGCTAGAGGGTGTATGTACAAATAATAATGTATTAGAGGCATTATACTAAAATGCTATGAATGAATATTGTATAGGCTAATGAGTGCATAAATTTGCGTAATTCACAAATCTTCATTAGTTAACTTTTGAATACGAATTAAATCTATAAGCCCCTATAAACATTATCCAAAAAAATGTTTGACTAACGAAAGCTTAAGCAAGTTTGTAAGAACCAAACACTATTAAGCAGTGGAGACAAATGGGACAATGGATGCTGAATAAGTGGTTAATATTCATATGATTTTTGTAGGGTCTCAAGAATTAATGATGCCCTGGTAAGGGAGGAATAAAGCATGATGATAGTAATCGATAGCATGTTTCGACACATGTCATGTGGCTAATTATTATCACGCGAGGAAGAAATTAAAACATATTCAATTTTCGCTTGTGAAGATTGAATTCAAGTGGGCTCTCACTTTAAGGTGAGTTTATTTATATTATATTGGCAGAGAAATAATCAGAGCTAGCTAATAGTTTTAAACTTTGATGCAAGTTTATTTGTCAGTTTAGGAGATTATTGTTTATAATATTTTTTATTATATAAATATTAAGATTTATTTATATTAATTTTGACATGGTATCGTTTAAATTTTAAATTTTTTTAAATATCGGAGGGATGTCAAACTCCCATATTAGGAGAAAGATTGTTTTCACTCAAGTTTTGGAATTTTAAAGTAAGAAATATAAATTAAACTCCTACAATATATTTATGGGGGCTCGAACCACTTCCTTCACACTTGTGAGAATGCAGACTAAGTGCATGAATTAATTATGCGATTATGATCCACACTTGGTTGATTTTAATACAATTCTTTGTTGTGCTTGGGTGCCAAAATTAAAGTAGCAAAAGCGGCATGAGAGTTGGAGAACAGTTGAATGCATACAATTCGACGGTGCTGCTTATTAATTGATGGTTGCACCCAAAAGAGAAATTATGCTATCCGGCCAACATCCCTCAATATAAAACGGCATAATTAGAATCTTAGTGGCCAACCATTCAAATCTCATAAAAATGATTATACACAAAAATGGGCCCGCTTCCTTGGCAATCAGCATAAAAACAATCATTGTATCATCCAATTAACAAAAACAAGAAAAATAGAAGAAAATTTAGAAAGAAAGATCCTAATAAATAACGATCACATCTGCCCTTACTTCTTCTTCTTTGTTTTTTCTTTTAAATAAAAAATCTAGTTGATAAATACCACTACCTAATAATAGTAAACAATCATTATATCACAGTACAATAAAACATTGTATGGCGCTACGAACTAGCCACTAGCAACTAGTTTAATAAGTCTGCATTTTACGTTTGTATCCAAACTTTCCACGGAGAGTAATTTGATTTTCATAATTATATTCCACTGATCACTTTGCCACGTTAATTACAGATTTAATTTTTTTTAAATAAAAACTATTATAAATTATATCTTAAAAAACCTCAAAGATTATAAGTAAAGTGGAAGAAAAAATCTTCCATTTTTATAAAAGAATTAAAGCAACTCAAAATTCATTTCTAAATCTTTGAGATATGATGAATTTTTCTGGGACAAATCTCCAAAAAAAAAATCATTATGATTTTATTAAATAAGTCTATAAACAAAATTGAATGCTCGGATCACATATTACACACATTTATTAATTAAACTCATATATTGAATAAGATTATTAACTTTAATTATAGAATGGATGTTAGTTAACCGATAAAATCAATTTTGTATTACATGTAACCTGATGAATCTAATAAATTCTTACAAAAGGGAGTCCCAACTGGTTTGGTTTATTATTATATTATTGAATATTTTAATATGGCTGAAGTTAGTTACTGTCTAAATCTATAATTTTTTAAGTGTATGTCGTCATATTAATGTGCAATAGAAGCGAATGAGCAATTAAAAAATCTTAGCATAAAATTATATTCTAACATACATGTAATCAAAATAAAACTATTATTTGATAATTCTACTTTGTATTTATTCAAGCTTTTTTCTATATTGAATTATGATGATCGTTAAAAGAAAAAAGTCAGAATATATTTATCCACATTGAGGATTGTTCAGGATAATGGATGGGATGAGATATCTAATGGGACGGGATTAGGATAAATTTTTATCCCAAAAAAAAATAAAAGGATGGGAATGAGACATTTTTTATCCCATTTGCGTATACAAGATGGGACGGAATTTCCCATTGCCAACCCTAATCTAGAGAAAAAAAAAAGTTAATAGAATGATTAAATTGTAACTCATAAATTCCCAATTAATAAAAGAAAATTAGTCAATTTACAAAAATAAAATTTTAAGTCCATATAATTTTCTCATGTGTGATTGCTCGAATTCGCAATTCCTTGTAAATGTAACTGTTATGTTTGGTCACCTAATTAAGTAATTATATAATGACTATCAATGTAACACTTCTTAATAAATTAGTTAATAATAGATAACTGAATCAACTAACATTAACGGTAGGAGCTGATTAACGTCAGTCATGCATATTCCCTCAAATTTTTATTCAACAATTCTAGAAATAATATTAATCGAAAAACAAAAAGAATAAATACGACACAATTTCCACCTTTTTACAAACGAAACCAAACATTCCCACAAATCAATTCATCATCATGAATTAATCAACACAAAAATAAAATCTTAATTATTCTCATCTCATCATATAATTGATCTCAGTGAATAAACGTGCTCACCACCTTTTTAATTTGATCAACGAACGAGGTATACGACACCGTTCCATCATTCCCCGCAAGCACCCTGTACTTGTCCTTCCTCGTAAAGTTTGTGCACTCAAAGCCTAAAGTAGCAGCCAAGATTCTTTGAACGTAATTTGCCACGTCATGTGGGCTCTTACCGGAGGAGCAAGTTGCTTCCACCGGCAACTGGTTCAAGAACGTCACCTCATAAACTGGCCTAGGGTTCATGAAGAAGAACATCGGGTCCAAGCCTTTCCAGCCTCTAGCCGTAGTTGCATGAAAAAACCCTACTCTGTAGTTCATGGCTACAGGCACTATCCGGTCAGTTAATTCAGCGAATAGGGCACTGAATCTTAACAAAAATGGTTCTCTACAAGTTGTGCCCTCGGGACAAACCACTAGGTCACCGTTTGATAGTTCTCTTTTGATTTTTTCGGCATCAACATCACGAATTCTAGTTAATCTAACGGTGGGGATTGGAGAGAGTATTTCTGATAATCTTGAAATGGAGTACGTGACAGCTGGGATTTTGCGCCCTAGTACGGTGGATAATACGACGGGGTCCATCAGTGTTCGGTGGGTACATACAAAGAGGACGCCGGTGCTGCTGCCGGAGACAGGTGGTGGGGGCTTTCCTTTTACAATGATCTTGCCTCCAAATATTCGGGACATGTAAGGTATTGCCCACATCGGTAAAATTAGGCCGACGACGATTCGGATTACCGCTAGTAAAATCCCTAATGGCATCCATAGGAGGATTAGGAGAGCCGTTGAAGGCGTTGGGCGCTTCACAAGACGGCCATCGTGGAAGATCACCGGCAACGGGCGGAGGACTTGGTGGTCATGATGATGCTTCAGGTTGGTGATAAATGGTGGATGCATTTGTTCCTGTCAATAAGTTCACACAAAAGTTAGTATTATGTACTTGAAAGACATCATGTTTTATATGCCAAAAACGAAACTATCAATTGTGATATAGTATAATATTAATTCACAATCTTAATAACATGTATCGTAGAACTGCGTCACATGTTGAACTGCATGCATTTTTTTTTTTTAAATGGTGTGCAATTGCATGCTAAATGTTGTAATATAATATGATGCGTATATGTTATCGCTTACCTTGCATAGAGATAAGAATGAAGAGTGAGAAGCTCTTCCTAAGCCTAACATAGGTTTTTTGTCAACAAATATTTTAGCCACTCGGCTAAAGATGGAAGCAAAGTCTCCTTGAACAAACCCAGTGGCGAATCCAAATCGGTTCACCAAAAGCTCGCTTCCAATAACTTCATCGGCACGCAAATGCTCCTTCACAAACCTCTCCACCAAAACCCTAGGCGTCTTCGTCACCACCACTCTCTTATCACACGAGCTAAATACTCTCCACGCCTCCATATCAATATCATCCATATAAAACTTGGGCAACACGGCCCTCGCCACCGATTCAATCTCAATCATCCTCAAACCCGCCGTCGCAACAAATATCATCATTTTAAGCCCCGCATCCCCAAACCCTAATGCATCCAGCAACCGAATCACCGGCCGCAATATCAACAATAACGCAAACCGAATCAAACCTGAAGCCTCAAATGCTACTAACATGAAGTAAGAGAAGGGATCAGGATCCTTCAATAGAGTCCCTTCGAACTCCGAAACTACTGATGATGATGTTTCCATTATCATTTCTATTGTTTCTTGATCTGGTTTCTTTTTTTTTTTTTGGAATTTTTTTTTTTGTGCGAGTACAAAATAATTACGAATCTTGCTTGTAATCAGCAGGTTTTAAGGTTATAAGGTTTTGAGGTTAGGGTTTGGATTGACTGATCTCTCATGAAAGAATGAGGCAGTTTATCAGTTTACAACTACCTGGTTATATAGAAATTTTTGGCTCTCTTGGTTGATGTATCAACAAAGAAAATAGGAATATACGCCACGTTAACATTACAAAGATTTGATTACTTAACTCCAACAACTTTTGTCTACTCGTATTTTGCAGCCCATTTGTAAATCTGTATTAGTGTCCACGTGTAAACCTTAATTAGGTTACTGACTTGCCACCGTATATACGTGATCTTATCATGATGTTATAACTAGCTATTCATATATACATACACATAAAAACATTTACAAATTTTATGACTAGCTAGGTTTATTTCCACGTTGTTGCGCGGGAAGCGTAGCTAGGTTTTTAAAAATGTTTTCCCATGTCAACGACCTTTTTTCTGTTATCTCCAATTTGGGGGTTCTCTTGTTTGATCACCATTTCATCTGGAATTTTAATCTAAGTTTATTGTGGTGACACTTGTACGGTCTCTCTCGTTCTGAATATTGCAGAGCGTCATATATATTAGCATGTTGAGTTTGAAAATTGATGTACGTGGGTTATATTAGTATTTTCTATTAAATCTTTTGCAATAATTTATAGAGAAAATGATCAAGTTGGATTAATGGTATAAAATAATGATTTGTTGGTATACATGAGGCATTTGATGATTGATGTCACATACATACGTGCTGGTTACTGTTGTTGTGTGTGAATAATGGATTCCTATTTTCTTCCTGGACAAGGGCATACATGTCATTGCCGGCTGTTACGTTTTTGACTTGTCTGTGTTAGCTTTAAATAAATGAGATGGCTAAGTCAGAAAAGTAAAAACTTCCTCGTTACTAAAATCACCATATATAAATGAGTATTTATACGAAATTACTGGCTAAACGAAGAAAAAATTCTTAAGGTAAATCTAGAAACAAAGAAAATTGGTTGAAATTGAGAACCAATGTTGTGAAAAGATAAGATTAATTACGCAAGTAAAATTGTCATTGTGAGCATAGTTTAGTTGGCTGTTAATGTGCTTTTTACGCTTGTGATCACCTGAATTAAAAATAAAAACGTAAAGTTGTTTATGTTAGATTTTACATGACCCCATTACTACATATAGTTCATTTAGTGCAAATATCTGCATATTTAAAATAAATATTTATGCCCAATAAGATCTAGTTTAATTGTGTAATACAATTTTAGATAATAGTACATTACTTTATAGCCTTCACATATTTTTAAAATATATAGACAATCACAATTGGGAGTTGGTACAAGCATATGATTTAATAAGGAATATAGAGAAATTGACATTTGGTTTCAAATTTATGAGTCATTGTCGCTTGTTATGTCTCTTGTCAACTTTAACTAGTGGTGGTGAAGGGCCGGCCATTAATTAATGGGAAATTTGTAACCTGCCCCCAAATAAATTGATATTTTGCATCCCGCACCCAATAAAAATGACGTGTTGCACCACGCCCCCAATTCCGTTATTTTTTCAGTTAAGTTTAACGGTGGAGGGGTAAAATTGAAAATTCATCTCTTAAATTAATTTTAATGGGAATTTTTTTTATTACATTTGAAATAAATCATGTACAATTGATTATAATGTACATGTAACAATAAATTTTTTTATTGCAATTGAAATATAAACCTTAAAAAAAAATTAAATGAGCTTAAAATTTTATTTTTTTTTCATGTAGAAGGGTACTTTCGTCATTTAATTAAAAATTTAACGGAACCGTTAGAAATAACTGAAAAATTAACGGAATTGGGGGCGCGATGCAACAAGTCAAATTTTGTGGGTGCGGGATGCAAAATGTCAATTTATTTGGGGGCAGGTTACAAATTTCCCTTAATTAATTGTTCGTAACCTGGAGGTCCACTTCGAAACAAGGTCAATCACGCGGGAGTTAAAAGACAACCCTTTTTTTTAAATACTCATTATACATGGTATTGTCATATTATACGTATATTTATAACTACTATTAAAATAAGCACTACAATAATATTTTATAATCAGATAAATAACTAAAACTTATATTATTACATTAATTCTATAAAATCTATACTCAGAACCTCACAAACGAGAGATATATCTATTTCACTAATATTTTGTAAGGAAGAAAAATTTATAAATTAAGTTTATAAAATTTTTTATTTAATTGAGGGAAGTTAAACTTGTGGAGACTCGAACCACTATTTTCATAATCTTACTTAACTTTAAGAGTAGTGGTTTATTACTGTATTAAAGCGTAAATCGTTAGTTAAAAAACAACCTTAAAAAAAAAAGCCTAATGACATTTATGATTCCACCCAAAGCATCATCTTTTTCTTTTAATGACATGTTCAATGGAATCGTACGTGTCATTTGGCTTATAAACATTTAGGCCACATGAAATGGGGCTTAATTTTTGTCTTTTCAAATTCATATATTACAATCTACGGATATAAAAAGTCAGGGGTTTCTTTTACCGATGCAAATGACGATTATAACTAATCTGGAGCTCTATCAGGTATAGTTCAAAATCTATGATTTTTACCTGCGCATAACCCATGATTTGAGTGGTGACATACTAAATATCTCGTCCAATAAAAATTTTCAAATTCAGCGGGGCAAGCAACGTACGATTTCACTTTTGCAATTTTAGCAACCGGCCTCAAATAACTTGTAAGCCACCACTACAAATAATTCAAAGTAGTTCCATAAATTATTGCCAGCGGGTAGGCCAGTTTAATTATCTCAACATGCAAAATCAAGGCTGCAATTTGGCTATCATAATGAGAAGCTTGCAAGAAGAGAAATACAAAGTTGGTTTGAAACTTGGCCTTGATACGGTGGTTGCTCAACTTCTTTTCTTGATCTCCCCCTTTTGGTAAAAGTAATCAATATTTTCGGCTGATTCCTGTGTGCGTGTGTGTGTGTTTCTTTTTCCCCCCTTTAATCTTCTCCAAGTTAGGTGAGGTTGGTTTGAAGATTTATCCACTGAAAATGTATTACAGACGTGAAGAATTTGCTTATACCAAGAAATGGATAAGAAATATTGTGACCCAAATGAAGCTTTTAAGCTAGGGTTCTGTTACTTGTGTTCAATTAAACCAAAACATGAGTACACTAGGGAAAATGACTTGATTTTATCAACCGAATAGCTGGTTACTAATCTGCTTGCGTAAGAGATCAATAATTCTCACCCCAGACATGACTTGTGCCTCGTGCACAGATGAGGGAAATGATTAAATTCTGTCAACTGGATAGCTGGCTTTCTAATCTTCTGTCTGCGTGAAGAGATTAATAATATTTCTTGCGCCTTGTGGGTAGATTACTACGAACCCTTCTCTGCATTTTACAATTATGGGTGGTTGCTGCTTTGGTTGAGTATATGCATTCTATAATCGCCCTTCAATATAATTTTTTTTTTTATATCGATCGTAGTTCTCGATATTTACAATCGACATCGACGACTCTCCTGATAATCCTATCAGAAAGTCCGAATGTCAATCCTTCACTTAAAGGGAGATATATCCTCACTATTAATACCGGAGAAAGATCAATTCTATCTCAATGTGGGGAACCAATTTAATCCCTATTATATAGTGAGAGAGTAAAGAGTGATTGAACCCACGACTGGGCTCGCCAGGCGCATTATGGGCTCCATGGCACCCCGGCTACAGATATCGGCCCAAAAAGGTTGATTTTGATGTTTCAACAAAAATCCAAACCCAGGCCTTTGCCATGACCCATCCATGATCCATCATATATAAAAGGAAGCAGTACTAGAGTCATCCTTTCTCAGTCCAAAGCCGAATAAAGCCCAAATGTGAGGGCAAGATGCTTTTGTCATTACTTTTTACACAACAAAAAGCTGACTTAGTAGCTATTGTTAATATTATTCATACGGTAATGTCAGCCTTGCCTCTATTTATTTATTTATTATTATTATTACTTTTTGAGAGTATACTTGCCTATATATATATATATTTTTTATTAAATGAAATTTATTCTTTCAACAATGCAATTCGTATGTTAGAATGGATTCCCCAATGATATTTCTGGATCGAGGAATAGTGTGTGGGAATTGGTTATATGTCGATTTTTATGAGCGGATTTTAGCCTCTCTTAGGATCTTTCATCGCGTTTAGAAAGGGAGAAAATACGCTTGTTTCATCCTTGCCTATATTTTGGTATTTAGTTGCTCAGGATAAGGATGATTTTGCAGACATGTGCCTCCCCAATTAATAGTTTATTACTTTTTGTTTTTTTTGCTCACATGATGTGTCTCTGCGCATTTTCGCTATTATTAAAACCATGAAACCTAACCCTAAATTCCAACAAATATAAAATAAAATTACTACGTTATTCCCTTATGAATTATCTTCATTATGGCTCTCGTATTCATGGTGGCCTCAATAATTTTACTAATTTTATGTTATAACCAACTAAAAATTATGGTTTTTATGTGATAGCCCCCCTTTGAACTTAAATCGATCAAATCTTAGCTTCTCTTTTTAGAATAAAATCAATCAAAACTCTGTAAATTAACTTTGTAATGCCGCTAATCGATCGAACAAATAAGTCCATAAAAGATACAAAGATTAATTTGAATGGAAAATCAACCCCCACTAATATGTGCGTAATCCATGAAACTGGCACTGATTTATTGTCCGAGTCCCTCCCTCCAATTCCATGACTTCAGTGCTTAATTAATATTAAAACCTACGACATTAAATGCCTTGAAACTTGAACTGATCAATCATGATATTATTATCAATTACCATTTAATAATCAGAACGAGACAGTTAAAAAAATTTGAGTAAAATTTAATCCCGTGCCTGGTAGAGATAATTTACACCATGCCTACTTAAATACGAAAAAATTAAATGAGCTTTTGCTGTTACACATGGGGATGCCTCATCATTTTTGGTCTCCAAAATTCCACACGTCGCAAATGTTTCGGTCTGATTTTGCAAAACATTTGCCAAAGCAAAAAGCAAGAGCATTCCCAAGAGAAACCAGCGGCCCCCAACAGCCCCATTACAGTTTACAAATAAAGAAGAGATATTAGTAACATTCAACAAACACTTGGTGCCCAAGTTGCAGAGAATCCAGTACGTAGTTGCAGTTCCCTCCGGCTTCTATGGATGGATATTTTATTTTATATATTCACGAATAAAAATGGAATCATTCAATGCACGTACTGTGATGAAATAAGCATTTTCATTGTGTTTTTTAATTTTTGTTTATATTTAACTGAACTTGTATTATCGATCATCTTGGGGTTTGTGTTTTCTTCATGGACTGGACCACTTCTTGGTCTTAACGTCTTACGTGTATAATAATATATCGGCTTTTGCTTGTTTACATTATTTAAAAGGGAAAGAGTCAAGCCACTCGGCCAATATTGCAGACGGTTCATCAAGTTGTGCAAGGTTTTCATTTTTCTTTTAATTATTTTATCCGTTGCGCCTCACAGATTTAAAGAGATTCTAAAACTATAATTACGGCATCTAAATACATCACTAATAAATATTCCAGTTAATTTTACCCTTCTCGTCTATTTGGTATATATTTTCAAAGAGAATTCATTTAAGTAGAGTTTTATTAGTACAAGTTTTATTAAGTATGTTAGAAAATAAAACAAATAAGATTATCACACAAGTAAAAGGTAATTTAATATTTTTTAAAAAATTCAACCTTTATTTTTAGAAGTATCAAAATTTAAATTTTTATTATTAGAAGTAAAATAATTTATTTAATCTTTAAAAACTCTACTAAAATACGTCTAAAAAAAAAAAGTTTGAAAAGAACTTATGAAATTAAATAAACACTCATTGTCATTAGATAAACTGATAAACCATATTAAATAAGCATTTATGTTAGTTGAGCTCTTGAATTTTTTTTACAAAAGATACTTTAATCCTCAAATTAGTGTTTGGTTAAAATACAGTGAGACAAAATGATGGAAAAAATTGAGAGAATATTCACAATAAGTAGTTTAGGTGTTAAATAATCTATTACTTTTTTGCAAAAACCTGAGCCTCGTACTTAATACAACTACTGTTGTAAAGGGTACTTTTAAATGAGTCGTTTGTTTGTTGTAAATGTACAAATATTATCAAGTATTATACAAACATTGTTTTGAAATTATCCTACTGCACATAATATTTGTAATGTGAAGTAAGATAATTTCAAAACGATGTTTTTATAATATTCGATAACCATAGCCTAACTCGTTAGTTAAAGTCCAATTTAGAAGTATTGTAATTTTTAAAATAATTATTGTTTAAAATCTAATTTATTAGTGTTGTAATTTTTAAAATAATTATTGTTAACTATGTTGTATGAATAATCAGTTAAACGTTTTGTAAAATTTTATTTTTTAAAAATACAACGAGTTTTACAAGTAGTTATAGGTGTTTAGAAAATTTTAGTATTAACTGTCGTAAGACTGAAAATGACTGAATTAGATATAATGTTGAATAAAATTTATTTACATATTTATAAACATGTATATATAATATTTTTTTATTGTCTATATATAATAATTGATAAATAAAATAATATTTTATATTAATATTTTTTTATTTTATTGTTTCAATATAACTGGAAATAATAATAATATCTTTAAAGTTAATAATTTTATTTCCTAACTAATAAAGATAGTTTTGTATTTTTATAACATATATAAGGATTTATATAAAATTATATTAAATATAAAGTTAATTATCAAAATTAGATTTTAAGAAGCTACTCATTCCCTTCTTTTTAAACTACATTTTAGGATGAGATGATTTTGACCAAAATAATTTCTTGATAAATTTACTAAAAGTGTTTTAAGTTTTTAAAATTATTTTTAAATCTTCTAAAAGAAATCTCAACCGGCCCGAAGACAACCTAATGCAACACAAACATTTTCAAACTTTTATAAATTTTGTGTCATGTATCTACTGTTGATAATATCTATAATAAAAATTAAAAAAACAATAAATAAGGCAAATATCTATTTTTCACTTTTTTTGAAAAAGGCCAAATATCTTTGATATTGTCCTATTTCGGACGAGAGCATCTCAATCTCAATCTCAATCTTCGATTCCCATTCGGCTCTCAAATACACATATACCACGCGCCGTCAAAAAGCGTGAACAAGAGTTGCCCCTGTTAGTGCGCCACGTCTGCCAGTTTCATCGGTCAAGTGCAAACGAGAAGCGTCTGCATGGTGGTATCTTTATCTTCTCGATTTCTAGGCAATGACGTGGCAATGAAACAAAAGATTTCGTTCCTTTAGTTTTATGTACTTTTAGTTCCAGACGATACGCTCTCCTCATACGGCTTCAGTTTCTTCTTCTTACACTGTTTGACTGCGGAGAGGATTTGCGTTGGCTTTTTTTTTTATTATTAATATGAGATTTTTGTTCAGGGAGCACAACTTATATTATATGAGATTATAATTAATATTTATAAATTAAAATATTATTAAAATTAATTTATATCCATTCTTATGAAATAAGTCCAGATTTTTACTCTCTCTAATATTCGAAAGATGTCTACTCTACTCATATTTCGAAAGGGAGAAAACTATATTTACTCAAATTGAGGAAGAAAATTAAACTCTCAAAATATATTGTGAGAGTTCAAACTCATGACCTCACAATTATAAAGTTATGAGTTCTCACCACTAAGCTAAAGCTCAATGACTGGATTTATGTTGGCTTAGTTGTTCATGATGAATTTCAACAGCGAAAATGAAAATAAAAATAAAAATGGACAATATAGTGTTATTTTGAATTTATTTAGGAAATAAAATAACATTGTATACTCACACACTGTTGCTACAGTCACTCTCAACGAATCATGAAAACATTGAAAATATTAATACATATAATATGAAAACTGACATAATTTTAAAATTAAAAATTTGTTGGATACTAGAAAATATATCAATTTTAAGAATTTTAAAATATGCATCCCACAAGAAATTAATAAGGAATACAATAATATACGGTGAGCTAAGTATGCAAAAATTTCTTATAATAAGAATTAAATACTCGTTTTAATTTTAACAAATTTTTAATTTTTTTTGGACGCATAACTCGCACTCTAATAACATTCTACTTTTAAAAAAATTTCTCTAGATATGGGAGTAAAAGAAAGAAAAAGAACAACGCAAATGAGAAAAAGGCAGTTTAATGAATCTTTATAGAAATTTTATCATGAGTGACTACTGAATTTTTTTTTTTTAGAATATAAATTTGTTTTTCAACTTATATAAATGTTTGGTTGAATTTGACCAAAATCTTAGACATATAATTGTCAATAAAGTCGTGAAAATAATATGACACGTTGCCGTTAGGTTTCTATTGGAACTTTAATCATAAAAAAATATGATAAAAGAAAATCAACCATTATTGTCGTATTATCATTTATCAACATTTGTTAATAGGCTGAAATATTCTGAAAAGTCTCAACATGTTTTATTTACGAAAAAGTAATCATGATTTATTATTAGTATATTTTGAGTGTACCCATTTAATAAAACTTTATTGCATGTCTATAAACTTGATAATTGATAAAAATTATTATAACTAGATTATGTTGCACTCAAAATGCTCTTGTACACGATAAATTCAGTGTTTAATTCACTTTGATAAAAATAAAGAATAATGAACAAGAAAACCTAAATTGATCAGAACTAAAATTTGCCACATGAGTCATGTCTCTTTATTTATGAAAATGACAATTACTTATAGGGTTTTAAAATTAAGGTCTACTATATTTAAAACCGAACCGAAAAATAATGTCACTATAAAATTAAAATGTGCTTAGATCATCATATCCAAATTACCTCGTAAGTATTGTTTCATATAAAAAATTCTTCAACTGTAATTTAGCATTTAATCTCACAAATATAAAACCCTAGAGACCGCTCTTGTAAGAACAAATCCATTCAGAATCAATCTTAGCCGTCATTTTCTTCATCAACGGTCCAGATCACTCCACCTCTCAGCTTATTACTGCCCATTCTATTCTTCACTCCACTCTCTGTCTCTCTCTCAACAATGGCCAAAGCCTCCATCATTACAAAATTCTCACCTCATCCCACAATCAAAGCTTAGTTTTTTTCTATTGGGTTCTTCAAAGTCTCCATTTTTAGCCGTTTTGTTCATGGATTGTTGGTTTTGATCGTAAAATTCATCTTTTTGAGCTTAAACAAAAAACCCCAGTTTCTGTTTATCAATTTTCCGTTCAAAGTTTCAATCTTTAATGTGTAAATGATCATTGATATTGTTGGACTTCTTCAAAGATGATGCCTGATATATCAATACGATCATCCATGTATAAGAGTCCTGACTATGTTGAAGATTTAGGCAAGCTGATTCGTGAACAAAAGCAGCAGCAGCATCTACAAGAAGCAACACAAGTTAATAGTACTAGTGCTTCTGATCTTGAAAAGGAGCTGAATATTTATAGAAGTGGGTCAGCCCCGCCAACTGTTGAAGGTTCTTTGAGCTCAATAGATGGTTTGTTCAAGAAAATAAGCGATAACAAAGGTGGGTTTTTGAGTGAAGAGGAGTTAAGGGCTGATCCTGCCTATGTCAATTATTATTACTCTAATGTGAACCTGAATCCTAGACTGCCTCCTCCTTTGTTGTCAAAGGAGGATTGGAGGTTTACGCAAAGATTGCGTGGAGGGGGAGAAGTTGGAGGGATTGGTGATAGGAGGAAGGGGAATGGGTCGCTTTTCGCCGTGCAACCAGGTTTTGGAGGGAAGGAGGAGGAGAATAACGGCGGCAGCGGTGGAGGAGGAGAATGGGGAGGTGATGGGTTGATAGGGTTGCCGGGGTTGGGATTAGGGAGTAGGCAGAAGAGCATTGCAGAGATTATTCAGGTGAAAATTTGGTGACGGTTGTTGGTTTCTGGTTTTCATTTGGTTTAGCTTTTGGTGAATAAATGTTGTTTTAGTTTGATTTTGGATTGTAAATTATGTTATTGTTTGGTTCATGAGTTGGTTTTTAAATTGTATGGTGCTGCTCGGTGATAGTGTGATGTTTAGTTGATGGGATAAAGTTGATCAATTGGAGATGGAATACTTGTATTTCATGCTAATTGTAATTAGATTATTCCTTTCAGATCATCTGATTTGTACTGTGTCTCAATGTTTTGCAGCATGATGGTTTACTTTTGGCGAACAAGGAATTATATTTAAACTTATAAGATTACATTTTGATCTTTAGACAATATGGCTTGGATTATTAGATGCATGTGTTTACATTTCCTTGTATAGAATGCTGATGTTCAATGTCATATACTGTTTTCACTTGGTTATTTAACTGCTTTTGCATTACTGTTGACAATAACCATCTGAGTGCTCTATCCAGAAAAGAAAGCGAGAGAATAAGGAAGAAAATTAATAAACGAAAAGAAATTGAGGAAGAAAAATAATAAAAGAAAAGAAATTGACTGTATTGTTGAAGGATAGTAATAGTAAATTACTTGCATTGGCACTTGGTTTTTCCATTCTGCTAGTGGAGTTAATTTGTCTGCTTTTACATTTGTGCATGTTCATTTAATATCTGTATGATGCTGGTTTGCCTCCTCTCTAGCTGGCTGCTTTCAAATCATTGGTTCACTAATTGAATCCTGTTGCACAACAGTGTGCAAAGATGTGTCTGTCGTTATCTGTAATAAACAAATGAATTAAGGACATAAAACCATAATCTTTCACCTTTGTGTCCATTTGGTGCAAAGTGGTTGGTGTCAATGGGTGGCTGACAAGGAGCGGAGTTGCTTGCCACGATGCCTGGACATTTTTGAAAATTTTATTTTATTTGTTTGTTATATCGATTGCTGATAAGGATTGATTATCTTTGTTGGTTCCTTCTAGGGGATGCATGTTTATTGCTTAGTGTTCACACGTAACACTAGACTTCTCTTATGTCCTACTTGTGGATGGTCATCATATATGCATGCATGCATGCATAGATTTATATACTCATGTATTTGGAATTTTTCACTAGGTAAATGTGGTTGCAACTCTGAGAAAATGATGTGTTTCAATGGTTTAAAAACTATGTGGTTGCAACTCGTGGAAAATGATGTGTTTTAAATGGTTTAAAAACTATATATGAGCATATTCTTTGATAACTGTCCGCTTCTTTATTCAACATATTGCAGATATAATTTTGTCAATTCTATCATTTTTTTAAAAGATGTGATTCTCTAGTAATTACTTCTTTAGTTTGTTTAATCCTATTTCATGATCTTTTTTATTTTACCTTTTTCGGATAACACACTTAGTACTAGTTGGATCAAATTGGTTGTGTGCAAAATATGTGCTTTATTTACTCCCCTTACTGACAAGCCTCTCTTTCTCTAACATGCCATGTGCTTTATAATTTCCTTTTGTAATGCAGGATGATATGAGTCATGGAGTGCCTGTCTCAAGGCATCCTTCTCGTCCCCCAAGCCGCAATGCATTTGAGGATGCTATTGAGAGTTCTGAAACCCAGTTTGCTCATCTGCATCATGATTTATCATCCATTGATGGTTTGGGTTCAAGTGCAAGTAAACAGGGCATGCCATCAGCTCAAAGTGTTGGGACATCGGCTTCTCATTCATATGCCTCTGCTGTGGGTGCCTCCTTGTCAAGAAGCACTACTCCGGATCCTCAACTTATGGCTAGAGCTCCTAGTCCACGCATTCCAACTGCTGGACTTGGGAGGGCTAGCTCTATGGATAAAAGAAGTGTTAGTGGCCCACTACCCTTGAATGGTGTCTCACCTAGTTTGAAAGACTCTGCAGAGATAGTAGCAGCTTTGTCTGGCTTGAATCTGTCGACAGATGGCATGGCAGATCAAGAGAACAATTTAAGGTCACAAAATCAACATGAAATTGATGATCGCCACAGTCTCTTCAATTTGCAAGGTGACTCCAGACATATGAAACAACATCCCTTCTTGGGTAGGTCGGAATCTGGACATCTTCTTATGCATTCTGCTTCGCATTCAACTAAGGGGTCTTATCCAAATATGGGTAAAAGTGGGGTAGGCATTGATATGAACAATGCTTCTTTGATGGCTGATGGGCATAAATCGGCTTTGTCATCATCAAACTCTTACCTAAAAGGACCCTCTACCCCAACTCTTAATGGTGGAGGAAGTTCACCTTCTCACCATCAAGTTATGGGCAACATGAATTCTGCATTTTCAAACTTTAGCTTAAATGGGTATTCTATGAATCCTTCATCGCCATCTATGATGGGAAGCCCAATTGGCAGTGGTAATTTGCCACCTTTATATGAAAATGCCGCTGCTGCTTCTGCAATGGCAGGAAATGGCTTGGACTCTAGAACATTGGTGAGTTTGGGTTTAGGACCAAATGTAATGGCAGCGGCAGCAGAATTGCAGAATATGAATAGGTTGGGGAATCACACTGCTGGGAGTGCTCTTCAGGTACCCCTGATGGACCCGCTGTATCTTCAGTACTTAAGATCAAATGAATATGCTGCGGCACAGGTTGCATCCCTCAATGATCCTGCAATGGACATTGGTAATTCATACATGGATTTACTTGGACTCCAGAAAGCATACTTAGGGGCATTGCTGTCACCTCAAAAATCACAATATGGTGTACCTTACCTTAATAAATCCGGTAGCTTGAACAATAATCTCTACGGAAATCCAGCATTTGGCCTTGGCATGTCGTATCCTGGGGGTCCTCTTCTTCCAAACTCTCCTGTAGGATCTGGTAGTCCAGTCAGGCATGTTGATCGCAATATGCGCTTTCCTTCAGGGATGAGGAATCTGTCTGGTGGTGTCATGGGACCGTGGCACTCAGAAGCTGGAGGTAGCTTGGATGAAAGTTTTGCATCCTCCTTACTGGATGAGTTTAAAAGCAACAAAACTAAGTGTTTTGAGTTGTCTGAAATTGCGGGTCATGTTGTTGAGTTCAGGTATATATTTGCTGATTAAACTTTTAGTCCTCTTATGCTGGTTTCCAGAAGTTTAATACCTTCATTTATTACCATCTGTTGACAGTGCTGATCAGTATGGAAGCCGATTTATTCAACAAAAGCTTGAAACTGCCACAACTGAGGAGAAAAACATGGTTTTCCAAGAGATAATGCCCCAAGCTCTTTCATTGATGACTGATGTGTTTGGCAACTATGTGATCCAGAAGGTACTTCTAATTTAAAAACCATTGTGATTATGGAGCTTCTATTAAAATTATTTGTTTATTTATTCAGTAAAAAATACCGTAATCTGTTATATTTCTGCACATTCAATTATGTTTCAAGGTATTGTCTAAGAATTTTGTGTTTTGACTCTTCATCGTTATTTTGATACCTTACCTCAGTTTTTTGAGCATGGAACCGCATCCCAAATCAGAGAACTTGCTGACCAATTAACTGGGCATGTGCTGACCCTTAGCCTGCAGATGTATGGCTGTCGAGTGATCCAGAAGGTTTGCTTTATTTTATTGAGTCGATCCAACTTTTGACACTTATAGTGATATAAAACTTTGCGTCATAACTTAATTTTCTGCATTTAATGTGCTTTAATCTGGTCATTCAGGCAATAGAAGTTGTTGAACTGGACCAGCAGACTCAAATGGTTAAAGAGCTTGACGGTCATATCATGCGTTGTGTACGTGATCAGAATGGGAACCATGTTATCCAGAAGTGTATTGAATGTGTACCTGAAGATGCAATCCAGTTCATTGTTTTGACATTTTATGATCAAGTTGTGAACCTGTCAACTCATCCTTATGGTTGTCGTGTCATACAGGTGTGGAAACTAATTTTATATTTCATACATTTATGTATTTTGTTTCAAAGTATGAGCTAGGAGGATCATTCTAACACTTGTAATACTAAAATAGTATAACTTTAATCTGGCAGAGAGTTCTGGAGCATTGCCATGATGATAAAACCCAATCTATAATGATGGGTGAGATTTTGCAGTCAGTTTGCATGTTGGCACAAGACCAGTATGGGAATTATGTTGTACAGGTTTGTTTTGGTCCTTGGTAGGTTTTTAAACCTTAAGGCGTGACTGTTTTGTTTGGTGTTTGATATTGTTGACAAGGTGTTTTTGCTTGGCCGTGTATTATTTGTATTGAGTATAAGCTTTCTTGAGATGCAAAAATATTTTGCCTATGGTCAATTTAATCTTCGAACACATTGCGATGCCTTTCAGCTTTCGGATTGTTCAGTTTATTAGTGGCTGGAAGGCATTCCAATAGTGGTTCTTAGATTTGGATCAAGGAAACAAATGATCCTGCTTTTGGATTTTGCTAGAGTAGGCAATTTGTATAAGTTTAGTTCACTTGCAATAGGATTTTTTTGGTTTGAACTTTTTCCATATATATCATGATATTTCAATTTAATTAATTTCTTTGATCTGTCATGCGAGTCCTTCTTCCTAAGTGGCAATTTGGCATGCAAAGTATTCAAGAATAGTATATTTTTCTGTCTCCATTCTCCTCTCCTCCCCATCTTATTTTTTTGAACTTAAATGGTTACCTGACTTCTAATTGCTTGTGCAAAATGTTGCAGCATGTACTAGAACATGGAAAACCTCATGAACGCTCGGCCATAATTAAGAAATTAACTGGGCAGATAGTTCAGATGAGCCAGCAGAAGTTTGCCTCCAATGTTATAGAGAAGTGTCTATCTTTTGGAAGTCCTGCAGAACGCCAGGCCCTGGTGAATGAGATGCTTGGTTCCATTGAGGAAAACGAGCCTCTTCAGGTTTGCCCATGAACTATTTGCTCTCCATGCATTTACCAAATCAAAAGAATTTTTAAACTATGAATATCCTCTTACATTGGATGCCTGGAAAGTGAGTGGGTTCTTAAGGCAGCGATAACATATCACTAGAGGGTATTCTTCTAACCGTGAAATGGTTTTTTGCATAATAATTAACAAAAAAAAATCATGCAGTGGGAAATGTTAGAAAATTGCTACAGCATGATGAAAATGGTAACTCGTTATTGGAATCATTCTTCACAATTTGTAAGTACCATCCTAAGGTTTACTTGCTTTATGGATTCACCTGTTTGCATATTCCATATTTATTTGCTTGCTTATGCTTTTAGCTGGTTATTGCTTGGTTTTGCTGGCTATATTAATTGTTTTGTCCACATTTTGATATTTGTTCATCCTGCTTTATTTAGGTGATGATGAAAGATCAATTTGCAAATTATGTTGTACAGAAGGTGCTGGAAACTTGTGATGACCAGCAACTTGAATTGATTCTCAATCGAATTAAGGTTCACTTGAATGCTCTGAAGAAATATACTTATGGGAAGCACATAGTTGCACGTGTAGAGAAACTTGTCGCAGCCGGGGGTATTTATCTTCTCTTCCTTTATAACTTTTTTTCTTCCTTTGCCACCTTGGGCATGCAGAATGCCTGGTTTTTCCCATTTTAACTGAAGATCATTGTTTGGAAATTGATTTACAAGACGTTTGCTCTTTAACAATTAATTTTATTGCATTCAAGGAGTGTGCTTCATTCATTCGGTGAGTGAAAGTCGTACTTGCAGGTTGAATAATAATAGTAACTCTTTTTATACTATAAAACAGGTTTAGAAATACGCGTGGCCCGGCTTTGTTATCTTTTCACGCACACTTGTCTAATGAATGCACAAATTGTTAAATCTAAAAATTCTCTGGGTTCAGTAGCAGAGAATAACACTATGTTTATTGTTTTTACCTATGTCTGATAAATCCTTTCCAATCTTAGCACAGATGTGGGCATATGGAACTAACATGAGAAAATGTGATAATACTAGTGTTGTGCCTTTACTTGGATATTATATGAGAACTTTCTAATGATGTGCTTAATCTTCTTGCAGAGAGGAGGATAAGCATTATGACTCCACATCCCGCATAGATGGCATAGGAAAGGAAGTTAATGTACAGCTAACTGAGGATAGTATGAATGCCTCTCTCTTTCTTCTTTCCTTTCTATGTCTGGTACTGGCTCTGTCTATTTTTTTGGATAGATTAGAGCTGATTGGAAATAAAATTGTTGCTTGTACTTAAAGCTGTACATTTGTTAGTTTGAGGATATACCTAGAATCAGGCTAGCTGAGGCTCAGATGGTGAACACACTGATGCCCTGAAGAGTTAAATTTTACTGTACAAGTTTTAAGGGTGTAAAAAGGGAGGAGGTAACGCATTGTGATTGTGACTGTACAAATGTTATCAGGCAGTGCGAGCTTGTGGAATTTTCCTAATGTATGGATTGTTTTCTTTGTTTAAATAACTTATTCCTCATATCATCGCCAAGCCTCATCCTATAGAATTATGTATTAATTTCTGTTCGTTCCATTATATACTTGTTCTTTAGCACATGATATGGCATCGATCTGATAAACCAGTACCTTAACTATGGTATATCAAACATCACAAACCAAACTAAAGTTTTTCATTAATTATTAAGCCAATACATGATTAGTTTTATGCAACACATGCTGAGTTTTATTCAGTCATCGATATGGTTTAGAAACTGTAACTATGCTGGCAATTATTCGCCTTACAGCTTCAGAATTTCGGTGTGAGCTTTGTTTTCCATTTTCCTATCTGAATAATGGCTAAGAAAATCAATAAACGTAATGTTTTTGTATTCATCGTTCACCATTGATTCCACTGGAACGATTTGTACTTTATGTGGAAGCACAGCGGTTGCCACTGACATTCTAGCCTCCTCCTCATTTGTTACAGCTCTCTGTTCAATGCTTCGGTGCACTGAATTACTCCAAATCTGGAGAACCCGACAAATTTATAATGTCAATGTCGCATTAAGAAAATTCTACTCGCCTATAACCTATTTGAAGTCAATCTTTTGGTTATTGAACACCTCAGCGTCATCGCCGATGTTTACAAGAAGTGTATGTGGAATTGGTTTTGCGGGAATTCATTTATCTTTATGCTTAATTTGTAGAGCAGTGATCTCATTCGGAATACGAGATCACACTAGTCGAGCTTTTGTTGCTCTGAGACCACATAGCCTTGCCTCTCTCTGTAGACTGTAGCTGCCACTCGCATACTTCATCTTTTCATCCAAATGAAGTTCAAAAAATGCTGCTACTGCTGCCTTCATATCACTTGGTACCGTTTCTGCTATCCCTTTATTTGTTATCGGGGCAAAAAAAAAAAAAAGCATTCTGGGTTACAGTTTATATACATTTTCATTTGGTTGAATATTGTACCTGAAAGAAGCCCCATTCCTTGCAAGCACGGTTAGTTTTCTTTGCTCATCTTCATCTCCACAGGCCAGTGAGAAGTCCATGACTGGTAGCTTCAATGAAGCTGGATAGAACTCAGCATCAAGTGGCCTGTCCTTTTGATCTTGTATGCATCTTTCAGACACAGACTGAGGGTCATTTCACAGAGTCTCCTGACCACTTGGCACAGGTAAAGATTCCCCAGCCCAAACCTCCATCTTTTTCAACACATTCGTTCTCAACTTTTGGATCCATTTTTGTTTTTCGTATACAACAACATGTCAAGTCTTAAGTCGATAAGCAGACTGCTTCTGTAAAGTCAAATGTCTAGTACAGGGCAGTCAAAGTGTGGTGAAATCATTCATATAAGTCACGAGAAAAGTGATTGATGCATGACAACATTCTGATGGTTTAATTTATATTTCTTTCTTTTGAGTCCCAGAGCTTGAGTGAAGTCAGTCTTTCTCCCAATATGAGAGTTTGACATCCCTAGAATATTTGAGAGGGCTTAAAATCTAAGCGGTTTAAAATCTGAGCGGTGCCATATCAGAATTGATATAAATGGGTCTCAATATTTATATGATTGTAAATATCATGAGCAATAGTCTCCTAAAAAAAAATGTCTAGTAGTCTATAGGGGTGGGCAAAATCGGGTTCGGGTCAACCCGATCGGGTTTCGGGTTGTTCGGGTTAGGAAAAAATTGACCCGAATTTAACCCGAATTAATGACCCGACCCGAACTAATTCGGGTTAAATTCGAGTTGGGTCGGGTTAGGGTCGGGTTGAGTTCGGGTCATTTCGGGTCAGTTCGGGTCGGTCGAAATCGAGTCAGTTCGGGTCAAATTCGGTTAATACAATTTTGAGTTTTTTTTTTCTTTCTTTTTGTAGTTTTAAGGGTAGTTTTAACTTTTAAGACATTTTTCTTAATTGTAATCATTTTTACTAATTTTCAACTAAAAAAAAAAGAAAAAGCAAAATACTATTAAATCAAATGAATAAACTTAAAATGTTAGAATAAGATTATTTGCCTATTTCCTTAGAAGGTATAACTAAGATTTATTATTTGCTCAATCAACAAAGTCCAAACTTAATAAAAGTTAAAATTAATACAAACTTACAAAGTCCAAAGCATAATTTCTAAAAACTAGTCTTTAAAAGTTGGAAACACAAACTCACAAAGTTACAAAATTTAAACATAATTAAATTGTTCTAAAACACAAATCACAAAGTTCAAACATAAAAACTAAATAAGCTTCCTTGGTTCCTCCACCTTGGCTCCTCCACGGCTCCACGCAAGCACTTTGACAAGTTCTAAATTTAAATTCTTGAACTCCAAGTTTGTCTAAAGAAGGATTGAAGAAATGCACAATAATTATTTTCTTGAAGGCATGTTGCAAATGAATAAACTCAATTCATATAAAAAATTAAGCAAATAAACCAAATTCATAAGGTTACACATCAAACACAAACACAAATAAATAAATCCAATTCATATCTTTAATTGAGCTAAAGGAGTGTTATAATATTTCTAATTCCGATTATATCATTATAAATTTATAATTACAAATAAATATAATATGTTTAGCAAATAAATCCAAAACAACACACTTGATTATATATATATCATGCTTATTTTACGGCATTCATCACCAAATAAACCAAATTCATAAGATTACACATCAAATACAAACATAAATAAATAAATCCAATTCATATCTTTAATTGAGCAAATAAAACCAAATTCATAAGGTTACACATCAAACACAAACACAAATAAGAATACTAGAAAATAAAACTATTTTATCAATTTCAACTTATCTAACTAAAACAATTACAAATTTATAATTTTATAAACTACAATTAGACTTAAAATTTTAAAACTATAACAACTATAATTATAGTTTAAATTACAACATAATAGTGCTATAATATCAAATTATGAATAATATATATATATTAAAAGTTACCTTTTAAACATCCATAACACCAATGTCGGCGCTCACCGCTTCTACTGTCGAAGCTTGCGATCTTATCAACTCTATAAAATGAAAAAAAAATTAATAATTGTAACACCCCAAATCTAACACGTGCAGAGCACGTGATAGAAGGAGGTTACTCGCAAAACATAATCTCTACTCAAAAATACCAAACTGGTATACCTCCAATTCTTATAAGAATAATCCATCAGTTTATACATCCAATGCTAAATAATCTCACAGAGACATAAAAGTAACAAAGTCTCAAAACCCAAATTACAAGCTCATGATCGAAATAAACTAAAAATAAACATGAGTCTGTTCTTCTTCTTATTCAAATAGGGAACAGAAACGAAAATCTCTAACTTCATGGCTAGGCACACCTCTCAAAGGAACTTAATCTGCAAAAAGTAATGACGAGGGGTGAGCCGTCAACTCGGTAAGTAAAACCATTCCTAACACACTAGGCCTATCGATACCCAAAAATATTACAAGCCTCATTTTATTTAAAAACATATATATATCATAATCCGTAATTTCATAAAACGATATCTCAGGATAAAGTAACATAAATTCGCAGTAATTTAGAATATCAAAAGAATAGTTACTTCCAAAAGCAAATCATATATCACGTTCATAGAAAACATAACGTAAGTTCATGTCACATAGTGTCACCTATAGTCCCGGTGACCCGGCCCAGACAAAATCAGAATATTGTGTGCACATTCAGAACTTATACCAGTACTGGTCCAGACGATATATCGTATAGTACAATTAGAATCAGAATCAGAATAACTACGGACAATGAGCCAAAACATAATGATTTATACGTGGCACTTTGCACTATATGTGGCACTTTGCGACGCTTTGACCTTCAAGAGGTGGCCCCCATATAGTCTCAAGAGGTGGCCCCCATACAATTATAAACAATTTAAATCACATATGGGTACAAAACATTCGTATCAAATTTATAAAAGTTCATAACAACAATTTAGGCTTGCACACTATTTTACAGATAAAATCATAAACGGTAGTCATGTCATTAAAATAATTTACATATTGAAAAGCATTTATAAAATATTTTGTCAAAGAATTTAGATTTGAAAACATTTCCATAAACTGATTTTGTTGCGAAAATCCTTTAATCTTCTAAGTGGTATAAAGACATTTATACTTATAATAATAATATCAAAATACTTATACATATCCAGTATACTAGGAATGAAGTTACTTACCTTGATAAGAAGATCTTGAACTACACACCTCTAAGTCCCTAAGAGCCTTCAACACCTTAACAAATCAAAACATAACTATTAATAACTCACTCTATGAATCTGCCTTTCTAATTCATTCCTGTACAGGTCTGATCTCAGAATTTTAACTCTTAATCTAAACCTCGGAATGACATAATATTCTACAAAACTATTCTGGACATCCATGAGTATCTCATATAAAATTTTGAAGAGGATCCGAGATCAAAAACATTTTTAAAACTATTTATTTCTCAACAATTTCAAAACTGTTTTCTCATAACCTTAACCGAACAGAACCGTTTCTGAGAATTTTATAAAATGAAATACTTATCAGAAAATTATGAAATTAAAACTGGAGATACTAGACACGTATATTAATATCTGTATAAAATTACAGAATTTTCTGAGCTCATTCAATAGTACAAATAATTGTGTGAATCTGATCTCCTTGCTGAAATCACCGTTTTCCAATGTATTAGTGCCCGATTCAAAAATCCATATAAAATTGAAAAAAAAGTCAAATCCTATGAAACAAAATGTAATCAATAAGCCCTATATGTCTAGTTTTCAGAAATATAAAGGTCTTAGAAAAATTCATTCACAAAATATCAGTTTAAAAATCAAGATATCATGCTGTCCAGAATCATCCTACATACTTATTATGCCAAGGGTTGATTAACCAATCTCCTAATTAATCAAAACCCCAAACAAAACCCAAACACATCATGTATCAAGATCTAAAACAAATCTCAAATCATGTCAACATAAACCTTACATAGAGTGATTAGAAATTTTGTGGAGAAGATGAAGAGTAAACTTACCAATTGCTTTGATTCTCTTCTCAACAAACGTTTGGAAATGAAAAGACTATGGGGTATTTATAGGATTTTGAAAGGCTAGTGGATGGCTGAGATTTTGCCACCATAACCCTTGATCAATGGTCAAGATTATCCATCATAAATACCTCACTAATATCTAGAGTTCTTATCTATCTCTACAATAAATCCTTCATGAATATCTTACTAATTTCTAAAATTAAAAAGACATAATTACCCTTAGAAGAATTGGGGTATTTCAATAAGTAACTTAAGTACATGACTACATTACATGTAGATGTTCTATATAAAGTTATAATGCATTTTAAATATATTACGTATATAATGTATTATATATAATGTATGATAAAAAATTAAAAACATTACCTTCTTGTTATTCCATATGAAACATTTGCTCCTTAATATCTTCTTGGAGATTGTAGACTGGATTGGCAAAAAGTTTAGATTGCAGCCAATTTTCAGTGCATATCAACGCCTCAACTATAGCCGAGGTTAAAGAACTCCAATACGACGCCTGGTGCTAAAGGCAGACTCAGATGCCACGGTGGAAACAGGAACATCGAGGACATCCCTTGCAATTTTCTCCAGAATTAGATACCTCGATCCATTCACCTTCCACCAAAGCAAAACATTAAGTTTAAGATTGCTGGGATCTTCAACTGGATCCTTCAAGTACCTTTCCACCTCAGATGCTACTCTTCTACTCTCATTCTGAACAGAAACCTTCTTAGCATATCCAAGGAAAGGTCGAGCAACTCGAAAAGTGTCATCAGCTTCACCACCAGCAACATCCATCAAATTAGCCTCAGTTGTAAAACGTTGAGAAGAACTTGTACCACCATAGCTGCCACTAAGACCACTCCCACTATACATCGATGGTGTGGAACTAGCGGAGAATGCACTATATGCATCATAAAATTCATTCAACAAGTCCCTCACTGCTTTGGTCATTTGTTCAACCATGAAACTATTATTGCCAAAAATGATCTCAAAAATATGTTTAGCAAAATCCATTTTCGCTCGTGGATCAAGAATAGAGGCAACAATCAACATTTTGTTTATCTTCCCTGTGGACTCTCAATACTTATCAAATTTTTTCCTCATACTATAAGCCATAGAAGCCACCCAAGGATCTGTACTTTCTTGTAGTGCAGTCAATGAACTCTCAATTAAGAAAATAGTATCATAACAAAGATTAGAAGTCACACTCAAAGAGGCAGAAAACAATAATGTGGCATCATAAAATACCTTCAAAAACTTCACAATTCGTTCTGCACTCTCCCAGTCCTCCGGTCCAGGTGGGCCCACCCTTTTAACATTATTTTCTTTCTCAGCAAAGTATGCCTCATAAGGTTTGTCCACTTCTGCCATTCTTTCAAATGCCGCTTGAAATTTCAGCGCAGTCATTAACATTAAAATAGTGGAATTCCACCTAGTAGGACAATCCAAAACAATAATTCCCTTTAGACAATTCACTTGTTCAGCACATTGTTTAAATGTCCGCAACCTCGTGGTGGAGGATCTCACATACTTCACAGCATTCCGAATAGCAGCAACACTAGCATGCAACTCATCCAACCCCGAAACAACAATCAAATTCAAAATATGTGCACAACAACGCACATGCATATACTGTCCCGCCAACACAAGTGCATCATCATTCCTCCAAGCAAGCAACTGCATAGTGACATAACCAACTGCAACTTCATTTGTAGTGGCATTATCAATAGTTATTGCAAACAACCTCTCTATCCCCCAGTCCTGTAAGTAAGCCACAATTTTTTTGCCAATCGACTTCTCTCTATGATCTTCAATTGCGCTAAAACTAATAATCCTCCTATTCAAGCACCAATCACTATCAATAAAATGAGCTGTAATCACCATGTAACTCATGTTTTGAACAGAAGTCCATAAATAAGTTATAAGAGACACCCGCTGCTTGTTGCAAATCAAACTCTTCACCATAGCCTTTTCCTCCAAAAATAACTCCATAACATCTCTACCAATAGTTTTTCGAGATCGCATAACAAATTGCGGAATAACTACACTGCAGAAATGCCTAAATCCTTTATTGCCTACAAAACTCAGCGGCAACTCACCCATAATAATCATTTTAGTTACTGCCCTTCGACACGCGTCTTGACTCCATCCTTTACCCAAAGTCAAATTACTTGTATTTTCTTCGCTGTCCTCAGCTGTCAAATTTTGTTGACTTCCACTATGTTGTTCGCGAAATGTCTTGTATGATAGACATGTCTTTATATGCCTTGTCATATTTGTAATCCCATCAAGCCTTGAATGACATTGATATTATCTACCACAATAGTTGCACGAGCATTTGTTTGGATTATCTTTGAGTAAAGTGAAATGATTCCACACGTTCGATCTTTTCTTCATTGGTGGTCTTTTTCGCTTTGCCTTTTCCTTTCCTCTTTGAGTTCCTTCCATTTGTACGCTTTGTTCTTCATCGTCACTCATCGAATTCGATCTTGAATGTCCAAGCATCTGAATATAAAAAATAATCATTAATTCAAAAATCGAAACATAGAAATATTATTAACATAATCTAATTAGTAATTTCAATTCAAATTGTTCATACTCCATAAACAAAAAGTAAGAAACTCATGATTAATTAATTAATTTATAATATCCAATTATCCATTTCTCATAATAATAAGATATTATTTGCCTATGTAGTATGTATGTCTTAATTATTATTATAAACCCTTTAATTTTAAGGCCAAATTACTTTTACTTAACGATTAACGGATGATTAACAATTTAACATACAAGAAAATATTAGTTGAATTAGTTAATATTTTTAAGGTTGAAGGCTTGAAGCTACTGTCCAAGTGCACATAATGACATAATCACATAACACATTATAATTATAAAATATATGCAACATATTACTTAATTTTAATCTTTAATCTACCTAATATGCTCATTTATTCATAAAAAAATCAATTAATAACTGTTATTAGCAATTATTAACAATTATCAATTAACATTATTTCAATTATTAATAATTAACAAAATTTTTGTTATTTATTAACAATTAATAAAAATTTATTCATAACAACATCATAAATACACCAATTTTCTTAATCTCATTACTAATATTTATAAATACATAATTACAACAATTAAATAATAATCAATTACATAATAACTAATTAAGGATATATAATTATATAGTATATATATATACCATGATTTTCACTTAATGAAACTTGAGTTGAAAATTGAAGCTTGAAGTTGAGAGTTGAGACTTGAGAGTGGAAAGCTTCCAAATCTGTTCGGGTGGAGAGAAATCGGGTTCGGGTGGGTAGAAAGTCGGGTCGGGTTGTGAGGATTCAGATTTGACGATTGGGGCTTCAGCGATTGGCATAGCGTGGCTCGGATCGCGGCTCACGAGTCACGGCTGGACGGGTTTCACTTCACAGCTTCACTTGGTAGTTGGCAGTTGGCAGCAGCAGCAGATCCGGATCGCGGCTCACGGCTGGACGGGTTTCTTAGCGTGACGGCGGTGCACCGCGCTTAGCGTGCGGCGGAATCACGGTTTCAATTTATCAGCAGCAGCAGCAGATCCTGTAGGTGGTGACTGGTGTGGGGTGTGGCTGTAGTCGGTGTGCCGGTGTGGTGTGTGTGTATTGTTTGCGAATTGTTTGTTGATCTGTTGTGAGTTCAGACTTCAGAGTTGTTGTGAGTTGTGAGTTTGTGTGTGCAATGTGTAGTGTGCGGCGTGTGTGTGTGTTGAGCTGACCAGGTTAGGAATAGGAATTAGGTGTGTGTGTGTGTGCTGCACTGTCTGGCAGTGTGCAGTTTAGATTTTGTGTTTTTTTTTAAGGACCTGATCGGGTAATCGGATCGGGTCGGGTTTCACCTGACCCGATCACAACCCGATCGGGTCGGGTTTCACCTAACCCGATCACAACCCGATCGGGTTTGTAATTTTTAACCTGGTTGGGTTTTGATACCGACCCGATCCGACCCAAACCTGAAATTTTTCGGGTAGGATCGAGTCGGGTCGGGTAAAATGCCAACCCTTAGTAGTCTATCTCTTTCCCTTCTTTTAAATTTCCATAAGAAAATTCTTGCAATACTTTTTTTTCTTGTCTGACTTGCAATATTAAAACTCTCAAGCTGAAGTAATGCTGGGTGTTTTAGGGATTGGCACCTTGGAGCGAGCTTCTTGTTTCTCGCTTTTCAATGCCGGTGGTTCACTTTCATTATATAAAATTTGTGTCAAAAATTTAAGTCAAACAAAGTCCTAACAGGAAAAATGTTTTTGGTTAATTTATTCAATTTGTTCCATGAGTTACTTGTTTCTTTCAACACTCATGATTTACTTGTTTCTTTTAACACTTCGTTATACCTTAAACTATGAAGGATACATATCATAACCCAGCTTAAAATCAATTAGTTTTATCTTCTGAGATGCAGCAGCAAAGTGTCACATAACAAATTGGCCGACGTTTCGCATTGTTTTCATTCTTTTGTTACAGAGCCTGTAAACATGCAACAATTATTCGCCTTACAGCTTCAGATACTCAGTGTGAGCTTTACCCTCCATTTTCCTTTCTAAAGTGTGTCTAAGATAATCAACATACTTCATATTTCTGTACATTCTAGGGAAGCTTTTGTCATCCACCATTGATTCCAAGGGACCAATTTCTACTTCTTCACTTGGGATCACAAATGTTGCCACTGACATTCTTGCCTTCTTCTCATTTGTAATAGCTCTGTGTTCAACGCTTTTGTACAATCCATTGCTCAAAACCTGGAAAGCCAAAAAGCATACAATTTTAATTTCAAAGTAGTAATGAGAAAATTCTATGCAAATATCATCAACTACCTCAGCTACATCGCCAATATTTACGACAATTGCATCTGGAATTGGTTTTACAGGAATCCAGCTGTCTTTATGCTTAATTTGGAGGGCGGTGATTTTATCATCTTGCAGAAGTAGGGTTATTGTGCTTGCATCTGAATGGGGACTAACACCAAGGACAAGTTCAGGCCTGGAGCAAGTGGGATAGTAATTCATTCTTGTAGCTTGCTTCATCTCTCCATGCAACATTTTTAGACCATCTTTATCGATCCCCATCAGCAATGACAGCTTGGCAAATATTTCTTCAGTGGCCTTTTGTATTTCTGTAGAGTACTGATCTATCGACTCCCTATGAAACAAATATAAGAAATGGAATCAATTTTTGAGATCACTGAATGTTCAAAATGATAATACATACTCGAAACTTGGCAAAGTGACCGGCCAGAGCTTTAAATTCCTAACTGAAGGTGGGAGAGTCACTAGGAACAGGACATCGCTCCAGTCGAGCTTTTGGTGCTCTGAGACTACATAGCCTTGTCCATATCCTTGAACATCATTAGCTGGCATTGCGTACTTCCTTTTCTCATCGAAAGGAAGTTGAAAAAATGCTGCTATTGCTTCCTTCATATTGTGTATCACCGTTTCTGCTATCCCATGATTTGTTATCTGCAAAAGATGCATTACCCATTACGTTTCAGTGTACTAAGTACCCAAATTTGTTGCGTCGGTCGAATGTACATGCAAGCGATGTCAAGTTTTCTTAGCTCATCTTTATCTCCATTGGCCAGCAAAGACATGTTTATGACTGGTATTTCGGACGAAGCATAAGAGACCTCAGAGTGATAATCTGGCCTGTTCTGGCGTTCATGTATGTATCTTTCAGGCACACACAGAGAGTCATTCCTCACAATCTCCTGAACGCTGCGCACAGGTAAAGATTTTCCCCAACCCAACTCCTTATCTTCTTGTACACATCCATTCCCCACTTCCGGATCCATTTGTGTCAAAAAATAGTCTAATCCATCATCCATGCAAAGAAAAATAACATATATATATAAAATGACGTATTATTGGAATCAAACTCTTTCCCTTCTTTAAAGGTTCCATCAGAAAATTTCTGGAGTTTCCTCGTTGTCTGACTTATATGTATCCAAGTGTTATTGGATCAAAGGGAGTGGATTGGAGGTTTCTTCTTAGCATTATTGTTTATGTCTAGTTAATGGCGGCGATTTACTTTATGTGATATTTCGAGTTTCTATAATCAAATTCCTAACAGAACAAATTTAATTTTGATTTAAAATTCCTTGATTTCGACAGAAATCAATGAGAACTATTAAAGTATCTTCTTGAGATTTGAGGCAAGCTGGCCTTTGTGATCCCGACAGCGAAGTTATTAGTTCCAGAAAGCTGTAAGAAAATATGCTTGACGTCCAGGAATGCAGTGAAAACAAGAAGCCACTGCGCATTGAGCAAGTGGATTGAGCCCTAATGATGAGAGAGCTTTATGATTCTATAAAAAAAATTTCAGTAACGACAAAACTTCCATTGATATCAAATTGAACAACAAAATTATACTGGAAATAGAAATCCAGTAGCAAGAACTGGAAACAGCGTCAGAAACCATACATTAATCCGTCAATTAGGAGGACAAAATGTAATGACATAGCGAGGAGCCCTGCAAGTTTTAAGGCTTGCAGAATCATCATAAGCATAGCTATAGGCCCTGGGGCAAACTGCTTTAAAGAGATGGGAAAAAACAGTAGGTTTGCATCTACTGGGATCTGCAAACTCCCCAGTGCAACAATACCTATCAGATTTTGCAGCGACACAAGCACTTTTGCAAGCCACCACTTTCCCTTGTTTCTTCGCCGCCAAGTTAGCAGGGCAACAAATGTTTAAATCAGCCTCACAGGCGGCAACTCCGCAGCCTACACCACCACCAATTGGTGCCATTGAAACAGGCACGTTGAAACCGTCAACTAAACTCACATCATAGTAATGTAAGGCCGATGCTTGTGTCCCAAGAGTCATTTCTACTAGAGTTGCTGGGGGGACACCACCGAGTCCTTTACACTGCAGAAGGCCGGCGCAGTCCCCTGTTTGGCAAGAGCCTTTGCCCGTTGTTTCATCAAAGCAACAGCCTTGTCTTGGCCAGATCCTGCCTGACCATTTTTCCGGAACTTCAAGGACTGTTTGCTCTCCACTGCAGAGACCAAAACCACCATTATAGGGAGTCTCATGGCCAGTAGTTCCTAGAATTCCAGGCCATATGGTTTCCTTGCAGTTGTTTACTAATATCAGTTGAGTCCCATCTGCTGACGAGATGCAAAAAAGACACAAGAAGAAGAAGCAGAAGCGGAAAAGATGCGAAGAAGTTGTCATTTGTTTTTGAATTTTGGTGACTTCAAACTGGTGGCATATTCACAATATGTATCTAGTAAGCCATATATTAAGCCTAGTCACTGTGCATGTGGGAAACAGTTGTTTCTTTCTTTTGCCCCACTAAGAAAGACTTTAAATTTTTGATAACTGCTTTTGTAAAACCGGTTTAGTGGTTTACGACTAATCAAATAATAAAATGTCCATTGGGAAAATAAATAATAACAAAAAAAAAAAGTTAAAAAGTTTCTTTTCTACCCCACCTTTTTTATCCTTTTTCAAAATAATAATATTCTTAGTTGACCCAACCAACCCATATGCTTATTACATTGTGAATTACTTGAAAAAAAAAAAAAAAAAAAACTTGTGAACATAGTTTTGATGAATTAAGCAGGGCAAATGACAACATAAGAATTAGCCGATTGACTACAGTGCTAGAATTCTTTATCAGGCCGGACTAAATTATAAATTTACTATTATTGTTATTATTGTTATTATTATTTGTGAATAAAATGATACACACATCAAATAACGCGATGTCAATAATCTCACTCTGAATAAAATGCAAATAACTTTTATAAAATTTTAATTTATTGTTTGGGTTACTGATCCCTAAATGGTCGTCTTAATATATTATGTACATTACTAAAAATTCAGAACTGGGACTACTATATCAAAGTGTGCTGCAATGCTGACGTATCCAACGGCAAAAGTAGTTCTGCATCAGCCATCAGGCAACGCTACAACAAGAACAATTAGCAGAACACTTACACCTAAAAAGAGTCGCTTGCAAGCCTGATTCAAATTAACCAATCTTGACTTTTTGAACAACATAGCATTCCGATTTCAACCTAAAAAAAAAAAAAGAGACAACATAAGATTCCATTCTTCATGTTAAAGAGCCCTCTATTAAAGAACTTGATTAATGAACCTGATTGAAAAATTAACTGTGAGATGAGATTTTTCAGTAATGTAAGAGAGATGAGATTTTTCAGTAATGTAAGATTTTTCATTTGATTTCCTTAATCATGTTTTTAAACCAAATTCAAAGATTTACATGACTGTCAATTTATTCCTAGATTCTATATTTATGTGAAATTAATCAAATAGGATGTAAATTAATCTCACATATGAAATAAGAAACTGAAAATTAAAATTTTCACCTTAAATTATTCGCTAATCATTAACTGGGATTTTAAGAAAAATTTAAACTTTGATTCGAATTTCAATTAGATTTCGCGAAAGCTCATTAAAAACTACAAGAGGATAGGTCTGAAATCCATTAAATTCCCAACGGGCAGATAAATTAACTAGTAGGCCATGTTTGGCTAAGGGAAAAATGAGAAGGAGAAAGGAAAGGAGCAGAGAAGGATAGGGAATTCAGTTTTTAGAGGAGAAGAATTGAATTTTTTTTTTAAATATCTAGAAAAGTTTACTCTTTTTATTAATTCTTTAATATTTATTATTAAATTTATTATAAAACCATGCATATATTTAACCATTGAAAAACTAGCAACCAGGTCAATGTTTCATTCTCAACGTAAATGTTTCATTGTTTATGTCTTGGCAAGATTTATAATGGTTTTATCAGAAGTTTGTTTTTTTCCCATTATTCTTTTACATAAGAAACATGAATATTATTTTAACAAAAATAACAAAAACATAGTGAGAAAACATAATAAAATTTCGAGCGCTTAATGATATAATAAAAACATAGCCCAGAGTATTATGTTTAAAAAAAAAAGAACACTTTTTGTTACCAATATTCATTCTTCTTATGGAAAGAATGTCCATAATAACCCATAATATCAAACAGTTTCCAAAATTTGAAATAACAAAAAATTGTAAAAAGGCTTAGTCAAATTTCAATCACTCAAATGAGTTAAATTTCATAAGCTAGACATTAATAAACTATAGAACGAGTTAAATTTCACTATTAAGGAAAAGTCCAACCCCTGTTTCTCTATTCTCATCACAAAGACCGTAAAAAAATTGAGTGCTACACTAGCACAAACGATTTTAGTGGTGACTCTAAATTATTCAACTATTGTAAGTACATTTATCTTCTTCAACTCATCACTCAACGCTACTTGTTTGTCATTGATTTCTTGTTTGTCATTGAAGCCTTAACAAACCAACTCATCACTCATGACTCAACATTTGTTAGCTCTTCACCATAAATCACACACAAGTCCTCATCACTCAACAGTTGATAGCTCTTTACTATAAGTCACACACAAGTCCTCATAATATGAGAATGTTTTATTCTTGAAGTTTGTTGCCTCCTTATGATTCTATAATAAGTTTGCTTAACAATATTAAAATATAAATAAACACTGCAAAAAATTAAAAAAAAAAAAAAAGGCAACACAAACAACAGCAAAAACAGCAACAAAACTGTAGCAAACAGTAGTAATAAACAACAGAACTAGCAAGGAAAACAGCAGCAACCAGTGAGTAAAACTGCAGCAAAAAGCGACTAAAACTCAATCAAAATTAAAGCAATTAATAAAGAGCAGCAAAAGCAGAAAACAGCAAAAATCAGGAGCAAATAAATTTTTCCATCCTTATGTCCTAAATTTAAACCCAGATTATTTTCAATAGGCTCGCATTATCAGCACTATGCTGCTGTTTACTTGTTTAGGAAAATGCGGGAATACCAGATATTTTTTTTCTGAAAGCAGCAGATATTTTTTATATTCAGGCATTCAATGTAAGAACAAATAATCAAAGAATCAAAATGGCCGTTGCTGTCCATGTTCTTGGGCACAGGTTTCTAATTTCTTGGCTCCAGCACAGCAGTAAAACGCAGGTGAAAAAATCTTGATGCGTCTAAGTGACAGCTTATTCATTTAGGAAGATGACAGATTCAACTAATACAGATTGTAAAAGTGAATTTATCACTCTGCAAAACAGGGAAGGAATATAGACACTTAAGCCGCTGCATTATGGTAGCACAATCCCCCATTTTATAATAACATTGGCAACAGTCAGAAAGGCTGAAAAGGGATTGAACTCCTATCCGGATCAAAGAGAAATAAACTATGATGCCGAGAATTAAGATGTAATGGAACTGAAAAATTAAAGCAGCATAATTGTCATGTAGTTTATATAATTATTTTTACAAAAAAGTTGGTCTATGTATAAAAATATGCTTAAAAATTAAAATATAATAATTATGCATCACAAATCAATGTATCTATATACTGGATTTTGGCAGAGCCCATGAACCAGTGAGTTTAAAGCAAATGATTAACAAAGCACTGAAAAGTCTTTGAAACTCAAGTTTACAGAATTTAAATAAGTCAGAAACAAAAAGAAAGCTCCACTTACTTGAATAATATTCATGATAGACGGTATATGGCTGGCTAAAAAAACTTCAAATGTGAAATGGGATGACAAACAAGTAGTGTAGCATAAAAGAGCAAACATAATAGCATATGAACTCGAGCATATATTTTCAAGAACTCACATAACAAGGTGAGGTGAGATTTCTGTCTCCTAATCTTGACAATAATGCATTAATTTATATATCACAATGTTGATATTGATATTAGATCACACAATTCACATTATAATTTAAAAGCTAAGGGATGACCTCAAGCTTCATGCACAAATTTCAGATTCTTTTTGCCCAGCTACTGGAAAATTGAATGCAGTTTTTATATTTTTATTAAACCACCGTCGTCATAGCTCGTAAGTTGACTATTTATCTAAGGGTTACCATGTGTGACTACCGACACCATGTTGCGCGCAAGATGCATATCATATTAGGGCTAAGCACATTTGTTGAAGTGATATCATGCTTCATGCTTTATGCCTTCTTTTGTCCTTTTCCTTTTCTTTTCTTTTTTGAGATCTTGAATAATATAGCAAGCGCTCCAGAATTCCAGAACAGATGGAACCTGGCAAGAAGTTCAACATATTTAACAAACCATAGATCAGTAATTTTGTCAGGCTGAGAAAGAAATCAGCTTCTGAAATAGAAAAGGCATTTTTAGAAGGGAAGGAGATTAAATCACCAGAATATCGAAAAATACTCAAATTAGGAGCCTCAATCTTGATTTCAGTCAACTAAACACCTCTAGATACAGAGTGTTTTGAGGCAGTGCCTTGAAATATTCACACTCTCCAACTTATCACATCTGTCTAAAGTTATGGATTCAAGAAATTGAAATTGAGATACTACAATGTTGACACAATCAGAGTAAGGGATCAGGTTGTCCCTGCTTCAGCTTGGAACAATATGAGCACACTATCAAATAGCTCCTGGATCTTGGCTCTAAATTACCATGTTAAAAGCAACATACTCAGTAAGTCTCACAATCACCGTAAAAATAAAATCCCACAGCTAAAAAGGCAAAATTAATCCAAATTGAAGCAATAAAAACTCAATCAAATATCTCACATTCACCTTAAACACAAAAATCTCACAACTAGAAATGGAAAATTATCCCAAATTAAAGCTGCAAAAACTTGAATAACCCTCTTCAAACTCATTCTCCATCATCCAATAAACTTATTAAAAACTCACAAAACAATTACAACAGCCATACCAGAAGATTTATAACAGCTAATAATAACAAGTCAACGGGGCCATTAAAAGAACTAAATTAACAAAATAACACACATGAAAGAGAAGAGAAACCGCACCTAAGTTGAGAAACAATTAAGCTACAGAGTCGACAGTTCCTAGGATAGCACTGAAGGTTGCTTCCATTCGCCGAGAACAGATGAAGCTCTCTGGCTAAACACGAACTTGACTGCCGTATTAGAAAGGGTTTTTGTGATATAAACCTTCTGCTGTTTCTCAAGGAATCAACGGACACACAGAAATTAAAGAATGCGGTTTCAGAACCATAACGGTAACGAACCAGAAAACTGATCGGTTTAAAACGGCGGTCAGCGGCCGGTCTAAACGGATAGCGATTTTTTAATTAACAACTATTTTTTTAATGTTTTTGCCCTTTTATTTTGGAGGTACAACCGTTTCCGAGGCAACCGGGAGTTCCGGTTTCATACTTATTAAAGCCGGTCCACTTCATCACGTGACAGGATGATCAGGTAAAACTCGGATTACTTTTGGTTAACCAATCCGAATGAGACCGTACCCTAACCGGTCCGTCCGGTTAACCCTCTTTTCGGTTCATATCCCACCCCCAGCCCGCAGCCCACCTTAACTCGGTTCTCTCTCACATTGGAAAAGAATCAGTGACTCTAATCACAAGTATGTTCCAATTTCTCTCTTCTCTTTATTTTTATTTACTTATTCTTGGAAGCGGTGTTCTCTGCTTCTTTTTTTTCCTTTTTTTTTTTAATATCGGCAAAGTTCTTGCATTTTGTGAAGTTTAATGAATAGCCTTTTTATTTTTAGCAAGCAAAATTTACTTTTTCTTTTCAGTACAAAAATAATAATAATAAAAATAATGCTAGAGTTGAGGTTCTCTATTATATGAATAGATGGGTGATTGTTAAATATTAGCTGCGAAGTAAAACAATTAAATCTCTAAGTTTTGGAAGCATAACAGTTCACAAATACACACTGTATTTGTGAAGTTTATATTGTTGATTTTTTTAGGCCTAGTATATTTTAAAATCACTATAGTTTTGTCATAGAATTCTAGCATTGGCCTTTTTCTGTTTTAAGTATTGCTTTGCATTTTTAATAAATGAATTGCTTGATTTAGTAGTGTTCAAAAGAAGTGCTTGCTGTTGTAAGTTTTAACATTAACAGACTATTCTTTTCTTATAGCATTACTAAGGTTTGATGTAATGGCATCTGGACTGGAACCCATTCCGATATCCTCCCAAAAACATGACCCTGCATGGAAGCACTGTCAAATGTTCAAAAATGGTGATAGAGTACAGCTTAAATGTTTGTATTGTTTCAAACTATTTAGAGGTGGGGGGATTCATAGGATTAAGGAACATTTAGCATGCCAGAAGGGTAATGCGTCTACTTGTTCACGTGTTCCACTTGATGTTCGCCTTGCAATGCAACAAAGTTTAGATGGGGTTGTTGTGAAAAAGAAGAAGAAACAAAAGATTGCCGAAGAGATTAAAAATAATAACCCCAGTTTTGGTGAGGTGGATGCATTTACTGATCAGGGTGATGTCACTCCTGGTTTGCCATTGCTAGATGATTCAAATACACCTGAGCCTTGTTCAAATTTGTTAGTTAGTAGAGAAGTGATCAGTAATACTACGGGAGATAAAAAAAAGAGATGGAAAGGGAAAATTTCTTCTGTGAATGCTTATGCTGGTGCTATGATCAGTGCTTCATTAGATGCTACAAGGGGGAACAATCTTATCTTTCTAGCAGTAGGAAGATTTCTTTATGATATAGGGGCACCTTTAGATGCTGTGAACTCAGAATATTTCCAACCAATGGTTGATGCTATTGCTTCAGGAGGTCCTGAGGCTGCAATGCCTTCGTATCATGATATTCGGGGTTGGATATTGAAGAATTCAGTTGAGGAGGTGAAAAATGATGTTGACAGATACACAGCAACATGGGGAAAAACTGGTTGTTCTCTTTTGGTCGACCAGTGGAATACAGAAGCAGGTAGGACTTTGCTTTGTTTTTTGGCTTATTGTCCTGAAGGAACAGTCTTTTTGAAATCAGTAGATGCATCTGGCATTATGAACTCCTCAGATGCTCTGTATGAATTGCTTAAGCAAGTGGTGGAAGAAGTTGGAGTAAGACATGTCTTGCAAGTGATTACTAGTAGTGAAGAGCAGTTTATTGCTGCTGGTAGGAGGTTAACTGATACATTCCCTACTCTCTATTGGACTCCGTGTGCAGCTCGTTGCTTGGATTTGATACTTGAGGATTTTGCAAAGCTTGAGTGGATAAATGCAGTAATTGAACAGGCTAGAGCTGTCACAAGATTTGTGTACAATCACAGTGTGGTTTTGAATATGTTGAGGAGGTATACTTTCGGCAATGATATTGTTGAACCAGGAATCACTCGTTCTGCTACAAACTTTACGACTTTGAGAAGAATGATTTCCCTTAAACCAAATATGCAGGCCATGGTCACTTCACAGGAGTGGATGGATTGTCCATATTCAAAAAAACCAGGGGGACTGGAAATGTTAGACATAGTAAGCAATCAATCGTTTTGGTCTTCTTGTGGTCTGATTGTGCGTTTAACAAATCCCCTTTTGCGGCTTTTTAGAATTGTTGGTAGTGAGAGGAGGCCTTCCATTGGGTATGTATATGCTGGAATTTATCGAGCAAAAGATGCATTTAAGAAAGAACTAATTAAGAGGGACGAGTACATGGTCTACTGGAATATTATAGATCATTGGTGGGAACAACTGTGGCATCTTCCTCTCCATGCTGCCGGTTTCTTCCTTAACCCCAAGTTCTTTTATAGTATCAAAGGTGACATACATAATGAGATCGTGTCAGGAATGTTTGATTGCATAGAGAGATTGGTTCCTGATACAAAAGTGCAGGATAAAATCAGCAAAGAGATAAACTTATACAAAGATGCTGTTGGAGATTTCGGGAGGAAAATGGCAATCAGAGCTAGAGACACTTTACTTCCTGGTGAGAGTCCACTCTATTTGATTATCTGGTTATTTTCAACTGCTGTATAACCTGACCTACCTTATATGCATAAGTCAAATTCACAGGAAATATAATACCTATATCAGGTAAGGGGAATAGGGTGGCAATATGGGTGAGGATTCGTTTATTCGAATCAATTCGATGCGAATTAAATGGCTTTGGGTTTGAAAAAATTAATTTGTTTAATAAATGGGTGAATTCGATTCGATTCGCTAATTAAACGAATTGAATCAGGGTTTGAAGATATTGATTCATTTATTCGTTTAGGATTCGTTTAATTAAAGGGTCATAAACGAATCAAATATAGGTCAATTCGTTTAAAATTCATTTAATTAAATTACTTTTTTGTCCTTAAAATTATTTGAAATTTTTTTAAAATTTAAAGGTTATTTGCATTATTAAGGATTTGGTATTTGGTATTTGGATAACTATATATTTAATCCGACAATTTGGTTTGGGTTATTTGTATTTTTTTGTAGGATGTTAAATTTGAGGCTTTTTTTATATTTTATTTTGCTTAATTTTTTTATTAATTATATTTTTCTAAACGAATTATAAACCAATCTTGATTCGATTCGGTTCGTTATGGATTCGTAATAGGATAAATGAATAATAAACGAATCCGGATTCAATTTTATTCATCTATTAATTCTATTAAACGAATTAAACGAATCGAATTGAATATTCGTTTAATAAATGAATCGAATCCGAATACTGAGGTTTCAATTCATTTAATAAACGAATAGAATCCGAATCTGTGGAATATTGACCCAATTTGTTTACGATTCAATTTATTTACTTGTTTTGCCACCCTTAGGGAGCATAAGAAGCTGTCCCTTATTTTTGCCCACACATAACAAAAATTTGATTAAATGGGTGGAAAACTGGTTTTGCCTGTGCATGTACAAAATGTGAGCATTCATGAACAAGTAGATTCAAAGTTGCTTGAGGCAATTAAATATTAGCAAGCATTCGTTCTTACACTTGTTACAGTTAATCTTTTGGTTAGTTTGTGGTTTGCTGATGGTTTTAGTGTACTACTTGTTTTAGCTGAATGGTGGTCAACATATGGAGGAAGTTGCCCGAATTTGGCACGTTTAGCCATCCGTATTGAGAGTCAAACTTGCAGTTCGTTGGGAGATACTCGAAATCAGATTCCTTTTGAACGAATATATGATACAAGGAACTGCCTAGAGCGTCAGCGTCTGAGTGACCTTGTCTTTGTCCAGTACAACTTACGACTGAAACATATGTAAGTAGATTCTAAGGACCCTTGATATCTTTGAAGAAGGTATAAAACAATTCCATGGGAAAGAAAATATTATTATTTGACCACTAATTTTTCACAGGGTTAGCAAGAAGAAACAACGGGATTCTATGGACCCCACGTCGTTTGACAGCTTTAGCACTCTTGAAGACTGGATCACAGGGAAGGACATATGTTTGGAAGACTACGGGAGCTCAGATTGGATGGCAGTTGAGCCACCCTCTGGTAGCCCAATGCTTTTAGGATCTTCAGATGATGAAGTCGAGGAATTAGCCGGAGGTAATTAGAGTTCATCATGTGTAGAAAAATATTCCTGAAGAAAATTTAGACTTAAATTTTCAATTTTTTTTTTTTTGGGATCAATTATGCAGGTTTTGATGACTATGAGATTTTTACTAGAGTGAAAGAGGGTGAGGATGAATAGAACGTTGGTGAAAAATGTTGCAAGCCAGTAAACTGATGAATGATGATTGTTGCCTTCCTGCCTTCACTCTAATAACGAGAAGAACGCAGCGTAAGTTAACGAGTTTTCTGTCTTCGATGATCAGACCTAGATATTGCTGTATTACTTAGGTGCTGTGGTGACTAGGAAGATGTAGGAATGTAATTGAGAAGTGTCTTAAATGTTTCAATGGTATATATATTCTTTCCTGTTTTTGTGTTGGAGTTGTCGTGGTAAGATTAAATTCAGTTTCTGTTCTCTCTCTCTTATCAACAAGCTGAGAGCAAAGTTACTGAAAGTCTTGATCAAGGTACAATTGAAACTGCTACACGCTGAGACTACAAGACACTCGAATGCGCATGCAAAATGCAATCACATTTTAGCATTTTAAGAATATGAACTGCTGTATGATTACTCCTGTGTATTGGATGTAACGCAGGGTCCAGGTGGGCAGTTTTATGTGGCATTGTAGTAATGTGGTTGTAAAATTTCAAATTCTTGATACATATTGTGCCAGGTTTTGTGAATAATTCAAGCCTCTGAACCCGAGACAGTGTCGGGCTTGTCTTGTTACCGTTTCTATTTTGCTCTTGCCGAAAAAAAGTTTAAGTTGACTTGTCAACAAAAGATTTTCGATTTCAATACCGATTCTCATTTTCTTTTCTTTTTATTTTTTTAACGTCGAAATATTGAAAAAGACAGCAGTTACAATTCCCCGCCAATAAAAAGTAACTCGACAAATCCACCAAACATCACATGAAGAAGAGACAAACCCCAACAAACGAGAGACCCCAAAGAAGGCCTCAAAAGAACCAGTACTCCGAAAATCCGCGGCCTTGCTGAGACAAAAGAGCTTTTGCTTTTTTATTATGCAACGATTGTTAAGACAATTGGTTGTGAATGAGTTTACTATCAACTTTCCAACCAAAGCTTAAACCATCCCCTATCAAATTAAGTGCGATGTAAATTGTAAGCATGGTACAATTTATTATTTACTTTATTCACAACGACAATCTAACGGTTGAATGAACTCCCTCATTATTTTTCTTTTCATAGCCACAGTTTGAGCATTATGAGCATCCTCACTGTATTGGGTTCACCGTGTGCGGTCGGATTGCGTCTCGGCTGTCGCACATTAATTTAATTTTTTCTGTGCGAGTCAACTTTGGTTATAAGATGGTGAACAAGACCATAATCCATCGGTCCATCCTTACTTACCAAGGATAAGTTGTCTAGCCAAATTCAATTCTCTCCCCTCCCTGTATTGTGTGGATTCTTCCGCAAAGTAATGAAGACAATTTTATAAGGCTCAATATGATCGAATATCGAATAACTGACCCGAAAACAAATTCAGTCTTTTACTAACATTTTGATTAAGTGTCTCGAATTCAAGTTGATTATGCTTACTCGAAAAGCAAAGATCAAACAATTCCCAATCATAAGTGCAAAAAAAAAAAAAAAAAAAAGAATGAATATTATAAGCTAGGTATAAATACAAAATAAAAAGATCAAATGATAGCTAAATGAGAAGGCGGCCAGCCATTTGGGGGTTGAAGTAAGGGAACAAATGGAAGTACCTCACCAACGTATTGAACTAATCTCATTTGAGAGCCCTCCATATCATTACAGATCATATTCGGATTCTTTTTGAAAAACACAATTTGTGAATTCTTCGGGTGAAATGCTATAATCGTTGGATAATCCAACGGATAAAGATAATAATGGGGAACAGTTGATTTAAAATCTATTACATAATGTTGTCTCCATTCCGTTCCAGGAATCACTAAGAACGACAACTCTAAACCCCACGAAAACATCATCGTAGCCGCATTGAAGCAACTCATCGATTTCAATTTTTGTGAGAATCGTAACATCTCTACCAGTGGTACGGTGGTACGTGCATATGGCATTTTGATCAACCACAAGTTATCGGCGGCCATGTTGGGGTCGTAGGCAACGATAGATTTTGAAAGTGTTAACCAATAAAAGATGTCATTCTAAACTTGTAACACCTTAGGCGAATCCTACATCAGCAAAATACGAAGAGATGTTGGGTTTATAAGGGGTGATCTTCACACTGTAATTAGTAAGACTCATTTTGGTGTTTATGGGTGTCCCAGAAACAAAACCGTGTGACATTATTAAAGCCTAAAACAAACAATAACTTGCTAGATCTGGATTGGGTCATGATAAATGATATTAAAGTTAAGATTGGGCAAAATCGGGTTCGGATCAACCCGATCGAGTTTCTAGTTGGATAAAAATTCATCCGAACGTAACCCGAACCTATAACCCAATCTAATATGATCAAATATAATTCGAATCGGATCGGGTTAAAAAATTAGGTTGAGTTCGAATCGAATCGGATTCGGATTAGATACAATTTAGATTAGATTCAGGTCAATTCGGGTTATTCAGGTTAGTTTGAGGGTTTGGGTTGGGTGAAATCAGATCAAATACGATTCGGGTAAATTCGTGTCAAATCGGGTTAATGCAATTTTGAGCTGTCTTTTCTTTTCTTGAGCTTTTTAAATTGTTTTTTAAATTGTTTTTCTTAATTGTAATCCTTTTTTACCAATTTTCAACCAAAAAAAAAAAGGAAACTACTATGAAATCAAATTCAAACAAATAAAAATTAAAAGGATTCGGCTATGTTGGAACAGCTCTTCTAAGGTAAAGCTCCTTTTCAGAATTATACAATTAAAGGTATGATGAGTTTTTAACTATTTAACACTTTGTGTGTTTGATTGTAATTCGTGTTCTACTTTAAAGCAGCTCCAAGATAGCCCCTTAGCCAAATTAAAATTAACATAATGTCTAAACTTAATAAAAGTTAAAATTAACACAAAGTTTAAACTTAATAGTCTCCATTCAAAGCACTATTTCCAAACATTAATCTTTAAAATATATAGTGACAAAATTTAAACATAATTAAATAATTTCTAAAATATGAATCACAAAGTCCAAAACACAACAAAGTTTAAACATAAATACGAAATAAACTTCCTCCACAACTCCACCCTCATCGCAAGCACTTCAACAAGTTCTAATTTCAACTTCTTGTACTCCAAGTTGAAGCATTGATCCTTTGAAGAAGAATTGAATAAATAATATACAATAACTATTTTCTTTAAGCTGCATTGCAAATAAAGGCACATTAAACACAAACACATAAGCCCAATTCGTGTATATACTTGATTGAATATAAGAAAAGAAAAAATTAAGTCAATCGTGGCTTATTTTATGGCATTCATCATTGGCTAAAATTAATAATAATCCTAGGCACAATACCATTCCACCAACTTCAATGTGTCTAGCTAAAACAATTATAATGTTACAATTAAACTTAAAACTTAAAACTATAATAGCTATTATTATGGTTTAAATTACAACCTAAAAGTAAATATGAAATTATGAGTAATAATATCTACTAAAAATTACCTTTCAAATATTCACAACACCCATGTCAACATTTACTGTTTCCATAATTGAATCTTGTGATCTTACAAACTATTTAAAATACCAAAAAAATTGAAATTAGTAACTTAAGTATATGTAGATGTTATTTATAAAGTCATAATACATCTTAACTTTATAATGTACGAGAAAAATGTTACCTTTCTGTAACTCAATATGAAATATCTACTCCTCAATATCTTCCTGAAGGTTGTCGACGAGATTAGTAAAAAATTTAGATTGCAACTAATTTTTGGTACATATCAATGCCTCAATCATAGAAAGGTCAAAGAACTCCTATATTTGTCAATTATGCGATGCCCAATGGTAAAGGCAAACTCAGATGCCATTGTGGAAACAGGAATAGCAAAAAGAACCTTTGCAATTTTCTCCAATATTAGATACTTCAATCCAATTACATTCCACCAAATAAAACATTAAGTTTAAGATTGCTAGGATCTTCAACTGCATTATTTAAATATGATTCCACATCATATGCTACTTTCTTGCCCTCATTTTAAACAGTGACTTTCTTAGCATATCCAAAGAAAGGGCGAGCAACTCGAAAGATATCATCACCTTCACCACCAGAAACTCCACCAAACCAACCTCAACTATAATATGTGGATAAGAACTTGTACCACCATAGCTGCCATTAGGAATATTCTCACTATACATCGATGGTGTGGAATTGAAGCATAACGTATGATATGCATTACTTTCATTGCTTTAGTCATTTTTTCCACCTTCAAATTATCATTCCAAAAAATGATCTCAAAAATATGTTTAACAAAGTCCATTTTAGCTCATGGATTAAGAATGGAGGCAAAAATTAATATTTTGTTTATCTTCCTTATAGACTTCTAATATTTATCAAGTTTTTCCTCATATTATAAGCCATAGACACCACCAAAGGATCTTTACTTCTTCTAATACACTCAATGAACTCTTAATTAAGACAATAGTATTATAACAAGATTAGAAGTCTCACTTAAAGAGATAAAAAATAGCAACGTGGCATCATAATATACCTTTAAAAATTTTACTATTCGTTCAGCACTCTCCCATCCTCAGGTCTAGGCAAGCCTAGCCTTCTATTATTATTTTCTTGTTTGAGAAAGTATGTCTCATACAGTTTATCCACTTCTGTCATTCTATCAAATGCTGCTGAAACTTCAACGCAATCATCAATATTAATATAGGTGGAATTCCACGTAGTAAGATAATCCAAAACGACGGTTCCATTTAGACCTTTCACCTGTTCAACACACTATTTAAATGTCTGTAGCCTCGTGGTGGAGGATTTCACATACTTCACAGTATTCAAGATAATGGCAACACTAGCATGCAACACATTCAATCCTAAAGCAACAATCAAATTCAAAATATGTGCACAACAATGCACATGCATATATTGTCCCGCCAACATAAGTGCATCATTATTCTTTCAAACAAGAAATTCTATAGTGACATAACTAACAACAACATTATTTGTAGTGGTATTATCAGCAGTTATTACAAACAACCTCTCTATCCCCCAATCCTGTAAACAAGCTATAATCTTTTTATCAATCGTTTTCCCTCTATGATCTCCAATTACGCTGAAACTAATAATACTCCTATTTAAACACTAGCCACTGTCAATAAAATGAGTTGTGATCACTGTATAACTCATGTTTTGAATGGAAATCCATACATCAGTTGTAAGGGACACTCGCTACTTGTTGTTACAAATCAAACTCTTTAATATTGTCTTTTCAACAAAAAATAAATTCATAGCATCCATACCAATAGTACTTTAAGATGGAATAACAAATTGTGGAATAGCAATACTGCATAAATGCTTAAACTCTTTATTATCTGCAAAACTAAGTGGCAACTCACCCATAATGATCATTTTGGTGATTGCTCTTCTATAAGCATCTTGATTCCACCCTTTATCCAAAACCATATTACACGCATTTCCTTCCCCACCCTCAGCTGTCAAGTTTTGTTGACTTCTATTTTGTTGTTCTCGGAATGTCTTGTATGCACCACAGACCTTTATATGATTTTGTATATTTGTAATCCCATGATGCTTTAAATGACATTGATATTGTCTAACACAAGTTTGGATTGTTCTCAAGTAAAGTAAAATGATTCCATGTCTCAGATCTTTTCTTCATTGGTGGTCTTTTTTTGCTTTGTCTTTTCCTTTCTCTTTTGAGTTCCTTTCATTTGAACACTTCGATCATCATCACTTATCAAATTCGATCTTGAGTGTCCAATCATCTAAACATACAAACAAATAACTATTAATTATTGATTCAAAAATCAAAACACAAAAATATTGTTACATAATCTAATTAGTATTACAGATCAATTCAAATACTTATTAATTTAATTTTATGAAACTTTTTGAATTCAATATTTCTAATTTTCCATTGTAATACTTCTATATGATAAGGATCTAGGTGCATAACTGTATATATAAAAATTCAAAACTATGTATATTCCATAAAGGAAAAGTAAGAAAGTAATGTAATTAATTAATTTATAATATCCAACTATCCATTGGTCAAAATAATAGAATATTATTTGCATATCCATATCTTAATTCTTGTTATAAACCCCCCTAAATTTAATGCCAACACTACATATATTTACTACTTAACGACTTAACATATGCTTATTGCTAATCATACAATTAATTAATTAGTTAATTTTTTATCGAATTTGAAGTTACTGCACATATCATATGACGTATATATTATAACAAAATATTTAATTTTAATTTAATCTATTCATACAAAAAAAAATCAATTATTAATAATTAACCAAAAAAATCAATGCACGAATCATCTGCATCTTATTGTTAATTAACCAAAAAAATCAATTACATAATGTTTGGGGAAGAAGTGGAAGGCCCAGTAACAAAGTGCACATGTCAATTTAAATTTTATAACAGAAGGAAAGTCATTAAAAGGATTCTGGGTTAAGCGGGGTACTCCATGTGTTCGGAAGGGTACCTGGGGCACACTACGCAGAGGAAGAAAAGTTATAAAAATATTCAAAAAAGGTGTCAGATGATAAAAGAGGCCTAATCCCAAAATGATTGGCTGGTTCACTGTCAAAAAATAAGGAATTAACGAGAGAGTATTATATTGAAACAGAGGGGACGATGACCTGTACACTGGCAAATAGGCCAAAAAAGGTTGTTATTAGGACAGTTGAGACCACTTGTCCTCTCTTACCACGCTTACAAATCCCCAACAAGCTCAGTGGAGGTACACGAGACCACCTCTCTACACCCAACACGTGTATGTACCTCAAGCTTATTCTCTATGCATGTCCTGGCAAACCCAAATGATCACACGTGTGAAGAACAAAAATATCTTTGACATGCAATCAAGGAATACCGATAAAAGAACACTAGGTGGCATGGCAGTCCAAGTACTTCCTATAAAATACTCATATTTTATTTTTATCAATACAACTAACACACACACAACAGGAGCTTCCACCTCCAGCTACCATTGTTGAGAGCTTGCAAATTATCTAACCTGAGATAACCCAACTCTAACTTAAGTGTTAGAGTGTGATTACCTGCTATTGTTGGGTGATTTTTATTATAATAGTTGTCAATGTGTAAGTGTACACAATAAGTAATATACTGATGAGTATTTAGATCGTCTCTATAGGGATTGATGTTATCGGATTTGTTACAGTAATCTTAACAGTGCAATTTTAATTTAAATTAAAACAAAATAATCAATGAAACTAATGAATTAATGAAATTAGAAATGTAATAAACAAAATACAATAAGGAAAATCTTGAGCCAAACAAAAGGACAAACTCAATGGAAACAGAGTAGTTGAGTGATTAAATTAACTTAATAGTATTGACTGTTTTTCTGATTAAGATTCTGTTACTACAACATCTACTACAGCACTGGACAGAATCTCTCATGCATCCTCAGTTGTTGCCTGTTAAATATTTTATATCTAAATACAACATAACAGTGACTAATTGTTATACTAATATTAGATATAACATTATGTGTTTTAGGTTCTAATTACACTACAAGGTGAATCCTTATGTCTAATTCTTCACTAATTTAGATCAAGCATGACCCTATTTAAATCGAGATTAACTCAACTTGGGAAACCTAGTGTAAAACCAAGTATTGTTTTAATTTTTCCATTGTGTCAGACTTTTTTTAGGCTCTTTCTTAATTAGTATTTACTAAATGGGTATTCAGGCGAAATAGAGAATGCAATAAGTAAAATTAAAATAAAATGCTGCAACAAACCCAGAATAATAGATAAATATCAGTCAAATATCCATTAAGATTGTTTAACACTCAATCACAACAAAGTTTAGTTCATGATTTGTGATAAAACAGTAAAAAGAATTATTTTAGCCATCAAATATATTCGCATAAATAAATAAAAATAAGAAAATAAGATAAGGAGTTGAGTTCTGCTTAGTTATAGCGATTTTGCCTTCTTGTTCTCCTTAAATCCTCTGTTGCAGCCCTCAAATCTTTCTTATTCTTAGTTTTCTTGTTTTGTGTTGCACTCTGTTATTTTCTCTTAAGTGATGACTCCCTCATTTTTCTTTTTATGCATGCTCATTTTATAACTTAGAATTAGGGCAACCAAAAGTGTATGACACGTATCTTCTATTTTTAGAAACTTTGGATCGTAATCTTTTAGTTATCGCATACGAAATCCAGTTTGTTAGTAATGACTACAACATCTTCACTGTTTCAGACTTGTTTTAATTCCTCTGCAACCTAGTTCTTTTATATTCTCTATAAATTTGTTGCAGCAACATTCCATATATAAAACTTAAACTTTTTAGTCACCTACAATCACATAAAATCAAAGCACAAAATGATCTAAGATAAAATTAATTTATTAAAAATAAACTTAAATAGATGCTCATGCAAAATGCAACTAAAAATGCAATAAAACACATCATTTACTTTTTAAGTAACATTGGTTTTAGTCTATAAGTGTCATAGTAACTCTCATTTCATAAAGTTATTAGCCACCCCCAAGTCCACTTCTGACCTCTTTTTTATTGTTTTGCAAGTCTAAGGTAACTTGGCGAGCTCTCCGAGTCCGGAATAAAACCTCTCACCATATCCACCATCCTCTCACTCTTCACTCATTAAAAATAAAAATAGCTTGTATACCCCGAACAAGCGAGACACCCTATGTCCCAACAAAAATAAATTCATTGTTCTTAGTTAGGTTTTATGTCGTTCTCTCACCCACTCAAAATCAACTAAAAACACATAAGTACATGTTATTAACAATTACTAAATACCAATTAACAATTTCACTTTCACATATAACACACACACACACACCCCATCATTATCAAAGGCTCAAGATCCTCTCGGAGCAGCTTCGGTTGGTGTCGGGTCTCAATAGTTACTGTGTCTAGTGGCCGACTGGAGCTTGCTATGTGAACTTTGTGACTTTGTGTATGTGTATTTACGTTTCATTTGTTTGAGGGAAGCTGTAGGTATGGCTGTTGATTGTGGCCTACGAGCAAGGGAAGCTATTGGTGGGTGTGGCTGTATACGTTAGCTGTTGACAGTGGTCTACTGCCGTGCTTCATGACTGTGTGTCTTATTATTAATGTATTATTGTGTTTGTTTGTAATCGATTGTGTGTGTGGCGTGTTTTAGTTAGTGAGTGTGTAAGAGTTTAGCTGTTTAAGTTTAGAGCATTAGACTTTAGTTTTGGTTTTTCATTTTTAATTTTAAAGCTAACCGATCTTGTTTTCTGATCAGATCGGGTAAAAAATCGATCCGATCATGATCTAATTAGATTGACATAATACATCCAATCAGGTTTTATTAACAACACAATCTGATTCGAACCTGATATTTTTCAAATACGGTTAGGTCGAATCGGATCAGGTCGAGTCAGATATTATAGTTCCGCTTGTCGTCGTCTTGAGCGATAGTGCAGCAAGTCTCAGCGAGAACCCTGAGTCCCCAATGGGGATAGAATGTAACACCCCAGACGAATTCCACCTCGACAAAACATCTTAGCAATAGTGGGGCAAACCTCAGCAAGAACTTTGAGTCCCTACGGGGGTTGAAATATAACACCCTAAACGAATCCTACATCGACAAGCACTTCCAAGATGATTTTTGCTTATATATTGAAACTATTTTGCTGCTGTAATTGCTTGTCTTTCAATGATATTTTCATTACAGATCTACTTGAAGAAGATGGAGATTGAAGAAAAGGGATTGTCTCCAAATTTTCTAAGATAATTCACTACTAGAAAAATAGGCTTTACTGATACTAATTTAGTGTCAGTAATTATTTTTCCTGACACTTGTTAATTGTGTATGTGCTCACACACGACAACACACTTAGTGTCAGTGATTATTGTGTCAATAATTAGTGTTGTTCTAGTATCACCTAAATAATGACACGATGCTGTTAGTATTTGATGATATTATTTATACGTCAGTGATTTATGTGACTATAGTATCAAGAGCACACTGATTCAATAACATCAAAAGTTATTATTGTCATTTTAAATATTTAGTGTTACTATTTAATGGTATTATGCTGCTTTTGGTCAATAGTATATTTTTATTTTTTTTTCCTGCTTGTTTTACAATCAAAATAAAACTCAAAATATATTAAATATACCAAATCTCACAACAAAATTCATATAATAAACATCCCAAAAACATCACTTACATTAATATAATTCAACTACATCATTGTCTGGAGAAGAAAAATATAAGTACCAAATTGAGTTTCGACCAGTTCTAAACAACAAAATACAAAATTAAGTTTCATCAAACATTAACCTACAAAAATAAGCAGAAGAATGTCACTGAATATCCACGCATGGCTTCATTTTTTTCCCACCTACAAGTACATAAAATCAATTAGTACACCTCAAAAAATAAGTCTTGGATATTTGGAAACAATATATAAAGTACAATAATTTTTCCAGTACACTAATATTAATTTGAAAGAATTTTTTTTTTCGAAAATTACATGGAATGCTTATCTAATGAAAACCTTATAAATTAACAATGAACATATGTATTAGTTTGAAAGCATTCAGCTTACAAGTAACCGTGATCAATCTTAAATTGTTGGAATGTCCTCTAGTTGACTAGCAACCGATGGTCCACCTATAAATTAGAGAGACATTTATAAGCAACTGTGGCAATCTTAAACAAAGAAATGTAAATTTCAAAACTATGTATAAAGAAAATCACATAAATCTAGTAGTGCATTCTGCATATTACATGATCATCAGGAAGCTGGTTCAGCCCAATTAAATGTTCATCACTTAATTAATCTAGAGAAACCAAAATTAAAAAATAATATTAACCTCTCTTAAAACGTAAGCAAGTGAAAAACAAGCAGTAGAAGATGGACAAGTAAAAGTAGATATTTAGAAGGTTTATAATTAAGCACTTACAATAATAAAAAATCCTAAAATTGAAACAAAAGAAGCTTTGAAATTAAAACAGGAGATGAACAAGTTAGATGAGCCATAATGGATTTTTAATTAGCCAAGCTAATTCATAAGTTAAGTAACTAATACAAATTAAGACTTAAATTAAAAATGTCTTCATTTTGTTTAATCATTGTATAAGTTTTTTTTTTCTCATGTCTAAAGCATATTTAGAGGGAGAGCTCAATTTTACAACCTACTTATGAATTAAATTTTACCCAAACAAAAAGGGGAAAAAACACCGAGCGAAAGTTTTAATTAAAAGAATAGTGAAACTAGGAAGCAACGTGATTAATTAAGAATTTCATTTAAGTTTATTCACAAATTGATATGTTATATATCTCTATGTGTGTGTGAGTGTGCGCACGTGCATACATAAAAGACCTTACATTACAAAGTTAAAAATATTCCTGTTAGTTTTGTTTACTAGTAATGTTGACTAGGGAACAAATCTCTTTTATCACTGATAATATGTAGAGAGATGAAAGAGTAGTGTTGTGTTATAAATATTAATTGTCAAACAAAATATTATTTCTTAAGAGATCTGACTTTCTCGACAGAGTGCTCAAAAAACAATAATTGTCAAGAAACACATTGATTGTTGATAAGGCTTTTAACTAACTGCCTTAAGCAACAACTTTAATAAATATTACTTTTTCAGATTTTAATAAGTTGTAATTGGCAAAAAAAAATATAACATTTAATCATTAAATATTATCCAAGTCCAACCCAACAAAATAAAATCAACGAGCATTAACAGAGGCCAACTAGCTTCCACCCCCCGGGCATATTTTTTACAGTTTCTTATGATTATACTTGTGACAACTACTGTCTCATAGTTATTGAAGAGGTCACTCTAGACTCGGAAGGAGAAGGGGGAAAAAGTCAAAATTAGACCACAAAGAAGATAGTTTCCAGAGGAAATTAAAAAGTAATTATAAGACTCATATTATATAAATGAGTAGCCTATAACATATCAGAGCTGCAAAATACTAAAAGGCTGGCAATAATGACCCAAAAGAGAGAGAGAGAATGATAAAATTAGCATCTCTAAACAAAATGTTGAATAACAGTTTGAGAAATATTTCTTTCTCTTACTTTTCCATAGTGATGGGACTGGGAATTAAGATCAAGCAAAGAAAACTAGGCATAATTATTGTAAAAAAGTAAAAGACAATCAAAACATAGCAGACATATAGAGATCGCCAACAGCAAGCATGGATATGAAATTAAAACAACTCAACAAAAAGTTAACAATTTTAGTAAGTAGACTGAACTAACCATATGCTTCCTGCCAGTATAATAACCATAAGAACCTGACGGTCATGAACACCAAAGCTTGTGATTTTTTCTAGCTAGGAGCCCACCTGCACTAAAGTCTATAGGTACAACAATACCCAAGATAATAATAAAAGCCATGAATGGAGTTTTAAAAAGTTCATAATTCGGTTTTAGAACAATTAATGGATAAACCTATAAATTTGAAATACACCAGTCAGTTTGAAATACTAAATACAACTTTCATATATAAAATATAAATGTGAAACAACATGATCACACTGGAGACCATTCAACTGCTGGAGAAACTATTGCCTTGCTTTACATATACAGAGCATCTCGTGCTTATTATCATGGAATGGGGTCCTACTCCCTACACCTCAAATTATGGACTATTATACAAGTATCGATCAAAGCTAGGGATGGCAAAATCCTCTATGGGTTTGGAGTTCCATGGGGCTCCACCCCAAATGGGGTGAATTTTAAATAATTTTTGGGGAATGAAGTGGGGAATGAGAGAAAAATAATCCCCAAACTCTTAATGGGGTGGGGTTTGGTTTTGTACTCCCCACTCCACCCCCACCCCAATCTCCATTATATATAAATATGTTTTCTAAATTTTATTTGATAATTTTTGTTTTATCAATTACAATGTTAGTTAATAATTTTTTTTTTTAATTTTTACTTGATACAAATAGATTATAGCTAAAAGAAAACCTTTAGAATATAATTTTTATTCAACCTTAAAATATTATTGTGTTTTCTTTTCTCTCTTAAGAACTACTCTCTTCAAATATTTTTTAATTTTAATAATATTTTAAAATATTACTATAAATATTTGGAGATTTTTTTTTACATAATTTAAATACCTAGTAATATGATAATGATTTAATTGAAATTTTTAATTTCTAATTTATTGAAATCATCTATTTATATCTATTATAAAATAAATAAATGGGGAATGGGGTGGGGATGGGGAAACTGTTCCCCACATGGGGATTCCCCATCCCCACCCCACTAAATTTATCGAGGAATGGGGTGGGGAATGGAGGCAAAATTTTTAATGGAGTGGGGAATGGGGTAGGCATCCCCACCCCCACCCCGCCCCATTGCCATCCCTAATCAAAGCTTTTCTTCTCAGTCTTAAAATAGATCACATAAAGTTCATTAAAAAAGCGGCCAATGACAGAGTTGTCGAAGCCCTTCAAAATAAATACTGATTCACCTAAACTAATTTGTAGAAATAGTGGAACCAGGTCGAATCCCAAGAGAACTATGTATTTAATTTCTCAAAGTTTAAAACAAAAATTAATTTCCCAAGATTTCTAGGTTTTCAAGCCTTTCTGCCTGTAACCGGATAACCGGATTTTCAAACCGGCAAACCGTTTATTTTCTGTGAGCTATCCGGCTGACCGGATAAGGGAACCGGCAAACCGGTTGCGAGTTGTAGCTTTTCTGGAACGATTTCGGCTGGCCGGATGAGGGAAACGGATAGCCGGTTGCTGGTTGTAAGCTTTCTGGAACCTATTCGGCTAACCGGATAGTGAAACCGGTAGACCGAATTTCGTTTGTCTCCTTTCTGTTTGCTTTTCGGCTAACCGGTTAGGGAATCCGGTAAGCCGAATGTCAATTCTCTCGGTTCTGGACAACAAACGGCTAGTTGGTTAAGGATTGCCGGTTATCCGGATTTCTGGATTTTAAATGTTTCGAGAATTTGATAAAATAAAATAAAAATAACAAGACTTTAAAATTAAACAAAGAAATCAATCTTACCAAACTTCCAATCCAAGGGTGTTAATTCCATCCAATTGCAATTTTGATCATAGGCAAAAATATAAATCACTCAATCCAAGAACTTAGTCTACTTAATCGGAACAGCCGTAGAAAGCAATTATTTTCCTAATGTAATAGACTCAAACAATCGCTCAAATCAAATCTTATCACTAATTTAACTGGGCATCATCGTTACATATCAAATTAAGTGATAGCATTAAGAATAGTGAGAATGACTAAAACAAGATCAATTAATTCAGATTACTCCAACTTAATCAATTTGTATTTTTATTTCCCTAGAGCCTATCATGCAAGCTATGTAATTGTGACCATCAATATACACACACATGAGCCAACTCTTTGCTACTCAATTCAATCATTCATGACAATTACGGATCACAAACTCCTGACTAGCGATAGAAAAATAAATATTGAATTAAGGCGTCAACTCAATCAATATAAATAATTCATAGAAAATAAGAACAAGAAAATAAAAATTACTTGGATTGAAGAAATTCTTGTTAGGTTCAAAGCCTCACAAAATTACAACTAGAATTGATTTACCCTTGGACCGGAATTAAAACGTTAGCCACACATGGTGGTCAAAGGAAAACAAAAGTTGTTTGAGAAGAATAGTTGCAGCAGTCGTTTGTCTCTTCCTCACGTTTCCTCTTTCTTCCTTCTTGGAAAAAAGGTTGGCTCCCCCTCTTTTGCCTTTTTGCTTCCTTTTTATAATCGTTTCCTTTGCTTCTCTTGCTCCCTTTTCCTTTTTCTTCGCGGTTTCTTCTTCTCTTAATGCTAGGAAACCGACTCCTTCTAGGAAAAGGTCAGCCCACGTTTGCAAAGCCCAAATAAAGCCCTTTTTGTCCAAATTCCATCATAACGTCCATGTTCCACCTCCTAAATCAAATCAAACATAATTTCCACAAATTAGCACAAAATCAATCAAAATATGAGGGAATTAAATAAAATATAATATGACTATTTATGACCTATCAACCAACTCTGAACACAATCCACCAATAACCTCCCCTTTAAACCTGCATCGTACTATGAAATGACAAATTGCTACAAACTCCAAAATAAAGAGGCTCGACAGAGAACAAAAACAAGAACATATTAACCCGGTAGCTAAGCTAAAACACATCCAATTTCTATAAGCCCACATAGGATCCTCATTTATAAAATAAACCCCATTTCGCTTAAAGCCTTAAAGCCACAAGACTTAAACAAGAAACTAAATCAATATGTAAAGAAAAGTGCAACCTTCCAAATAAACATGAATTTCTCAACAGAGGCAACAACCCAGAAAATTAAAATTAAAAAAATAATCATAAGCTAAAATAAAACAAACTCATTAATTAAATTGACAAAAAAATATAAAGCCATTACCAATTGTTAAAATAAACCCCTCTGCCCTTAAAATCGCTGAAATCCTCCTTTACAATTCTAGGCATAGGCGAACCTTCTATAGCAAACAAATTAATTAACTTCTCAACAATTATCTCAAATTCAAGTGAATGGGTTTTGAGTAGTGAACCAAAAAAGTGAAATTTGAACAGGAAAAAAAAAAAACTCTGACGAAAGAAGCCTCAATTAGGGTTTCGCTTTGTTTTCGGTTTGGGGAAAAAAGGAAAAAAGAAAGAGAAGCCTCGATTAGGGTTTAGCTTTTCATTATCTATCTGAGTTAACTGAATTGAGTTTGTAAATGGACAGCTGGAAACAAAAGAGATCGAGAAGAGAAAAAGGAAAAAGAGAAAGAGAAAGCAAGATAGTGATAGGATTTGGTTTAGAGATTTGCGTGCATAAACGAAATAAAGTTTCCAAGTCTGGGTCATATTTTGCTTTTGTTATTTTAATTTTGTTTTTTAATTTACTAGCGCGGTTATATCTTAATTCTACAAGGTCCAACGGTGTATTGTCCATATGTTAAATCTTTGAATTTTAGAAGTCCTAGGTTCGAATTGGAGCTAAAGTAAATTTTAATAATTTTTTTTTTAATCTTTAATACTTCAATGTCAGTAATTACTGATGTTTAATTTACTGATACGTTGATATCAATAATTTATAATACCTATTTGTTAAAAGTAGAAAATAGTGCATATGTACACAATTATTGACACTTTTTACAAAATGTCAGAAACTAAGTGTTAGTAAAAGTCATTTTTGTAGTAGTGATTTTACAATTGAAGGACCACCTTTCTTTAGAATGTTAAGGTCACGATCCTGCATCTCTTGTCTATTAAATGCCAGTAATTACTCCCACATCTCAGATGTAATGAGAGTCTCCAGTCGTGAAGTTTATGGGGCATTATAGCAGTCTGGTTGTGAAATTTCAAATTATCCATAGAGATATTTTATTGTTTTTGTTAACAATCAATTCAAGCCCCTGAAATATGAACTCGAGATCATGTCAATTGTCAAGCTTGCCTTATTACTCTTTCCATGTTCTCAACAAAATTTGTTCAACTTCAATATCGTTTTCGCATTATTTTATTTTTGAAACTACTTTTCTTTTTCCCCCTCAACATTGAAAATATTAGAAAAGAGAGCAGACTCGATCCAGTTCACCAGCCGACATGATGAAATCATTAATCATATAACTTGACAAATCCATTCAAATATCCCATAAAGAGATCATGTACTACTGTTTCTCGTTTAACATGTGTTTCTGCAATGTTTTAATATTGCGATTGGATGTCATACATGCTAAATAAAGATTACGTGTACAGCTGGATTGTTAAAGAATTTGTCAATGCGCCTAACAAGTTGATGAAGGTGATTTTTTTTAGTGCACTCATGCCTTCCACTACATATTGTTGCCCTATAATGATTGAAGGCTTGTTTGGATGTAATTCTTGCGATTTATCTTTTAGCTATGAAGACTCATTTTCAGGTTCAAAGTAGGTCGACCACGACGTCGCCGACCAATGCTTATGGTTATCGGCTGGCAGTTATGCTAGATGCTTTTTGTCTGTTCTTTTTCTTCTAGCAAGAAGTACTGATGAAGACAGACAGAATGTGGGATGAGATCCAACTTCACAATCAGCTTGAGATTTGTCTTAAAGAAAGATCATCACCCTTCTTAATTGTTATTGCTGTGTTTCCTAGATTGTTCACAATGTGATTTTTAAAATATTAAATTTAAATGTACCGACTTCAGTGGCTGTCATTTTTGTCTCTCATCCTTCCTTTTAGAGTTGAGTTCATCATGCTTGAATATTGGCAATGTAACAACTCCACAAATTACAATTACAAACTGGGTAATGAAGACATGTTTTGAATTCCAAAACTAAGGGTATGTTTGGGATTGAGGTTGGACATGTAAATTTTCCAAGTTTACAAAGACTAAAGTTGTTTTAGAACACTAACCATCGCATTGAAAGTTATGTTAATGTGATTTTTCACTTATATCATGAAAAATATTTTATATTTTTAATAATTTTGTTAAAATTATTATTTAAAATTTATATTTACTATGTATTACTAGCTTTTGTTTCATAATTATAGCTTTTTTTCCACAGCAGCTGTAGCTTAAAAGTTCCAACACCTCAATCCCAAACATACCCTAAATAATAAAACTGTGACAAGCTGTGCTGCATCTACTATCTAATGCAGTCAATATCTACTTAGTTATATTACAATCAAAATCAGCTAGCTACCCTGTGTATAGATGAAATATTCTTGAAACGGAATATTAACCCGAAAAAGGAGAATGTGGAGAACCGCAGATGCAAGGCATAGATGCATATGATACATTTACATTGAAGCAGTAAGTTCTATACCCATATGTGAAAAACTAAAAATCTAAATACAAAGACAAGATAGTGAAAGCTCTCTCCCTAACCATGTCTGTCTACATCACGTCTACCTGAAAGTGGTGAAGATGATCCAGCTTCAATATCAACATCTGCATCGTCACTGGCAGACGACCAATTACCCACCTTCTCAAGGAATGACGAATTGGGATATGAATGAACAAAATCTTCAAACTCAGGACCGTCGACCCCAGCACCACCATCACTAGTGTTTTCTTTCTTTCCATCATAAACATCAGGTGCTGCAACCACTTGAGGCAGTGGAACCTCTCCTTCCAAGTACCTCACTACCTGCCTCATTGTTGGCCGCGCCTCGGCTGCATTGTTAGAACACATTAGCCCCAATTTCACCACAGCTAGAGCTTCAATCTCATTGAACTCACCATTCAGTCTTGGATCAACTAGCTCAAGAATTGCACCAGCTTTCCATCTGTCCCAAACCCAATCAACCAATATGAGCTCTTCAGGCAATGCCTTGGGCTCAATTGGTCTCCTCCCACATACCACTTCAAGTAAAAGTGCACCAAATGCATATACATCTGAGCTTGTTGTTGGCTTCCCAGTGCGTGTGAGCTCAGGGGCTAAGTATCCCAATGTTCCCACAACCCTAGTGGTGCTTGGATTTGTGCCACGTTCATATAACTTAGCCAAACCAAAGTCACCTAATCTTCCATTTAACTCAGAATCTAACAACACATTCCCCGCCTTAATGTCTCTGTGAATCACAGTTTGTTCCCATTCCTCATGTAAATACAAAAGGCCTGAAGCCACACCTTTGATGATCCTATATCTCTGTTCCCAAGTGAGAATAGCTTTTGGTTCATCAAAAAGATACTTGTCTAAGCTTCCATTAGGCATAAAATCATAGACAAGTAACAAGTCACCTCTGCGCCGACACCATCCTAGAAGCTGAACAAGATTTCTGTGGCGAAGACGGCCGATACTTGAAATCTCGGAAGCAAATTCTCTCAGGCCTTGTTTTGATTCATGAGACACTCTCTTGACAGCCACTTGAGTATTAGTACTTGGTAGTGTCCCTTTGTAAACTCTGCCAAATCCACCAAAGCCAAGTAGCTCTTTGTCTCTAAAACGCCTGGTTGCTTTCTTGAGCTCTTCATAAGAAAATCTATGAGGACCAACATCAAGCTCCCATGATTCAAGAACGTCAGCATTCTTGATTTTCTTAACAAGGTAAAAAGCTACAGCAATAGCCAAAAACATCACAAAAAAAGCAGAAACAGTAACCCCAACAATTAAACCCATATGTTTCTCCTTAGGCCCAGGAAGTGAAGGAAGAGAATCCAAAGACAAAGACTTAGCCTCACCACTCATGTTAAAACTCCACCCCAATATATAATGTGAGCTTGCAAGCAGACCTGTAGATGACGAGAATCCAACATACATAGTTTCTTTCACAATTGGTGATAGATCCACATCAAAGGACAAAATCGGTGATCTTGGTTTCACAGAAGAAGGTGAAAGCCTCACTTCTAAGTGATTCTTGGATGAGTCATAATCAATCCAAGCTTGTATAATCTCACCGCTCTTGAGATTCAACACTTGTTTTGTTGAATTCTCAAGAAAATAAGCAGCCGGCTCTGAGACATTTGATCTCAAGCTGTTGATATCAATGCCAACATGATTATCATTGATATCACCAAACTCAAAATCTTGCACAGTATCAAATTCAACAGCAAATATGTGGTTGGTTAAGTTTCCCAAGTCATTTGAATTGAGCAGGCCAAGATACTGGCTGGGAAGAGTACCTGGGAGCTCCTTCGAAATAGAGATAGTGAAAGCAAAGCCATGGCCGCCAAGTGCTGCATACTCAGGAACTATGGCGAAAGCAAAACAAGTGGAGAAAGATAAAGACTTGTTGTTGCGGGTCGAGTTCTTGAATTTGATAGGAGATGAATAAAAAGCATGGCCAAGAACTCTAAGCGTTGTGTTGGTTAACATGAGTATGCCATTTTTTTTAATCTCCGCAGCCCCATTTAAGCTCATGATGTTGTTGTTGTTGGCTGCGTCACGAAACCCACTGAAAAAGAACTCCTCTTGTTGAGAAAAAACTGGGTTTGCAACAAAAATGAAAAGAACCAAGAAAAATTTGAGCTTTTTTGCCATGGAAGGGGGGAAAGTTTGGAACTTTGCGAACCAGAAGACGATGCCTGAGAATGGAATTATGTTAAATTTTTTTAATTTTCAAAGGCGGTGATTATAAACTGGGTTGAAGGAGGAAAGAAGAAGGAAGCTTAGCTAGTGAGCAGAGGCTGCTGCCACTTTAGTTTAGCCTCACATCACACCCACCAGCTTGTTTGAAATTTGTGGAAGGGTAATTAATTAGTAAAGCTGTGGTTTTGATTCTTTACAATAATTTTCTTGCGGCTGCTGTTTGTTTCTGGAGACAAGAGGAGCAAGTTGCTTCGTTGTCCATAGCATCTATCATTTCATCTCATCTCATGTCTTCCAATTTATAACTTTGCTTTGGTGAACAATGCTCAAGTTAGTGAATTAATTAGTCAGTCGTCATCATCACCAGGTGACACGATAAGTACAACATTTTGTTCCCTGACTTAATTTTGCTATATTTTAAAATATAAAATTTATAGTTAAAATAATATTAATAAATTTTATACCTTAAAACGTGCAAACGGGAGAGAAATCGTGATAGATTCTAATTTGATCAAATTTTAAAAGTTATATTTCATATAATTTATACCTACATGCATTAATCACATATTATTTATATACGTGAGTGTAAATTATATGAAATATTAGTTAAGGACTCCCGATTTAAAAAGGTGTGTTTATATTTTTTTATATTTTATTTTTTAGACATAATGTTGTGTTAAATTCCATCAGTTTAATCTTTTACGCTTTTACACGTGTGGGTTTGGGATTGTGGAGTTTGAACTGTTAAAGAAAGCACTAGAACACACCTCAGCAGTCACCACCACGCATGCACGTTTCAGTGCCGTCCTCCAGTCAAAGGAGACTGACGCCTTTTATTTCTTATATTCCTTTTCGAGGTTTGATTTTTTTTTTCCCCATATTTTCACATGTATGTAAGCATAGGATTTCTATTATGAAAAGGGCTCATGAAAAATCTATTTTATTTTGCGTAGGCTCATATGTAAGCATGGTGTAGTCCAGCCTTAGCGACTTATGATATGGTGTGTTGCAATTTTAGCATTTAATTAGTGTTTTTCCTTTAATATGCCTTCAATTAGGTCTAGCATGCGGTTTGTTTGATTCCCACTCGAATTTTGGTGAAGGTATGGGTTAAAAAAATAATTTAAAATTTATACCCTGCTACTTCTTAAAAGATTGAAAAGATATATATATATATATATTTATTTATTTATAAAAAAATGATTTTTATTCGTGTACAAGAATCAAAATCAAATTGGAATTGGGGAGGATTTGAAGTTTCAATGGTCTAATCAAAAATTTTATATTACGTTTTTTTTTTTTCCTTTTCTTGTTCCTCTTTCATAAAGATAAAGAAATTTTCTGCTGGTATCTGGTGTACTCATAATTTATTTATTATTTTAATACTTCTATAACTTAATTTTATGTTAAATTATATTTTATTATATTAATTTTATCTTAATTTTTATATTTTATTATTTTAGGAGCATTTTGAAAATAAAGAGAAATTAAATCAAAATATTCAAGTGAAGAGAGCTTAAAGAAGAAATTAATTGGAAATTTAAGGGAAGAAATAGAATTAAAATGGAAGAAAATTAAAGAAGCCAAAGCCTAATATGGGAAGCCATGTGAAAAATAAAAGAAAAGAGGAAAAAAGATGCTTAAAGGAGAATGATTAGCTTTCATTTGTACAAGTCACGTGAATGATTTCATAAAGCTTTGGCATATGCTTCACGTGCATGACTTAAATGTGGGCTGGATTTGTTTTGTTGAAAAATCCTTTTCATTTAAGGATTTTGGCGTGGCGGCAACAATATAAAATGGGGGAGACGAGCGGAGACTGAGAGGGGGGATCACAGAAACGAAATTAAGAAAAGTACGCAGCCGCGCAACTGGAGAGAAAACCGAGAGCAAGAAAAAGAAAAGAAGAAGAAAAAGAGAAGCCATCGCTGGAAAATTCGGGAGCAACAATTTAAAGAAGTTAATTACAAAGATTGGAGAGAGCCAGTTTTTTGAGTTTTTTTTTTATCTCATCTCTCTTATTTAGTTTGAATGTTTCCAATTAAATTTATGAATTCTCTTTATATTCTCATGAACTAATTTATTTTACTAGGGTTACGATGTAACCTAACTATGAAGATTTAATTTTATAAATCTGTATTATTTTTAATTTATTATCCCATGGTTGAGTGTTCATTATTGTGCTTAATGCTTTTAAATAACTGGCCAATATTTAATTGATTTGAGAATACATAAATGGCAGGAGATGATTTATGTATTTTTCTGCAGAATGAATGTCGTGAATTGAATCGAAAGCAGAGATGTCTTAACCGTGATTCGTAGCTTTTTAAGAATTTCCATAGAAAAATGAATCTTTCAGATATTTAAATTCACATAGACATAGTTAATATGTGGGTATTTTGATATTACTCGAGAGGATATTGAATAAATTTTAATAGCATATATGGAGGATTAAATTACATTAGTTATGGTGAAATCGGAACTCCTAGTGTTTTAAATCTCTTGGTGATTTTTATTACTGCCGGCATATTTATTAAATTTTTAATTATTTAATTTTATTTAATTTTAATATAAACTCGCCTATTCAATTGTTTAAATAAATTAGGGTTAGAATAATTTCGGTAGCTAATAGGATATACAATTTCTGTGGGACGATACTCTATTATTCATTATATTACTCGTGCCGATTAGTACACTTACTCATTTACGCATGAGTCTCCTGCCTCATTAACACAACCGCGTTCCAATCCTATTAAACTGGCCGGTAGCAAAATAAATTGGGGAGTTTTCATAATCGTTTCATCAAACTCCGCTGCATGTTAAATGCATGAAGTGAAAACTTCATGCAACACGTGGCATTTTAACTTTATGCAAAATTCTTAAAATCCAATTTCGTGTAAACTCGCGGTGGAAAATTCTTTAAAATTCAACCCCTTTGGGATTTTGTTTTTCTTCCTGTAGGATTGAAATTTGAAGTTAATAAATTTATTAGAATTGAAATCGTGACTTCTTCCCAAGTTAGTGATGTGGCACTTAAGAAAAGATTCAGCATTCAAACGAAAGTCTTTAGCACTTGCATGCTAGTGGAGTTTTGTGAGCCATAAAATTGTCTTTTTTGACCAACAAAAACATTAGGCTTCAATTCATATTAGTGTGTTTTAACAATGTCCCTTATACTAATCTAATCTCTTGAATAAATGTATTTTGTTAATGGAATATTGTCACTACGAATTGTTAAATCAATCAAAATTGTTTTTATATTAGGAGTCAATATGGATTAGATCAAATAACCAGTGGGGTCTACTCTGAAATTAATGATCCCACGTAAGTAATTTCTTCCATACGATTGCCCAATTCGGAATAATTTTAATTAAATATTGATCTAATGCTTAAGAAAGCTTTGGCGGGAAGTGTGATGAAAGTGCTCTCGCGTTTCATTAATTATTCTATTAAATTATAACAAAACGGTGTTTTATACAGCTTAAATCCATATTCCGTAAAGTATCAACATCCATATAATATTCCCAGCCACCAATTTTTTTTTTCTTTTTTTCTCTCCTTCTTCGAAATAACCAATTTAAAACTTATCATTTATTACTCAAGGTATATTGTGCTTCCTGAATTTATTCAAATCAAGCTATAATCTCATAATTATGGATTCCCTTATCTTCACATCCAAGAAAATCTATTATTACTCAAGCGATCAAGTTGTTGGTATATCAACAAAAAGGTTTTAAAAAAATTGATTGATTGAATGAAGAAAATGGACTAAAATCTAATGTATGAAATAGATAAATTGGGAAAAGGAATCTGAAGATTGTGATTAATTATTATTCTAATCCCATTACTTCCATTTTAATCTCATAAATTTCTCTTTCTCCAGCTTTAACTTTTCCATTATTGTAGATTTGTTTTAAAATACGATTTAAAATAAGATAAGGATAGACAAAATTAAAATTTATTTGTTAACCTTTTATTTTCTTTAAAATTTGAACTCAGATGACTAATTAAAAAAAAAAAACTGTTTAAAAATCACTCACCCACGCTCTTGACGCATTTTAAAATAAGAATTTGATTTGGTCCTCATTCTAATTTTAATAAATATTACAAAATGGGTTAGTCTTAAAGCATGGACATATCTATTATAAGTTTTAGATCGGATAACATAGCATTATAAAATAGAAGAAGAATTGAGGCATCAAAGGGTTCGACCTTGAAGTTCATATAAAATATCTTTTGTTTAATAGTTTAATTAAAGTTGGTCTTACTTAGCAAGCATCTTTATTAGAAAACATGGTTGATTTGTTTCCTCGTAACAAGGTGGTGGTATGGGGCAAATGATCTACAAAGTCAACAACTACTTCGAATTTTCAAGAGCGTTTCCACATTAAACAGTCTTACATTAACAAAAGCACTTTCGATTTAAAGGTACTTATTTTATTTATTCACTTTCTTAATCAAATCTTAGGTATCAATTAACAGACAGCTTATTATGTAGCTTTTGAATTTGCATGAACAGACGCTTTTTGCCAAAACGAACGCAATGATGCATGGGCTACTGACCAAATACCCAATATGCAGCAAATATGGCCTTTAAGCAACTTCGAACACGCCCCAAAGCACTTTCAAAAGTGCTTTTACTTATGTAATCATTTGTAAGAACACTTCCCACCCCCCCCCCCCCCCCCAAAAAAAACCACCAAAACAAATAAAAAACCAAAAAAAAAAAAAAAAAACACTTCAAATGCCTTTAGGTTTAAATATAGGTAAACTAGGTGGTCAGCTCCGTATTTTAAGAAGACCATATTTTTTTGGTATTTCTCTAGTAATACTAAAATTAATGAATTTTTTAAGTTAGATGTAGTATGAAAGAGTAGTTTTTAGACCTCTGTCAATAATTACCCTATAATTAAAATTTTTAATACAAATTCTATATATGATAAACTTAATGTTAAAGAGTTATAATTAATAATATTGAATAACTATTAATTCATTCGTTATTATTTTTTAAAATAAAATTTAATTAATTAATTATTTATTTATTTTATGTTAAAAAATTTCTTACACTATTCTCTATAATGATAATTATTACCGTTATTGACTCACTTTTGAAGTAAAAAAAATAATTTTTTGAAATAATGGTTCTAAAGGAAGTAAAAATTTATCTTCTTGACTATATTTGCTTCTTTGAAATTCTTTGGATCATGTAGATTATTGTTGAAATTTATGATATAATTAGAAATTATATATATATATAGTTTTATATTTCTTTGTACGATTAAGTTACTGAATGTAAGTAGATAAGGATGACAATGAGGTGGAGTGGGGGGAAGGGAAGCCTATCCCATTCCCCACCCCATTAAAATTTTCATCTACATTCCCCAATAAATTTAGTGGGGGTGAGGATGGGAAATCTCCACCTGGGGAATAATTTCCCCATCCCCATCCTATTTCTCATTTGTTTATTTTATAATGATATAGATATACAATTTCAATAAATTAAAAATTAAAGAGCTAAATAAAATCATTACTATATTATAAAGTACTTAAATTTAAAAATAAATCTCTAAATGTTTAAAACAATATTTTCAAATGATATCAAAATTGAAAAATATTTGAAAAGAGCAGTATTTTAAGAGAGAAAAAGAAGCATAATAATGTTTTAGGATTGAATAAAAATTATATTGTAAAGTTTCCTTTTAGTTATAGCCCATTTATATCAAGTAAAATTAAAAAGAAATTTTATTAACTAACATTGTATTTTATAAAAAAATTATTAAATAAAAATTAGAAAAAATGTTCATATATAATGGGGATTAGAGTGTGGGCAGGGTGGAGAGTACAAAATCAAACTCCGTCTTATTAAGAATTTAAGAACTACTTTTTCTTTATTTTCCAAAATTTATTTAAAATTTACCCTATTTGGGGTGGAGTCCTATGGGACCCCCAACCCTTAGGCTATGTTTGGCAGGCAGGATTGGATTGGACTAACTATTAGAATTAGACTAGATTAGGTTAGATTATATATAGTGCTGACTTATGTTTGGTATGTTATCAGATTGAATTATGCTAAATTAAATTTACATGAAATTAAATAGTATTTACATTAATATTTGAATTTAAATATCAACTATTTATAGATATTTAACAAGAAATATTATAATTAACTAAAAATAAAACGAATAAGAAATGCACACACAAATAAAGAAGTATAAATTATTTAACTTATAGCTTATTTCAAATGAGATATATCATTTCAGTAAATAAAATAAATAAAATTATTCAAATAATAAATTAATTAATAGCTTTTAAGTAAATCATGAATAAAAAATAAAATACTTAATTAAAAAAAAATAATTCTTAAGTTTTAAAGAAAATAGTGTAATAAATTATGGAAGATATTATAAATGGACAAATATTTTTTTTGACATTATCTAGTCCCAACTAAACCCACATAAAAGTTAGGATTAATAATCCCATAAATTTTGAATTAAAATTTAAATTTAGTCCATTAGTCCAATCCAAGCGAGCATGCCAAATATGGTATTAAAATTTTGTCTCAATAATTAGTCCAATCCTACACTTAATCCTAATTCCCAAACATAACCTAAGAGAATTAAGCCATCCCTATAAGTAGGCCTCACAACAAATTTTACCTAAGGCCCCAGAGCTCTAGGGCCTTCAATGCATCTATATATATGTTGTCCCGCGACGCACAAGGAAGAAAAGAGCTTTTTAAGGAAACTCTCAAAAGTCGGGGATTTAAAATTTGAGATCTAACCAAGGCCACTATTAGCCCGCTAATAATGTAATACTGGATGAACTAGTTTATAAATTAATGCTTAGTTTGGAAGCAAAAGCGACTCTAAATGCAAATCATCTCAATCATAAGTGGCCAGTCTGCGTGTTCTAAAATGAGATTCTGAAGCAAGACCGTGGTGGATTTGCAGCCTAACATTATATTTGCATTTTAAAATGTGTGGACATCCATACTTGAAATGTAAATAATGGTAAGAAGGAGCACTTTTTAAAGATCGAATAAAGAGTTGTGATATAACACAAAATTAGAGGATTCTTTCTAATTAACTAAGAAATGAAAATGCAACAATATTATTTGAATATCTCACATGCTAAGCAAAGTGCAACACTTCTCAACCCCTAGAAACAAGGCCTAAAATGTGTATTGGCAGCTTCCATCGTCACTTCTTGCAGTTGGATCAAAGTTTTCTGCAGTAGGATCAGTACATCCTTCAGGAACTGGAACACTCACTTGCTGGGCTGCTTTGCCTGCAACAAAATTTACCCCAAAAAAAAAAAAATTGATTTGTTATATTCTTCATTTGATCTCAATTTATGCTCTAAATTTGCTAGAATGCTAGTAGCAAACCTCCCATCAAGGCCTCTTAGCTAGGATCAAGGGGGCTAACCATAAAAATTTCCACTCTTAATAGCATCTTCATTAGCGTCACCAAGAGCGGCCTCACTCAAATACTTGTCAGCCAACTGAACTCTCTTCACATTCTCTTGCTCTTGCACAAGCATGTTTCCGTACTCGAGCAGCTTCTCCATTGTCATCTTTGGTTGCTCGAATGTTGGGGGTCCTTCCTTTGAGTTCACAAGGCTCTTGCCAACGCTCCCAACACCAACACCAGAGATCCACTTCCTCACCTCATCATCATAGACTCTGGCCCTCAGGGCTCCAAAGAAATCTAAAACGCAGCCAAATGAGTGATTAGCTAGTGTGCATTTGATGGGGAGTTTGCATCATCAACGGAACTGGAAACTTACCAATGGATTGGCCGGGGAAGGTATCAACAAGCTTGACAATGTCATCATCAGCCACATTGTCATTCCTGAAGATACCCTTGCACACACCAATACGGTCCTCCCTTGTAGGTGCCCAGTAGAATTTCTCCATGCGACCATCACGGATGAGAGGAGCATACAATGTTGAGAAGTCATTACCGGTGACTATGATTGGGACACGGGGGTTCTCCTCCTTGTTGTACATACCAGGGAGTTGGACACTAGTTGGGTTATCAGCAATGTTCATGAGTGTGGCGTTAACCATTTGGTTGTTAACTGTGTACTGGGTGGTGCCACCAAGACGACCAGCTCCTGCATCAAGATCATTGATGAAGAGGCAGCACATTTTTCCCTTCTTGATAATGTCAGCTGCCTCACGGTACCTTTGCCTGATCAACTTAGCGGGTTCTCCAGCATTGCCACTTTCCAATTCTCCGGCACTCATCATAATTGGGCTGAAAATTCATTATCATAACATCACAGAGTAAGTACACACCAAACATATCCTCAAACCCAAAAAAGAAAAAAAAAATTGACAAGAGAGCATGGACTCACTTGATGCCCATCTTGGCGAAAACAAGCTCACATTGGAATGATTTTCCTTGTCCTTTGCCTCCCCAAATACCCAAGATGAGAGGAACCTGTAAAAATGTAAGTTTTGAAAGATTATTAATCACATCTCCCTAAATGTATTGATAACTACAGAAACTATAAGTAAATATACCTTGATGTTGGGCAGGGACATGAAGTTCTTGGTGATGTGAACAACAAGCTTGTCCATGAAAGCAGGGGCAATGTATAAACCGTCCATGGTGTTGTCCAAGTTGTATCTAAATCATCAAATCAAATCAATCCATGATCGAAGCCAGGCACTGATAATAATCGATTAACAATTGATGAACAAGCATCATATATACTTACTGGCGGAGACCTTGGCTGATGTAGTCATAAGAACTCATGACAGCGTAGTGAGTTCCGGTTCCCATGGGGGCTTGGAACAGAGAGTCCACAGTACCTTTTCCCCTGGTGATGTCTTGTTGGTCATCAGATTCGTCGTAGGCAAGGCCCTTCCATCTGTCCTTCTTGGTCTGCTTGTTCTCATCGTCTTCGGCAGTAATCTTGAAGCTCACAGAAGGGACCTTGGATGGGGGGATTCTTGAGCTTACCTTCTTCAAGCTGGTGCCAAAGAAAGATGAGCTTGGCACAGAGGTTGCAGCACCAGAGCCATTGAAGCTCAACTGTTCCCAAAAATGAACTTATCCCGTAAGATTTAACCATCCAATATGAACACCAATCTCTACTTCTTCAATTTCTAGACAAATTAAGCTACTTTTAGTAAGATTAACCCATACAGACACAAAATCAGATACAGTCTTTCCTACAATTATAAACACATGCAAAAATACTAAGATATATATGAACTTAGGTTCATACTAATCAACAAGTTCCTTATCTCTAGTTAGTTAGGAGCAAAAGCACAAGCTTCTTTCGTTAACTAATGATAAGAATACAATCCAAATTAAACAAATGAAGCTAAATAGGCTAATTAATAAATAGTAACGAAGAAGCAAGCTAAGCCATGGAAAGATGGCGGGAAAAAGAAATATAACAGTACCGGTACAGCAGCAGCCATTAAGATAGCGAGAATTGGACGGCTGTGATTGAAGTAGCTAAAGGGTCACGGTGCAATGCAGGCAAAGGAAAGCGAAGCAATGAGCTGAGTGCGTGTTTTGCTCTTTGAGGATAGAATTGAAGATTAGAGTGAATAACTTATAGTGGTTTCTTTGAGTGTACCAAAATGGATCAAAGCTTGAAGATTGGTGTATCCGTTATTAACGGCCACACAATGAAGATTGCTTTGATGACACGTGGCAAATGACGAGTTGCTTAGCCATTGAGTCCGCGTACGGGCAGTTTGCTTTGGCTCCTTGCCACTTAAATTCAGCGTATTTTGTCACCACACAACCAGCTTAATTCGGAAACTTAGTTTGTGTTTTGAAATTTTTTGCTGTTCAATTTTGTGGGGAAAAAAGGATTAAAAAATGACACTTGAGGTGCAAAATTGTTCTCGGCTATGCATAATTTGTTGTTATTGTTAAGAGGCCGGGTGAGTTTTGTCCGAGTGAGCCACTTCTGGTCCCCCGCTGACACATTCCCTCGGCCCCTTTCGGAAGCTACAATTATTTCTTTAAAACATATCCGTGGGAAAAATAAAATTGCTGCCATATAATTGATTGAAATTATGATAAGTTACAGAGAATGTGGTTGATTGAGCCACGTGTCCAACATGACATGGAGTGGGCTCTAATATGGCTCAATGCGTTGGATGGAGATTGGAGAGGATAATAACTGGGCCATTAGTCACCATACAAACAGAATAATAATCTCATTATTTTTCTTTTTCTTTTTTCTCGTTTAAAGATCTCTCTCTGTGGAATTTTAAAAAAAAAGAAAAATTGTAACAAGATCGATACGCGTAATTTGATAACGTAAGCAATCAGAAAAATTGTAGAAACAAACTGAAAATTATTTTTTTTTAAAAAAAAAAAAATTGTATTTGGGATATTCCTTCAGGGGTGATGTGCACATGATCATCATCCTAATTTCTAAATATCTCTCCATCCACCAATTGCGTTGGTTTTTTCGATTGAGAAGCATATAAATTAATAAATCAGCATAAACCGACAATTTAGAGGCCACGATTTTAAATATCTAAAATCCGGGAGCTTTTAAACCTAAGAGAAAGAAAACCATAAATCATAAAAAATATATATGACATCAGTGTGAAAGTATTAATTTTCAAATATTTTTAATTGAAAAGACAAACTACTTTACATTCATATTTAGATATTTAAAAGGGAAAAAAAATACCACCTTAGTTTTGAAATCACATGCACATCGGCTTTTTTGAATGAGAATAGATTTCACATCAATTTAGATGCACACATAACCTAAAAATTATAGCTTAGAACATATGGAATCAATTCAAAAACAAGGTCTGGGTAGATATTTGAATAATAGTTTCTCTCAAATATTAAGCATATTTTTTCTTGGAAGGTAAATATTCAGCATTAAACTCAAATGTAAACTCACTTCCATCCATTTCACGTTGATAAGAGCACATCATAAAGCCAAGGAATTTGAAAATTATACATCTACATATCATTCCGAGAAGATTTTGGGCCAATGCATGAAAATATAAACCAACTAGTACAGAAACTTCGAGAAATCAATGTCCTCACATGCTTAAAAATCTATTATCTACGGATAAATTAGGAGTTGTAATGAACTGGAGTTGATGACAGCTCAAATCTGCACAAGTAAATATAAATGCATAAGAAATTAACCTAGCCATCGTTCCTAGACTGATTTCTATTGAAACCATACATAGCATCAACAGGAGCTATATGTGAACACCTTGGCAAGAACTAGCTAGCAAGCAAGCAAACCCTAGCTAGCATTTATAGATGTTAATGGAAGAGGAATGATAATTGATCCATGATAGAGAAAGACACTTTCATCGTTAAACTTGAAAGTGGGAAAGTTCTTCACTCATGCACATATCATTTTCATTCAAAAACAAAAGATTATACAGTTTCCGAAAAGACACAAAGTGGGAATGATCATGTTCATGTGAATGTAAAGGGACCATTCTGTTTCCTCTTCTCCTTTTGTTTTGATTTGCCAATTCCCACTTTACTTCTAGACCCAAGAAGCATATAATTAAGCACAAGTGATAAGCACTTGCAAGTTATAACTGTGGGTGATGGACATGTGACTTCTGCTTTTGCCTTTCCAGAGAATTGAACGACTCCTATTTGAAGTCTTTCACCATTTGTAAAGTGGCCAACAGCACAACCTGATTAAGTGCAAGAATAAAATATGCATAATAATGGAGGAAAATTAACACAACTACGCTAATTAAGTATTAAAATTGCTTGATTCCAGGGAATTATCAGAAACCAGACAAATAGCCGTCATGAGTCATGCAGTCTATGTCCAATCTTTAAGCTCTAGAGTGTGCACGTAAAACAGCATGGATTTGTTTTCATTAGCTAAATGAGCAAGTTCTGAGCCGTAATGCACCAACCCCTGTAACTCGATTTTGACCTGAAAGCATAAAACTTTATACAAATTCCATCATTATTATTCCCCCATGCAACTACTGGACATGATCTTGGATTCACTAAAGCAACAGCGATCTTGTGGAAACAATGAGAATAGATGCTCGATTTAATATAAGTCATCAAGCCTTCAAACTATGAAAAGAATGCAGTACTTGCACAGAAGAAAAGTCGGATCGCTATGCCATTTATAATTTGGTTCCTGGCGTTCAAAACCTATCCAAAGAGTTAAAAAGACAACTACTCTTTCGCCATTTACGCCTTAGAAGCATTTTCAACTTTTGATAATTCCCTAGTGTTAGTGATGAAACCGCTAAAATTCAAGACAAACATCGCATATAGACCTGAAAGACATAGAGGGAATGATTTGAACAGAATTTACACAGAGGGAATCGCTTCATGCAAAAACTAAAGCTAATAAGTAAGAGCACAATAATCATAATTAAAATGTCTTCTTACACAAGTAAAGGAAAAATTCAGATTGTACTCAGTCTACCTATCAATAATATTATAAACTCAAAATATATTATTTAAGGCAATTGTATCTCTCTTTTAGAGCCCAACTTTATGACAATGATGATTAGCTCCTTCTAGCAACTATCTTATTTTATGAAGAATTTTAATTTAAAAAAATTTTAAAAATGAAGCCTTACCAAATTTGAGAATGACAATGTACGCCACAAGGGAGACCTAAAAGAAACTAACTTTTTCAACTAAAGTGAGAATTGTCCCTTGCCCACAACAAAAAGTACTTTTAACCCTTTTACTCATTGTTATAAAGAGTAAATTTCTGACTTCTTATCCTAAACAAAGCAATTCAAAGTTTCAAGTACTAGTGAAATAACGTTCCCACAGATAAGTAAAAGATTAGGACAATGACAGGGCTTGGCTCTTCATGTGGAGCATGCAAGTTCCTGAGAAGAAGGTGCACAAATGATTGCATCTTTGCTCCCTACTTCTGCTATGACCAGGCTGCAGCTCATTTTGCAGCGGTGCATAAAGTGTTTGGTGCAAGCAATGTCTCAAAGCTATTACTACACCTTCCAGTTCACAACCGCAGTGATGCTGCTATCACCATATCTTACGAGGCATTAGCTCGCATGCACGATCCTATCTACGGTTGTGTCGCTCATATCTTTGCGCTCGAACAACAGGTTTGCCATTTCCATGCTGCAGTGCAAAATTATGACATGACTAAATGAGTTTGAATCAACATGAACTCTCATATGTTGCCTTGCAGGTAGCAAACTTACAGGAAGAAATAGAGATGCTCGAAAATCACATGGCCAATAACTTGGCTGGAGTCGTTTTCAGTGGAGGTTCTCAAACACCTAATGAGCCTTGTAGTCAGTCATACTTTTCTCCACAACTTGAAGCCATGAACACACTTTACTATCCAAACCAACAGGCAGAACTGCTGCAAAACCATGCAGCAAACATAAACATTAACCAAGCTTTCGAAAGCCAAACGAATGCAGAGATCCCTTGCTTGCAGGGCTGGGAAGACCAAAACTTTCTAACTGAGTCCAATCCAAATCATTTACTTGGAAACCTTGATGCAGTGGAGCAAGAGAATTTTCCAAATTATCCATCATTTGATATCAATGGTAATGCCATAAATTTACAGGGTCCAAGCTGGTAGTGAGAATTGCTCTAGCAATAAATTATACGAAGAGCTTCTGCAAGATGAGATGTCCTTCAGCTTTCAAATGAAACAAGCATCGTTATATCTATTTTGTCATATCAAGTATGTGTATAACCATGATTTTCAAGACTAAAATGTAGGCATATTCTAGCTCCAGTTGAACTCCTGCAACCTTACGTACAGCCTTTACCTTCTAAAATAACTTAACCATGCACCTGCATTAACTTTGATAATATTCCATATCTAAAAAATACGCTTCATTGTAGCCGAAGTCAACATCTTACTTGGTTTGTAGAGAGATTATATATCAATATTTATAGCAATCTCAGATTATCTATAATTGAATCCTTTTAGGCAATTATCACCTACTTGTTTTTTAACCCCAAACCAAAAAAAAAAATCATGGCACAGGATATGGAATATTGAAATTTGTACAACCTAGAACCTTGCTTTTGAACTACAACCAATGAGCATCACCAAGACTTATAAGTTTAAAGATGCGGCGACAGAGGTATCCAACATTGCCATTCATTATTATTGGCAGCCACTATATTCAACTGCTGAGATTTTGATTAAAAAACACAAAGATGAATACTGTCACAGTCAAGGTCTTAATTATTACACAAGCCATATCATGGAAGAAGGTATCAAGTTCCGCAAAGCCAGTATAGCAAGATCCAGCTCAAGTTGATTCTGCAGTTAATGATCAGCATTTGATTGACAAGAGACCAGACACAGTTATGCAATGCCATATCAAGTAGCAGCCTTGTTAATCAAGAACAGAGTAATAATACGAGGGCCAATATTTCTTTATATGCAGGCTGCATTTATGCCATTATAACAAAGAACTTATGCAACCAAAAATGTATAATTTTCATTTAAAAGTATTTAAGTATCCTCTATGATGAACTTGGCCACCAAAGAAATATGTCCATTTTTCAGTTATCGTTTGACGTAATTCTTGCAAATAAAATTATCAAAAGAAATTAACACTTTGGATGTCTTCTAAAATTGGCCTAAATCAGAAAGCCAAATACAACTCACTTCAAAATGTCCGCAGATTTTTTATCTAGCAATCAGAGCCCTGGCTTTCCCGGCATCAAACATACCATACATCAGCAAGCAATTAGAGGCAGCAACCTTCCTGAAGGGAAAATGGAAAGGAGGAGTTACTAACCCATCTCAAGAACACCATTCTCTGGCATTTTGGAACATCTTTAACCATGGGCTAGGGCCCTTTTTGTCCACATTCCAGTTCTTGGGGTACCACGGGTACTGCCACATTAAGAAGCAACGCTCTGGATGAGGCATCATAGCAAGATGTCTTCCATCGGGTGAACAAATTGCTGCCACTCCTAAGGGGGAGCCATTCACATTAAAAGGGTAAACTTCTGTAGGATTTCCATCATCATCACAATATCTTACTGGAGCCAAATGTGAATGAAGGATACGATCAAAAACACCATCATCAGGGAAATACGCTCTACCCTCCCCATGGGCAGCCCAGACACCTAATGTGCTGCCTTCCATTCCTTTCAACATTATAGCAGGTGAGTCCTCTATTGTTACACTTGAGAACCGGCATTCAAACCGACCTGACTCATTGTGAACAAACCTCGGTTGTGATGGGTCCCCACCAGCGCCATGCACGCCCCCAACTTGAGGCCCTGGGATCCACCCCAATAGAGCCATAAGCTGACACCCATTGCAAACACCAAGGCTGAATGTGTCTGGACGCTTGTAAAACTCCTGAAATTGGTTTAGAAGAGGTTGATTGAACCGTACGGAAGCAGACCAACCTTTTGCAGAATCAAGAACATCAGCATAACTAAAACCCCCAACGAACACAATTCCACGGAACTCATCTAGAGAGATGGCTCCGTTAATAAGGTCCGACATTGTAACATCCCATGGTTCAAAACCAGCAGCATAAAATGCTGCAGACATTTCTCTGTCTCCATTGCTGCCCTCCTCTCGAATCACAACTACTTTTGGTTTTGAAGTTGCATTCATATACTTCTCATCTGTTAGGGAAGGAGTAAAGGACAATTTCCATGAAGGTTCACACCTTGACTTCAACCCTTCTTTCTCTGATTCCACACAAGAAGCCAACCTTTGGAACTTTTCCAGCTCAAAACTAGTTTCCTCCCACATGTCTCTAAGGAGAGAAGTTTTCTCGTTCAAATGGGTTAATCCATCAACCTTTATTTCTACTGAGGGTGAACTGATCACTTGTCCAATGATCTCGGCAGAAACGCCTGCATCATAGAGTTTTTTGGATACAGTGTCCAAGTTTGACTTGCTTACCTCAAGAACAAGGCCAAGTTCTTCCGCAAATAGTGTCTGGAAGAGGCTATTACCTTCTGAATTCAAGTCCAAGGTAATACCATAATTCCCAGCAAATGCCATCTCCAGGGTACACACCAACAGCCCACCATCACTAATATCATGACCAGCGGACACAAGTTCATCACCTACAAGGTCTTGAACAGTTTCAAATACTCTTTTCAAGTAAGGAACATCTTCTAGATCTGGGCTCTCATTCCCCACTTGGTCAAAAACCTGTGCAAGAGCAGATCCACCTAACCGGCGTTTCCCCTTTGCCAAATCAATGTGAAGCAAAATACCATCATCCCCCAGTTTCAAGTCCGGAGTCACAGTTTTTGTTATGTCAGGACATGTGACGTAGACACTAATTACAAGATTACCAGGAGCTTTAACAACCTCTCCACCTGAATACGCAGCCATGGAAAGGCTGTCCTTTCCCCCATCAATAGCAATTCCAAGTTCTATCATAGCTTCCGCAAGAGCTGTTGCAGCATCATACATGGCTGCTCCTTCTCCATCAAGCTTCGCAGCATACATCCAATTACCACTTGCTTTCACATGAGAAAGAGAAGTGACCTTTGCCCACACCAGATTTGTCAGTGCTTCTCCAACTGCTAATCTTGCCATTGCTTTTGGATTCAGCAAACCTTTGATTGGCTGCTCACCAATGGCACATGCTCCTCCAGTCAAATCAGTATAAGTTTGAGCAATGACAGCAACATCTGCAAGAGTAATCTGCAATGGACCAACAGTTTGCTGCTGAGCTACAAGTCCTGTCACACACCTATCCACCTTTGTTGTTAAAAAGCGTTTTGAACAGACTGATGGAAGTCTCAATACCCTCTTCAAAGAATCCATCACCGTAATCCCAGGAGCAATATCAAGTGGCTCTCGAGCCTGGTCCACATGATGAAATTCAAAGGTTTTTTGAGGCATGTCTCCAAGAACTCTCTCAAGCTCAAGATCTACAGCGGGAGGAGGAGGAGGGAGTCCACTTGACTGACATTTTTGAATAGCTGCACTATCAACTAAAACAACACACCCCTCGCCACTAATGGTTCCAATAACAGCCATCGAGACCCGTTCTCTTTCACAGATTGATTGTAAAAGATCACGGCTTTCAGGTTTCACCAAAATTGCATCCTGCTCCTGGTATTCAGCTCCCCATATCTCTAAAACAGACAGAGTATGATCACCAACTATAATCGCCCGGATATCAATCTCAGCACCTTTTGGGTATATAATTTCCTTGACAACATTACAATTCCCACCAGCTCCTTGATCATGAATGCTGATAATTGGGTTAGTTTCCCCCATCTCAATGCAGGCACGAACTACACGATATAACTTTTGTGCCATCTCAGCATCCCCACGCTGTACAGCATTAAAATCAAGATCTGCATCATTCTGCCCACTAACCATACTAGATGCTGCTCCACCTCCCATTCCAATACGATATGCAGGACCTCCAATCTTCACAACCAACATCCCGATGTCAGGCTCGCCTTTTGATATATGGTTGTGATCAATTTGCCCAATGCCCCCACTAAACATGATTGGCTTCAACCATTCTCGTCTTTCCCCACTTGGGAGTCTCATTCCAAATGTCCGCGTATAGCCCTGAATCAAAGGCTCTCCAAATTTGTTTCCATAGTCAGATGCACCATTGCTAGCATCAATAAGAATTTGGAGAGGGGAAGCCAAATTTGATGGATATGTAAAAGACGGATCTTCCCAAGGAGCATAAGACCCTTCTACATTCAGATTCCCAACACAGTAACCAGCTGTAGATGCCACTACGAAAGACCCCCTTCCAGTCGCATGTGTATCCCTAATTCGGCCACCTGCACCCGTCTCTGCTCCTGGGTACGGTGCCACTGCACATGGGAAATTATGGGTCTCTGCAGTAAATAAAACATCAAGGTCCTGAGAACTTTCACTTAGTGGACATGTTGAACCAGGCTGAACTGGTCGCAATTGCTTAACAGGGAAGCCCTTGATTGCACTTGAGTTATCCTTGAAGCCGATGACGGAATTATTAGGGTTTGCCTGCAGGGTGCTCTTCACAATCTGCATGAGAGTCCTATCCATAGGTTTTCCATCAATGACAATCTTCCCAGTAAAAAACCAATGCCGGCTGTGCTCACTATTGGATTGTGCAATATCAAACAATTCAACCGTAGTTGGATTCCGCTTGATGTCCTCTTTGAAGAGCCGGGTGTAGTACTGCAAATCTTGCTCATCAAAAGCCAGACCCATCTCCTGATTGATTTCCTCCAATGCCTTTCTGCCATTCTCCATAACTGGCACAAATCTAACTTCCTCTGGGACCACACTGGTCTCAAATGATGTCAGCTTCTCAGTATAAACACACTCGGTCATCCGATCATGAACCATTGCAGCAAAATCATTAATTTGATTATCTTGTAGTGCACCTTTACTGAACAACAAGTATCTTCTTGACCTCTCCAACCGAGTCACCTCTGTTAACCCACACACACGACAAATAGATACAGCATTAGCAGACCATGCAGTAGTAAAAGACAATCTAGGCCCAACCTCCACAATCACAGCTTTCAATCCTTTTTGCTTTTTCTTCTCAAGAAAGCTCTGAGTGCCCAAATTCTCCGGCTCATATGTTTCTTGAAGAAGCCACTTCAACACTTCAAGTTTCTCAGTCAAAATCCTAGAGTCAAGACCAATATTAAAACACTGCTCTGTTTTCAACCCAACAATCTGATTTGAAATCTTTGTCTGAACAGACTTGAGAAGGTCAGCAGCGGCACTGTCCTGAAGTAACGGAATCCGATAAAAATGAATGACCTCTTGGGCAGGCTTCTCAATCAAGTTCGGTTGCTCATCCACTGAAGTGGTCATATGCCCGGAGACAATGGCTCTAGGCTTTGAATGAGCACAACACTTCACCGATACAATTTTTCTATTAGAGATACCAAATTTTGAATTTTGATTGCTCAGCGCCCCCCATAGCAAATTCTTCCGCTTGATAGCAGAATTTCCATTCAGGAACAGAGTGTTCCTGTGGGTACCCTATAATCGAAATTCCAAGAAGAACAAAACGTCATCAAATTTATGCTATTTTCCTTTTAGTAGATTAATCATAATCGTAACAGAAGAGAATCAAAACTACTTACTTGCAAAAAATCTGCTGCTGTAATTGCTGTAATTTCTTTTAAGCCCGACATTCTCTCACTCCACCTGCAAAACCCAAAAAAAAAAAAAAAAAACAGAATTAACGAACCCGTAATCCATATTTTCGCATTAAAAGAGAAAAGCTAAAGCGTTTCAGCAAAACAGCAAAAACCCTTCAAAATTAATCAAATTACAGCAGAGACGTGAACTGTCATTAAGTGTTAGATAAAAAAACTAATAATACATGGAGAAAGAGAATGAAGAATGAAGAACGAAGGAAACCTCGTTAATTCTATTTCTTAAGCAAGGCAATTTCTGTTGCGTCGTTACGTCAGCTGAATTTCGTAACTCAAATCAAAAGCAAGTGGTTTTGTTTTGCAAGCAAAACTCGGAGGCTGAGAGTGACAGCCGAAACCGAACTGGGCTTGGTTGGCCTTTCGTTCTGTTTCTGTACGGTAGAAGAACAAAACCCTACTTCTACTTCGTGGTTGTGGGTGATAACTGACGTGAGACGTGAGTGAGACTGTATTTTCCTTCTTTTTTTCTTTTTTTACTATTATTATTATTATTTACTTTTTGTAATCCGCTTTTTTTTTTTTTTTGGGTTTGATAAGTAATCCCATTGCCTTAAATTAATTCTTCTTTAATTAGAAAATCTATGTGGGAGATATGTTTTCGACCAAAGCGAGATTCTCGGACCTCTTAACAGCTGGGTAAAACAAAGCGAGATTCTCGGACTTCTTATCGTGCAATAACGTGGCAAGATCAAATTTTTGATTTCTCGAATTTTTGCTATTTTATCTGGAAAATTGGAATCAAAATCCAAATATTTGCCACGGTATGAATGTTAATCATTCAATTTTTGGGTTGTATTTTCTTAATTTAATTGTTTCTTGCTCAATATGCTACCCCCACTCACCATCACTTAATTGCATGCAACTCTAGAACCAGGATGGCTCAACTAAATTTAAGATTTTAGACGAATTGTTTTAATTAGGTCTTTTAAAAAATTTGAGGTTAAATATATGTATTAATTTTATTAAAAAATTATTTTTTTAAAATCAATTTTTCTAACTTTCGTATGTGTAAAATTATTGATCAAATTCTTATATTCTAATTTCGCTAATATATTTTTTTCAATAGAACTAAATCATTTAATTTTTCTTTTGACTTAATTGATCTTAAATAAGTTTTTATTAATTTTAATTTTGAAAAATTTCGTCAATTACTAATTTTTAACTCTAATTCACATCCGTTTTACTACTCTTGACAAACTTATCAAGAGCTCCTTTTTTAGATCGAACTAACTTTTTTATTCTTCTCTTTTTTTCTCCAAGTTTTTTTGTTTCTTAATGCACATTTTCTATTAGATATTTTTTTCTTTTTAAGTGAAAGAAAAGTAAACAAGCAAACAGTTGTGCTAGATAATTAAAAGAAAACAACTATAATATTTTAAAAAGAAACAAAAATAATTGAATAACACAACTAATTAAGAAGCAAATAGGAGGAAAAAACTTGGATATTTGAAATTTAACTTTGATGGATTAAAATTTTAAATAGCAATGATCAATGGAAATAGTTAATTTTTTTTTCTTAAGCAAAAATTAAAGAAAGCTTTTTTCCCTTATGCATTAAAGCATTGAATGTGTCATGCCTTCTTCATTTAATTGATAAAAATAATAATAGATAACAAGTTAACAAATGTGTTACTTTACAGGAGTTTTAAATAAAATAACATTAAATAGAGATTTTGTAGGAATTTGATAATTAGTTTGAGTAAAGATTATTATAAAATAATAATAATAATAATAATAATAATAATGAATAATTTAATAGCTATAATGTTGGAAAAAATTGGCGCTTTATATATAGCAAGAACTCCTGTTGTTTAAAGCGAAGAAATTACCTATTTAGAATATATTCCACTAAAAATTATTGCGCACGAGTTCACAATTTCATTTAGATCAACTTTGTTTGAGTGAATTTAGAAAAAAAAAAAAAACAATTTTATTCCTAATTTTCACAATTGATAGAAATCGAAGGAGGCAAAGCAGGAGAGGGTTGAAATGAGACATGCATCATCTTAAACACATAGAGGTGCACATATGACAAATAAATTGAAACGCCTAGCGTGGTTCTCGTTGTTTACTTTGCCAAGGGCACGCGATAATTACTTTTGCTCTTTCAATTAAGAGGAGATAATTGACAATTTTATTAAATCAAATCAATCTTTGGTGTCTCATGTTGAAGAATTTACGATGTTGGCAACGAAGCATATTATTCCCTTAATGATTCAAACATTCTGCAAAATAAGATTAATTTAGCTCCTCCAAGTTTCGTGTGATCTACAAACGATATAATGAGCGTGGCTAAGCCTAACATATCTTCTTAAATAAAGATATGTTTTTGGAGCCAGGACTCAGCACATGAGGAGTTAAAAAGAGGTGGATGCATCGGGCATTCGATGGGGTTATAACGCAGAAACTATAAAAGCAAAGTGGCAAAAACATAAAATTAGTAAAATTAAGAGGGTCAATATGACCTATAATCAACAAAACATAGGGAGGATGAAAAATTGGACAAGATAAATAATAGAAAATTTGATGGTTTAATTTATCAAATAGTCTCTTCCGCGAATACTTAATTAGTTGGGCAGTATTCCATTTGAGAGTTGACCTGCTGCCTGCAAATAGGACGGTCTGTACTTGTTCGACTAACCCTAGAACAGACACCCCAACAAGAAGGAATAAGACTGTAAACAGGATTCTGAAGTAGAAAGAATTCAGCTGATTTATATATCCTATATATGATAAGAATTAATCCATATTTATTTGTTGGTCCATAGCCTCTGCACTCAAATGAAATCCCTCTATTTGCTTAAAAGAAATTATTGATTGATTAATACGAGTGATCGTATTCATCATCATCATCATGTTGAATTGAGCGATGATATCATTCTTGAAATCTTCCTTCAATTGCCTGTAAAATACATATTCCAATATAGATCATTGTCAAAATCATCGAACCGTTTACTCTTTGCCCCTTATTCTGTGCCCAATACCAGCGCCGGCGTAGGCCCAATAGAGAATCACAGCAGTTGCAATTGCAGTCCGGGGCTGCAAGTCCAGATACTAGACAACAATCGAACGAGAAGGGGCCCCCAAGCTCTCCTTCTCACCAGTCTGCAAACAGGCATGCTTTTAACATCTCGTCCTTTTTCAGAAAGGATTGGTTTCATCTTGGGTTTCTCCAGTAGTTTGACCCTTTGCGGCATCCATCCCGTGACATACTTTGTATGCAATCGTGTTACTGACCAATGCTTCCCTCTCCCTCGTCCTAACAGGGGGTGCAATCCCATAAATCTTGTTATTGGTTTCCGTTATCATTCCCGAATCTCATGGTGGTTCTAATCGAAAGTAGGGGTGGTGCTTACAACAACTCTGTGTACGGCAGAGTCCCAATCGATACCTATTCATTGCAAACTCGCGCGTGGAAGCAATCCATTTTTACTGTGCCAGATGGTTCCGTGTTGGCGAGGCGTTGGCCTTGTACGGTTCAGAATGGCATCTTCTATTGGTTAACACTTTCAAAATCTTTCCTTGCATACGACCCCAGCATGGCCGCGGATAACTTGTGGTTGATCATAATGCTACTTGCACGTATGACTGGTAGAGCTTTTCCGATTCTCACAAAAACTGAAATCGATGAGCTGCTTCAATGTGGCTACGATAACGTTTTCGTGGGTTTGTGATTTTTTGTTCTTCAAAGGAAACTCACTAATTACAATAATTCTTTGGTGATTCCTGAAACGGAATGGAGGCAGTGTTATGTGATAGATTTTAAACCAAGTGTTCCCCATTATTATCTGGGACCTTTGGATTATCCAACAGTTACACCATTTCAATCGGAGAAGGATTATCCAACAATTATAGTATTTTGCCCAGAGAATTCACAAATTGTGTTTTTCAGAAAGGATATGAATATCTTCTATTATGTTATGGAGAGCTCTAAAATGAGACTAGTTCAATATGTTGGTCATGCCTTCATGTGAAAGTACTGCTATTTGTTCCCTTACTTCAACCTCGTGTGGCCGCCTTCTCCATTTCCTACCGCTTGATCTTCTTCTATGTGTATCCAGTTCCAGTTTTTTATAGCCTTTGAATTGATGCAACAACAAACGGTTGCATTAGTTGGACAAATTTTCAGGAATTTTCTGTCTCTTTTATAATCTTTTAGTCGAATGTGGTTGTTGCAATAGGACAATTAGTTTCTACGATGATTGTTGGTAAATTTTTCAATATTTTTATAATCTTCTAGATGACAATTCATTTTGCAGCTTTTCTTCTTTTTTTCTTGGTCTAAGAAGGAGTCAGTATCTCCTTCTTCAACACTAGCAGGTACCGCCATCTAGAAGGGCGGTGCCCGCTTCAAACCTTTCACAGTTTCTACGATGATTGTTGGTAAATTTTTCAATATTTTTAGACAATTACAGTATTTTAGAACTTAAAATTCCATACTCAATTATTGTAGAAGCAGTTCGAGCCCCACACAATATTTCAGGAGTTCAAATTTCATTCTCAATTATTGTAGGAGTTAACAAATAATTAAATGGAGATAATGTGAATATCTCCTTTATGAAATGTGAATATCAAAATAATATGAGTTATAATCCGATTGTGATCTCGTACATATAATATGAATTATAATCAGTTTAAAAAAAAAAAAAAAAGTGACCATAAACCTTTGCCAACAAATCATGACTCAAAAGTAACTGAATTCCGAATTAATCTACCAAACTGATGTTATTCTATCATTTGCAGATACGACTAAGAGCAGGTGCGTGTTTTGTGCGGCTTCTCTTACATCCACTTGTCGTTCATCAATAATAAACAAACGTTGTTGCTATGTGCAAAAGTGCTGATTCACCATCTTCATCGCAACCGATCGAGCGGCTGATGAATTTTGGCTTCAGTAAGAATTGGAACTGCTATGCCATTAGCTAGCAAGCGATCGAGCGTGTGTGGCATTCTTCTTTTCATCCACCGTAAGTTATTCCGAGCGTCGGATTATCAAAGTTACGTCTCGATTGGGGCTCTCTCTGTTTATGCACGTCGTTGTAAAAAATCAGTTTCAACCAGCAAGTAATTGATCATGAAATTCCTGAGCATAACAGAAACCAATAACAACTCTAATTGTCTTACCCCAAAAATTAAAAAAATCTAAAATGTTTCCACCTCCACTTATGGCCACCCGGCTATATCAAGAAAGAGGGAACAGTTGGTGTTTAATAAATGAAATTCTCATATCTAGCTGACCCAAACCGTCGAATAAAAACACCCATTAATCAATTAGATTACGACAAAATTAACCAATGAGATGTTTCAATCTGGCACGAAATAACAAAAGCAAATTATTTCCAATTACAATCATGTTGGTATGAATTATTGGTTTACACAATTGATCTTGAAAACCAATTATTAAGTGACATCCAACTCATAACATGACGTTATCAAATTGATTACTGATTCATTATAATTATAGTCAATTATTTTGTGCATTCGAGGGGAAATGTGTCTTATCACGAATCGAAAATTCTATCTTTGCGAGAGCGAAATCTGATCAAAGAGAATTTAACAGCAAGCCCCAAGGCCCCAACTTTGGGCTACTTGAATGTTTATATATACCACGACTAAGAAATCGCTCAACTTCAAGAGCGAAATATAAAAAGGAAAAAATCGCTTTACTCTTGCTTTTGATTATAGCAGAGGAAGAGTTCTTGTCTCAATTGAAGATTATGGAATCTGTTTTTGCAGGCACGTTAGGACCAATTGATCATTTGGATAACGCTTCTAATTCTTATATATTGATGTTTGTCATTTATGAATAAGTTTTCTAACATTCAGGTCAAACCAAGTGGTTGGACATACCTCTCATAAAAGAAGACCTTGTTACGATCGCGAGTATGATTTACTGGTGAGATAGGAACTGATGTTCTTGATCTTCTTGTAGTCCCTCAACAGGGAAGAAATCCTGACGAGAGTGGCTAAATGGCTAAATTATCTTAATGGTAATATTATGCCCCCAAAAGTTTGTATTTCATATAAAAAGTGATAATTTGGCACCTCAAAATGTCATTTTATGTCACTTTATTAGTAGATATATGATATATAAACTTTATATGTCTGCTCATGTGTGTTGTGTCTAAATAAATAAAATGAGATGTATCATATGTTGGGGGCTGGTTATATGAGTGTCCATTTAGTTTAATTACTAATAAAATCTCTCAATATATACCCAAAAAATAAGTTTTTTTTTTTACCTTTATGTTGCAAAAACTCATCGCCTTTGTTCTCAATTCGTAAATTGATGGTGAAACTCCTCGGCAATGCATACAAATTAGAGAAAGCCCCAATGCAGCTGTTGGATGCCAACTTTGAATTTCCGATTTAGCGAAAAGATTGAGATCCCGATTTGTCGGTATTATATTATTTATTAATTATTAATTAACACCAGTGAACATCTGTGTATTGTATTTACTATGACTCACAACATAGTACCGCCCATACTTGTCACACGCCTCACAAAAACAAAGATTGCGCTTAAATAATTTTTTCTCCTCACAAAACGCGAGCGAGAGGTGCCACCTCACCTTATCTCATGGAGGCGCTATCTGTCTCGCTCTACGCATTTCATGTAATTCAAACGTAATAATATAAAGTCTCCAAAGAATATACGACGATCAGAATATCAAGATAAATAGCTGTTCGCTTAATAGCCAGAAACCAGCCAGAATGCAAAAGACTTGTCAGAGTAATCACTTAAAAAAATGTTACACTTGGGTGTGAACCAGTAATTCTTGATGGATATTTATTTTGATAAACTTGGTGCCAAGTCATTAAATCTTGTTCACTCACACACACACGCACAAAATATGTCATTTGATTAAACCAATTAAGCTCACTCATATCCCTTGAAGTATAAGTTGTGCCTTGCGCATTTGTGCATATATGTTTCCTTTTTAATTTTCAATCGGTTTGAATAAAATATAATTTTTATATATCTCTCGATGTCGATCCATGAAGGAACGACGAGAGAACATTTTCATTTGAAATTTTGAGGAACACGGTGTCGTGTAGAGGAATGAGGAGAGAACCTTTCTTATTTTAAAAATAAAAATAGAATTTGCCCGATCTACAAATTCAATTTTGTTATGTGAGGCATCACCTGTATCTATCAATATTTGTATAATTAAAAAAAACAACAAAAAACGAAACAAAACAAATGTATACATATATAATAAAAATTAAGAACAAATTGTTCATCAGTTCCCTGTATTTATAAAAATGGATAATTGTTTATTTATCCTTATATTTTGAGTTAAACATCTGCTTGATCTTATATTTAAAAACATATCTCAAGATATTCTTCATGTTAAATATGTATTCTTGAAGACATTAATTAAAAGAAGAAAATGATGATTTATCAACTCAATCTTAAAAGTAGCATAAAAATTTATATAAATTTTTTTTTATTATTTTACTTACAGAATTAATTTAAATAAATTATCTTTTATTAAATAATTATTAGTAAGATAATTGTAAGGATATTAAATATTACTTTAAGTTGGTTGATATTAATTATTTATAAATAATTATTAAGAAAATTATTACACAAGTACTAATTATTTTACAGTAATATTCATTGGTTAATTTGCTAATAAATAATTATTAGTTAATTTATTTGCAAAGGGAATTGTTGTAAGAGGAAAGAAAAAAGTAAAGTAAAAATGCAACATATTTAACTACCAGAGTATTTCAAAACATATTTTTAAATATAAAGAATAATTAAATAATTAAATCAAAATATAAAGACAGAGTGAATATTTATCTTTTATAAAAGTATATATAGACTTTATAAAACTTCGATATAAAATAAATTAAGTCGGTCATATGATTTCTATTATGGATCAAGATTCTATCATAATTTAAATTCACTATGGACAGTATTCAATTTCTTCTAGACAATATTCACATAAACAACAGGTGGTTAATAAATAAAAAAATTTAAAAAAAAAACCTTAACTATATAGATCTTAAAAAAGAAAAAAATCGTAGTCCTTCGATTATTTTATTTACTTATTGGATTTTGATCCTCTTCTAGACATTTTCTCTCATAGTTTTCTTAAGATTTTAAAGATCTATTAACATGTGTAATTAATGAAATTAAATGGCTAAAATTAAATCCAATCTTATTTTAAAATTCATGATAACTCAAAAGTTTTTCCTCTACTTATTGAGAATTTCTCGCCCATCACGAAATTGAAATTTTAGTTATAGCGATTTTAAAGAATTCAAAACAGCAGCTGTAAAATTAAAGAAACAATAAAACAGCAACTTGCCTAGGGCTATGATCCTTTCTTTTTTGGATCACTGGGCACCGGGGCTTCTCGGTAACTTGTGCGCATCTTTTCAGAGACAAACAAAGAAGGACATCTCTAAATTGGATTAAATCTGCTGCCAGAGCAAAGAAGAAGTTCTGAAAAAAAAAAAATTAATTTCCCTATTTTTCAACATACAAGGATGGAAGATTTTTCTTATGGTGAACAGCCGTCCACATGTTGTGTGTTTGCTTGACTTCTTTGGTTTTCCCTAGTAGTGTAGCAGCTCATTTTCCTATTCACTACTGCACCGTTTATGGAGTTGCAGCTCATCTTTTTTGTTATGAGTTTGCAGCAAAGGATTGCAATTGTGCCGCTCAAGCTTGCTCAAGTCATAATCTAACAATTAAAATTCCCATTTTGTGAGGGGAGAGAATCGCAGTAATTAAAAAAAAAAAAATTGAGTAATCATGAGTTAAAACATAAGATTATAATATAAAATTTAATCTCAACCATTTAATTTTATTAGTTACACATATCTAATGGATCCTTGAAAGCTTAGGAGAACTAGGAGAGAAACTGCGGAGAGAACCCAAATCCCTTACTTGCCACACTGGCTTAAAGCGTTTCAAACCCAAAATTTAGGCAAACTCGAAGGAATTAGGGTTTAAGCCTGAAAATGAACCAAGAGTGCAGAAAGACCGTGATTTTTATATTCACAAATATTCCGACGAACATCAACATTTTCTTAGTACAAAAAATAAATGCAAAATAATCTAAGAAAATTAGGAGACTGCCCCATCTCTCTGTCTTCTTCAACTAAATCCAAAAATGAAAATAATCAAATTAAAATGAGAAAGCAATTACAGCTGAAATACTGTAATTCTAATCATAAAAGCAAAAACATCTTGCCAAATGTCAAAGCAATAAAAACATCTGCAGGAATCAAAGGTCCGCATGTGGCTGCTGGGAATGCTAATTCTGCAGATAAGAAATGAGGGATTACCCCAGATGCAAAATTGAATTTATTCCAGAGTATACTACTACATCATGCACATGTTTAAAGGTGTAAAAACAATTAAGCAGCTCAGATGCATGGCCAAGAAATGACACAATCTGATTGCATCAACCATCTTATATGTAATATGAGGTAATATGGGATTCCTGTATGATTACCTAGCAGTTAAGATTTCATAGAAATAAATGGCATCCAATCCAAAAAAAGAAAAACTTGGCTCAGGCTAATGAAAACTGATAGATCTTCCTTTTCGTATCACCCTGCATTATTCTTCTTCTGCATATATCACGCTAATTATCTCGGCTCAAGTACACAAGATGAATAACAAGTGTCATTAATTTATATATAACAATTCTACTGATCATCAAGTCCCAAGTTTAAGTAGTACATACAATTACAACCAGCATTCTTGCCAACAACCAAAGCTAAGATCAAATATTGTTCTTGAAACACACATTCGAGGGACAGCAAGATATGGACACAAGTGCAAGCTCAAAGACAAACACTCTCAAATGATAATCTGCAAGAGATGGACTTATACCAATTTGGTAGATTAGGAATTGACTTTTAGACATGATTCACCATCAAAGGTTAAAGTGCAAACTCAAAAGATTGACACGAACAATATGTATCAACCACCATTGACTAAAAGAGTGTAGAAGAGACAAAAATTTCCTTACAATTTGTCAAACTAATCCAATCATTTGATGTTGTATATGACTTACTCATCTTCTCAGCACAATCTATAAGAGTATGATGGATGAAGTTACAGCCTTCAAAAGAACTCATCCTTATAAGTTGCAGATTAAAGAAAAAGCCCAAACTACAATATGAAATAGATAAAACTTAAGTCATCATATCATAACAAGTTAGCTTAACTGTTCACAAGATGAAGATGTTGAATAGAGACTTTAAAATGAAGGAAGAGATAAAATAAACAAGGTGAGTTCTTATTGCAAGCACCAATAATTCCCACCAAAAAATTGGAAGTCCACTTGAATCGATTTGCCATTTTACTAAACAACAATAACTTCAGTAATAGAGATGTAAACAATCAAGTATAAAAGCAAAATACCATAGCAAGCATGAATTGTTGAATCAGTCTTGGTCTGATGACGATTAGAGCTGTAAATAAATTTAACACAAAAATTAAACTAGATAGCCTGTATCAACCTGTAAATGGAGACAAGGGTGATTCAATCGAATCTGCCCAAAAAGTGAGCATGCTTTACATGTACTGAGAAAGGCTATGTACATCCTAGATGTTACCAGAAAGGTTTCCATATCTATGCCAAATATCAAATAGCTATTCTTGGGCGTGGATTTCCCTTCATGTCTAATGTAGCCAGATCCCACACGAACCCTAAAAGACCCAACATGTGTAAACTTTCCAATTCAACTTGCAGAGACACAAATCAAGTTGGCAACTAACCATGGCTTTTGTCTACCAAAATAATGATGCAAATGCATGCACCATAATTTTAACTTGAAGTGAAAGGGGGCATTTGAGAGAAAATGCCAACGAATCAACCCCAACCATATCTGCCTTTTCCTCTCAGTAAACCCCCCACCATGCTTAATTCAAATAGGTAGTTATTATTAGTTCAACTTCAATCATTACCCCAAAAAAAACATCAAATTCATTCCATATATTTTTTACCCTCACCACAGTAAGGGCATAAAATCACATAAACTTCTGAAAGCTTACCGTTTATACAAGAAAGTGTTTTCATTGATCCATCAAAAAATTTTCAGTAGCAAGAACTGCATTTTGCTTGACTATTGCTTCTTTAATTTCCTATATCATCAGAAACTAAAGTCTACAGCATAAAAAGTTGATTAGAGAGCAAAAACAAAATCAATCCACAAGTTCCACAACATTAATTAACAATAGAGAGAACTTGGTCAAGATTCACAAAAGATTAAAAAGGAACCTACCTTCCTTAATTGCTAGCTATGCTTACAATAGATTATGATGATCCGTACATTTTTGGACAAAACCGGTCAGCAAAATGCATGCACTTTTGACCCAACTCTCTTCCCATTAGTTAAACGGAGGTGGTCGAGGCGGCGGCCCCCAAAATACATCATGTGGCATTTGTCCATTGGGCATCAAATTTGGAGGCAAATTGTATATTGGCATTGGCATTGGCATTGTTGTTGTACCACCACCTTGATGATCACCACCACCCAGACCTTGAGACTGGCCCCCAGCACCACCGCTACCTCCGCCGCCACTATTAGTCCCTCCATTTCCACTTCCTTGCTGCTGCAAACTCTGAGACTGACCCATATCTCCTTCATCCTCGATAGGGAGCCTCTCATATGTGGCATTAGTAAATGTAGCTGCTATCACCATAACCGGCCCTGATGCCATTAATGCCCCCATAACCGTCCCGCCAACCACCTGCCCCTGACCGCCCGCTAAGTACACTGTTAGCCCCGTGGCCCCCGGGGGGGATGGAGCGGGCAAAAACGCACCTGATAACGATAAAATCTCAAATCTTCCATGCAAAGTGATGACTCCACTGGGTGCTGCCGGTTGCCGAAGACTCACATTGGTCACAATTCCACTCCCACTCAATATAGACACCCCACGGTGACGTCGCTGAGCAAAATTGGCAATGCTCTCGACGATATCGGTGCCGCTGGTGATTTCAAGCACGTGGCTGCGGAGAGAGTTGGGGCTTTCTTTGGTGATAACAATAGGGGGTTTCGGTTTGTTCTTTGAACCGGCTGGCCGGCCTCTGGGTCGACGAGAGATTGAGCCTGAGCCGCCGCCGCCGCTGGAACCCGGTTCGACAGTTTCAAGAGTCAAGCCTTGTTCTTCGGCTTCTCGGTTGTTGTTGTCACCTCCAAGATTTTCGTCTTGATCTTCTTGATTTTGGTGAGCGGCGGTAGGGCTATTTGTGTTGTTATTATTTGTGTCAACGAGGAGTTCTTGCTCTCTTTGATGTGAACCGAGGCGGCCGGTTAGACCGGAATGGTCATCTTCAGCCGGGTTTCTCAGATGAAGCGGCGTTGGAGCTCCTCTCATTGCTATATTTCCAGCCCACCATCGATTAGCCATGCTGTTCGTTTGTTTCTTGGGAAAAGAAAATTTGAGAGATATACGTCTAGCACTAGCTAACTACGAATATGGCAGGAGAAGAGAAACTCAAATCCAACAGATACAGGCCAAATCCAAAACCTTATCTTCCGTTCACGTTGTTGTTGTTGCATGAAAAAGACATTTGAGATATGGGTTCCTCTTGTTTTGCATGGAAGAAACCCTAAACCGCTAATTCAGATCCAACAAAACCCACTCCACATGTACAGCTAAACCCTAGCTCAAATATCCAACGATTTAAACTTGTACTATGATAGTAGAGCAACAAAGTTGGCACAATTGTGGTACCTCTTCTGGTTCAGACAACAATCTGCAGTTTACGCTTCTGTTCTGCTGGGAAGATAAGTACGGCGAGCTTTGGTCTGCTGCAGGCAGCTTGGCTAGAGATGCTACTTGGTTAATTTCCTTTTTTGGGTGGAAGCGTACGATAACTCAAAAAAAGCACTCGAGACTGGCGTACGATAAGGATTCGTGTATCATCTTGAAGCCAAGTTGGCGGTTTTAGAGACTGTGGTTTTGGCTTGTCTCCCCGGTTTTGGTTTTTGAGTGTTGTGCTGTTCAAGTTTCAAGCCCCCAAGTTGAATGAACATTTATGACTGTACGCTTGGGGACACATCAGTTTGATAAATGCACCAATAGGATGACATTGGTTTCTTATTGCAAAAAATTCACGAAAATAACCCAAAATTTTTAGTTACATCATAAAAAATAACTCATGTACTAAAATTGAACATTTGGACAATAATGCCCATATATTACATGACCAACTGTCTGCACCTGTCTCGTCCCAAACTATAATTTCAATTACCGCCGTGTCTAATGTACGTACGTAGGAAGGGCAACAGGGTGACGGGTGAGGAATGTCATTATCGACATTACTTAAGAATAAGTCTGAATTGGACAAGCATTACGGGTTTTCGAACATTTATGTCATTTCATGTTCTAATGATGACAGCGAGCTAAAACCCCAACCTCTGCTTTAAAAACAAATATGAAAACTGAAAAGTTAGATCTCCACTCGATTAGCATTCGGTGACATATAAAGTAGCTTCGGTTTCGAATCGGTTTGAATGGGAAGCCTCTCGTATGTAAGTCCAGAAGTGTAGAAAATTCTATCACCCGTAGCCGGTAGTCTATGGACACTGTTGATCATGACAGATATAGCGTTAGTTTGGAATTGAAGTATTATAATTTTTAAAGTGATAGTTGTTAAAAAAATAATTATTAAATAAAAATTAATAATATATAATAAATATAATTTTTAAATAATAATTTTAATAAAATTATTAAAGATATAATAATTTTTAATTTACAGTAGTTATTTTTGTACTGTAATTTTTATATTATAACTACATAACCTCAATGCTAAACACACGTGTAATATCAATTATAATAAATATAGTGTCTATAATGATATTATCTTACACTTACTCAATTATTATTGTTGAAAAATTGTTTTTAGCCATTTAAATGATAAAAATAGTAAGTTTTCTTTTTTAATCAAATTAACCTATCTTTGGGCTATTTTCATGGGACAATGATGTATATTCAAAACTTAGTATTAAGGACTAGTGTAGATTTATAAAGACAGAAAAAAGAAAAAAGAAAAGAAAATTGTTCTTTTTTTTTTTTATTACATGAGACTATTGCTCAAGAGTACAACTCATATTACATGAGATTACAACTGATATTTACAAATCAGAATATTACTGGGACTAGTTTACATCAATTTTTATGAAGCACGCCCAGATTTTAACCCTCTCTAATATTCGAGGGATGTCTACTCCACTCACATTTCAAAAGGGAGAAGACTACCTTCACTCAAATTGAAGAAGAAAATTAAACCCCCACAATACGTTGTAGGAGTTCGAACTCAGGACCTCACAACTGGGCTAAAGCCTAGTAAAGAAAATTGTTCTCTAGTAAAACGTTTCCATGTTTTTATTCTGTAACAGTGGTGTACCAACTATGACATTGAGTACAGCAAGCATGGCATTCTTGATTTTGATAAGGTTGCTATTTCTTTCTTATCAAGTAACTAGAATGACCGAATTACCCTCGTGTTGATGACGTGGGTGGTTGTGGTTGGTGTAGACGGTGGAAATTTTGAGTGAATTGGCCAGCAATTTGGTGGTCTAAATTTCTCAATCTTTGAATTGCGTTGGGTAACGTGCGCATGAAATGGAGGGATGGATAGAGAGAAGGAGTGGGTAGTCATGACTCATGAAAACACGTCGCTGTCTTCAAGTCCCGACAAGGTTTTGAATGCCAAGGTCTGCATCATGTCATCACCGCCCAGTAACCGAGACCGAGCCCCCCATTCATACAATTTTTCAGAGCTAGCAGATTAGCTTTGCGATGCTGCTTTCTAAGAGAGTCCCATTTTCGGTGGCTCAGTGTGCGGCAGCCACCTTTATCAACTTTTTTGGATGGGCAAAACTTTTGTGTTACCAAGGCCACCGACTTAATTAGACCGCTGCCACCTGTGGCCTTTTGCTCTGGCCTCTGGGGCCTTGGCCTTGGCTTAGCTCCTGGGATTGTGACATTTCATCTCTCCTGTTCTCTTCTTCTTTTCTTTGCCTTTGCCGCAATGGAAAGAACCAGTGCTACTTTTGTACTTTTATCTCTAATAATAAATAACTAACTAGGGGAGGTATGTAACGATTATGCAGTTTCTACTTTCAATCAGTAACTACTCTTTACCAATTGAAAGAAATCTAGAAAATTACAAGCACGTGAGTTGGCCTCGTCAGACGATATAAGACACTTCTGGAGTCAAGTCTAGAACATTTTATTTTCTTTTTACACGCTTTACAGCGTTTTAGTGGTTACCGTGATCTGATCGAGTATCATATGTACATAATGATGGGATGGGTACTATTGTTTTGGTTGAAACGTGATTTTGTTGATAAAGAAAGAAAAACAATATGGCAGGGGACCATTTACTAATTGAATTTAGCCCCTCTTCTAATTTATTTTTTTTTTTTTTATGTTTTTAAAAAAATTCTCACACGTGCTATTTTAATAATTTAATGAATGACATTTAATTTATTTTTTTATTTTTTTATTAAACACAAAAATACAAACAGTCACACGGATGGCAAAAACTAACATTCTTTTTTTTTTTTGTTTAATTTTTAATTTTTATTTCTTTCTTCCCAATGTTTTTCTCTACAACCATTTAACTTCGGAAATAAAACAGAATATGCGTATGTATGGGCAGAAAAAAAAAAAAGAAGTCTAAAATCAATGAATTGGGCAATATTAGATTTTTTCTTTAAAATTCTCATTAGATGTCAACTGTCAAAGCTTGATTCCGGTCAATTCAAATTATAATCGATAATTGGATTTTGCTGAGGGCTAAGCTTGACAAGGGGGGATGTATGCAAAGCCAATGGGCGTGAAGAAAAAGGAGCAGGCAAGACTGAAGATGATAACGATTAAAATCCTGCTTGATTTCTTTTTATAATAATATTAAATAAATAAATAAATAAGTAGATGAGAAAGCAGTTAACGTCCGTTGTGGTTTGTTAGTTCTATTTTAGTCAGCAAGCAAAAGGAGTTGTTTTTCTTGACTAAGGAAAAATAAAATAAAATAGAACATTATCCATACGATTGTTAAAATAGATGGTGTCAAAATCTCATTGAAACATTAATAGAGATAATTTTCAATATAATTTTTATTTATCATTCAAATATTTCCCACTAAAGTAAAATGTACAAAAGTTTATTTTTATTATTTAAATGTAAATGTGTAAAGATTATATATGATTTACAAAAAAATAAATATGTAAATTGTAAAAAAAATAAAATTAATAAAATTTTAAATTTTAAATATTTAGCAAACAAAACCTTATATTTACTTTTGTCATAATTTTTTTTTTCATAAGACAGACAAATCTAGCCAGTTTTGTACCGGGGCATTCGAATTACTCCATTAAAAAAAATCAATTGCCATTTTTTTAATGTAAAAATATATATAAATTTATGCATTAAAAAAATTCAAGAAAAGGAATACATACAAATTCCACGATTATAAACGTAAAGTAAAACAGGCGGTGATAGGGACGTAAATTAACCACAGTCGTGGACTGGGTGGAGCATTTTGCGTTAAGAGTCAAACAAAATTTGTTCTACGTGGTAAATTTCCAGTCAGCTGCAATCATAACGTAACGACATTGTCTTATTGTTAATCAAATCTGTCCTAACGACTTTTACTCTTGGATTTTTTTTTTTGGTCACTAGAGAGCTTCCTCACGCTAAAAAAAAAAAAGTTTAAAATATTAATTATCAGAATACTGTTAAATATTCTAAAAAATTTTCTTAAAACACCATATCGAAGGAAATGATACTTAGTAAGATAATAATGAAATAATATAATTAATTAGATGAGGTTATTTGAACCCACTAAAATATTCTTTAAATTTAATATTTAATAAATTTTTTAATTATTAAAATATCTACGTAAAAAATTACTATAATAAATAAGGCTATATAATTAAATAAAATAAAAAAAATTATAGTTTTTCTCCCATGTTCTTTATTATGATGTCTATGATTTTTTACCACCCACTTATTAAATTTGTTTTTTTCTTATTTATACTTTTGACTTTTCTTAATTGGACGAAGTTTCAATGAATTTTTAATACATTTAGATGAAAGCTTATTGCTAGTACAATTCCTCTTGACTTCCACCATCTAATTTGATCATTTCCAATTTCTTTGAATAGGACAACAAATCCTCTTCCCATTTAGCAAGCTTTCTTCTATGTAAGAAAATGAAAAAAAAAAAAAACACGCAAGATTGTTGTAATTATTTGGATTTTTTATTTATTATAAATGTATTTGTAATTTTGTTATCAATTGTTTATTTAAAATTTTTTAAGTGTATTTTTCCAAACAGATGAAATATCAAGGGGAAAACATCAACTAAAAATTAAAAATAAAAATTTTAAGAATTTGAAATAAAATAGTGATGGGAAAATGTGCAAAAATAAAGAAGAAAAGAATGAGGAAACGGAGAAATGATGTGGAAAGAAAATCATAAGAGAAATTATGATAATTTTGCTTAATAAGGGTATTTTGGGTATTAACATGGGTTAATAAAGCAAAATTGCATATTTTTAATTTTAGAAGTGTGTTTGTTCAGTAAATGAGTTTAATGAGTAATTAAGTGGATTCAAATAGTCCTACCCTAATTAATTCACTTAAAATTTATTAAAAATTATCAATTAGATAATGAATGACACATTATATATTATATCATTTAAAATAATATTGTTAGATGTTAATCACTGCTTTGATTTTTATTTCACTATATAGAAGATTCCTTTATGCTTTATTGTTTAAGCATTCAAATTTAATATTTAATCATCAAATGGACACAACAACTTATTTATTAAACTTTTTATTGAGTATTCAATTGTCAATTATTAAGAAATCCCAAAGAGATAAACTTGCTACTTTGGCCCCTTGTAATAACAAGAGAGTTGCTTAGGAGTTTAATCCCATGTACCCTATTTTAGATGGGAAAAAGCCCTTCTCATTCTTAGGATTTCATGTAATAGCTTATTCCATCTCTACTTTTTAAACAATAACTCAAAACATCCTTCTATTAACTCATTACCAGTTAAATGATGTTTGTTAGATATTCATTGAGGGTAAAAAAATGATTTTCCATTAAAGAGAAAATTTAAAAAAAAAGTTGACATGTAACTAAAAATGATGCTTTTCTAATCCCACTAAACAAGAAATAAAGATGAAAATTTATATTTCAAGCAATTATTTTACATTTTTCTCTATATTTGACAGCATAAAAGCCCTATAAACCCTAGATTTAAGTATAAAAAATAATCACAATTTTCATATTCGTATAAGTATACTCTCTAACTGCACTGTGAGGAGTGGTGGCAAAGCTCAAAATAAAAATTGAAGTATACTCTCTAATTGCACTTTGAGGGGTGAGCCGACTTGAGGAGATAGTGGTAAGGACTTGGGGAGACAATAATGGTCAAAGAAGAGTGGTGGCAAAACTCAAAAAAAAAAAAATTGGTTGAAGATTACAAAGACTTTTAGCACATGCAAGCACATAAAAATTGGTTGTATTTTTTAGTTTTTTCTTCCAATGATTTAAAGATATTGTGATAATTACAATTTGTTGCCTATGACGATTAATTAGTGGCTATATCAAACTATTTCATTATTGATTTCATTTAAGAAAAATTAATGAATTTTGCATATTCAGCAGTATTATTTAATTGTTTAAAAAATTTATTTTATTATAAATGTACCATTTTAATAAAAAAAATCTTATTTTGCCCTCAATGTATTACTAGTTAATGGCATTAAACTAATGTTGAGTTAACGAAAAGATGTTTTGGACTATTATTTAAAAAGTATGGACGAAATGAGTTATTGCATGAAACTCTAGGATAAAAAGAGCTTTTTCCCATTTTAAATTAAAGACAATATAAATCGTTAATTAATAGAGCTTTTGACTACATAATCCTAAAATAACAAAGAATATTGGCATCTAATTAAAAAAGTATAACATCCATAACATGACATTTACTATCGAAGAATGAACAATATGGTTTAAGGAAAAGAGGGTAGTAAAATAATTCTTATATTTTACGACACATATCAACTAAAAAATATATATTTTAAGAACTTACGAAATCAAGTTTTAGTCTCAATAAATAATCTCAGACAATTTTTTTTTTTAAACTTTTAAATGGAACACTTAACCCTCGGCAGTTAAGCTCAAGTTTATGGTTCTTTAGATAGCCCAAACTAGCCCAAAACATTCATGCCTGACCCAACGTAAAACCCAAAATAAGCCTATAAAATCAGTACCGTCAAGTGTCATAACCCTGCTCCTAAAGCACACAATATCAAAATGTAAGCAACAACTCACAATCTATGATAAGCATTGCCTTTGCGCACTTTCATTATCCATTCACATTACACGAAAATAATGGCGCTTCTGAACGTCTCCTTGTCTTCCAAATTCACGCAAAAGCCTCCAATTTCTTCCACCAAACCCCTCTTCACATTGACAAACCCACTTGTCTCCTTCCCAGGCCACTCTTCGCCTCAGGTTTCCACTCATTGAAATCTTTAGTTGCATACACAGATACGATCACATTGTTAATTCTCACTTGTTAGCTTAGCCAATGCAGTGCTCTTACTTTTGGTCTTATGTTTCGACTGCAGTTGCTGAAGAGTCAGATAAAGTCTCAGGAGAATTTTCTCTTCTCTTTATGTGAGTCGGTGACTAAAACCAGCTTGCTAGCTCTTGTTTCTGCTTCTTTGTTCTTCGTTGATCCTGCTCTGGCGTTTAAGGTACAATATAACCATAATCTAATCCCTTCTAACCGTTTGTGTGCGTGTCTGTTCTTCTTGTTTTTGTAATTTTACTAGTCTTTAATTTATTTTTTATGGTGATGTTGTTAATTTTGAAGGGGGGAGGTCCATATGGAGCCGAAGTGACAAGGGGTCAAGATCTTACAGGAAAGGACTTTAGTGGCAGGACTTTGATCAAGCAAGACTTCAAAACGGTCTTAATTAATCAAAATTTGTTTATAATGCATGTGCATTTTGCCATAATATGATGATTGATAAAATAATTTTTTTTGTTTGTTTCAGTCTATATTGAGACAAGCCAATTTTAAGGGTGCCAAGTTACTGGGTGCTAGCTTCTTTGATGCTGATTTAACAGGTGTATATATGTGCATTAATTTTTTATTTGTTTTATTGATGGATACTTGTATACACTGTCTAAAGAAAGAAATCTTCTTTAGTTGACTCTTGAAGTTCAAGTTGTGTTCCAATAAAAGCCTTCTGGTCCTCTTGTTCAGGAGCTATTGGGCCACATAAGTGTCTGAATTCCATAATGATCTAGAAATGAAATGTAGGAAAACATGTGTAGTGACCTCAGTAATTAAACAGTACAAAAGATTCGGTTTATTATTACACTCTTTCTCTGGTGGTAATTGTCACTAAATACGGCGTAGCAACTTTCATTTTATTAAACCTATGTCATATAGGGGGAAAATGAAAAAGGCAGCTGGCTGATAGCAAACAACTCGAAATGAGCTTTCCACATGAGGGTTGTTGCATATATTACTCGTTGCCTGTAGCTGCCAAATGGGGGAATATCTCTTATATCCATTGTTTATTGCTTTTTCCTTTATCAGGGGCTGATCTTTCAGATGCTGATCTCAGAAGTGCAGACTTTTCATTGGCAAATGTGACAAAGGTGATCTCTGTTAATTTTTTCCCTAATATTTCCAATTCATGTTTTAAAAACCATTTACATTTTTCCCTTTGTGTGTCAGTTTCATGGGAAAAGATTTCTCGGTGACTGGTAATTGTTTCTTACAGATTATATTTGTGGTAGACTGCGGTTCCTTTACTTTCATGATGCGATTAGGGGGAAGCATGTGTTATCAATAACAATTGCTTATGTTCGTATGTCACCGCCAATATTTTTAAAACCAAAATGCTCTTAGATATAGTTTGCAGTTACTGCTTACGAGACAGACCAGCCCACGGACTTTGTACCTTCCATCTAGTGCTAGCTATTTGAGGTTTAAACTTGTTGTATCCTTTGTTGAGTTTCACTCTTACTATGCCAATATATAATATTAGAGGTCACGCTGAGGTTGTAATGTATGTATTTACTTTCAAATTTGGACAGGCTAACTTGAGTAATGCTAACTTAGAAGGTGCTCTTGCTACCGGCAATACATCTTTCAGGGGATCGAATATAACTGGTGCTGGTATGTAGAAACTCCATTTTGTAACGATTTCTTTTGGCAACTAAAGCCCTTGTTTTAGGGTTCACGATCGCAAAATGCTTCGTTTCAAATTATGTTTTGGAAGTGGTAGAAACCAACTCCATTTTCATATTCATAAAATTCATGATACATCTTATGGGTTCTCAGAGGTCTTAAGTATTCTTTTTCAGTAAGGATGACTCATTTTAATCACTTTAGAAGCCTGAATTTATTGGCCATATCAGAGCTCTGTTTCTTGATTTTGATAATTGTATTTGAGATTCATATGCTACTGAAAGCTACTGGCTGATTACCATGTATAATGTCAGACTTCACCGATGTGCCTTTGAGAGATGATCAACGGGAATATCTTTGCAAAGTCGCAGATGGGTAAGACAAATTTTATTATATAAGTTGCTTTTGATACATCATTCATCTGTAATCGACGCAATGTTCTCTCATAAGGGTAAATCCGACAACTGGAAATGCAACCCGTGACACATTGCTCTGCAACTAGAATTTCATTTCCTCAGTACTTCCCCATCTGGCAAAGAGGAGAGCAACGTCGTTGCTTTTGCTTCATCAACAGCATCAATTTTCATTTGAGTTGAGTGACACGGTTCATGAGCTGCATCCAATGTAAGACATGAATTTACCTATAAATATTGGCATTGACTCATTCTTCAATTTCTACACAATTTAAAGAAGATTATTTGTAATTTGCATGATGTAGTAAGCGGTAAACATTTACTATATAAGAAAAATAATTCTCAATTTCCTAAAACTTAGTTGATATACAATGAATAATTACATTAGTGGAAAATTTCAAAGGATTGACCTAGTAAGTAAAATCGACTTCTAAACAGCCATAATTTCCTTGGGTCTGCATTTTCTAACCCTAATACTCATTGTGCCATCGGTTATGCTCCCACCGTCCATAATTTCACAGCACTGTCTCTGTGTTGCCTGCTCACACAATTATAAACAGAATAATTAACCCCAAAGTTAGTTCTACTTGACAAGACATAAGCTCTCATAATGTTAAATGAACAAAAAAAGGTCAAGTTATTGCACCCACCTTGTGCCAATATTTTCGGTCCAATTTCAAGGAAGAGACAATAACAGTTTTCACTTCCATGGCCTTAACAAAGCGTGGTTTATCACAGCTCTTACCAAGCAAGGGCCCGGACTTGGTGTAAATGGTCCGGGTTCCAGTCATACCCACGTTTTCCACGCGGTCAAGGAAATAAATGACCGGGTGATCACACGGGTCAGGGCTAACGGGTCGGGTATTGAATACAAAAGGACCGTCCCTCCAGCTACGCCAAGTCTTGAACGTTTGCAACGGCATGGCCAAGTTGTTCGCGGATAGAAACAACGGGTATATTTGAATGGTGTAGCCCCATGAGATGGAAATGGACCATTCGCGCTTGGTGTCGTAGCATAAACTTTGTTGTAGGATCCGGTTTGGGTCAATCCGGTATGCATGAATAAGGGTCTCTAATGAGTCTAACTGGGTCCGGTTGGGAAATAAGGAGTTCAAATAATCAATGTGGTGGAGTGTTACAAGTGGCGCGATCGGATGGGCTCCTAAAAGACCATACGGATCCCCTCTAATGTCCAACTGCAAAAAGAAATTAAGACCACGAAACACTTATATTATATTTTAAATACAAATTCAATCACCCTAAAGTACAAACATAAAATTTCATAAAAAACACAAAGAAGTTATTAACTCATAAAGAACGTTCGGGCACTACAAAAGTTGTCAACATATGATACATTATGATTTACATAATCCTAGGAACAAAAGACCTATTGCTACGTTAACCATTAAGGCTAGCTTTGCATTCGCAAATCACTAAGCAATCGTACATATAATTTTATGATAACAAGAAATTCCCTTTTCAATTTTCACGAATGACCACTGATCCACGCATATAATTTTCTACAAATCAAAATTCAAGCATCTAAATATATTATTTGTCACCCAATGGAACAAAACACATACACCTAAGATTTAGTTTAACAGATAGCTAAACCCCACTGTCAGAGATTAACATTTAGATCCAATTTCGTTAGTAAATATCATCTACTTGGAAGAATATAAGAGCATCAATGAACTATATAATACCTAATAAGATTAATATATTATAATGTCCACTAACGTTAATTATAATGTCCTTATCTTCATTCAAATAGATGAAACTTAATAACGAAAAAGCAGTATAAATATTAAATTTTCAACAATGAAGATTTAAGTTTAATTGTCTATTTTCAAAAGGTAGATTGAAGGAAATCAATGGAGTATTTACTTATCTAGTTTCGAGGCTAAACTACATTCACAAGAATCATAAATAATATTTTTGGCAAGAGGTCTTTCTCAAATAAATAAGTGCATTTCTGCATTATAACCCAAAAAAAAAAAAAAAGGTTAAAACTTATATGTCAAATAAAAACATTGTCACTAAATTACTTGCTTTTATGCTAAGCAAAACATGCAATTGATTTCTCCTAATTTCCTTCACCAAACATGTTCAATCTCTGATTTCAGAAATAAGATATTCAATATCTATTCCCAACCAACCCAACAAACGACCACGTAAAGGTTTGGCCTGTGCTGCACGTTTCTGAGGTACGTGTCGTTTTTCCATGCAAAGACTCCGCAATGTTGCAGGCTTGCACTACAAAGTAACGAAAAAGACGGGCAAAAGCAGACGGAAAAAGTTAATATGCCTATTGCATTGAGCGGGCAGCTAGTAGACTTTTTGTTTTCTTTACTTGTGATGTGAAACTTTATCTCAAGCCACCAGAAGCATCGGCGTGTGGCCACAAATAATTCTTATTCAAAAAGGACTTCTGGGAAAGTGCTTAGTGCTCAAGGTAACATTACTTGTCACCAGAATGAATGCATGGAACTCTTACCTCAATGCGGCGGCAAGAGTACATATACTATATCAAATGAAACTAAAGGCAAACTGACACTTAAACATTAAGGATTTGCCCTAAAATACATATAGACTATCAATGGTTCAAAAAATAAACACAAAAACCCTCTTTTAGGTCGATGTTGTGTGTTCATTTCTTAAGAATTAGGAGTCTTGAATGTCATTTCCCCGTCCAAGAATAACTTCTAGGGAAGTAGTTAGGGGAGGAAACTAAACTAATCTAATCCTGATTAAGAAATAGTTTGGAACTATTGACGCGGACAAACTAGATGCCTTGACGATACGTCATACGTGTATACCAGAACAATGTATTAAGCCCTACAGATTAGCTAGCTGGCCGCCGCTTTGTTGGCGGTCCCTGCTTGGAAGTTCACGATACCAAATGATAAAATTTTGTCGTGTACACCTTGTGGGCTTCTTCGGACACATCGCAGATGCTTCGTAAATTTCAAGCCGTGTTTGTTGAGCAGGTTTGCTCTCTACTCCGAAATCGGCATCAGAGAAACCCCTAATTATCTGGAAGTGCTCCGTCATTTTAATCTAAATTTCAGATTCACTTCTCGAACCCATGCCACATGGCTTTCGTATCCAAATCGATATATACGAACCAAACGAAAAGAACAAAGAAAACATTTGACCTAAGTCAACGACGGTGATCCACAGATTAAAAAAAATAAACGGACAAATAGCACGTGGCTCGTATACACAACGCCATCAGATCTACGTTCAAATAATATGCAACGTGGCAGCACCGAAAGAGATCAAATTGGAAGCAAGGGTAAGTACCTGGTGGAACCCTCGTTCTGGGGTCAAGGACACGCCAATTTCGCTGATGCAGGCCCATATCCTCTGATCAGAACCGTAGAAATAATAGTACCGCTCAAGGCAACCGTCCAATGCGTTGACCAACTTCTCGGCTAAGGGATAGCTGACCGCGAATCCACCGCCACCAAACGCCATGTCGTACGCATGCATCACATTTTGTTCCACACTCTCGCTGTTACAACCAATATACCACATCTGATTGTGGTCATACCTCGTTAACACCGAAAGTAAGTTGTCAGTGAAGAACACCGTATCGTCATCTCCCATAACAAACCATCTCACATTTGGCAAGCTCAGTTTGAAGCTGTCCCAAATAATCCGCGCAATCCGAACCGCCGATCTCGAACTCGAGTACCTGAACCGGGTCCAACCCGGATCTGACACCCTATACGGTATCGTATTAGTGACAGTACTACTCGCCCCGTCTTTTCCTCTGGGTTCCTCGTCCAGCCAGACAAAGCCACGCGTCCTGTTGGGTTTCCACCAGAGGTTGATGTAACGAGTCCGGTCGTGCCACGTGGCAGCGGAGCCACTGATAGAGAATAGAATGTGGGAGATGTTGGTGGGTTCCCGGTCGGGTGTGGACTCGGATTTGAGCCGGGGTAAGAAAATATGGTTGCCCCGCGAGTGATTCGAGAAGGCCGAGTAAACAACGAAACAAATGGAGGCGATCAAGCAAACGATGACAGGAATTCTCGCAAGAAGAAGGAAGAAACGGCGGGGTTTGCTCGGGAGAGAAGATTTTAACGGGTTATGACTCGGCCCCTGAACTCGGGCTTGACTCATCTTCACCAAAAACCAAAACAAGAAAACTATATATCCTTAAAAAATTCGAATTTTATGAGCTTACCCCAGATAGTTCAAGGCGTTTGCCTTTACACATCTGGATTCTCCGAAATCCTTCTTCTTCTTCATCAACGATCATCAACCCAGACAATATGCAAAACCCCACGAAGAGATTCTAATGGCTGAACACACAGAGACGCTTTTCATTGGAGCTCAGAAGAGTTGAAACCGAATGTGAAACAGTGAATACAATGAGGAGAAATTTTTGTTGTTATTATTATTTTTCTTTTGGAAGTTTTAATAAAAGAAGAAACTTTTTTTAAACCAGGGTAAAATGAGAGAGAGATACCCTGGCATCACATTTGCTTTCAAAGAAGATACCTGTTGCACCTTATGGTCCAAGTTTAACGGGTGGCCACATGAGGTTTAGGAGCGAGTGATAATCATTACTGTAATTTTATAATACGATAAATATTTAAATGAAAGAGGAAACCTCTTGACCAATGAAATTTCGCCACCTTGACCTTGATGAAACAAACATTTCACTAGGTATTGCTTCCATTAGATATTTTCCCTTCCCCCCCCAAAAAAAAGAAAAAGAGACATTATTTTTTCTTTAATTATGAGTACGATATATTGCTACTTATGTTCCTCACGAACGAATATTTATTTCCGTATTAAAGTATCTTAACGCGTCGCAAATTTTTCATCGCACAAAATCGAATGTGATTAAAACGAAAAAAATACAATATTCAAAATGAGTGGACCATAAAGAAATAGCGGAAAATGGAACGCAATCTAGTGGTGTGGGTCATTCGTTTTTTAACATGTCCTTTACGGAGTATGGGACAATATCACATGGCGTGTCGACTGTCGCCCTCTTGCATTGACTTAAGGCTTGTCATAGTTTTTGTGTGTGTGTGTGTGTGTGAGAGAGAAAGAGAGAGAGAGACCAAGTCGTGCCTTTTCTTTCTTCCTTTTAAAGAAGTTTGGGCTAGGCTTGAATTGGAAAGACACAGAGTTCAATAAATGGGCCAAGCCCAAATAGAAAAAAAGGAGCGGCCCTTCTAACATCCTTTTAAAATTTTTAAGAAACTGAATTTTTATTTTTTATATCTATTTTTTATGAAATTATAAAATGGACATACTTTTTTTACTATTACTTATAACAAATTAATTAATTACAAACATACTTTTTTCGTAACAAAATTATTTATTATTAGGTAATTTACTTCTTTGTTGTTTCAAAATTATTTTGCTTTTATCTGCAAAATTAATTATATTATATATGAGGGGTTCATGATTTGAATTATACATTTTAGTTTAATTAAATTGATATTTATCCTTATTTTCAAAAAAAAAAAAGATTGATATTTATCCTTTAATGTAATTCAAGTGATAATAGAACTATGATTACAAGAGATGGGGTATTGCAAGGATATTAAAGGGGTGCAAAAAAAATATCAAGTGAGTAAAAGGCGTATCATCATATCATGAGGAATTAATGGGCCTTAAAATCCAAATCATTTCAACTCTTTCTTTTTGTTTACTCATGATGTAAGTGTTTTTCCTTTTTCATCTTTTTGGAGCTCAAAATTCAAACCATGCATGTCGATTAATAAAAAAGAATATAAAGACAATAAGTTTCAATCATACGCTTTTATTAATACACCCATGCATGCTTTTCATGCTGTTTCCCTCTTCCACATATGTTTATATGTAAAGTAAAAAAATAAATTAAGCTAGGCTTCAACAATCACTTCTTCCACAACCAAGTTCTTCATCATCTAAATCGAAATCATAACCAAATTAATGATGTGGAGAGGGTAAACAGAATATTATCAAAACTTTAAAAGGGTGAGTAGCAAAAATGCAAAAATTGGAGGACATGTCAATCTCCCGATTCAAAAAGCATTAATTCACCAAATTAAGTTCAAAGAAAACTAGCAATTCGAATTTAAGTGCATGATTTCAACACGTTATCAAGCCAGGTATTCCAAATTCCTTTCTCATTTTAATACACAACAAGAAGTTTAAAAAATCGAGTCATTGAGTGTCATGTCACGTACCTAACATCACATTTGTCGACTCAACCTCTCAGGCGGCAAAGATCTTTAATTAAGTCCGCAAACTCCTCCATTATCAGTTCACAAGAAACCTGAATAAGACTTTTAATTGTTTTTTAAATCTATCCATTTGTTGGTTTGCATTGCAATCAAGTCGTAAATGTGAAGATGTTCCTTTTCACATATCTTCTACTACAAGTTGAGATTATTTAATACATTTGAGGTAGAATCTAAACAGTATAAAGACAATTTTAGCAGTATTTTAAAAGATGATTAAAGTCTTTAGTAGTCATTAATTATCTTCATATTTAAAGTATTACATGAGTCTTCTTCTCTCTTTCTTATTTATTAAGCTTTTGGAATTATCCAGGATCTTGACCTAATACAAAATATAAACAAATCACAATATTTTAGTTTATAGGTTGAGCTAGCAAAGTTTGATGGGACTGTGGATCCCATTCATCTCCTTGATTGAATCTCATTCCATTGCATATAAAATAAAAGATAAATACTAAGTTACAATTATTGTAACTTACACTTTTCATGTGAACCACACAAATTAAAAGTCTCATAATTTTGTGTGGTTTACACGAGAAGTGTAAGTTACAATGATTATAACTTAGAGGTTCCCAAAATAAAAATATGAATATCAGTGGAATTTTCATTTTCTAATATAAGATCTTTTATTGTCGTCATGTCCAGCTTTAAAAGTAAATGTAACATTTTAACTTACAAATTCATGATTAAATTTAAAATTTTCACTCATCAGATTATTACTATCTTTTTTAATCTAATATCAATTCCTAGGTTTAATTATACATAAGGTTTAATCTTCATGAGCGTGTTTTTTAAGTTGACCGTTTAATATTAGGAACAAAAGAAGGAATTAGAAATTTATAAAGCATCTACCTTGCTTATTTAAAAAACAAAATGAAGAAACGAAAGAATTCTTCTCTCCATATTTCTTCGCATCCCACCTGCCTCCGATGCTCATATTAATTAACTATCTTTAAATAATAATAATAGTAATAATAAGAACAACAACAACGACGATCATGATGCTTATGATATTGCCAATTTCGTAATGATTCATCTTCTTAGACTGAAATATATTTCGTATGGTTGAATAGATGTAGACTTGATATATATTTTATAGAGAGATGCTTGCCATTACATACTTATTCGAAAACAATTACTTTGATTGGAAGTGCTCTGGAAGAAGCTGCATATGCTTATATGTACAGTCAATAGAAGTATTGGTGAAAGTGATCAAGAGTCGAATATGACATTTGTTTGCCTACAAAAAGGAATCATTAGATTTATGTCTTATGGATGATTTTACGGGGGAAAAAAAAAATCAATGTATTAAAAGATTAATTGATTATGGCCCGTGAAGTTACATATTTTAAAGACTGGAATATACTAAACCTCAATGAAACTGCACTTAATTACTAGAAAGAAATAATAAATTGTACGTGTATTTTTCATAAAAGATACTCCAAGTTTGAACGAGAAGCATGTTGAAAATTTTCTGGCCATTCAAACATGTTGCATGAAGAAAATACGTTAGCTAATTAAATCATAATGTAATGAAGTTTGCTGAATATATAATGGCAGCATAGCTGGATACCTGAATTATCCAATAACAAATTTCAAACGTTTGATTCTTTGCCTCCAACGGTACTTCAGATTAGAGACAAAAAGTATGATATGGTATTATAGTTGTAACGTAGCTTAATCCGAATATATAATATGGGATACGAGTTGTCAGTTATTAATATTTATCCCGAAATTTCATTTCATATCATATCATGTCATAATTAAATTTCATTTCACATCAGAAATGGCTTACATGGGCTTTGTATAAATTAAATTAATGCAGTAGTTCGGGCTTGGTCTTCATCAGTTTCCTGTGTTTGTTTTCGTTTTTTTCCAAAACTGAACTGATTCCGATCAATTGAAAAACTCCAGACCAAACCGATGTTGGGACGGTTTACGCAAAATGAGCACCGGCAACTCCTACGAATATCTTTGATTTATGCCTAGAGCCACTATTTTTTTAATGCTGACAAATTGTTAAGTCATTTAATAATTTTTTTATACATTATAAAATTATACAGTTTAATAATATTAAAATTTAATTTTATTAAACCATAAAACTTAAAAATATGTTGTATATAAAAAATAAAAAATGAGGGTACGCACACGTATGTGTGTGTATATATATATATATAAATATTAACCATTTGGCAAATATTAATAAATATTAATGCTTCATTTGACCAGACTTTTAACTTATCGTGATACAGGATGAAAAACCTAAAGATTCTGAACACATTCACTAAACACCCAAAATGAAAATATAATACTTTAATTTGAAGTGATCAAATCAAAGGTCAATTTTTATCATAAAAACGTTTTTTTTTTTAATTTTTCCTTTGAATGGTTATTATAAACATGTATGACTATTAAAAAGGATATTGACAGGATTAAGTTAACAATTGATAAAGCATTAAATTTTTTGAATGAGATAGAAGATCGAAGAAAGGACAATTAGCATTTGGCAGCAATTATTATATCCTTTATTTAATAAAACAATTCGTTTTATCAATCTTCACCAGCTGCTTGTCTTTTCCAACAATAGTCTTCACATGGTTCTCCACTTTTCCACGTCTTACGTCATGTATTTCAAAGCTAGAGCCAGAAGAAGATGAATATGTTTTCATCGTTAATTTAATCATAATTAACTTATAGCCTTTTAATAAAAAAATATATAGTTTTTCTCTGATGACTACGTACTAATTTTTAACAAATTAAGAATGACACTAAATTTTTAAAAGACACATATTTAAATATATTAGAAACAATATTTTTTAGTTTGTTAATGCATTGAAAATTGTATTTTTATTGTCTGTTAGTATCATTCTTACTTTGTTAAAATAAAGATATTTCAATTAGAGAAAAATTATATATGTATATTCTAGTCCTTATATATTGATCAATATTAGTGGGTTCTTTCATATATCTCAATATTAATAAGAGCCTTCAATGACAAATATATGTGTTTCAAAATGGGAATTTGAGATGGGAATATTATCTTCCAATGATAAAACAATATGATCTAAATCAAATTCTTATATATCCAGATATCCATTCCTAACACTCTTAGAGGATATCATATGTATGAGAATTGACTAAATTTAAAAGGGTCTTATCAAAATCAAATCACATTCTTAATTACCATGTGAATATTTACACATTTTAATATACAAATTTGAGACGAGATCTCGGTCTAATTCTAATAGAAAGCGGTCTCATTTCCAATATGTATTATAAGAGATGCAAATATTTTCCTGCAATAATTTTCTGTGAATATTATATAGATGTGTATGATAATTGCTTGCTTCAATGGGGCCTCTCTTTAGAAATTGCCAAAATAGTACCGATAACATTGACTGTCTATATCCATCAAACCCAGCTACAAAACATTGAAAGAGCCAAAGGAGAGAGAGCAAATTGATCATCACACCAAAAAAAGCTAGTGAGAAGACTTTTCCATCCGAGCTCTTTCGCTTCCTCTTAGATTCTCAAGTAGCTTTCATGCATTCAATATGAATTTATACAGAGCTGCTTCAGCATTACTCGTCTCTCTATATTAATAAACTCTCTTACATTTCTCTTTATTCTTGCTAAATTAAAGATATAGCTAGCACAATGGAGGCACAAGCTCAGTATTGGATGTGGATGAAGAGGCAAAGAGATCAGATTTTGAAGTACTACTCATCATCATCATGGGAAGAAAAAGCTTTTGCAGAAGATGCAGCAGCAAGGTCACTTGGTGGATGCATATGGCCACCGAGATCTTATTCTTGTAGCTTTTGCAGAAGAGAATTTAAATCTGCTCAAGCCCTCGGCGGGCATATGAATGTCCATCGAAGGGATAGAGCTAGGCTTAAAAATTCTCTCAATAAATCAACACACCATAAATGCCCATCTGATCATTCTAGTCCTGGCAATAATGTTGTTGTTCTTGCATCGTCACCTACTCTTTTAAATACTAGGGTTACAGCAGCTTTACTCACCACTACTAAAGAAGATTCTTCTTCTTCTTTTGTTCACATAAATCACGAAGATGATTTTGTTGAAACTAACTTGTCTGTGGGATTGAAACCAGATATCTGGTGTGATGAGGCAACTAACTGGAAAAGAACAAAGACAAGTGCTGCTGTTTCAAAATCAACTCTGCCTTTCTTCATATCAAGCGATAAATTCAGTCTCCAAAAGGAGAATTTGGATCTTGAACTCAGGCTTGGTGATCCATCAAAGATGAAGTAGACCCACTATAAAGCTCCAATGGACTCTGCAGCAAGCTAGCGCTTAGAGGAATTGTATTTCTTTTCTTTTTCTTTTTCTTTTTCTTTTTTAAGTTTCCTTTTATGCCATCCCTCTAAGGAAAAACAGGCAAAATCAAATGCCTCTTGTGCACATTTTAAGATATGAGTAGAATGAAAGAAGTATCAAAATTCTCTCTTATTTGTTTTGATCAGTCTATACGTCTCGTTATTAATCTTTTACTTGTTCCATATGATTCAAATGTATATATTGAAAAAAATTCAACTATTTTCTTTGGATGATTCATAATCTCCAAATATATGTCAATGTAGCATGTACATATGATCGAAGATTGAAAGTAGCTAAGAATATTATTGTTAAGTGGAGATTCAAGTTGTACATACATTATACATTGTCCTTTCAAAAAATCGAAGAAAGTCAGATATATTCATTAATGAGTAGTATATTTTGCATACTGGAAATTTTTTGCTGAAACGGTAAGAAAAATGTTTTCTGTAGATTTTGCACACAGAGTACAATTATTTTTTTCTGTAAGAATACAATTGGTTAACTACGAGTACAGACATAAATCAAATAGAGAGAAGGAATTTGACTCTAGGTTCATAAAGGGTTGAAAGAACTGACAGTGAGTCACTTCATACGAAATATTATAAGAAGATCTAATTAATAGCTTGTCATCTCACATCACAACATGTATTGCCTTTTTGACTACCTGCATAAAATCCGCTAGTTGCCTCCTTATAATTCCAATATATCACTTCTTCCGTTCACTCTTCAGCCATCCAATAATTCCAGCTATTGCGTGATTACTGTGAGTTCGTGAAGTAAATATTGTTCATATTGACTAGCTTTATTTTTAGATCAATATTGTTCAGACGTCTAATTTAGACTATATATGTTTGATAAATTTAAATCAAATATTAATATGATATCTTGTGTGGGTCTTTTTATAAAGCTATGATTACTGGTTACTAAATTAAAAGTGTATTTACACCTATTACCAAATTTTTAAAAAGCAAATACAACTTAGATAATCACGGGATTAAATTCATGCTTAGAATACTTTGAACTACTCTAAAACTATCTAAACTACTGCATTATCTAGTTATAATTTCAATCGATTGTATCATAATTTTCTTAAAAGAAAGAAAAACAAGCCATAACTCACCAACTCCATTGGAACTAGAATGAATTTAATTGAATAAACTATAATTTACTATGCTTTTGACATAATATATCACATCATTGCCAGTATTTACGCGTTTACACTCTACAAAGCTATAGCTATTAAACCTTCAACAACCAAACCCTAAAAGCCTAAAATTAAAAATTCCAAAACCCTAGACCATGTCTGGTTTTAGTACACATGGGCATTCGTAGCTTTACAGTAAATTCCGAATAGGTAACCTTTGATACCGACGGTTCCTCCATAAAACACGGCGAGGTCTCAGTGTTTTATGGCTGTGATTTTCAACGTTTCTTTTTAAGGAAATTTGATGAAACATCGCCAATATTAGTTTTGACTTCATGTGTGCTTAAAATCTAACACAAATGTATGCTGTTGTCCTTACAAAGAATTTATGTTTTACCAAGCAACTTTTTTAGCCATTTAAAGGATGTGAAATGAAGAATGCTTGCGTGGGTACTTAATTTTCTACGAGGGTTCTTGGAGATTGTGAGGGAAATTAAAGTTGGTTGCTTAGGGTTTCATGAAGTTTCCAATTTTGTGTAAAAAGCATTTAGAATTGAGACTGACTCATCATCAAGAGACTCAATGGGGTTTTAAGTGCATTAGTAGTGGCTGTATTGCTGAGCCACAGTGTGCACATGGTCATGCGGGGCTAATTGATGTGTCTGTTTCTATGTTGCTTTCATGGATTGATTGTAGAATTATGAGAGGGAAGGATGTTATTATTCTTTAAGCTTTTGTGGGTTTCTTTGCAAAACTAGAAAGATGGATAGTGAGAGTTCATATATATAGGATAAGTCTTGATAGAATGATAGGTTAATGGAAAGTTTAAAATAGAACTGTAAAATTATTACTGTGAAGAGAGTATAATTTAATAGAGATGTAGTAACATAACTTATTATTTTGACTTAGTTTTCCTTCGTGCAAGTTATAAAGTATGCACTATATTAATGGTTTATTAATGGAGTAATTCAAATTTAAAGTATAGATATTGATAAAAGAGATAGAGATAGATCCCAAAAATTATTATATGCTTTTATAAAGTATTAGAAATATGTAAAGTTATCTTAAAATTATCTAAATTTTTGCATTCCCTTTAATTTCTCTCTCTCATTATTTTACTGATTCTATGAGGAGGAGAGTTCCTTGTGTAATATAACATTTATTTTTGCAAAATATAAATAGTTATTACTATGTAGAGGTAAGTTCCTTAAGGGATCCAAAAAAATTATTACTTATTACAATGTGAAGTCTATTCTTATTTATAACTAGCCTAAATTGGGACCATTATTTTTTATGACTAGATAGAGGTTATTCCTATATAGAGTATCACTATGAAAAGGTTTTATATGTTGCATGTTCATTTCGCCACAAATAGTTTGCTAAATTATTGTAATCATACTATCGAGCATAACAGAAAGAAACTCTGTATATGAGGTACTTGAAAAAGATACCTTCACTCAACATGCATACCACACATAAAGATTCTCAAATAATAATTCTTAGTAAAATAAAATGTAAAGAAATAAAAACCTTCATCAGTTATTAATTTTACCAACTAAACACAATAAGATATTTCTAGGGATCAAGTATCAGCCCAGAACTTGTAATTTAAATCTGTAACTTGAAAGCTTCAATTCTACCATGCAAACACATTTCAGCATACCCAGAAAAATAAATAAATAAATAAATAACGATGTGCCAATCACACCATCGTAAGGGAAATGACGCCGATCAACCCATCGGAACAAATATCGGGCCCAGCCCTAATGAATTAAAAATATTGGATTAGCTTAGCTTCATGTGGGCCCATTGGCCGGTGATTCTTTTGAGATATTGAATGGTGCTTTTAAGACCCCTTGAATATACTGATTAAACCCTCTTCCAATGAAGTTGCTTTTAAATGACAAGCCCAAATACAATGCCCATTTTTATTTTGTCTCTTCCGTCTCCGCTTTTTTTTTTTTTGAATTATTCCGTCTCCGCTTTTAACACTCCTTCAACATCAAAATTTTTGACCTTTGGTTTTAGTGTATGTGATTATAGTATATTATAATACTATTTATATTAATTTAAGAGTGATGATATAGTTATAAATTCTTATATAAATTTATCTTGTACAAACAGATGTGGTATTAATTCATTGATTGAATGAAAATGTAAAATAATATAAATAAATCATGTGGGTCAAGTGATATTTAATTCAACCAATGAATTAATCTGCGTCGGTTGTCTGAAAATAAGTTTGTCTGGCGTTTGTCATATCATTACTCTTAATTTAATATCAAGAATATATTTAGAAAAAAATTGTATTGAGATAAAAGGAGATGCTAATGCGTTAACTGACGTATTAGCTTTGCTTTTACTTTTTTTTTTCTTTTACTTTTGACTTTTCCTTACGTATTAACTTTGCTTTTACTTTTTTTTTTCCTTTGTTTCCTTTGTTTTACTATAATAATTAAAAATAAAAAATAAAATTTTTAATTTAATATAATATTATATAATTTTTTTGTTTTTTTGTTTTTACATTATAATTATTAATATAAATAAATTAATAAATAATTCATTATTCAATAATATTATTTTATTTTTTTAATAATAATATTATTTTATTTTTACATTATAATTTATTAATAAATTTATAACTTATTATAACTAATAATAAATATTTAAATATGAATAAATTTCAATAAAAAATAATATAAAATATTAATACAATTTAAATATATTAATATAATATAAAATATTAATATAATATAATATTTAATTTAAATTAATTAAAATAATAATACAATACAGTGTAACACCAAACATTGTATAGTATTATTATAATATTATGTTAATATAATACAGCATTATACAATACACCAATATTAAAATAATACAATATAATATAATACAATACAGTGTGCCAAACGCATCCTCAGTTAATTTAATTTGTTTAGACCGTGACAAGAAAATTAACGCACTATATAATACACTAATACTTTTATTTCTATTCTATCTAAATATAAAAAAAATTCACTAGTATAATTAAACTGCATGGGGGTCTTTATGTCTTTTAACCTTAAACCATTCACAAGGTTTCTGCTAAAAAAATTTTTCATTACGGACGCTTGGGAAATTTAATTAAATATACCTTAAAAGTATGATATTTAGTTAAATATACCCCATGTTTGAAAATTATCTAGATATGCCTTTTGATGTGGTGTATTGTCTAAAATATCCCTACAAAAAAATATAAAACACACACAACTCACCTCTAACACACTTTACTCTTTTTCACTCCACACATCCAAAACTCACTCTACACTCAAAAGCACTCATGAACGGCAATGTACTGAGATTTTAGTTCCAGCTGGACTGAAGCACTCATTCTATAAATAAGGTATTTGAAACTTTATTTTTTATTTTGTGTTATTTATTCATTTTGTTGACATTATGTTATTTTTAGGGTTTTGTTTGGTTTGTGATGAACAATAAAGCAACTCACATTTTCACTATATTTGCATCATGTGACTGTTATTTGACGGATTTTATAACTACATTCATTAAAACCTGAAGTTGTTGCGAAAATTTTATTCTGCACCCGACATACACGATAGCAGTCGTGTATGTATGGATTTACACGACTGTAGTCGTGTATGTATGGATTTACACGACTATAGTCGTGAAACATTATAAAAAATTCATTAGTGTAAAAAATATTTTTTTCACTAGATATATCATTTTACTATTACTGGATTATAGTCGTGTGTTTTAATAAGTTACACAACCATTATCATATAGTATGAACTTACATACTATAATTGTGCATATATGAAAAATATTCCAATTATTATGAGATCCCAACATCTTATTAGTGCAAGAAAAATTATTTTTAAAGAAGAAATATGTCGTTTGACTATTTACTGAGTCATGTATTTTTTGAACTTACACGATTTTTGTCGTGTATATATGAATATACACGACAGCAATCGTGTAATTCTGAAAGATATAGTAGATGTTATAACACCTAGCATTTTCTTAATACAAAGATTACAGTTTTTTTACTAAATATATCATCTAACTGTTTACTAAACTATAGTTGGGTATTTTAGTAAGTTACACAACCATGGTGGTGTAAACTAGTAATTACATGACGTCCGTCGTGTAAACTAGCAATTACACGATGTCTGTCGTGTAAATATATAGGCAGTTCTATACTTCGTTATATACTTTGTTAGATTTTATTTTTGTATTTTTTGTATAAGTAACTGTTGTATTATTTCAGGAAATGACTTTAGTGCGTGTGCCTATTATGTTTTGTGGTGAATGGATTGAGCAAAACGGCCATTATAGATTTAATGGTACAGAGGCAAGAGGGATCATGGTGTCCCGTTCTACAACATACGCACAATTGATAGAAAGAGTACCTCGAGTTATTTGCATTGATATTTCTGAATTTGACATTGAAATGAAGTTCAAGCTTAAAACATTCGATCCAATGCCGCCTGTTCCAATTATGAGTGATGATGATGTAGATTATTTTCTAGAGGAAACAGTTAGTGGAGCTGAGTTGAAAATTCCTCTTTGCATTACTTACCAAAGAAAACAAATTCTGGTGACCCCTATTACTCATGTTGACCCTAACTTTGGGTCAGATAGCTGTCCACGAGAACCTATTCAGCCATATGTTGGAGGTGAAGGTTTAAGCCCAAATAATTTTATTGTTGAAGATCAGTCAATATTTGAATTTGTTCCTGAAACACAACCAATTGATAGTATAGAGCCAAATGAGGAAAATAAAAATGTTATTCTTCCTGTTAATGTTGATGGGATAACAGTTAGTGATCCAACAGTGGGAAATGTAGCATCTTCCACTATGAGTTATCCACCCTCTGATAATAGATATATGCCTAGAGTTAATTTGTTTGCATGCAGCAGTTCATTTGACATTGACAACTCGCATTCTAATAGTATTAACTTGCCATCTCTAGAAGTTGTTGGTGATAATGATGGGTTAATGGGGAAAATGTTGTTCAGTTCGAAAGAGGAGTTGCAAAAAGTGCTTTTTATGGAAGCTCTAAGGAAAAATTTTGAGTTTAAAACCTTCAAGTCAGGGAAGAATATACTTGTTGTTAGATGTGTTGACGATACTTGTAAGTGGCGACTTCGTGCTATGAAGTTTGAAAGTTTGAATATATTTAAAATCACAAAGTACTATAGTGTCCATAGTTTTACACTTGATGTCCGTAAGAGAGATCATCGTCATGCTTCATTTAAGCTTATCGAACAGAAGATTTATCACAAGTTTGATGGTGCTTCATCCTCATATAGGCCTAGTGATATCAGAGAAGATTTTCAAAAACAGTTTGAGTTTGAAATAAGTTACCACAAGGCATGGAAAGCAAGAGAATATGCAATGGAGAAAGTTAGAGGCACGCCTGAGGATTCATTCAAGTTACTCCCTTCATACATAGAAATGTTAAAGAAGAAAAATCCGGGCACCCACGCATGTCTTGAAGTTGACAATGCAAATAACTTTAAATATTTTTCAGTATCGGGCTCATACGATGGACTGCAATCTAAGCCTGTCACCAATGCAAACTCTTCCAATGAAAATCGAATACTTTTACGACCGATCCTAAACCACATTACCATTTCATCTGATTTCACTTCTCTCAATAATATGTTGTGAAGTAACTGAGCAGAAAACTTTAACTTTTTCACATCCAAAAAATGACCAAAACAGGAACGCCTGAAAATATTTTTCTGCTCCTCAGAGAGTTTATCTTTAATGTCCTTCACTGCCTCTAGTGATGATCGGTTTGAAATCTTTGCTTTAAAGTATTCAGATTCCTTGATTTTCGGTTCCATCTGTATAAATACAAGAACATTTATTAATAAATATATAAATGATTGAAAATTTGCATAATAACATATTTTAAACTAATCATAAAAATTACATGACATACTAGTTGAGTAAATCATTCATTGCACTGCAACAGTCGAGTAAAGCATGCATTGAACTACAATTCACTATATAAACCATAGATTCTTGGTAACATTGAAAAAAAAAGTGTTCGTACCCGATGCAAAGGATGTCGAGTGAAGAATTCTTTACAAACTACAGTCGAGTAAAGAACTAATTACATGAATATAGTAGAGTAAGGTGTTCATACCCGACTACTGTCGAGCAAAGGATTCTTTGCACGACGGCTGTCGAGTAAAGGATTATTTACACGACTGCTGTCGAGTAAAAGATTCTTTACACGACTGCTGTCGAGCAAAGGATTCTTTACACGACTGCATTGGAGGATAGAATTCATTACAAAACTATAACCCAGTCAGTGTACACAAAGTAAATGATTCTTTACCTTGGGAGAAAATGCAGAGTATTGAATTCTAGTTAAATTGTCACTATAACGGAAAACCATGTCTTTCTAAGAAGTTCGAAGAGCCAGCACATAGTCTAAACTTATAATGTGTATCTAGATCATCAATTTCAGTTTGTAATAAAAATAATTCTTCAAATTTATTATCATTGCTATAATTTATTATCAATTGTCGAGATGATCACGCAATATAGAAGCAACAAATACGAGATTTTTTTTCCATCTTAAAAATATTCCATATACTCCAGCATGGCTTTCTCACAACTAGTATCTATAGGATTAGCATGACTGAAAATATTATTTAACAACAAAAACTAAACCAATAATACCAAGTATCCATTACATGACAACACAATATATATAAAGCATCCTTTACACGACTACAGCTCAGTCAAATATACATTACACGACCATAGTCCAGTAAAGTATCTATCACACCATAACAGTCCAGTGACGTATCCATTACACGATTACAATCCATTAAAGTATCTATTACACGACTAAATCACATGTATTGAAAATTATAAACAATAAACACCTGTGTCAAATCAAATTGCTGAATAAGAAATTTATAATGCTTGCAACAATCAAATGGTCTCACAATTCTACACAAACTCTTTATCCATTTAGGGGTTTTGAGAAAATCAGGAACAAACATGCAATCTTATGAGTGGTGAAAACCAATATGATCAAAATATTTCAATCCCTACCTCACTTATACCTAGAGATTTACACAAACAAATTAGAGATGGCGTTGGGGCAGGGATCACGATCCCTACACCCGATCCTAAGTTTTTATAATACTTGAACCCAACCCTACCACCCAAATTGTGGTAATTGGGGTTAGATCGGGGATATCCAGATAATCCCCGATTTGTTCATTTTGGTTCAGTTTAGGTTCGAGTTTTGGATCAGCTTACATTGAAAATTCGGGTCTAACTTTCAATCTTGGTTGCAATTCGGGTTACAACCAATCTCAAAATTCAATTCTATTTCAAAACGAATCAAATCCCCAGAATGACCCACTGATTCCAAAATCTCAAACACCAGCCCAGCTGAATGATGCAAAAATGAATAATAAAAATGAATATCAACCATCAAGCATCCTCGAAAAGTCTTTTTAAATGACATAAGTTAACAAAGAACAAAAAAAGATAAATAAATAAATAAATTGCAGTCGAGAACCAAGGCACCAAGCTACTGAAGTTACATGTCCAAATGACAAACATGATTAATAACCCATCTCCATAAACACATCTCTAATTGACAAACAAATGCAATAGATTAATAATCCATCACCTTCAACACTCGAGACAACAACAATTACAATGTTAAAAAGCCAAATCAGCAACAATAATAGCCATTATATAAAAGAAGATTGAACAGTTTCAATATACCTTACCTTGTGTGACTGACGACGGTGAACGAATTCAATGACAGAGTCGACTTGCAGCTGGAACGAGGAAGCAAATCGAGGATGACTACAAGTCAGGGGTGGCGCGCAGGCGGAGAGTGATAATTTGGCGGCGGCGGTGATGAGTGAGCGGCCCGGGCTTCAATGACCAGGCCGCGGTCCAGGCGAGGAAGCGGGTAGGGCGGCTTACATGGGGTGATCTTGACGACGGAAGTGATGGGCTGCGGTGCCAGGCGTGGGTGACGAAGCTGCAGGAAGGCGGTGAACAAATGGGAAGCTTCGATAATGACGGCGGTGGACGACGAGGCGGTCAAGGGATGATTAGAAGTCTGGTGGCGCACTTGAGCGGAAGTGATGGGCTGCGGGAGGCGTGGGTGTAGGTTCGTGGGTAAAATGTGAGGCGTTTGAAGCTTATAACATGCTACGATAGAGAAGATGAAGTGACTGTGGCGCACTTGAACGTTTGGGAAATAAAGTGTTTTAAGTAGGATATTTTAGTACTTGCACATCAAATAAGGTATATACGAAGAAATTTAAAGTATGAGAGTTTATTCGGATAAATAAAGTATTTTAAGAGTATAGTGGGTACAAATCCCGGCGGACGCTTCTGTTATTGGGAGCATTTCAAAATAGGGCTAGAATTTTTTCATTGACCATATCGGGTTTATAAAACAAATCCCTCCTCGGAGAGTGAAGTAGAATAAAGTAGCCATGGCAAATGCAGAGAGCAGTTTCAAAAGCTCAAGATGGTCGCTCAAAGGAATGACTGCTCTTGTCACCGGTGGCACTCGTGGAATTGGGTTCTTAACAAAACGCTCTTTTTTATAATTAATTTAATTACTGAATTAAGCAAAACTCTTTTGGCTAAATGGCTTATTGGGTTTTTTCTTATTTATTTATTTTTATAAATGTGTTTAGGCAAGCTACTGTGGAGGAACTGGCTGGGTTGGGTGCTGTAATACACACATGTTCGAGAAACGAGGTTGAGCTTAATAAGTGCTTAAAAGAATGGCAGAGCAAAGGCTTCGTTGTTACTGGGTCAGTTTGTGATGCTGCATCTCCTGATCAGAGGGAGAAGCTGATTCAGGAAGTGGGTTCCAAGTTCAATGGCAAACTCAACATTTTGGTGAGTGTTTGCATCAAAAGTGTTATTTTTGAAGGGTTAATAAGTAGTATTTGCCCACGTGCTTAAGTTTTATATTGATGCATAAAAACTTGAATTTCTCACTTTTACTGTTGGAATTGCAATTTGTTGATTAGTTTTAAGCTCTCTATTAATGATTTCATTTGGTCCCTTTTAGGCCTTCTCTTTTAGTTATCTGTTAGCAGCTTGTAAGGCCTGCACTTTGTTATCAAACCAAATTGAAAATTTCGTGTTTTGCTCTTTTACACAATTGACAAGAGTTCCCATGTTTGAGCTTGCTCATATGGGTGGGGAGAGAATTTAGTTTTCTGTTATGTTTATACTTAAAATTGTAAAAAAATTTTAATCATTTATGATATTTGGGAATTTAAGCACGTATTTATGTTGTATGACATAGATATTTTTTGTTTTACAATAATTCAAATCCACGGTGGGATCAATAATACAGGTCTAGTTCATATTGCCCTAGGTGATTGATTGACAAACTCATACAAATGTGGACTTTGATATGTAATTTTTGAGTTATCAGAATGTGGACTTAGCTGTTTTAACTGTTGGCCGGCTTTCATATGATTTTGACATAGCCTTGTAAAACCTGAAGTCATTCTGGATTTCCCTACAATGGGACATTGTAAATTGGCTTTTGTTTGCAGGAGAAGTAGAACTTGATATGGTCCAAGGGCCGCTATTGTTCTCATTGTTATGCTGCTTTATTTTATTTTCTATGTAGTGCTCTATGAATTATTATCGGTTATATGGGGTCGGAGGTGGCTAGGATACTTTACTCGTTATATCAATTTTTGTTGATACAAAGTTGGAGCCAAATTTTACAGTATTGGAATAAACTCGTGGCTACTTAATGGACTAATGCTTTGCAACAATACTTTAGCCATTCTTGAAATCAATCATGAAATGATGTTGGTTTTCTAAATCTATAATGGGGAATGTTTTCTTTCATTTTCGGACCCAAAATTTAGATCATACTATTTCTTCTTTTCTTTTCTTTTTTTTAACAGTCCCCTTACCTTTGAGGGACATTTACATGATCTTATTGGTTTTTTAGGTAAACAACGTTGGAACTAATATCAGGAAGCCGACTATTGAGTACTCTGCTGAAGAATATTCGAAAATAATGACTACCAACTTTGAATCCACATACCATTTATGCCAACTTGTATATCCTCTTCTCAAAGCATCTGGAGTTGGAAGCATTGTGTTCATTTCCTCTGTTGGTGGTGTCTCACATGTAGGGAGTGGATCAATTTATGGAGCAACTAAAGGTCAGTTACCGATCTGGTGATAATAATATATAGGCATGAGTGTCATGTGTGAAGATGTTGAAAGGCTTTTATTTACCGCTTGTTATCCACAGCTGCAATGAATCAACTTACAAGAAATCTGGCTTGTGAATGGGCAAAAGACAATATCAGGACAAATTCTGTTGCACCGTGGTATACCAGGACCTCGCTAGTAGAACGGGTAATGTTCTCTAATCTTCTTGTGACAAATATCTTGAGATTTTGATTGACGGTAACACTTCTTTTCATCAGCTTCTCTTCTTTCCATAGATATTCTGAAAAGTATATTGAGAAAATTGTTCAAAACTTTGTATTTCGCCGTAGATATTTGCTAGGAGTAACACTTGTCTTCTTTTATTCATGGACTAACAGTGAGTGACATGCTTCATATTGCAACCATTCTTGTCTGAACAATGTTAATTGTCATCACGACCCTCATACTTCTGTAACTTAGAGACAAGAAGATAGCGTATCATCTTTGTTTTTTGAAGCTCGCTTGCCCTGAATTTAAATCTAGAACAAGTTGAGGTCTTTTATTTGATTACTAGAATCGACTGAAGTTAGGATGCAGGCAGCAAGTACCAATTACTAATTGGCCAAAGTTTACGAATTTAATATAATATCTTGTGCTGATTAGCCTAAGGTGCTTAGGGGTTTCATCTTTCATGGTCTCACCTGTTTGCAGTTAGAGAATATCAACAGTTTTATTAAAAAAATAAAAGTAATAAAAACCACCTTCATTGCCTGCGTATTTCTCTTTCATGCAGTTGCTTGAAAACAAAGAATTTGTGGACAAGGTAATAGCTCGGACTCCTCTTCAACGTGTCGGAGAACCTAAGGAAGTTGCATCTCTGGTGGCATACCTTTGCCTTCCTGCAGCTTCTTATATCACGGGACAGATTATTTCTGTTGATGGAGGATTTACTGTGAATGGTTTTAACCCTGGGATGAGACTAGATTTATGAAGATTAGCTGTTTTTTTTTTTTTTTTTTTTTTTTTTTTGGTGGAGCGCAATGAACTCAGAACTTGTGTTGATTGATCATGTTCCTAAGGCCATGTGGCCATTTTGGCATTTTTTTAAGACTGGTTGCCTCAACGATAGTATTCTTATGTTGAATGTTGAGAAATTTAATACAAATCCTCCCATTGCCGTTGCAACGATGTGAAATGAGCCATTGGTGACACATATACTCGTGACGCCGTAACACTCCCCACAAAACATGCTCATTTGCTTCGACAACATTATCGGAGCAACTGAGCATGAAACTGAAAGAGAAACATATCCCTGGCCGCGGAGAAGAAGAAAAATATCGTTGAAAAAAATATTTAAAAATATTAATGATTGCATCACGAGTCAGAGTTTGCCAACGATATGTACAGCAACCGCCCAAAGTGTCATTTTCCAAATAAATATTTAAAGACACGCAAAGGTTTCGGTGCATAATTATTAATTACCGCATAACATTTCTCTTCTGAGACACTTCTTATTACTCTCACGTGGCATGCATATCCGCGCACGTTTCAGCTTCGGGAACCGGCGACGTGTACATCTCTATTTTTCGTTTTAAATTTAAGGGTTAATTATCATTTTCGATGCATCAACTGTTACGAAATAATAAATCACTATATAAATGATTGAAATATAATATTTTAATTATATTAATTTTAAAAAATAATTATTTATTACATTTTGTTACAGTTATACTGACGTCATCCAAATAAAATTATATTTTCATCAAAGAAATATCAAATTTATGAATTAAATGTTATGGTTAATATCCTTTCAACTGTCGCAAATATAATGGAATAATAAATCATTACACAAATTATTGAAAGATAATATTTATTATATTAACTATTTGAAAATAACAATTTACTATATCTCCATCAATTTATAATTGTTCATGCTGCAAATCGATTGTAGGGGCAATATTTTCATTTAATTATCACTGTAAATATAGGTGACAATGATGTGTTGTCTTGCACCAAGAGTAGATCAAAATTATAAATTCACATGACATTAATTTGTACCATTTTCTTTTTATTTTTTAGGAGTTAGTTACGAAGGACAAATTTAGTATTTTATGAGTCAACTAATAAAAGTAGTGAAAATATAATAATTTTTATTTTTAAAAAAGTTAATGTAATAGAATATTAGCTTTTAATAATCCATATAATAATTCATTATTTCACAATACTTAAAAGTATTGAAAAAAATAACTCTAAATTTAAAAAAAAAAAAACGCAAATAATAACAGCGTAAAAAAAGTGTAACATATATGTGTATATGCCTGACAAGCAGTAGGAATATGAATACATCAAGACAAATGAAAAACAAAAAATTTAAGGGAGAAAAAGACCGGATCACCATTTGATTGTCCAAGTTCAACGATTTTTAGGAAGTGTTTGGTTTTAAGAAATAGATGGAGAGGAGAGGAGAGGAAAGTGGGAGAAAGGAGAGGAGAGTATATTGAAATTCTTTTCTAATGTTTGATTTGTTCTAAAATTATATAAAGAAATGAAATGTTTTAATTTTTATTTGGACACTTTCACCCTCTATTGTTAAACTTTTAATATTTATAATAAATATAATTCAAAAATTAAACAATAAATTTATATTTAATATATTATATAAATAACTAATAAAAAGTTTTTTTAGATAATATAATTATATTTATAATTAAACTCTATTTAAAAAGTTCATTAATTTAATTTAATTTTAAAATTAGTTTAATTTAATTTATTTCTAAATAAATTATGACATAATACAAATAATTTCTTAATTAATATATTATAATTTTAAAATTTTATTTGAACAGTCGCCGCCATATCGCCGCCGCGTCGCCGGAGCCGCCGCGATACGCCGCCACCACAACACCATGTCATTTTTAACTCTAAAATTATATGAAAATAATCGAATGACTAACTATGGATTTAAACAACTTATTCTACCAAAAGACTGTTTGTCCTGGATCCGAGATAGTTAAAGTTTTCCAATTTCTTTTATCCGATTTGAGGAAGATAGAATTCATTTTTCATTTGGGTGATGGCATAATCGCGTTGATCGGCCGTGACTCAGCCCAGTGTATGGCGGTGGCGTTACTTAGCGATTTCGTACGGCGGCTCTATGACGGTCGTGACTGTGAATTTGTATTTATATTTTTTAAAATTAAATAAATAAAGTAATTTTATTAAATTATTTATAAAGTAATTATTTTACTAATATAACATTAATTATCTACAATATTAAATTGATAAAATAAAATTGTAAATAAAAATTATTTGATAATATTAAACAAGTTAATAAAAATTGAAAGGGTAATTTTGGGTGTTTTGGTTTCCAATAGAAGAGGAATTCAAATTCATCACTCTTTAGGGTGGAATCTAAATTCCACATTATAATGTATATTAAATTCTAATGGAAATTAAATTCATAGAAATTATGGTAAATCAAACAAAAGAAATAAATAAGGACTTTAAATTACTTCCCTTTCTCCATTCCTCTCCTTCCAACCAAACACCTCCTTAGTTCCTTGCAAATATTTTTTTACCTCGAATGCAATTACTTGGTAAGAAAAAACTAATATTTATAAGAAAAATAATATATGTATTAAAGTTCGTTACTCCTGCGAGGACCAAAAATGAAAATTAACAGGCCTTAGCTGATGCAATTTGGCAACTAGCGATGTTGTTTTATTTTTGTCAAGCAACAGGAAGTGCAGTGCTTAGATTACCTTTTCCATTTACGCTGCCGAAAAGCCAAAACCGTGGGGTTGGGTGAGCGACGGACGACGGGGCTCGCTGACAGTAGCTTCCTCAGTCACGTGGCCTTTTTGTTTGGTTGCGTCACATCATGGAGTACAGTCGTTGCTTTACAGCTCACACCTCCAACGTGGCGGATGCACAGGGCAGGCAGGGACTTAATTGAATTCCTTTCGGTCCCCACCGCGGATAATTGGTTATTCATAGAGTTTGTGTATGCATGCCGTTGGTAATTAAATTCTGACCCTACACGTGTACTTTTTGGTTCCGAACTTCCCATCTAGTTTTGTCGTCAACTTGAGGATTTTTAGCGAAGGACTCCCATCTGTGCTCCATTAATTGGAACTCCAGTTCTATTATATTCATTTATTCTTGAATTAAAAATTTATTTTTAAAACTTCTTCAAGGATGCCAAGAGATTAAAAAAAATAAAATAAAGAAGTTACGATCGTTTGATGAGAAACACACCGTTAATTATGATTTTACAATAAAGGAAATGTTGCATCAATTAATGGAGAATTAATGCAGTAATTGAATTTACCAGTTCGATTTTAAAAAATTGATGCCATAAGAAAAAAAACAATAATATTAATAACGCTATACTTGCTAAATTAACGTATGGTGCAGCAAGCATCTCACCGAATTGTCATATGCTGAGGGATTAATTAACTTATAATCTCTCAACTCTATGATCAATTGTAGACGTGATAGAATTTGATATAAAAAAAATAGGTTTGGGGTAAATGGATTGTGTCCATGTCAATCCAATCAATACTTGTATCCGATTAGAGTTTCGAGTTTTGACACATGAACTCGTCAACCCACCAACACTACAAAAATGATAACATTTTTGCATATTTACAAAAACATCTGAAGATATACGTGACATTTCATTGTTTGAGCTTCCATTATTTGAGTTTGGATGTTATTAATTATTGAAATAAGTATAATTTTATCATTTCATTAGGCTTGAATAATGTACAAAATCTTATATAATATTATTAATACATACGAATAGGTTAATGAATGGATGATATTCACGTAAATTGAGATAAATAAATATTATGTGGGTTAATATCTCGTGTTACATATGTAATAATAGTATCTAATTATTAAATAAAACCTGTTGTGTTATTCACATATATTTTATTTTAAATTTATATTTATTTTTTGTTTTGCAGATTAATATATAAATTATGTCTGTATAGACTTAAATCTCACACAATAAAAATGCAACTGTTAACACAATTTAAAGTCTTTTATTAAAATATATAAGGACCGCATGATTATAATAACATCAATTGACATAAAGGGCGTTCTGATCGATTTGTATATTTTATGTAAAGGGAGTGAGGACCAACGAGAAATAATAGAAGGGGTCAAAATGTGAAAATAAGTTTAATTAGGGTAAAATTAGAAATACAGAAGCTTATAAAGGTCGTTAAGTAAATTTACTAAAACAGGGTCTCGAGTACGACAACTTGCTAAATTGCGGAAGAGGGGCGGTGAAATTTTATAATTTCTGGAGCAAGCAGTGGTTGCAACGTGTAAGAGCGCGACGAACGAGAGGCGCACATTCAGATCCACGTCAGAAGGAGACACGTGGCTAGTGAACAGCTACCGAACCTCAAGATATTCTGCAAGCGGGTATCGACTTTGACATGTGGTTCCACACGCGTCAAAATCTACCTTGTTACGCTTACGTAGACGCTTTCATTACACAACAGGGACCGACCAGAATAAAGCGGCAACACTATTTCTCTTCCCTTCACACAACTATTGCGCGTCTTCTCACGCTCCACTAATGCCACTGACAAATAATATTTGTCCTTTAATTCCTTTAGTGTTGCATAACATAATTATCCTGTTTAATATTATAATTATAAATTTTTGTAAAATTTTTTTTAATATAAAATGATGTGACATGATTTAATTAATTTAAATTAAATATTTTTAATTTATATAATTTTAATTTTATTAATTTATATTTTTATTTAACTAATGAGTTAATATCAAATTAATTTATAAAAAAAAAAATTATATAACAGTTTATGATTGTACCACTACTCATTTATAAAATATTAAAAAGTTTATTAGACTTAAAATGTAACTAGCATAAATCCATGTCAAATTTTTTGAAAAACCATAAAAATATAAAAGTCTACCAAACTTTAAAATTTTGATTAGTATTGATAAGTGTTAAATTATTTAGAAAATAAAATAGTGTATTTACATAATTAACATTAAGAGTATCATATATAATTTAGTAAATATAAAAAATTTTACAAGTCTTAAACAACAATTTTTAAATCTTGAAATAATTTGTATTTTTTAATGTATGTCATTTAAAGAGGAGTGAAAAATGAAAAAAAAAATATTAGTAAAGCTAGTAATGACAAATATTTTTTCACTTTATTAATCAAATTAAAATTTTAAGTTTTTTTAATGTATGTTATGAAGTTTTTTTCCAGCTCAAATATGTGAAAATATATACAATTGCTTAAGAACTCATAAATTTATATTGGAAACCATAGGATCACAAAATCAAATTGCGAGGTCCTCCTAGATTTGCGAATTATAATTTCAAAAAAAAAATATTGCTGTTGCTTCCACTCGCAGCAGAAGCGTTTGGAGAGAAGAATCAAGGCCGAATCTCGTATTCCACGATCTCGCCACGTGGTGATATCGTATGCAAATGTTACTTATTTTAATAGACACAAAAATACGTAAAATGAATACGGGGGCCTTTTCTCTTCGACACATAGCCACGGCACAGAGAAGAGGAGCGAGAGAGGACCACTTGCGTGTCAGAAAAGGAGGGTGGTTTCAAGCCGCTCGTGTCCAAACCTCATTGGGCTACGTAAACAGAGCCCCAAAATCCCAATACACGTGTTGAAATGAAGGAAGAGAGAGAAAAATCGTGAGCTATATCGACGGTTGAGATAGTATATTTCATTCAGTAAATCGACGTCACGACAACTGTACATGTCTGATACCTGCCCGTGACGGTGACGGGTAGGCTGCCCACAATTACGTGGTGGCCCCCAGGTGAATTAGAGTGAGAGAAAGGAGGGGCTTCTTCTATACAAAGGCTTTTTAAGGGGACCTCTCCAGTTCAGCAAGTGGTCTCTCATATATCTTTTGTCTCATCTTTGTCTGCACCAAGCTATTATTCAGTAGCAGTTCTCTTTGATAGAAAGCTACTTTAGCGCTACGATTGAAGAAATTAGAATTTATTGAAGTTTTCTCTTTTTTTTTTTGATCGATCATTTTTCTCGGAGCTCTACACTTTAATGGCGGGGATTTGCTGTGGGGTAGTTGGTGAGAGTGAATCAGCGGTATCGGTTGAGCAAAACTCACGAGCTTCTAGGCGGAGGAGGTTAGAGCTCCGTACGTTTAACTTGGTTACAGACGCGGCAGTTTTGCAGCCGTTAGAAAACGATCGGAAACGAAAGAAGCTTGAACTTTACACGGCCTTAACAGCTGCACGTGCCCGAGAAAACACCGAACAGAATTGTGAAGCGAACGATTCAGAGCGAGGTCGTACTGTAAACAAGGAAGAATTTAATAATGAAGCGGCTGATGATTTGGTAAATGAGAACCCCAAGTTCGGGATGACTTCGGTTTGCGGTAGAAGACGAGATATGGAGGATACTGTGTCAATTCACCCGTCGTTTTGCAAGCAAAATGGCGCTCACTTCTACGGCGTGTTCGACGGTCATGGTTGCTCACATGTAAGCACTTGGCGCTTTATAAATTGATATGCTCGAATCATTTTTACGTATTATTGTTGTTGTTGTTATTATTATTATTACAACGTTTCTAATTTTGCTTGTTTTATATTTTTGGTGGTAGGTGGCGATGAAGTGTAAAGATCGGTTGCATGATATACTTAGGGAGGAGATTGAATCTTGTAACGTCGTTGAAGAATCGGTGAAGTGGAAGCAGACAATGCAGGCGAGCTTTGAGAAGATGGACAAGGAGGTGCAAGATTGGAGTGTGAGTTCCAAGATCTCTAACTGCCGCTGCGAGTTGCAGACTCCGCAGTGCGATGCCGTTGGATCTACCGCCGTCGTTGCTGTCGTCACCCCTGAAAAACTTATTGTCTCTAACTGCGGCGACTCTCGTGCTGTGCTCTGCCGAAACGGCGTCGCGGTTCCTCTGTCCAACGATCATAAAGTGAGTCAAATATTTGATAAAAGTTGATTAGTTATCCAATGAAATTATGATGCGTGGATTTGTTCTCTAACTAGTGTGCGAAATCTCTCTGTTTGGCCCAGCCTGATCGTCCGGATGAGTTGCTGAGAATCGAAGCCGCCGGCGGCCGTGTGATTTACTGGGACGGTCCGAGAGTGCTTGGCGTTCTCGCGATGTCGAGAGCGATCGGAGACAATTACTTAAAGCCGTATGTGATATCGGAGCCCGAGTTGACGATGACTGAGCGTACGGCGGAGGATGAGTGTTTGATTCTGGCGAGCGATGGGTTATGGGACGTGGTGTCTAACGAAACGGCGTGCAGCGTGGTGCGCACGTGCTTCCGAGCTCAGAAGGCGGCTGCAGCATCACTCCCCGGATCGCCGGGGAGCAAGGTGGTAGTGTGTGGTCAAAGCTCTGACAAAGCTTGCTTGGACGCGTCAATTTTGTTGACCAAGATGGCCTTGGCTAGGCATAGTTCGGATAATGTGAGCGTTGTGGTTGTCGATTTAAGGAGGAATCAAAATCAAAAGAAGGAATTATAGTAGTTAATTAAAATGAGATATATATATATATATATAAAATACGCAAAATTAAGTCACTGATTTTGATTTGATGATGCGCAAGTCTTCTAATTTTTTTGTCTTTTTTTTTATGGGGAGGGCGGGGGTTCCTTTTTTTCCCTGGTTGTGATTGTGGAGAAATGTTCACAAAGCTGCAAGAAGATTTGCAGAATTGGGGACTAGTAGCACTAGATTACTCATTGTACAAATTACTTTAAATCCAAAATGGGATTGAATCTTAGTTAATAGTTCTGTCAGTTTTTGCAATTTCTAGCCTGGTTAATCAACAAATCGGTGATCTAACTGGGATATTATGCCAACTAGCTTAACAAAATTGGTGTCTATTGTAATGTGCACTCGAAATAATCTTAGTCGCAAGACGGAACCTTTTCGACATCGATGGGCAGACTTAAAAATGGGCTGTTTATGGATGAAAAATCTTAACTGTGGGTGGACAGGAGGATCGGGTGGTTTACTTTTAACGGTTTTTGGAGGTGTTTTGTATGTTCACTTGGTGTTGACATTTAAATAGGATGATGTGACAAAAATGAATTGTACAGTAAAATGTGTATGATGATATTCTTTATACAAGAATAAATACTAAGTGGGCACAAAAGATTATGGTTGTAACGTATAACTTAAGATAATTATCAATAAAAAAATAATGGTTATATCCAAGCTAATTATCAGTAACAATAAATTATATATTGTAATAGATAATAGTTTCTTTACATCATATTTTTGGTAACTTGTCTTTTATGTCGTAATAATTATCTGATTTTAAGAAAAAAAATGTTATTTTTTAAAAAAATATATTTATTCCTTTTATTAATGTTTTTTGTATATTAAATTTAAGATGTTTTATTAATTAATTATTAATATTGTGTACGCTTTATGTCTTTATTTCTGTAACGTTGTATTAAAAGTAATTAAGTTAAAATAGTAATTTATGATGTTATAAGGAAAGAGGATGAAATTATTATTGATATTGTAACATCACATAATATTGTATAATAGTTCATTCTATAAATAGTCCGTTAGTTTTTGTTTTATTTTCTAAATAAATGGACATTTATTTTAGGTTATTTGAAGAATGTCAAAATTTTGATAATTTTGCAACAAATCCCACGTGGTGCGTGTCCTTTTGGTTTCCCAATTCCGTAAAAGATGAGATGAAAGAAAAGCGAAGGGAAAAGAAAAGAAAGATAATCCAATTAAAAGAAGAGTCATCATATAGTACAGTGGCTGTACCATACAGTCACTTTTTTTTTTTTTCGTTACATTTTCTCTGTTATTGATTCATGTGTTTCAATTTATTTTTCACCGGTTTTATGTTTGATATTCCTACTAAATTCGTAAAATACCAAAATTTTAGGTTATATTCCGAGTAGCTTTTATTTTCCGTTAGATGAGTTCCTAATTTTCGTTGCACTTTCTCTATTATTGGTTCATGTGTTTCAACTTATTTTTCACCGGTTTTATGTTTGATATTCCTACTAAATTCGTGAAATACCAAAATTTTGGGTTATATTCCAAGTAACTTTTATTTTCTGTTAGATGAGTTCCTAATTTTCGTTGCACTTTCTCTGTTATTGGTTCATGTGTTTCAACTTATTTTTCACCGGTTTTATATTTGATATTCCTACTAAATTCATGAAATGGCAAAATTTTGGGTTATATTCTAAGTAGCTTTTATTTTCTGTTAGATGAGTCACTTAATTTTCACAGACTTTCTCTTATCGGCTCACGTTTCAACTTATTTTTCACCGATTTTATGTTTGATATTCCTACTAAATTCGTTAAATGCCGAAATTTTGGGTTATATTCTAAGTAGGTTTTATTTTTTGTTAGATGAGTTTCTAATTTTCGTTGCACTTTCTCTGTTATTGGTTCATGTGTTTCAACTTATTTTTCACCGATTTTATATTTGATATTCATACTAAATTCGTTAAATACTGAAATTTTAAATTATATTTTAATAGTACCGGTGTTGAAAAAAAAAAAATTGTATCCCATACGACCACTGTATTATAAGGGAACCCTTACAAGAAAGAGGAGAGGTCAAGTTGACGATTATGAAGAACAAGAATTGAAATCGTGAGAGATTGATAACTGATTAAATTACATGATTCGACCAAATTTGATTCGACAACATGTGTAGGATTGTCAATAACCAATCGACACGTTGCGTTTTGGTCCCTATTTGCCATCGCAATCTCTTCGCTGGACTCGATTTTGTAAGATTTTTGATGTTGATTGGGGGGCAGTGGTGTCATCAATTTGCCAGTTGCATTTGCTTTTTGCATTTCGCCCATTTGCTTCAAAATTTTAATGATGAACATTACTAGGTTCACTGTTTCGCGACAATTATTGCTTGGTACGATTAGGCCAATGTGGCTAGCAAATTGACCCTTCAATGGTCGGCCATTTGGCTCTCTCTTTCTGCTGCACTGCCCACCTTTTTTCTTGGTTCCTTGCGTGGTGTGCCCCCCAGTACTTCTCCTATCTTAGGTTTCGTAGATCCTTAACCACTTGGGTAAGCCCAATAGGACAGAGACACCTCTCGGCAGGTGTGAATACAGTAATTTAATCTATAAATGTATTGTAAGAATTTAATTTATATATATATTTTTTAAATTTTAAAACTCGAGTAAAGACCATCTTTTTTTTGATATAAAAATATAACGTTTCTTAAATATTTAAAAATGTTTAAAATTTGAGCGATATCATATCAGAATTAATGTAAATTAATTTCAATAATATTTATATGATTATAATCATCGGTAATAATCTCTTTAAAAAAAAATTTTGTAGATCCTTTTTTTATTATTATTATTACGTGCTATGTTTTATTTGCAATACTTACAAAATATTTGAAAAAGGTGTGAATTTGGTGTTTTCTAATTTGTTTTTTGAATCTATTCTACCAAAAAAAATTTACATGTGTATTGTGAAAACAAAAACAAAAACAGGTGTTGAAAAATGGTACCAAACGGGCCCTTATGTTCTAAGAAGATTTCAAATTTCAAAATACCCACAATCATCATATTGGGAAGGGGAGCTGCTGAACGAGTCTCTTCTGTGTTGTATAAATCTTAAGCCCAATTAAATTGCAGCCCAACCCAAATTGCAATCTTGTCCATGCTGCTCCTGTAATATTTCCAACAAATATCTTTTTACGATGCAATTAGTGTTCAATTTTTCTAGTGCTGCATTCACTTTTCCAATACAAATGGGTCATATTCCCAAATACCGAGGTATGAACACAAGTAGGAGCTTTTACTAATGTATTTGCTCTACTTGATCTAATTCAAAAGATTTTGACTCATTATTTTGGAACACAATTTTCTGATTTCCAATTCACTCGTGAATACCAAAACCATAAGGTGACTAAATGTGAATGAGATTTTTTTTTTAAAAAAAATTGGAGTATAATTTGTCTTTCGAAATTAATTAAACATTTTTTTTAATTCTCATCCTGAAGTTGTTAAGGTATTAATCATGCTTTTGATATTAATCAAAAGTAGGCAAAAGCTAAAGAAAAAGTTGAAGAGGACTGCATTTGTCATGTTCGTAAACAATCCACTAATGCTAATTGCTGAAGTAAAATCCCATAAAAAAAAAAAATGGAAAGAAGACCACGTTGTCCAATGAAATTAACCCTAGGTATGCTTTAGTCTGGCTTTACTCAAAGAACTTTTCTCTTATTATTATTAATTTTTTTTAAATGAATTCTCAAATTACAATTCACATTATATAAAATTTATAATTAATATTTATAATTTGACAATTATTAGGACTAATTGCTCAAATTTTATTCTTTTAAATATTCAAGAGTTATCTATTCCACTCACATTATCTATTCTACTCACATTTCGAAAAAAAAAAGACTGTATTCATTTAATTATATACCATAATTTCAAAAAAATCATAATTAATTATATACCATAATTAAGAAAAAAAATAAGTCCCTACATGCATTGCGAGGATTCGAACCGTGTCTTTAAATTTGTGAGTGCAAGACCTTAACCACTAAACAAAAGGCCCAGTCTCTTATTATTAACATTATTATTTGTTGTTTGATGTCTCAACTAGTTATTTTTGTATTTTTTCATTTGTTTTTGGTAGAACATGTTGAGTAGTTAATTGATAGTCAACAAGCATAATGATCTTGCATTTGATCAATCAATCTTATAGGTATTCAGCAATAACCAAGTAAATTTATAAGGATATCGGCCTTAAAGCATTAAAGTTAAATTAATTTGATATAAACTATGCATTCACCATGCTTGATGGTGTACACATAGCACTACTTTATTTGTAGCGTGCTTTGAATGGTTTCTAATTGTGAAATAATTAAATAACGCTATACAACAAGATTAGTTGAAATAAATTGTACATGTATATAGATTATAATATTGGCACGTAACAATGCATAAAATTTATATTAAATCAATACTCAACTCCAGCCCTCAAAATTATGATACTTTGCTTTAGCTTTTTCCCGCTTCCTGTTCGGTGTATTTACTTTGAGCAACGAGCAGTCCAGTCCGCGCACAAAAATACAACTGCAAAAAAAAAATAATAATAATAATAAATAAATAAATAAAAGCAAAAGTGTAAAACCCTTCCCGCTAAGCAAAAAGCCCAATTTGTACGCCAACACACATTCTCTCTAGTCTTCATTCACATATTGTGTGCTCGATTCAATGCGGTTATAGACTGTCGTTGACTTGATTTTACACTCCTTCAGAGCTCGAGATTCGCGAAGGCTTTCAATTGTGTTATTACATCCGGTAACGTTAAATATTACGATTTCGGATGATTTTATTTATTTTTGGTTGATCTGGTTTCTTCCCTGGTTATTTCTTTTGTGGGTTTGTTTCTGAATGTAATTTTTGGATTTGGGTTTGTGTGAAGTTCCACATTTTGTTTGATTTTGAGCGGTGGAGTTTGTGTTTTTTGTATGACGTTTTGATTAATTATAACTGGGTTTTTGTAAATTTTAATTGAGAATTGTGAATCAGCAAGCTTTACCAGAAATTCTTGTTTCTGAATTCTGACTTGTTTAATTGCCTACTTCAGCTTCTTTCAGTGAATAAATATGGGCTCTTATAATGTGTTGGAGCCCATTCTTAAGGATATACTTGGCATGCTCAATCCTTTGCGGGAGGATTGGGAGACACGAATGAAAGTCATCAGTGATTTAAGAGAAGTTGTTGAATCTGTGGAAAGTTTGAGAGGTGATTATGTGTTTCATGTTTGCGTTTATTTGTTGTATGATGTTCAGAGAATATGAATATTATGGTGCATTTCTTTTAGCTAAAATGCTTTATATATGAATTACTTAAAATTCTTATCGTGGATGTTCAAACTATTTTCAGGTATGATGGGACTGCAGTTCTTGTGATTGTTGATAAGTCCATAGAATTTCCAGTCATTTACTTTAGTCAAAAGAGTTTTGCCACCAAGGTTGATTTTGGGAAACATTCTGTAGGTTTTGTAACAAAATAAATCTTTTACACTATTTTCTGCCCCTATATACCTTACCAATTGATTGTCATAAAAGCTTTTATTTCCTTGGAGGATAGAGAAGGGTGGGTTTTCTCTGTCTATCCCCATCTTTGTTGAGTCGTTATAAAATTTTACTTACCTTTTACATGATTTATTTATTTATTTTTTATTAGAGGTTACTATGATTAGCATTGTAAATGCAGTGTTTAATTGGTACAAATAGGTGCAACCGTGGAGCCATTTGGATCGTTTGTGTCAAATCTCTTCTCACGCTGGGGAGACCTGGATATCTCCATTGAGTTATCCAATGGTTCATGTATCTCATCTGCTGGAAAGAAGTTGAAACAAGGTTTACTAGGACATTTACTGAGAGCTTTAAGGCAAAAAGGTCTTTTTGTTTTCTGTTATCTCCCTTGCACACATATTTTAAGAACAATCCATCCTGTACACCCATGTACTTTTTTGCACTTTCCTCGTTTTTATGCTTTTTATTGCATGTAATACCATCTTGTTGCTAATGAAACAATATCTTTTAATTGAAAAAGGCAATACTGCATTAGCAGCAAGGAGCGTGACACCAGTGTTCGCTTCATTTTTCCATTTATTCTTTTATGTGGAGAAGAGGGGTGGCTTTATGTTGCTTCTCTTAATGGCTTAGTTCTATCTTATAAGAATACCTCCTTAATTGTGTACTGATAGCTCTGAGCTGCAGGTGGATACCGCAGGTTGCAGTTTGTCGCTCATGCAAGAGTTCCCATTTTAAAATTTGAGACCATCCACCAGAACATCTCATGTGATATTTCAATTGATAATCTGTGTGGTCAAATGAAATCAAAATTCTTGTTTTGGATCAGTCAGATAGATGGACGTTTTCGTGATATGGTTCTATTGGTATGTTCTTAGGGTGCAGCAACAGTTGCTGCATTGGCCAGTGCTGGTCTTCTGTCTCATCCATACCTTCTTGCTTTTGTAGGTCAAGGAATGGGCCAAAGCTCATGACATCAATAATCCTAAGACTGGGACATTCAACTCATACTCTCTCAGCTTGCTCGTTCTCTTCCATTTTCAGGTGATGATTACTATCTTTATGTCTGATATCAATAGAAAGAATTTCTAAATTCAGGGGGTTTTCTGTTTAAGCTCTTCCGTGCTATACATCATTGTAAAATGTTTTATGTGGATTTTGTTTGCTGAAGGAACCATGATTGGTTATAACCAGAACTTCCATTTTCTTTCTTTTCTTTATTTTTTTATTTTTTACCTTCTCTGGCAGACATGTGTACCTGCCATTTTACCTCCCCTAAAAGATATATATCCGGGAAATCTTGTTGATGATCTTAAAGGTATGTTCCGTCTTTATGTACTTATTTGAAATCTAAGCTAAAGCTTCTGATTGATCACTTCTCTGTTTGTTGGTTACAAAAGTAATCCTTAGAAGGGTTATTCAGGTTTAAGGAACTAAAGATTCATCTGCTAAAAGAGGAAATGATGATTTATGGTTTATAATCCTTATGTCTATCTGCTCAGGCTAAAATGCATATTTTCATATTACATTTCATGGTTACAATAGCTATGTCTTGTTAGAAACAGCATTTGCAAACAAACATAGTCTCCAGGCCTTTTTAGCTTATTTGCATCCAACTACAGCATGAAAGCCATCCTGAGAATATATTTGAAATTAAAAAAAGAAAAAGAAAAAAGAAATGATTGTGAAATACTGAATGTACTATTTCAAGGGATTCATTGCTAATAGGAATGATTCTTACTATGTTCTTCATGCAGGAGTGAGGGCTAATGCTGAGAGACAAATTGCAGAAATATGTGCCTTTAACATAGCCAGGTTTAGATCTGACAAATACAGAAAAATCAATCGAAGTTCCTTAGCCCATCTTTTTGTTTCTTTTCTTGAAAAGGTATTCATTCCTGTCATGTTCTTTCTTTTGATCTTTGCGGATAATGCTAAGTGCCCACTGGATAAGTTGAGGATATTATTGTACTCTTTAATGTTTCTATGATTTTGCAGTTTTCTGGGTTGAGTTTGAAGGCTTCGGAGCTAGGAATCTGCCCCTTCACAGGTCAATGGGAGCACATCAGAAGTAATACAAGATGGCTGCCCAATAATCACCCATTATTTGTAAACTCTCCCTTTCCTTTTTGATTGCTTCTTATCTTCTGTCTTCCCTTAACGATAATCACAACTCCCCCTTCTTACTGATTTAGTTATTTGCTGATTCTAATGGTTGGTTAGATTGAGGATCCTTTTGAGCAGCCAGAAAATAGTGCTCGAGCCGTAAGTGAAAAAAATTTGGTAAAGATATCCAATGCCTTTGAGATGACCCACATCAGGCTCACCTCAATGAATCAGACTCGTTATGCTCTCCTTTCCTCATTAGCCAGGCCATACATATTACAGTTCTTCGGAGAATCACCGGTTAGGTACGCAAACTACAACAACGGGCACCGCAGAGCTCGCCTTCAGAATCACAAGTCAGTGAATTCACCATTGCAAGCTCAACATCAATCTCACAATGCAAGGAAAGAAAATCGTCCCAACCGATCCATGTCCCAACAGCCTGTGCAACAACATCAAAGCCAACCCGTGCGTCAGAATAACGGCCAAGTCCAGCGAATATGGAGGCCGAAATCCGATGGATCACAACAGCCAAGTCCAGCAAATTTGGAGGCTGAAATCTGATAAATAGATGGCTTTGCAGACAGTTTTTGCTGCACAAGCACTTGTTAAACGCCTGTATTTGACATCCACAGGGAGAGATGAAAATTTATTGAGACAAGGGCAGTGAATGCTCTGGACATGAAATTTAAGTTACATATGAAATTGGCATGTGCATGTAAGCATGAGAGAAATTTTTTCTGGCAAGGGTGAAGCACTAGGAAAACCCAACTTTGTGTGTTTTATTTCGAGCAAGTCCAGCAGCCGTGAACATTGGCGTTATGGCCCATAAACTCTGACAAATGTAAGGCTTTTCATGAGTTTTCGCAATATTTTGACATGAAATGTTGTTGTTGCTCGCAGAATGAAGAAGAGCAGTTTCTCTGTTCTGAAAACAAAAATGGAAATCAAATTTCACCAATTAAGTCATTGTTTATATTTATCCACGTCAATAATAAAAATCCTTTTAATACGATTTTTTGTTATTACACACACACACACACACACTCTACATTATTATTTTCAACAATAGATCAACGAATGAAGAAAGATCATAAAATCACCGCCAAAAACCTCACTCACTCGCACTACAAGCCAACGCTAACGATCCTTGAACAGCTCGCAATCACATGGCTCGGCCATCGTAATTGTAATTGCGAAGCACCGTGCAATCTCTGCTGAGATCTATCGAACGAACGAACGAACAATGAAGAATCCGCTCTCGAACACGGATCTCTTCAAGCTCTCGGCTTTGCTCTTCGTCTCCTTTGCGTTCTTCTACCTCGGAAAGCGTTGGTCCGATGGCAACCAACGGATCCTCTTCTTCTCCTCCTTCACTTCATCACGCTCCTCCCAACAGAACGGCTACGTTTCGCTCTCCCCCAACCTCAACAAATCCTTCGACATTTCCTCTCTCATTTCACAAAACCAGACTAGCGTCTCACCGTATATAGTTCCGTCTCCGGCTCCCGTCGATCCTCTTCCTCCGCCTCCTCCGCCGGAGAGATTTGGAATTGTAAATGAGAACGGAACGATGTCCGATGACTTTGAGATCGGAGAGTACGATCCGGATTCGGTGGAAACAGAGTGGAATGGGGACAGGAACGGGACGGGGGCGACCAAGAGCTTTAAGATTACAAGGTATGAGATGTGTGCGGGGAGTATGAGGGAGTATATACCTTGTTTGGATAATGTGGAGGCGATTAAGCAGTTGAAGTCGACCGACAAAGGGGAGAGATTTGAGCGACACTGTCCTGTAAACGGTACCGGATTGAATTGCTTAGTCCCTGCACCTAAAGGCTATAAGACGCCCATTCCCTGGCCCAGAAGTCGTAATGAGGTATTAAATTTGAAAATCGAAACTTTCTAGTGATTAATTACTTAATAATCGATCAATTAGAATGTGAAATTTAACTGCCTGCTTTACTTTAAAATCTTCTAAAAGTTTCCTTAATGTATGATTCTAGATATATAAATATCAAGTAAATTGTTTTGAATTTTCTGGATATGGTAGCCCTTGTAAGCATGGATAAATATGCATATATATCAGATTGCAGATAAATTTTAAGAATGTTTATACAGAAACTAAATTTGGTGCTTGGTATTTTAGATCTGGTTTGTTGGTGACCTAATCTGTTTGCGTGGAGGTTGCTTAATTGGAATGCCACTTTTTGCAGGTATGGTACAACAATGTTCCCCATTCGCGACTAGTTGAAGATAAGGGGGGTCAAAACTGGATTTCTAAAGAGAAGGATAAGTTTAAGTTTCCCGGAGGTGGTACGCAGTTTATACATGGGGCAGATCAATACTTGGATCAGATTGCTAAGGTATTGGACTTTGAAATTTCATTTTTCTTGAGGAAAAATTACTGATTAGCTTTGTATTTTGCTTGTTGAATTTCATTTTCTTATCTTTTATTTGTAGATGGTCCCTGATATTACTTGGGGTCATCGTATCAGAGTTGCCATGGATGTCGGATGTGGCGTGGCAAGTTTTGGTGCCTATCTGTTGCCACGAAATGTGATAACTATGTCCATAGCTCCAAAAGATGTTCATGAGAACCAAATTCAATTTGCTCTTGAGCGTGGAGTGCCGGCAATGGTAGCAGCATTTGCAACTCATCGATTACTGTATCCAAGTCAAGCTTTTGACTTGATACATTGTTCAAGATGTAGAATCAACTGGACTCGTGATGGTATGCATTTCCTTATGGACACCTTTTTTTTTTTTTTTTTTTTTAACCTTAGTCATTAATTACCTTAGAAGCGCTGCTTTCCTTTTGGCGTAAAAAATCTCATTGCGCCATGTGAAGGTTGCTGGCAGCTTAACTACTGAAGTCATGGTGAAACTGTTGATTTAGAATGTTGTTTTATCTTGTTTTTCTGTTAAGATACTGCCCCCCAACATTTAACCTTTGGTATGTAGCAGTAAAAGTGTCTCTGTTGTGTGAAGTTCTTCATTATTTTTTCCCCACATGAGAAGGTTATTTGTTTCTTTTTATTTTTTGTTTTGTTTTGTTTGTTTGTTTGCATGATGAAGTTATGTTTCTACTATGGATTGTATAACTAAGTTATTTGTACTTTATTACTGTGATATTTGTACTTTATTACTGTGATATTTGTACTTATGCCATATCTTCTGATTCTACTTTGTGGTGAAGATGGGATTTTGCTTCTTGAGGTCAATCGGATGCTTCGAGCAGGAGGATATTTTGCTTGGGCGGCACAGCCAGTTTACAAACATGAAGAAGCCCAAGAGGAACACTGGAAAGGTTATCACCATTTGAAATCTCAATTTGTATTAAAATTGCTGGCCTGGTGAATGAATAACTCAATAGGGTATTGCAAGCTCCAAAAGTTTTATGTTCACTGTTATAACCTTTGCTTTCTTGAGAGACTGGAATCACCTTAATTCATAAGTTGTTCAGCTGAAGCGTCAGTCATAGTCTCAGACGCTAAATTTTTCTTGCCCAATCTGGCTGCCAAGAATTGGCATGTCAAACTACGCAACCATCTGTCACTTTTCACTTTCTACAATCTACGGTTGTGTTTCCGAAGTTGAGCACTTTTGAGGAGTTGAAGATTAGACAGAGTGTGAGTAATGTTTCTAAGTGTTATGCTAAACATCTGTTATTAGAAAAGGATATGCTGTGTGTCTTTTTCTTTACTATTGTTTTGTTGCCATAGTCAGTTTTGCTGAGGCCAAACTCCAAAGCTTTTGCATTAGTTGGCCTGAGCACATAATTGTCCATACTCTGTTTATTATCTGTACTATGAATACCAGTACTAGACAATTATCCTGGTGTTTAGAGTACCTAATTGTGTTTTCCTTTTATTATTTTCAGAGATGCTTGATCTAACCACTCGGCTTTGCTGGGAGCTTGTGAAGAAGGAGGGATATATTGCAATATGGAAGAAGCCTACTAACAACAGCTGTTATCTAAACCGCGAGGCTGGAACCATGCCCCCATTGTGTGACCCAGATGACAATCCAGATAATGTTTGGTATACATGCTATTCTACTTTGTGGTTAATGTGAAGATGTGTGATAATTCATCTGCTGTAATGAATGCCTGTACTTCTTCATGTTCCTTTCATGGTAGCTGGCAACCTGAAATAAACTTAATATGGATAGTGGATATTATGTTTAGTGTTGAACCTTATATGTATAAACTAAATCTCAGTAACAATTCCTCTGTATCACCAAGTTGGCCTTCGTTAGGACATTTTCTAAGGGTTCTTCTGGCCTTTTTCTGCATCTAGCTCAAGAGTTGTCGTTTAGCATTTTTTGCAATCAAATTTGCTTTCATATTTGTTGTGAGGTCTTTCGTGTTATCTGTTACAGAATTCTTTGCATGATTATTTAGGTATGTTGATCTGAAGGCATGCATCACTAGGCTTCCTGAGAATGGATATGGAGCTAATGTTTCCTTGTGGCCTGAGCGTTTGCAAACTCCACCTGATAGACTCCAGAGCATACAGCTTGATGCCTATATTGCTAGGAAAGAACTTTTCAAGGCAGAATCAAAGTACTGGAATGAGATAATAGAAAGCTATGTTCGTGCTTTACATTGGAAGAAAATGAAGTTGAGAAATGTATTGGACATGAGAGCTGGCTTTGGGGGGTACTATTTTTGTCTCATTCTGGACACTAAAGAAAAATTTCCTGGGAAGTGTTTAAAATTTTATTGCTTATTTTCTATTTTGGCAGATTTGCAGCAGCATTAATTGAGCAAAAATTTGATTGCTGGGTTATGAATGTGGTACCAGTTAGTGGGTTTAATACCTTGCCTGTTATTTACGACCGCGGACTAATAGGAGTTGTGCATGATTGGTAATATTCTTGATTCTTCCTTGAAACTAACTGATTATAATTGATCAGATTGTGCAATAGTTGCACAATACATTACAGTGGGCATGTATTCTCTCAAAATGCTTGGACTCTCTCCTCAGTCATCTCCTCCATAATAGAAGTACTGCCATGAGTTTTTTCTGGTTTTTGGTGGAATGCCTGTCTTGTATCTGTTTCAATGCTATTTCATCATGTGCATTCATATAATTGGATTGGGATCATGTTGAAGCTATTGGTGGTTGACCTTTTGATGGTAACAAATTTTTGTATGCATGAATTATATGATGTTTTTCAGGTGTGAACCATTTGATACGTATCCAAGAACCTATGATCTATTGCATGCAGCTGGCCTCTTCTCTGTTGAGAGGAAAAGGTACATCACTCCAGATTTAAGAATTACCGAAGTATATTGCATTCTTCAGTTTTTGGATTAATAGAGTTACATTTCCTTACTAGAAGTTTGGGTGTAAGTCGGGAATTTGAGGCTGGCTTTAGTTTTGTGGTTTTCTTACCTGATTTATCTCTTCATACCAGATGTAATATGTCCACTATCATGCTTGAGATGGACCGGATGCTCAGACCTGGTGGGCATGTATATATTCGTGACTCAATTGATGTCATGGATGAACTTCAAGAGATTGCGAAAGCTATGGGTTGGCATGTGACATTGCGTGAGACAGCCGAGGGACCTCATGCAAGTTACCGGATCTTGACGGCTGATAAGCGCCTTCTGCATGCTTAGAGCAATTGGATTCTCTTCCAGACTTCAGCTGTTTTGGGTGAGCCTGTAAAATTAAAATTACCAACAGGGAGTGATATCTCTCCATTACCAAGAGAGCGAAGATGCTCTACCAAAAATTTAGTGCACAGATGAGGAAATAAAAAGAGAGAGAGAGAGAGAGAGAATTATTTCATTTGTGTGTTTATATAGTGAACATCTGATGCCAGTTTAGATTATGTCTTGTTTACTAATTATTTGGTAGGTGTAGACTTTGATATAATGAGAGATTGGGCAAGTCTTCTTGTAATTTAGCTGTAAAACACCAAGCTGTAGATGCAAGGCTCTTAAATTGGTATTTTTGTAATATTTTCTTTTCTCGCCTGAATTGATCAAGAATTACGCCTGAAGCTCAATTCTTGGCCCTCTCTCAATAAAAATATTTTTGGAAAATGGCACTTGGACCCAAAGGCGGAGCCCGGTAAAGTTCGTCTCCTAGCTGTTTCTTCGTGTGGTTGGGCTTATTGAAATCCGTAGGCCTCTAATTTTTGGGAAAGACGTGTGCTGGGTGGTAGGACGGCGTGTATAAGTTTTTCTTATAATTTTTAGGGGCTGGTAAACCTATTAAATTCTCTATTATATATTGAATTAAAATTGTTATTGTAAAAATATGTTTTTTAATTTTTTATAAAAATAGTACTTGATAAATTTCTTAAAAAGTTGTTTATTTTATTCTTGTAAAAGTTGTTTAATTTTATAATTTTTTTCATTTTGATTGTAACTTTTAAAGGTAGGTAGGAAATTATTTTTTATAAACAATTTATTAAATAAGACACTACTTATTTTTAAAATTTCTATGTTAATCTTAATATTTTGATAATTCGATAACATTGTAATATTGTACAATTATGTAAGAAGGCATGCATTTTAATTTTGACAACATTGAATATAATCCTAATTCAATCTTTAATAGATAAATAAAAAGATAATGACACTTAAGAAGAGTATCACAATATTGATGGCTATGAATCACAAGAACCAAAAAATTTGAGAAATATTATTGTAACAAGTATAATATGAATGTAATGTATATTACTTTTCATTTTATTTGAATTATGTATTAGTATGATTTTTTTATCATATTTTATGTAACAAATTATGAAGTTTATTAGATTTTATTTACTTGAGTTTATTGGATTTTAAAAGATAAAAACTTGTTTAGTCCCTATATTTTGAGATTAGTGTCCGTTTAGTTCTTATATTTTTAAAGATACCTTAAAACACCCTGCCATTAAATTATTGACACCCCTACCATTACATTTTTTTTTGTTTTTTGCTTGTTTTGGCAACATGGCCCTCTTATAATAATGTTTCTTTTTTCAGATATTAATAAAAAGAAAAAAATTAAATTACCAGTTTAACCTAAAAATAAAAAAGAAGCAAAAAACATATATTAACTTTTATAGATAACTGTGTTGAGGAATTAATATATTAATTTTTTGTTAATATCCACAAAAATTAGTAATGTAATTATTTTTTACAATATTTATTTTGTTGGTCATACTTGAGCTTCTACAAAAATTAATATATATTCTTTTTGTTTTTATTTTATTTTGAGGGGGTTAAATTGATAATTTAATTTTTATTAATATCCAAAAAAATATTATGATAAGAGAGTAATATTATAAAAGTAAGTTAAGAAGAATAAAAAGTAATAGCATGGATGTTTGTAGTTTAACGACAAAAATATTTTAGTGTACAAAGATTGAACAAACACTAACTTCATAATATAAAGACTAAACAAACTTTCACTCCAATTAAAATAATAAGTTAAAATTTGATAATTATTTTAATCATAAAAGTGATTATTGAAAGAAAATTAATGGATTCAAATATTTATAATTTACAATTTTTGGACTTTCTTTTTTTAATGGATAATGAGTTTCGTTTTGCGAACGAGAGCCATAAAGGGGCATTTTTAAATGTTGGAGGGGGGTCTACTTGTACATTAAAACAAATCTTGGGTCTGGATGATGATGTTATGATCATGAGTTGAATGTACTAGAGAAACCCGGAGTGTTGGGCATCACGTTAAAGATGATGGGAAGCCAGCTTCGAGGCAAGCATTCAACGTTCACTTTAACGCCACCGCCGACCAGAGATAGAAATCGTGCAGCCCACCCAGGCACTTCCATTCTCGCACGTTATGGCTCAGTCTCATGGAGAAATAAAATGAATAAACCTTTAATTCGTATAAAAAGGCCATGGACGTGGCTCAAGCTATTCACTCAATATAGATCCTTCCACCTTTCCTCTTACGTTATTACTCAGTCATGGCTCTTAGTCATTTCTTCTTCACAACCTCTTTGCTTATTCTCTTGTCATTTCTAATCCTTGCTTCTGCTAATTATGATTTCAGTTATAGCTCCAAGCAGGATGTTAATAAGCCAAGTCCTGAGTATACTTACAGCCTCCAGGTAAATGCTGACAAATCAAAATCAGAAGATGAATCCCATAAAGGAGAATATGGCTTTGGATTAACACCCGAGGATTACAAGTCAAAGCCTGAAAATGGCGAATACAACACTGAGCCAGATGTTGACAAATCGAAGTCCAAAGATGAGTCCAAGCCCCAGAATTATGGTTATGGATCCACACCGGAGGAAGATGAGGAAGAAGGCTATGACGAAGTGGAAGAATACCTTGACGAATCCGAGTCTGAAGAGAAATCCAAGCAAGAGGTTAATGGCTATGGCCATAAACCAGACAATCGTGGGTCAGAGTCTAAGGGTAATGAGTATAGACCTCGGCGGGACGCTGACAAATCGAAGCCGGATGAGAAGCCCAAGTCGGAGAATCACAATTACGGAGCCAAACCAGACCCTGACAAGTCAAAGTCCGAGGATAATCATGAATACGACCCTAAGCCAGATGCTGACAAATCGAAGCCAGAAGAGAAATCTACGTCGGAGAATTATGACTATGGCTCCAAACCAGTCGTTAACAAGTCAAAGCCCGAGGAGAATGGATACAGCCCTAGCCCTAAACCAGATACTGACAAATCGAAGCCAGAAGATAAACCCGAGTCGGAGAATTACGGTTACGGCTCCAGTCCAGACACTGAGAAGTCAAAGTCCGAGGATAAGCCAGAAGAGAAACCCAAGTCGGAGAATTATGACTCTGGCTCCAAAACGGACACAGAAAGTTCAAAGCCTGAGCAGAATAAGTACGTCTCTGAGCTAGACTTTGAGAAATCCAAGTACGAAGAAAAATCCAAACCAGTTGATTATGGCCATGGCTCCAAATCAGAGACTAACAAGGATAATGAACAACACTCTAAGCCACAGGTAGAAGATAAACCCAAGTCCGAGAATTATGGATATGAATACAACTCTAACCCAGATGTTGATGAATCGAAGAAGTCCGAAGAGCAATCCAAGTCAGTAGATACTAGCTATGGGTCGAAGCCAGATGCTGAAAAATCGATGCCCGACAACAATGGCTTTAGCAACACCATTCCCGGAGATACCGAAAAGTTACTGCCGATTGGTATCCAAGGACTTGTTCTATGTAAATCCGGTTCCAAATACTTTCAAATTCAAGGTACGCATGGTTTTCCGTTTTTCTTTTTTTTAATTTTTCTTCCCATAAGCATCGTGAATCTATTATATCTGACCTCTTGTTATTTTCCTTTTGCACTAATTTATTTGATTACGTGTACAGGGGCTGTAGCAAGAGTAACGTGCGAAGCAGTTGATGAAAATGGGTACGGATCAAAATCTTTCTTCAATTGCAGCGGCACAACTGATGCCAAAGGTTACTTCCTAGCTACATTACTTTCTCCATTACATCTCCAAGACAACTTGAGGATTAAAGAGTGCAAGGCTTTCTTGGAAAAGTCTCCATTGGAAACCTGTAAAATTCCTTCAGATGTTAACAAGGGAATTTCTGGGGCTGTCCTTACTTCTTACCAGATCCTGCATGAGAAGAAGATGAAACTTTATTCAGCAAGGCCTTTCTTCTTCACTTCATCAACCCCCGTTGGCTACTAATTAAATTATTTCTCTTCTTTGTTGAGCATATTAAACAACCTATGTTCTATTTTTTCCTTTTTTTTTGGTTTTTATCTTTTATTTTTATTTGTTTCAAAAAAGGGAGTTGCATCATGTGCTTGTGCAACTCATGAGTCTGGTTGTCGTCTTGCTTATTTTATGTAAGGACTGATACGTTGTTGCGGCATTTTCTTGAAATTATGTTGTCCTTTAGTGCATATTAACTCTATCAAAAAGCAGAATTTTCTCCTATATGAAATCTTATCATTTGAGCTGAGAAAATTTATCCGTGGTTCGTATTATAAATAAATATGGGGAAAAAATTAAATTAGGTAAGATTAAGAAATATTAAGTTAGCTCATATTACCTTAATTTAGTATCAAAACCCTCCAAACTATCCATCTTATCCTATTGTTAAATTCAATTGATAAGATTTTACCGTTCATATATAATATCTTAGGCTACAATCCCGTCCAGTTAAATCAAGATTGAGATGAGATTTATAAGAAATATATAATTACTTGCAATAGACATATTTGTAACCAACTATTTATTTAACTACAAAAGCTATTTAGGGTAAATGATCGTTTAGCCTCTATGTTTTAAGTTGAGACCTTATATTTTGAAAAATATTTAAAGACACACTATTGTTAAATATGTGCCACTTTTGCCTTCATATTTTTTTACTTTTACAATAATACCTCTGCAACAATAATTTTGGTGGTGTTAACAAAAAAAATTATCAAAGTAACACTAAAATTAAAATTAAATAAATTTTTTATAATTACTTAACACTAAATTAAAATAAAAATTTAAAGAATTTTTTTATTATTTTACTTTTACGATTAATTTAGTAACTTTTTTTTATATAAATAGTTATTAGGAAGACAACAAGGTATTAAAAGTAGTTTTAAGTTGGCCAATATTAATTTATTTATAAACAATTATTAGAGAAATATTAATTCTTTCAGATTAATAATTATTTGTTAATTTTTTAATTAATTTTTTTATGGATAAATTCATTAGTGCTATTGTAGCATGGGTATTATTATTGTAACAACAAAGAAAAAGTAAAGATAAAAGTGTCACATATTTAACAGTAGGAGTGTCTTGAGGCATTTTTCAAAATATAAGAATTAAATAGGCACTTAACTAAAAATATAAGGATTAAACAAGTATTCACCCTTTTATATTAATCAATACAACAAGCTATTATTAAAAAAAAAACACGTTGGAAGGAAAAAAAAAAAAAAAGGTACATTTCCTATGTAGGTACCAAATATGCAATACCAAATTAATTTCCTGGTAATTGTATAATCAAATGTTTACTCCTAAATTTCTTCTTAGTAACTAGATTTTGGGGAATATTATTGGCATGTGTAGCATAATTATTCGATTATTTTAAATTAAACTGAAATGATAAATGGAGATAAAACTAGAGGACATTAAATTGGGCAAACGACTGTTTCCAATCAAAATACACAAGAGAAATTCATTAATCTAACTACTCGAATGTATAATTGATGATCAATAAATAAAAAATAAAAGTAGTTAAAGTAATTATATTATTATGTTATTATTACTAAAAGACGCATGACACAAGATTTTTAAAATTTTAAGAGAGTTCAGATCAGGAAAAGTTATATCAATATGCTTCTGGAAATTCTTGATATTAATATCAAAGATGATTTTCAACATACTTCCTCTTTCAGTTAAAAAAATGGAGGAGGAAAAAAAAAAAAAACAGGCCTACTCTTTTGAAACTTGGTTTGTGAGTGGTTAAGTGGGAAGAAAGAAAGAGAGAAAATAAATATTTTGACCAATACCGTACAACGTATCATTTATAGCTTCATCAAATAGATGACATGAAATACAAGTTTAAAGAACTTGTCTGACATATCGTTTAAAGTTTTAGAATGTAAATGACAAATCGTAAGAATGTAAATGACATATTGTAAAAGCTTTTACTCAAGAGTAAAAACGTATGTCTTTTCCAATATATTTCTAGCACAAAGAGATGTCGTAAACATTTTAATTTGAGGTGAAAATTGTATGATATGTCATTTATAGTTTCAAAATTTATGTAACATGTCATATTGGTTTTTTACTTTGATGAGAAAATTGCATTTATGTCACTTATATTTTTAACACATAAATGATATGTCGTAATGTTTTTAGTCCAAAAATAGTATGGCAATCATTATAAATCAATACATATATATAATTTTTTTTAAAATATTTTCTATAAAAAGGGTTATAAATTTAATTCTTAATTGAATTTCGTGATTCAACCAAGTTTATTGATGAGAAAATTTTGAAAAATAGGGGAATTACATAATATATCATAGATACGATGTGAGTCATACAACAAGTAAATGATAATATGATATGTGTTTATTTATTTTAAAAATATATTGTGCAACTAATGATTATATTAGATTTAACTATATATGTTATACATGTATTAATTAGTTGTATTACCTTTGACACGTTTTAAAATTCTTCAAAAAATAGAGTTCAATGAACTACTTTGTCTGCAAATTATGCGCAGCAACAAAATCTATTTGTATTGCGATCACGTATTGCACATAATTCAAGCTCATTTTACTGCCACTGAGAATAGGGATTCTGTTGGAAATAAATCGTGCAGAGGAGTCACAGCAATTATTTTGTATTTAATTCATTGCTAATAAGAAGAAGTGACCCATGGTTGGCTATAAAAAGGCTGCGGGCGGTAGCTCATTTGCATGTCACCAATCTTAATTAATTTCTTCATACATATTAAACATAGCCTTGGCTCTTGCTCATTTCTTCCTCCTAACCTGTTTGCTTCTCTTGCCATTGCCAATCATTGCCCCTGCCCGTAATAATAAGCTGAAGCCTGAGCGTCAAACTTATAGCCCTGATCAGTTAAATGCTGATGAAGATGAACCAAAGCCAGAGAATTATGGTTACGGCCCAAAACCGGATGCTGACTAGTCAAAACCTGAGCATCATGGTTATTATGGCTCCAAGCCAAACCTCGACAAGTCCAATAAATTCAAGTCAGAGATTAGTGGTTATGGCTCCAAACCAGAGGCTGACAAATACTCTTAATCCTGAGGATCACGGTTTTGGCCCCAAGCCAGAGATTGAAAAGTCCAAGTCAGAAGATAAACCCAAGCCAGAGAATTATGGTTATGGCTCCAAACCAGACTCCAGCAAGTCCAAGCCTGAGGATGAGGATCATGGCTATGGCCCCAAATCAGAAGAAATCGAAAACTCCTTTCCCATTGGCATTCAAGGACTCGTTCTCTGTATATCCGGCAAGAAATTCTATCCAGTTCAAGGTACGTCCAATTTTTTTTTTCTTTCCAACTCCAAGCCTGTACTATTCTACTTTCTACATTGGGAATTGAATTCTTAATGAATACCGTGTACGTACGGTTGCCAAGTTGTAGAAGCAAACAGGGAACATTAGAACTTGAGGTACTCTTGAATTTTAATACACATTTTCTGTCGAATGATTAAGCCCCTAGCTTGGAGATTTGACATATAGTTTTGCACTTCAGGATTTTTTTACTTGGTTCGAATTTGTCTTTGAATACAGGAGCTGTGGCAAGAACAACATGTCTAGCAGTTGAAGGAAGCGGGCACGATATAAAATCTTTATTCAAGTGCAGAGGAACAACTGATGCCAAAGGTTACTTCCTTGCTAGCTTATTATCTCATTTAAAGCTCACAGACACAGAGAGCTTGAGGATTAAAGGGTGCAAGGCTTTCCTGGAAAATTCTCCATGAGAAACCTGCAAAATTCCTTCAGATGTTAACAAAGGAGTCTCTGGTGCTCTCCTTTCTTCTTACCGCATCCTCCATGACAAGAAGATGAAGCTTTACCTCATTGAAGCCTTTCTTCTTCACTTCAGAGGATGAATCAACCCCCAATAGCTACTAAATTAATTTTATTCTTTGTTAAGCATACTTTATTTTCATTTTCCGGTTTTTGTTTTCAGTTTATTCGGAAGGGAGCAGAATCTTTTCTTTTTAATCCGTTTTGTGTCTAATTATTTTATTTTGGAACTGGCTGGCAGAAGGTTGCATGCAGCCTTTGGGATTCTGCATCAAGAGAAAGATCCTTTTATGTAATGAAACGTGATTGGAGCTTTATATATATATATATATATATGGGATATTATCGTTTCTTCTTAAAACATTACATTTTATCGATCTGGTATTTCTTAGAAAAGTCGTTTCTTCTACCAAACATTTGCGTCGTTATCAATTCACTACCATTCCGTTAAGAACGTTAAAAATTTGCTGATGTCGTAAGGGTATCAAAGACATTTCCAGCTATAAGAGTAAAATTTTTTGTTAATGTGATACATAAATTATCATTTTACTACCAAATTTTTAAGGGAATTATCATTTTACTACTGAAATTTTAGTGGAATTATCATTTTACTACCGAATTTTAGGAGAATTATCGTTTACTACCAAACTATTAGGGTAAAATCGATTTTAACATAATTTCTGTTAAACATTAACGTTTTGTTAACGGAATGGTAGTGAAATGATAACTATGCAAAACTTTGGTAGTAAAATGTCTTTCAATAATAGTGACGACGAAATGTCATAAATAATAAATGATAATATATCCCTATAATCATGAATATGTTTTGACATAAGTTGTTCAGTTACATGGATTATTCTTGTACGGAATTGAGTATCGTTTGTGTATAGCATAATTGATTAATTTAAGTATTTCTAACTTTACTATGGATGCAAGATTATTATCTCAGCGAATGGATCTCTTTGACCATCTTGTTCTACAAATCTTGATTAGAGGAGATCCCAAACCGAAGTCTAGATATTCTAAGGTGATGTTTGGTTAGGAGGAGAGAAGGAAGGAGAGGAAAGTAATTTAAATTCTATTTTATTTCTATTGTTTGGTTACACAAAATATATAAGAATTTAATTTTCATTAGAATTTATTATCCATTATAATATAGAATTTCAAAATTCTCTTATGTTGAAAATCGAAACTTTCAAAATTGCCCTTCAATATTTTAACTTGTTTATTATTATTAATAATCATTATTAATAATTTTATTTTATTAATTTAATATTATAAATAATTTTATATTAATTAAATTTAATGAATGATTTAAGAAGTTTAATAAAATATATAAACTTATTTATTTATTTATTTGATATGAAAATATAGAAATATAAATTAACCATCGTCCGAACTTCGCCGGACCACCGCCAGAGATTCACTGGACTACCACCGGAGATTCGTCAGAACTCCACGGGAAATTCACCGGACCCTCATACCATCGCCGAAAGTTGCTAGAATTTTATCGGAAAGTCACCGGCTGCCGTTGACCGCCATTGACTGCCTTTTATTTAAATTAAGTTATATTAAATAGTTTAGTATATTAAATTATTTTATATTTTATATTAAATATAAATATTGAATTGTTTTATAACTTTTTGACATTAAAAAGTTTGGAATTGATATTAAATTATATTTCATTAGTAATATAGGTAATTTAGTATTTAATGCTAAGGATAAATTTGTCCAAAGAAAAAAACTAAAATTCCTTTCCTTATTAAATTTTATGTCAAACCAAATAATGAAAATTAATTTTATTATTTTCCTTCGCTCCTTTCCTCTCCCTTTCACTCCATTCCACTCTTTTCTTTTATTTACCTTTCTTTGAACAGGATTATAACAGGGATGTTTTGTAGAATTTTTTAATTAAAAAGATTAATTTTGTAATTAAATCAAATCTCAGGGACTTAAAAAATATTTTCTTCTAACGACTATGCCTTTTATCACTTTAATGTAATCGTGCAGCCATGTTAATTTTCATATTTACTCCTAATGTTAATTATTAAGATAATTAAGTAAACAACTTCTATCAATATTTTATTTATAATTTATAATATTCTAATGAATCAATATTAGTATAATGGACTAATATTGGTGCAGACAGACGTTAGGTTTTATTATCATTACCAAGGGTAAATGTGTAAAAACATCAATAAAATAGGCACGTTCTGTTAACCTCTAGACTTTATCAGGTGCGCCGTAATTTGATTTGAAAAATAGTGGGCAAGTGGTAAAAGGTGAAATCATTAGGGGGAAATGTCCCTAATTCTATGTCATTTATTTTAAGCCAAAATAAATTTGAGTAGTTTATTTAAATCTTGATTACTTACTACAAATTAACTTTTAGTAATTTCTTGCTCCTTGTAATATATTAATGTCAAATTAAATAAAAAAAAGAGATTACCAAACACAAGAGTTCTATATATTTTTTTTTTATTTGCTAAGCAATTAGGTTCGTAGGAATTTTCTTTTTAATTCATTATTAGATAATAATTCATTTCTTGAATGTAAATTTTCAGAATTTTTGTTTCCCTTTGCGATAGGTTTATGACATTTAATGCGCGCGCGCACACGCACACACACACACATATATATATATATATATATAACATATTGGGATTGGAGGGGTAAACATCCCGTCCCCTCAATAATTTTTTTTTTTCTTTATTATTATTATTATTTGAATAATGATATGCGAATCACCATGCCTTATAACAAAAAAATAATAATAATAATTTTTCGCCATCAAACTATGAAAGCCTTCCTCATGAGAGCCCAACAATTCAAGTTCGCGCATTTTACACCCACCTGAAAAGTGAAAATCAATCGTACGTGCTGCCGAGTTATTTATACATTGGGGATCATCCATATGGTGGCAGCTTATGACGTACATAACTATTTAATTATCTGCTTCTCTTGTAATTAATGGCTATATATCACCACCTGCTTCCTTTTCAATACTGCTTCTTTGATTCTCTTGTCATTGCAGATCCTTGCCTCTGCAAGCGTTTATAGACTATAAATTATAGTTTACAATTCCAATCCTGAAACTGGAAAAATCAAATCCTGAAGGTTATGCTTACAATCCCAAAACGAAAAACAAAACCTCATGATGGTGGTCGTGTTTCCAAATCAAAACCTGAGGATGGCGCTTCTGGATACCACCCAAACGTTGATAAATCCAAATCTGAGACTGAACACCCTGTTTCTGTTGAGGGTCTTGTATTATGTAGATCCGGCCTTGTCCAAGGTACGTCTACATAAATCCATGAGAAAGACACATATTCAAATGTATCCAAATTAACGCCCTCATTTTTTTTGTTTATGCAGATATATTTTAAAAAAATATTAATATTATTATATCGTACAATTTTATAATATATTATAAATAATTTTATTAAATTATATAATTTAATAACGTGTTTGTATTAAAAAAATAAAGGTGCTTGCATTTGAAAATGATTATATATGTTTGTATATCCAACATGAATGTTGTTCTTTTGAGACTCCATTGGTGCTTCTGCACTAATTAATTTGTTTGAACGTAGGAGCTGTGGTGAGAATTGTGGCAAAAAGACAGCCATGCACCACCTTTTTTAGAAGGTGGTGCCCACCATTTTGGTAAGGTGCTGAAATGCTTGAAGGAAGAAGAAAGTTTGAAGAAGAAAAAGAAGAATGCGTAAGAAGGAGAAAAATTCAAAGACGGTGAAAAAAAAAAAATAATATAAAGAACAGTAGCCAAATTTGGCTATAAAAGGGCGTGACTTCTCTCATTTCTTGGCATTCGATTCTTCGGTTTTTCTTCTTCATTTTAGAGAGTATTTGTGAGTCTAGTGAGTTGAGAGTTTGGGTGTATTGAAGTTTTGGGTAATGAGCTAAAATACTACAATATTTGTAACTCATTTTTACTAGTAAAATATTTTCCTTCTGTTTTCGCCCGTGGATGTAGGCTAAAAGCTGAACCACGTAATTTCTGTTGTCTTGTGTGATTTTATTGTCTCATTATTTCTCAATTTTACTTTAGTTGCGTGTCTGCTTCACCCACCAATTTTCTAATAGTGGTATCAGAGCTATTTGTTGTATTCTTTGGAGTCGGAGGTACTGTTCACGTATACGGTACTGTTTATGTATATGATACTATTCACGTATACGGTATTATTTACATATATGGTACTGTTCACGAGAAATGGTGGGAGCGATCCAAGAATTTTGTGGTGCAGAGCAAGGAATAGTGGTGTGAGTAGTACAACTGTGTAGTTTTGTACATGTCTAGGAAAGTTCTGTCACAAAGGCGATAAGAGCCTAAGGAGTCTGGGTTTTAAGTGGGACCGTTGTGACCCGTCCAGTCTTTCCTGGTAACTTTCCTGGTGTGCATTCTCACATATACTCACAACTATTCAAGGTGATACACTAGTTTGTGTGTAGTATTTAACAACAAAATGGCAGCAAAGTATGAAATTGAGAAGTTTAACGAGAATAATTTCTCGTTGTGGAAAATGAAGATGAGGGCAGTTTTGAGGAAAAATAATTGCTTGGCAGCAATTGGAGAAAGGCCCATGGAGATAACTGATGATGACAAGTGGAATGAGATGGACGGCAACGCCATTGCTAATCTACACTTGGCACTTGCAGATGGGGTGTTATCCAGTGTGGCGGAGAAAAAGACAGCCAAGGAAATCTGGGATACTTTCACAAAATTGTACGAGGTTAAGTCGCTGCACAATAAAATATTCTTAAAAATGAGACTTTATACTCTTCGAATGGCGGAATCTACATCAGTGACTGACCATATCAACACCTTGAAAACTCTATTTTCACAACTCACAACGTTGGGTCATAATATAGAGGAAAATGAACGTGCGGAGCTTCTCCTTCAAAGTCTACCAGATTCATATGATCAACTCATCATCAATCTGACAAACAACAATCTTGCGGACAGTTTAGTTTTCGACGATGTTGCAGCCTCCGTATTAAATGAGGAGAGCAGGCGGAAAAGTAAGGAAGATAGACAAACAAGTTCGTAATAAGTGGAGGCACTATCGGTGACGAGAGGGAGATCAACAGAATGTGGTCCCAGTGGGAGCCACAATCATGGTAGATCAAAATCTAGAAGTAAGAAGAATGTTAAATGCTACAATTGTGGCAAGAAAGGGCATGTCAAGAAAGAGTATTGGAGTAACCAGAAGAGAAGAGAGGGCAAAGAACACAGGTCGTCAAGTGCTCGGGGTGTGTATAAGTACCTCGGATGATGGCGAAATTCTCTGACAACAACAATGTTTGAAAGGCGACGGCTATCTAATGTGTGGCTCATAGACTCAGGAGCTACCTGGCATATGACCTCTAGGAGAGAATTGTTCCACACATATGAACCTATTTCAGGAGGATCTGTATATATGGGTGATGATCATGCCTTGGAGATCGCTGGTATTGGTACTATCAAAATTAAAATGTTTGATGGTATAGTTTGCACAATTAAGGAGGTACGATATGTCAAAGGCCTGAAGAAAAATCTATTGTCTTTGAGACAAATAGATAGTTATGGGTGCAAAACTCATGTTGAAAATGGGATTATGAAGATTACTAGAGTTGTGCTTGTATTGATGAAAGCAGAAAAGATCGGTGCTAATCTGTTCATGCTTAAAGGAGAAACACTGTAGGAAGCTGATGCGTGTGTCGCATCAAATGGAGAAGAATCAACGATGATGTGGCATCTCAAGCTTGGGCACATGTTAGAACAAGGTTTGAAGATTCTCTCTGAGTGAAAATTGCTTCCAGGGCTCAAATCGATAAGTTTACCATTTTACGAGCATTGTGTTATAAGTAAGCAGAATAGATTAAAGTTTAGTAAATCTATTGCTAGAAGTAAATGCATTTTAGACTTAGTTCATTCTGATGTTTGGGAATCACCTGACATATCCATGGGAGGTCCAAAGTATATGGTGACTTTCATTGATGATTATTCTAGGAGATGTTGGGTATATCCAATTAAGAAAAAGTCAGATGTATTTCTAGTGTTTAAGAATACAAAGCACGGGTGGAACTTGAATCCAACAAAAAGATTAAGTGTTTGAGGACAGATAATGGTGGAGAGTATACAGACGGCGAGTTTCTTGCTTTCTGTAAGCAAGAAGGCATTAAGAGGCAGTTCACGGTGGCATACACTCCTCAACAAAATGGAGTGGCAGAGCGGATGAACAGAACTCTTACAGAAAACATGAGAGCTATGTTGAGGACTGTTGGTCTACCCAATTCGTTCTGGGCAGAAGCAACCAAAACTGCCTGTTATATAGTAAATCGGTCGCCATCCACAATAATTGGGCTGAAGACAGCGATGAAGATATGGACAGGAAAGCCAGCAGATTACTCTCACCTACATATATTTGGGTGTCCTGTGTACGTGATGTACAATGCCCAAGAAAGAACAAAGCTGGATCCAAAATCTAGGAGATGTATCTTCTTGGGATATGCTGATGGAATAAAGGGGTATCGTCTGTGGGACCCCACTACCCACAAGATTGCCTTCAGCAGAGATGTTATCTTTGTAGAAGATCAACTGCAAAGGAGAGATGGGGATGGTAGCACTGCAAAAGAAAAGTCAGAGACTGTGCTGGTTTATGTGGAAAAGAATCCAGAAGATTCAGATTCTTCTGAAGTAGCACCAGAGCACGAGGAACAAGAATCAGTCGAGTCCGAAGATCCAGAAGTTTGACGGTCAACTCGTGAGAGACGACCGCCAGAGTGGCACTCGGAGTATGTTACAGAGACAATGTTGCATATTGTCTTCTAACAGAGAATGGAGAGCCATCAACTTTCCATGAAGCTTTAAACAGCTCAGATGTTGCTTTGTGAATGACATCAATGCAGGAAGAAATTGAGGCTTTACACAAGAACAAGACATGGGAACTTGTACCACTACCACACGGAAGAAAAGCCATTGGTAATAAATGGGTCTACAAGATCAAACGTGATGAAAATGACCAAGTACATCGGTATCGTTCAAGATTGGTGGTGAAAGGATATGCTCAAAAAGAAGGTATTGACTTTAACGAAATATTTTCTCTGGTTGTTTGACTCACAATAGTCAAAATTGTTTTGGTGATGTGTGCTACATTTGACCTACATCTAGAGCAGTTAGATGTGAAAACTGCATTTCTTCATGAAGAACTTGAAGAATAAATTTATATGCTCCAATCAGAAGGTTTTGCTAAAAAGGGAAAGGAGAACTTGGTTTGCATGTTGAACAAATCTCTATACGGTCTTAAACAGGCGCCAAGGTGTTGGTATAAAAGATTTGATTCCTTCATCATAAGCCTTGGATACAGCAGACTCAGTTCAGACCATTGTGCATATTACAAGAGGTTTGAAGATAATGATTTTATCATTTTGCTGTTATATGTGGATGACATGTTAGTAGTAGGCCCCAACAAAGATAGAGTCCAAGAATTGAAGGTATAATTGGCTAGAGAGTTTGAAATGAAGGACTTGGGACCAACAAACAAGATTCTAAGGATGCAAATTCACAGAGACAGAAATAACAAGAAGATTTGGCTTTCACAGAAGAACTACTTGAAGAAAATCTTGCGAAGCTTCAACATGCAAGATTGTAAGTCAATTTCTACCATACTTCCTATTAATTTCAAATTATCCTCAAGTATGTGTCCTAGCAATGAAGCAGAGAGGAAGGAGATGTCTCGAGTACTGTATGCATCAGCAGTGGGAAGTTTGATATTCTCTATGATATGTACCAGACCGGACATTGCACAAGCAGTGGGAGCAATCAGTCGATACATGGCGAATCCTGGTGGAGAGTATTGGATAGCTGTGAAAAGGATTCTGAGATATATCAAAGGAACCTCAAATGTTGCATTATGTTATGGAGGATCAGAATTTATTGTTAGGGGTTATGTGGATTCAGATTTTGCAGGAGACCTTGATAAAAGGAAATCCACTACTGGCTATGTGTTTACACTTGTAGGAGCAACTGTAAGCTGGGTTTCGAAAGTGCAGACCGTTGTGGCTTTATCTACAACAGAAGCAGAATACATGGCGGCTACACAAGCTTGCAAGGAAGCTATTTGGATACAAAGGTTATTGGAGGAGCTCGGACACAAACAACAGAAAATTCCTGTCTTTTGTGACAGTCAGAGTGCCTTGCACATCGCAAGGAATCCAGCCTTTCATTCCTGGACAAAGCACATAGGGGTTCAGTATCACTTCGTTCGAGAAGTAGTGGAAGACGGAAGTGTGGATTTGCAGAAAATCCATACCAAGGAGAACCTAGCAGATGTTTTGACTAAGCCGATCAATGCTGACAAGTTTATTTGGAGTAGATCCTCTTGTGGCCTAGCAGAGACGTAAGCAACATGATTATGACGAAGCAGAAAGGATGGTGTGGAGATTGATTGATTCTCAATCTAATCTCCAAGTGGGAGAAATGTGGCAAAATGACAGCCATGCACCACCTTTTCTAGAAGGTGGTGCCCACCATTTTGGTAAGGTGCCGAAATGATTGAAGGAAGAAGAAAGTTTGAAGAAGAAAAAGAAGAACGCGTAAGAAGGAGAAAAATTCAAAGGCAGTGAAAAAAAGAAATAATAGATGAACAGTAGCCAATTTTGGCTATAAAAGGGCGCGGCTTCTCTCATTTCTTGGCATCCGATTCTTCGGTTTTTCTTCTTCATTTTAAAGAGTATTTGTGAGTCTAGTGAGTTGAGAGTTTGGGTGTATTGGGTTTTGGGTAGTGAGCTAAAATACTATAATATTTGTAACTCCTTTTCACTAGTAAAATATTTTCCTTCTGTTTTCGCCCGTGGATGTAGGCTAAAAGTTGAACCACGTAATTTCTAGTGTCTTGTGTGATTTTATTATCTCATTATTTCTCAATTTTACTTTAGTTGCGTGTCTGCTTCACCCACCAATTTCCTAACAAGAATTACTTATTTGTCTAGCAGTTGATGAGCATGGACACTGGAAAAAATCTTAGTTACTGCTTAAATAGTTGTCTCCTTTAGAGATCACACAGACAGCTTGAAATTTAAAAGAATACAAGGCGTTTTGCGATTACTCTCCTTTTGAAAGTGATCTTATCATCCTGAATATCTCAAGAAAAAAAAATATTAATGGTATGTACATTGCTCAGAAATAAACAAACCAAAAATAAAATAAAAAAATGACAAAAGGGATTTATATGTTCACTCTTGAAACTTGTTTTAAAAAAAAAATTGTAAGATGTCTTCTTTATTACAAAATAGTCTTGTCAATCTCACTGCCAATTAATTACAACCTTTTGTGTATTAAAAAAAAAAGATTGAATATTAATTATGTTTCAAGAAAGTCAATGCTCTCATGGAATGAATTCGACCCTTTATCTACGATTATACATTTTACTTTGTTTTATGTAGATTGAATTTTACATACTAAAAGAACTCTTGCCAAAAATATTCAATAATAAAAAATAAAGTAATACTACTTATTCTTACAAACAAATTATCACAAAATCTTTATGTTAAGCTATGGAATCATCAGTTATGAGTATAAAATTATACATAAATAAATCAAATCTTACTTACAAATTACAATTAACAAGAGGTTTAAGGGTAGCGACCTATTTGATAAACGGTAGTAGTTTTATCGCAATTTAAATACAATACATAAGAACTTAGGGGTGTAGAAGATAATATTCTAAAAATTTATGGTGCGATTATCAGAATGGGTTGGAATCGGAATGGATTAAAATCGGAATGAACTGAAATGATAATGAGAAATGGGAATCAGAATAAGTTATTTACTTGACCTGTAGGAATCGGAATTGGAATCGGAATCGGAATGAGTTAGATTATAACAAATTAATAAAAGATACTTATTGAGTTATTGTTATAATTATTATTTTATATTTTAATTATAGTGATTATTTATTAAAAAATTATTATTATTATTAATTATTGTCAATCATGTATTAATATATTAATTACTTGTAAAATTTTTAATAAACTAATTAATTATTGTCATAATAATAATATATTAATTATTGTGATTATTTATTCACAAATTATAATTACTAATAATTATTGTTAATAATATATTAATATAGTAACAATTATATTAATTAATTAATTATAATAATAATAATTTATTAATTACTGTGATGATTTATTCAAAAATTATAATTATTAATATATTATTGTTAATAATATATTAGTATATTTATTAATAGTAATAATTAGATTAATTAATTAATAATAATATATGAATTAATTAACATAATTATATTAATAATTATTATAATGGTATATTAATTAATTAATAATTATATTGATTATTGTGATTATTTATTCACAAATTATAATTACTAATAATTACTGTTGATAATATATTAATATACTAAAAATTATATTAATTAATTAATAATAATAATAATAATAATAAATTAATTATTGTGATTATTTATTCAAAAATTATAATTATTCATATATTATTGTTAATAATATATTAGTATATTTATTAACTGTAATAATTAGATTAATTAATTAATTAATTAAAATAATTATATTAATAAGTATTATAATGGTATATTAATTAGTTAATAATTATATTAATTATTGTCATTATTTATTCAAAAAATATAATTATTATTAATAATATATTAATACATTAATTAATTAATTATAATAATATATTAATTAATTACAAAGGGGGACAACATGAATATTTTAAAATTTAGAGGAGGACAAAATAGTCAATCTCATAAATGAGAATCTCATTCCCACCTCTCTCTCTCTATGGGAATGGAAACAATGGGAATAATTCCCGAATTTGTGAGCCCAATACTATTTTAATTTCGATTCTAAATCTTAATTTTATAAATAAACGAGTGATTGATTCCAATTCTACCATTACTATTTTCTGACTCTCTCTATACATATACGCATATATATATATATATATATATATATATATATATATATAAAATTGATTAGTTAATTGTATTAATATCGTGCGGGGAGCGTAGTATCTCAGCTGCCAAACACTGTCCGTTTTACATATAAATACCGAGTCCATCACCACACTCGATCGAAGCCCCTCATCTCCTCATTACTCTTCGCCCTCTGTTAAGATCACAGCCATCATCGCCATCGCGCAAGAAATTCAATTCCAAATTTAGCCCCAAGAACCGCCCGGTATTACACATACGAAAAATTGATTTTTCTTTTGGCGGGCTTCAATTCAGCTCCTTGAATCGCGAGTTTCCCCATCTCCGTAATCAAAGCATTAGGGCACAGGTTTGTAAAACCCCGGATCTGCCCTTTTGAAATTCAATGAAATCATGGGCAATTCGGAGAAAGATTCGACGTCGAAGTCAATTAACGAGACGGTAAACGGGTCCCACCAGTTCACGGTAAAAGGTTACTCCCTGGCGAAGGGAATGGGCCCTGGCAAGTGCTTATCGAGCGACGTTTTTACCGTGGGCGGTTACGATTGGGCGATTTACTTTTACCCCGACGGCAAGAACCCGGAAGATGGGGCTTTGTATGTTTCGGTGTTTATTGCGTTGGCGAGCGAGGGAACGGACGTGAGGGCGCTGTTTGAGTTGACTTTGGTTGACCAAAGTGGGAAAGGAAAGCATAAAGTTCATAGTCATTTTGATCGAGCGTTAGAGAGTGGCCCGTACACCTTGAAGTATCGTGGGAGCATGTGGTAACTCTTTTATTAACTTCTTTTTATTCTTATGTCAATAAATTTTGAATTTTTAGTGGTTTATGGTGCATCTGTTCTATTTGTTTGATTGTTCTTGCAACTACCGAAGATGGGTTTCTTTTTCGTTTTGGTTTTTTTTTATTGCTTTGTGTACGTAGAAATGGAATTTTATAGGCACAGCAGAGTAGTAGTATGAGGAGTGCATTTGTGTAGAAGTAGGATGAATTTTGATGGACAGTGGCGAAAGCAACTGCGGTATTGAGCTCTTATGCGATTGCCTATAGTAGTTATCTATTTTCTGTGTATTTTCGTTGAATTCTTCTTTATCTGTCCTTGTGGACGAATTTTTCATGGCTTAAGGCACCGAAAAAAATCTGCTTTCTAGGCAGCTTATAGGTGCTTCAGTGTGTCAGTTTAAGTAGGGTATGGATTACCAAAATTTTACTGTTCTAGTAACTGCTAAGATTCAGTGACACAGTTTATTGCTTATGTGTATCAGTTTGGATTTTTCATCATCAAGTTTGGGGTTTTTCATACTTACCAAAATCTATGTCTCTGTATTCCGATTTCTTCATTTTGCTTCTTGAATCCATTTCAGGGGCTATAAGCGCTTCTTTAAAAGAACATCTCTGGAGACTTCTGATTATATAAAGGATGATTGTCTTCTCATCAACTGCACCGTTGGAGTTGTTAGAAACCGCCTTGAGGGACCAAAACAGTATTCCATACCAGTTCCGCCATCAGACATGGGCCAGGGTCTTAAGGATTTGCTAGAGTCTGAAATTGGATGTGACATAGTTTTTGAGGTTGGCGATGAAACATTTAAAGCTCATAAACTGATACTTGCTGCTCGTTCTCCTGTTTTCAGAGCCCAATTCTATGGGCTTGTTGGAGATCGAAACTTGGATAAAGTAGTTGTGAAGGACGTTGAACCCTCAATCTTCAAGGTAATGCTTCTGTTTTCTTCTTACTCAGCATTCATCAGTACATGGAAAAGGATTAAAAAAAATGCATGTGTATATATGCACTAAGGAAAACCTTTATTTCTATGTGCCTTGAGGGAAAAAAAAGAAAACCATCATTTACAATTGTGTCTCCAGACAATAAAGATTTATTTCTATGTGTGCGTGCGCGTGTGCGTGTATTTAAAATTTAATGATCTACCATAACTTGTGTTGGCTCGTGACCAAGATGCTGTGGTGAATTTGAAGGTTCTTAATTTAGAGTAATAAGATAATGTTATGAAAGGAATGCAGTTTTTCTGCAAATAGTGTATTCTTGGACAACAGTAACAAATGGGATGGTGTTTGAAGAGGGATTATGATTCCAATAAGCATTTATTTTCATGACTGTAGTTCTTATATTCCAGCATAATCCCTATTTAGGCTTTGTAAAATTTTGAATCATGAGTAAAAACTATTTAAAAAAAATAAAAAATAAACTCTTGACTTAGAGAGGGAACCTGTTAACTGTAGATCACTCAATTGTATGGTCAAGGCATCCTAAAACTAACAGTAAAGGCACGGATGTAGATGTGTTCTTATTTGTACAATTTATATTTGTGGTATCTTGCATTTGCTTGTAATCTTTTTAAATGCTTCTTAATCAGTAATTTTTGTAGCTCAATTGTTTGAGAGTCATACTTCTATAAATGCTTCACTGTTAACTCCCTTGTTATTCTAAGTTACTATACACCCCACCCAATCCCAAACTAAACTCAGACTCCTTGGGATTGAACCCTTTGATCTCTTACTTTTATTGCAAGAGGTTAAACCAAATAGGCTATAGTACACTTTTTCACTTTTAGATGGGTGTGTATAGCTTGGCACTTTATCTGCATATGCAGAAGTGAAAGTTCTGTGAATATCTGACTATAAACTTTTATTTAGGCAAATTTGCTTATGTCATGAGCAGACACTTTTAACTTAAATGGACCATTCTGTTATTCCAGGCAATGCTCCTGTTTATATACACCGATAAATTTCCTGATGTATATGAAATTACTGGCACAACATCAATGTGCACAACAACCAACATGGTACAGCATCTATTGGCTGCAGCTGATCTTTATAATGTAGATCGATTGAAATTGTTGTGTGAATCAAAATTATGTGAAGAACTAAATGCTGAGACGGTGGCCACAACACTTGCACTGGCGGAGCAACATCAGTGTCCCCAGCTTAAGGCTATCTGCCTGAAGTTTGCTGCAACACCGGCGAACTTGGGAGGTGCGTGTTGTTCGTAGATATTGAGCAGTACAAATTTCAGGTTATACCTGCTTCTGGTTTTATTGTTTAGTCTGTAGAAGTTTACCTGATGCTTTCCCCTGTTGCCCTGTACATAATTCAATGGAGATGCTCAAAGATTGTAAATTCTTAGTTAATGTGATTGTTTAGATATTTTTGAAAATAATTTGTCTGTTTTGCACCATGCTTGCTAGATCTTGAAATAAGAGCACTCTCTCTCACTTTTGAGATATCCCACTCCCCCATATTTGTTCAGTTCTAGAAACAGTTTCTGATGTTATAATGGAGAAGGGTAGAAGGTGCTCCGATTGAAGATTTTGACTTAAAAGGTTATTACAAGGTCAGGCATGCGAGTTTAATTTTTCATATTCAAGCTCTTACCTGCACCTGGTTGGAATTAGATACCCTTTTAAGGTATATGGTTTCCAATTGAGTAAGTAGTATCAGTCTTCAATTGAATCCACTAGAATTTTTCTAGTTTTATAGCTCAGAATGGAGACATGCATTGTATTTAGACTAGTGCGCAAGCCGAGTACTTTGTATTTTAACAAGTTTTCCATATTCATTTGCTGATTGTTGTCCTTTTTTTTGTTAAAGAGCATGAAATCCAGGAAGAGCACAGCCCAAGTACTATCTATGTGAACATCTAAAAGAATCAAAATTTCTGGTTGTGCAATTAACAGCTGTCAAAACTATGGCATTCCTTTGTGTTGCAGTGATAATGCAGTCAGAAGGGTTCAAGCACTTGGAGGAGAGCTGCCCATCGCTGTTGTCTGAGCTCCTAAAGACATTGGCTTCAGGTGATGATAACTCAAGTCTGTCGTCAAATAGGAAAAGAAGTGGCAGCAGTATATATGCACTAGATCTAGCTGGGGATGGGGCAGCAGCAGAGTCAGCAAATCCCAATGGCAGGCGTGTACGAAGGCGGTTTTAGACCTTTTATCTCTTCCAAAATACTACAATGCTTAAAAGGTTTGAGTTGTTTGGCTGACAAGAGTCCCTAGTTATACTCTTCATGTTAATATTAGTAAGTGCTCATAGTGTTGCCTGTCCTTAGGTCTTTCACATAAAAGTAGTTATGTTGCCTGTCCCTAGATCTTTCATATAAAAGTTGTTATCCGCTGTCCCTCTTTCCCTCACTCCCCCTCACATCTATACAACTTTGTAAATGTGAAACTGGACAAACTCTCTTTCCCGTATGTCTTTTAAATATTTGATGCCATCAAGTTAATAGATACTCTTCCTTGCCTTTGCCAGTTTAGTTTTATTTGATATTACGCTGTGGAGAATGTTTGCAGTTGAGTATGTCTTACGCTGAATGGACATACTCACTTGATCATAGATAGCTCACCATCTCTCAAATGGCAAGATTTTCTTTGCTCTTCCTTGAGACAGCTTTGAAATCAATTATTAATCCACATTTGTTGTGGGAAATCGTTAACAGAAGTTTTACAACACTGGACTTATAGAGTAAGATAACAATGAATAACAGAGGAACATGATTGGATTAATGGAACCTGAATACAACCCCATGACTTCTCCTGGCAAATGACTACATTGGATGGTTCAAGTTGACTTAACATCGAAATATACACAATGGACAAAATCATGTTGTGCATATTAGTATTATTCATATTTCAATATACCTAATCACGGCGAGCCCTCACCGTGAATGAATGAAGAGGAAGCGCATATGAATACATGTACAAGCTACTGTATCAAATATATGCAAACAACCAATATACCAATCAATCAGACTGCTAATCTAACAAAACTGTTGCCGACGCCTTAAAATAGGTAGATGCTCAAGTAGGGGGCACGGCAAGAAGTAGGGTATGCCACCAGCCACATGCCACGTTCCTAGGGACACAACCCTCGATAGTAACTTGGGATGGAATGTTGCGATCAATGACATCACCCAAGCCAAGCTGTTTCATGCACTCGGAAATTTACTAAGTTTAGTTAATTGTGACATTGTAAAACAACACAAAATTTAATTAAAATGGCTTCAAAATACCATAGAGACCACGTCATTTTTTATAAAAACAGAGAAATGAAATGATCTAGTATCACTTGGTGTTAATCTGCCCTCAAATAAACTAATTGATCAGTACAACGTAAAATACCTGGCCATACTTGTTCCATCCCCAGCAGAACACTTTTCCATCGTCTTCAAGCAGCAGAGAGCAAAGAGTCAGTCAATTACAGCTTTATTAACAAGAGAGTATACAACTAAGAGGCAAAACATATACAAGTTTGAATCATCAAAACTTTTGACATTGGTTTTATAGCTTGGAAAGAAAGAAAAGCAGACTTGGAAGATTCACAAATGCTCTACCAGCATACCTGCAATTACAGCAGTGTGACGAGCCCCACAAGAGACACTTTTTGCATGTACATTTTCCAAACTTGGAGCATCCAACAGCCTGGGGAGAGTCTGATTTAGAAATTCAATAAATACTAAAGTTAATGGCGCAAATTTCCTGGCAGTTAACAATCTTCTCAAAATTCAACTTATGAGGGAGTTGAAGAATGAGGTTTGAGTCTTCTGCCTTGTGTTAAATTCACACATTCAATTCTAGTATATTATATACTAAAAATACTATTGCCTAATTGGACTAGATTCTATAATGGGACTATCATCAAACTTGCATATCATGATTTGGCTAAGGAGAACATGACAGCTGATAGGTCGATACATTTGACTGTATTAATAGTGGAAAGTAAACAACTATACCTCTGCTTGATCACCACCAGTTCCCAATTGCCCAAATTGATTCCCACCAAAAGCATACACGTCACCATCGCTGGAAATGCAAATGGTGTGCCATAGTCCTGCAGCCACTCCCTCGATCTGGATGCCCAGTAGTGAAGATACACAATTCGGGCTTAACTCATCATCTGTACTTCCTTGCCCGCACTTGATAAAAATACAGAAAAATTAAAAACATTTTACTCACTGTAATACAATTATTATGTAGCAACCCAAATTAATCATAAGGGAAAAAGAAAAAGATACTATTGAAAAAGAAACAGAGTCAACTATCCCTTGTTAGAGTGAACTTCATCTTGAACATCTACTGTGCTTTTTTCTCCACCAAAATCTACTTTACCTACAAATGGATCCTGAAAAACAGTTAATAGGAGAAATTCGGGGCAGTCTCACGTGTGGGAAGATGATTAGAAAGTTGAACACTCCATCTAAAATTGTAGAACACATGGTTCAGATGTAATATTCTTTGGTAAATAAGTGCACAACTTAGATTTTGCAATCAAGAATTCCTAAGCGCACAAGCATGGAATGATATAGAACCCTGAGATTGGACTAATCAGGAAGAAACTGATTCAAACAGCTACCTTAATTATTAATGGTTGCTAAGTAAGAAATTTACCAGAAACAAACTAGTTTGAGCAGGGAACTCACTGACACCAACTATTTAAAATCAGGAGACTAAGAGGACTACATCAAAGAGGAATGCCCGACATTATCAAGACAAAAGAGGAGGCGAAGAGATCTACCAAAACTTCCAAAATCCAAACTCCATTGTCCTCTCTATATTCTGTCTGATTAACTTACTGCTTCTTAAGACAGAACACTAGGATAATGAATAGAAGATTTTGCCTTCTGCTTTTGCAGTTTTGCTTTCTTAATTAGAGAAAAACAAAACTGACTTTCACAATGAGACCCTGATCTCCACCCAAAACATGCCCAGCCATGTCTAGGCAAAGATTCACAACTTAAGAAAAGACAACCAAATTATCATAAAAAAGGAAAAAATAAATTAAAAATAAATCACACCAAAGGAAAGAAGCAATGAATGCTACTAGGCGATTACTTACCTGTCCATAGAGCCCCCAACCAAAAGTAAGTAGTGCTCCAGCATCTGTTAGTGGCCAAAATTATATATGAATTAATGATATGAAAACATGTAGAAGTTAACCACAAATAAAGCTAGTAGATTGAGTTACCTAGAAAGCGCAAAGGAGACAAAAGCGAAGAGGCAAGTTGGAAAATTTTATGCTAAATTAAAAATGTCACCAAGCACAGATGCTGAAGTTTGAATGCTTAAAGTTGTAAATCAAACTGTCCTTTAAAATAATCCCGAGCAAACTTAGTTTGTTCTTTATATTCAACCAGTTAGAAAGAGCACCATCAAAACATACCGGTGATTACTGCACTATGCCGCCCTCCACAGGCAATCCCCTTCACATAGTTTCCAGGAACTCTAAAACCGTGTCCGTCAGAATTCATGCTTCCCCGAGAAAGTGCTGCAGATCTATCTTTCCCATAGGAGGACTCGATACAAGGTATAGGATGTGGAGAGGACACCATTCGTATTCGGGAACCCAAGCCTAGCTGCCCCTCACCGCCATAGCCCCAACCCCAGACCTGTCCTATATCTGAAAGTTCAGCAGAATTAGGATACATAAACCATACTCATAGGTCTGACGCCAGATCAACCTATGATCTGTGATCACAGTGCAGAGAAGAAGACAATAAAGTTGCTTTAAAAAGACTTACCTGACAAAGCTAAAGTATGTCTTCCACCAGCAGCTACAGTGGCTATCCTGACGCCTGGATTCAGAGTTACTAGACATGGCAAAGCTGAGAGATTTTCATCAGCAGAAGATGAGCTTTCAGCAGTTTGTTTTGCCGATGATATTCTCCTCCGTTTTGAACCTTCCTCTCCACTTCCTCTACCATCAGTACCAGACGAGGTTCCACCACTTGATCTTGAGACTTGAGAACGCGGGCTTACTGCAATAGTTTGATCCTTCATCACATAAGTCTGCAGCAAATAAAATCTATCCTGTGTAGTCCGTTCACTTAATAATTTTGCCAAACTTGAATTTACCTTGCTCCGTCAAAAATGAACTTTGTCTTTCAAACACATCCTTATCTAAACCTGTCCCAGTAGATAGATCTCCGAAGAACCTTCCTGAAGGAACACACTCTTTCCATCCCCATGTATAAACTTCTCCACTCTCTGGAAAAAGACAGACAGAAGGCAACCTTATTTACCTTCTCTTTGCTGACCCAAAAAATTCATTGCTGCCAGCTGCGTATAGCATGACATAATTTTACATACCTGTAACTGCAACACAGTGTGCCCAACCTGCAGCAGCTTTTACTATAGAGGCTTCAGTTGGGAGAGGGAAAGGCTCGGGAATTTCCTTAACAATCAAATTACCAATAAATATAAGTTAATTCTGCAAATAAATGTTTGAAAATAGTAATGAACTAGCTGTACTATGTGGTGCTGCACTACCCCGTGCTTCCCGGATGTCACATAGCTTTGACCTAGGTCATCTGTAGAACCCCATGTAATGAGCTTTCCAGAGTCTGATTGAAAGAGAGACATAAGTAAAGAAAGAAAAACTACTACCATTTCCAAAATCAATTAACAAAATAAAAATTATCCAGGAAAAAACATGCTAGAATGAATATTTCTTGACCAAAACACATGTAAAATAAGCTTATGACCGTGACAATAATTCAACTCTGAATTGGAATCAAATGAAAGCTATAACAAAAGTAATTAAATGACCTACTTAGGGTGGCTGAAATTCGAAGTTTTATCTTCGAAAAAAATTTCAGCAAAAGAAGGGGAAAAAAAATATATGAACAACGTGTAATTGCAGCCCCTACTGTTTGACTACCTAGAAAACGCAAGAAAATAACCAAAATTAAACATAAATTGAGGAAAGATTGATTGTTTTGAAGCCAACGCAACATGGAAGAAGATAAGAACAGCATCTAGTTTTCCCACATTTCCTCGGGGACAAGCAACCACAAAAAAAATGCAATTAAAAAAATGAATAAAATTTCCTAATCCAAAGTAACGAAAACAAACAGTTTTTTTTTTTTTTTTGTTGTTTTTCAAGAACAAAAAAAAAAGTCAAAATAATTTAGAAATTCAAAGATTAAAAAGAGCACCAGAAATGGCCACGGCGAATCCGCAACCGCCACCACAAACATCTCTCCAGGCGGACCCAACAGTTAACGGCAATCTGATGACGAGCGGGGATAGAATCGGCGACCGCTGCGGCAACGCTCCGGGAAGATAGCCCGACATGAACACAACTCTCTCCATTTTCTCTTCTTGCCCTTCCCCATTCATTTCGGAAATGAAGAGAAGGAATGTAATGAAGCTTGAAATTTTGTTGCCAGTGCTCTCTGTGTTTTTCAGTTGTCTGTTTTTGGTTCCCGTGCTTCGACTTCGAGTTTGGTGAACTTCTTAAGAGTTAAGAGTCCTTGACAAATAAAAAAAAGTGTTCTGCTTCTGCCTGCCCTAAAGCGTATCATTTTCAGGAGAATGGGGGTGCCACGCCGGATGCTGACGTGGAAATTATTACACGTGGCTTGACATCGGCCGCTAGACGCCTCAGCGAATGCTAGCCAGGAGTTCCAGGGAAGTTTCTGGAAGTTCACTCCTTCGGTGACCTCGTGGTCTCTCTAGAGATTGCCACGTGTAAGGATACTGGGATTAGTGCAATCATTTGTATCTCCACGTGTCTCTTTCAGGGGTCGGGAGCTGTGGAAGTGTTGTGACACATCAGGCGTAGGTCCACGATGCCTCAATCAAAGCGTTTAGCAAGAGGCCAATGCCCCTTTTTTTATTTTTTCTTTTTTTCTCCCCCTTGAACATGTAATTACTTGGCATGTGCTTCGCGGTATTCTTCTAAAACCTTTGCTTTTTATTTAATTTTTAACATGTGTTACATAATTGCCTGCCAAAAAAGTTATAGCAAATATGCGCAGTAAATCAATAATATCACTCGAATTAGTGAGAATCTCCTTTATAATGTGTTTTTACATTAAATGTTGATAATTTTAAAGATGGAACAATGTATGTGTCTTAGTCGATAATCAGTAATTGGTTTAGTCTTTAGGAAGTGAGTAAGTATCGCTCATTAGCTTAGAAGCAATTCCTTCATTATAATTTGAAATTATAGGGCCAATTCCACCCACCTAGCAAAGGTTCATCTTAGGAGTGTTTATATGCCTTAGTTTTCCTAATTAAATAAAAATAAATATATAAAAGTGAATGATGTGTGCGCATGAAGTCTAAAGTTGACAATATTAAGTTGAAGGACAGGGATTTTTGCACCATAAAAATTATTGTAAATACTTTAATTTTAATTAAAAAAACATTATAAAAATACCTATCATATAAATTATTATTAAGAATTATTTATTATGAGTCAATATTACGTAATTATTATGAAAACTATACTGTACACTTATTATTCAATGTATAACTCTCATGACTTAGGCCCTAAAACTTTTATTTCTAACATTTTAATCGATACTTAGATGAACAATAATGAAATCAATATTTTGAAAAAATTTTAACTACAAAAGATGTGTGATACTTTTTATTTTTTTATAAATAAAAAAAAATTAAACTTTCTTTTTTTTTTTCCTTTTTGCTCTTGGCCCTTCTTCTTCTTCCTTGACTTCTGCTTCTCCTCCTCTACCTTTTTCATTTTTATGGTTGTATTTATAAAATACTTTTATAATGATTTTCTTATTACAAGTTGTTTTGGATGCAAAATTCAATAGTGAACATAAATAAACAAAAAAAATAAATAATCAAAATGTGTTAAATAATTTGTTTGTAAATTGACTTGCGTATATTGCTGTAAGTATAGATTAAATTCATTAAAATTGGGTGTGCTTAATAGGTTTTATTGGTGTTTTAAGTAAATAACGTTAATAATTTAAATAGTTTAATAAGATTTTTTTTTAATATTAAAGAGTGTACGAAGTAAAACCTACTTTTTAAGATTAATATAATAGTATATCATAGTTTAAAAGAATGTTCGGGATAGTTTTTGAACTGCAAATAACCTCATCTTAAGTTAAATTATTGCATTTAACACTCATAATTGGAGTAGTCTTAATCTATTCTCCAATTTCGCCAATTTGTTCAACTAAAGAAATGAGATTTAAATCCGTAATACAATTTTTTTTTTTGGTACACAAAATCAAAAACTGACAATATCAAACAGAAATTGTTACATTTATCCTCAATCCCATGATAGCTTTTCAAAAAATAAAAAATCTTATGCTTTTTTTAACATTTTAAAGATGTAGACACCTTTTTATAGAGGACGAAGAGTATTTTCTTTGTATAACTATTTTTTGGCCAAGAAGACAAGATGAGAAAGTAAGGGGAAAACAATCCAAGGTGTATGCTGACGCATCTCTTTGTTCAAACAATCACACTCCAATAAATGAGCTTCACATTGCATCTCCGCGTAACCGAAAAACTTTATCTTCTCTTGGTCTAATATTTACTTTATCTTTTGATTTTGATTTAGTAGACGAATACTTACTTTACGGTGACTAATAGTATCACTCGACAGACTTTTAAAATTATTATTAGAGCTCAATCACATGATTTTTGAAAATTATTATTTGATGTGTTATAGCAACTATATTATTTATCATGAAATGTAAATAAAGTCAGATTAAAAGTGTCGCTGGTGAAAGTATCACTTAGTGTATCGTAATTAAGATGAATTTAGTTACATACCTAATATTATTTTGCATGCCTTTTTTTTTTTTTTTTCTTTTAAGTAGATTTCAAAAAGTAGTAATTGTTACCATCATTTTTCTCGACTGTATAAGCTGTTCAAACTGTACAATCACACTCCACACCACACCTGAATCCTTTTTTTGTTACATGTATAAACTCTTTTTCAAGGCATATTAAAGAGTATATTCTCCGTTTTTTTCTCTGGTTATGGATTGGAAACTACGTAATTTCTTCCTTCGAAGAAATATGCTGTGGCCTGTGAGGTCTCGTCCTTTGTCACGGCTGCCCCACAAGCCCATCTCAGAAAGCAAACTGTAATATACCTCAACGGCTCCGATTCAGTCAACAACGACCGAGCATCAACCGAATTAACTGCAATCTCCAGAGCCACTCATTTATAAGTGGCCTCACGGGTACGGACCCGTAAGGCCACTCGTTCAGGCCTATGTACTTAGGAAACGCTCACGTTTGGGCCTCAATTGGCAAGAAGCACACTGACTTAAATGTTGGGCCCCCTCTAATTATTTGAGATTTCACATCTAATCATTTGATCAAGGCAATCGTGTGGTGACGTTGATGATTGGTCATGTAGGCCATAGGCCACATCATCTGGTGGTTAATCTTCAGGTTAGCTACTGTTTTGGATAGAAGATCGTGTGGTGACATTAGCATGTCCGATTATCTCAGCATGTGCAAACTGATCATCGTGTGGTAAGAAGAATAGGCCCAATGATTGTTCATTTTAAATTTAAGTCTTATTTGGTATGGCATTTAAGAGGCGTAAGTCTTTATTTAATCCCATAGCGTTTAAAATTTTTATAGTGTTTGGTTATTTTTTGAGTGGGGTTTTTAAACAAATAAGTTAATTTCACTCTCTTATGCAAAATTTAAAACTTTTGGGAGTAGAGGTTAGAAACTTTTCGAAAAATATATAATATCAAAATATCCTTAATATATTTCATTAATTCTGAATCATTTTGTATAAAAGCCTCTTACGTGAAAATTGTTCTTCTTTATATAAGCATATTCTATTCACTATCTCTCTCTTTTTAAAAAAATAATAAGTGACTTTAATTTTATAATCCTCTGCATACAACGAGAGTATATATTAATTATGCAATTTAATTTGGATAGTATTAATTGTTTGGGAGAATATATGAATGATGCAATTTTTTGTTTTAAAAATTAAAGAAGTGATTGAATTAATTTTTTCTTATTAATTGATAGTTTGGATGCATTTTGTTACATGTTATATAATTATGAATACATATCCTTTTTGGTAATTTAATTATACAAAAGCACTTTTAGTTTCTACAACCAAATAATTTAATGGTTGAAAATCTTTTTAATTGACAACCAAACATCTAATCGTTTTTGTCAAAAATCTATTGGTATAAAATTTCTATTCATATAATTTCTCTTCTTTATAAGTTATTTAATAAAATTTGTCTAAAGCAGGCTAGTAGATGATCATGTAGTGAGAAAATGAGGCCCAATTATTATGATCAAGGGCCCCTCGTCAGGTGGTGTATCTTTGCAGATGTTGAGTCCAACAGTGGAAGATGTTGGACCTTCGGATATTTATTAGAGTAGTGCTACGTGGCATCCTGTGTTCATCAATTTATTAGTAAGATAATATAATTTATTTATTTAGATATAATAAAAAATTACCAACTAGTCAATTAATGACACATCACTTAGAGATTAAACTTGAGATGAAAAAAAAAATTAGAATATATATCATTACTCATTTGATTATGTGGGTTACTTGAGTAACACATGTTGCTTATATATGTATATTAGGTTTGGCAAAAAAACCGGGGCACATGGGTTGAACCTGAATATGGGTTGAAAATTCACAAAGCCCGCATAAATTAGGCCTAGATAAGGGCCTAGAAAAAAAAAACTTTTTAATTTATAAATAAGAACAAATTAAATTTAAACAAAAAAGAAAAAACTCAAAATATTCAATTAATGTGATTTTTTATATTAGTATTTATGATTTATTATGTTGTGTTATTAATATTTTATATATTAAATTATATTTTATTATGTATTGAATAATTATTTTTAATTTAATTTTTTTACTTTATTAAAAAATTATTTCATAATTAATAAAAAAAGTCGGCTAAATTTGGGCAGTATTATTTTTTTTAATTACATGGGGTAATATTCGATTCTATTTCATATTATATGAGATATTCTATTCTGAGGCCGTTTCGTGATTCGATATGGCGGCTTTCAGTTTTCGCCTCTCGAATATTCGAGGACGTCACTCATATTGAGAAATATTATGTCTCCAAAACCGATGAAGGAAATATAAATTAAGCGCATGTCGTCTGCGAGGCTAAGGCAATCAACTCGCACATGAGGGTATTCTAGCCGTTAATTTTTTGACAAGTGGTTAATTTGGACAGGATTTAAAAGGACTTGGGATTGTTTTCAACAAAACAGGCTTGGGTATAGGCTCGAAAATGCCCGGCCCAATCCCACAATTTACCACCCTAATGTATGTACACCTTTTCTGTACTGATATCTACAGATCAACTATGTTAAATACAACTGCAACTGGATTACGGCTCTGTTGGATGTCATGGAGCCGATATGCTACTATAGCTAATGTTGAAGAAAAGTTTTAATTGTCAAAAAACGCCCAGTTAAAAGTACGAAATAAACTGTTTTGTTATTAGAACAAGCTGCTATGGGCATTGGCCAAATATTTCGGCCTACGGTTACAAAATTTTTGTTGTAACGAATGTGGGTAATAGCACTAATTAATGACTATCAAATATTAGGTAGTTGTCGTTTTTTCTTTATATCATTGTTAATTTAGTAAATATAAAACACCACCAATCAATGAATAACACATAAAATACATATAATTAACAATTTCAACTTTGTATCTCAACTTTGATCATAAGTCAAAGCATTACTCACACTACGGTACAAATACTATAAGTAGTTATGTTATTACAGACGAATCGTTACGTTCTGCCAATTTGACACCATTATTTAAACAATTTGAGTAAATTTTAAAAGGGAAATTATCAGCCATAGTTTTTCTGGTTTTAATCACAAATCTTACTTTTTTTTTTGTACGAAGTTAATATTTTTTCATTGGTCCTCTCGTTTATAACAGTTAAAACTTTCTTGACATCGCGAGGGTAAAATTGTCGTTTCAGCAGCGATGGTGGATATGCAAATAATATAACTTCAGTGGAATTCGTAAAACAAAATTAAAATTGTGTATTTTTGAAAAATATGAAAAAAGCAATTGGTGGTGGATAATTTATCGTTTACGTTTAAGGGTAAAAAGTCGTTTAAACAAAATTAGTTAATTTTCTTAATGATCTCTAATAGTGGAAAAGTGAAAAGAAATTTAATTTGGTGGATTAAGTGAAAAGAAAAAATTGTGTATTTTTAAAAAGTTGGAAAAAGCAGATTGAATGATGGATAATTTACCGTTTAAAATGTTGTGTTAACCCTATCATAAATGTATTGATATTCCCCAAAAAAATATATATATATATTGTCAAAACCAAATTTCATTAGCACATGGGCGGAATCCAAAAATCAGCTTCGCATTGAGAAATTACGTAAAATAGTCTTCTTTTTCAGCAGAGCAACTACAAGTCCAAGTCAACAGACGACTCCGAATATAAAAAGAATATCCGCTGAAAATAAATTGTGAAAAAACTCCCATTACAATCAATTAATTAATATTATTCCCACTACCAACTAACGCACAGAGCACAATAAGTAAGAGAAATTTCATATGTAAAGATGCATTTAGATAAATAAATTACTGCCCGGAAGCAATCTCATTGCACATTGATGATGGGCTAATCGACAGGCGGTGACTCGGCTCACAAGAGAGATTTTGCCACGGGTGCCTTTCGTTGGCCTGATTTCGATCATCTTCGTCTTCACAAAAATCTTCTTCTGCTTATCATGGATATATCAACAAAACACTTAAGTCGCTACTATATATAGCTACCGATTTGGTCGTTAAATTTCTTATAAAGTTAAATATTCTTATAACTTTACCATATTGAAATAGATACTATTTCAAATAAGAACCTAAATCAGTTCTCAATAATTAAGTATCTTTGATGATCTCTTCATTGTCCCATATATACTCTATCTTGAAATTATGTAGTAGTTTAAGAAAGTTTGCCATTAAATTATGTATTAGCTCTATTTTGGTCGTCTTGAATTGAGTGTGTCGATGATTGCATCCACGCAATACCCTAGTCATTCTATTTTTATGACAATAGTGAACCAAAATAATAATAATAATAATAGAACATGACTAGTTTTACCTTATAAAAAATACTTTGATTGTCTGTATTTTAACAAAATTTTATAGGCAACATCCTAATTATTATATTTTATTATGTAAAGATCCTCAAATATTTTATTGAGTTGTGTCCTATATTAATTAGTAGAGAGGAGTTACTTTGCGTTTATAAATAGGATAGTTCTCCCTACTCAATAGACTAATATGTTAGATTGAAAGTCTAAAAATTCTAAACGCAACCTTGCAACATATTCACATGGAACGAGGGGAGAATTATTTTTAAAAGATGAACAAGTTCAATGATCAATTGAACGAAGTTCTTCTGTTTTACCTGCCTTGGTCGAGAAGCTAAGGAATACTTGAATGGTGAATGTGTTACCATATGTGCTTGCCGCAGAAGGGATAAGTGCCAATTAAACTAGAATAAAACTATGGGCCGGGAAAGGGGAGAGGGATCCAATTTAATTTGTTGAGGGAGTCAAAGAAAAAACTGTTTTATATTTATTGGCTTATTGCAAGTTTGCATGTATTCCTGTGGATGATTCCTAAAACCAGGAAATAGAAAAAGACTAAAAGAAAGAAAAATTGATGAAATGTGCCTTTCATAATCAGCCAATAATTTCCAAATAAACAAAGAGAATATATTTATGATTTCCAGTGGTGGTGGTGGTTGTTAACTTGCATCGATGATATGACTTAAACCCAGAAAAAAAAAAATTTGTTTAATCTTATCTGAACTCTATTGGGGGGCTGTACATTTAGCATTATATCATATAGAGAAGACTTTTTTATTCATTTAACTTGCAAAGGAGGAATTCAATGCTGTTAATGATGGTGTCATTTGACCAACAGCAATAATAAATAAATATGACATCTAGCCATTATTTTCAAAGAATATTTTATATGTCTTCTAGATAAATGCAGCTTCTATATACTAATTTAATTTAGTTTTGGTCAAGTCTTCGTTTTTCAATCTTAAAACATGAGTTTCTTTAAGTGAAGATCTTCTTTCAGAAACACTGGGGATGTTGCTTGATTTTTACATTATTTTCCTCCAGAATGCTAAGGGGTTATTATGGTGCTAATGAATCAACCACTTTATCCTTGGTTTTATTTTATCTCTCTAATTCCCCTTCTTCAAACCCTATTGTAAATTAACCACTTATTATCTCTAAATAATAACTAATCAATTCTTTGCTCTCTTGTTATGAAAATACGAGGTCATTGGTTCAAATCTAGGGAAATATATTTAATTTGATGTGGAATAAAGTATGGTATATAATAACTAAAAAGAAAAATTAACCACTGATGATCGAAATAAACTATTTCATCCATTGAGAAACCACCAAATTCTCTTTCCTAATCTTGTTGGAAAAAAGAAAAAAAAATACAATTCTTTCTGATTACATATGTGAGTAAATTATTTTTTTAAATTAATTTTTGAGTTACACTCATTCCATTAAAGATCTTAAAAATGTTTGTGCAATCTTATGTCTAAATTTTGTTTGGGGATACTGTCATTTTTTCATATTAGAAATTTAGAATCAATATATACCAATTACCCTCTTAATATTATCATAATAGCTAGCAACATCTCTGGCAGTATGGTTTTACAGTATTGTCATTATATTTAAATATACTTTTATTTATATTTGTCATTAATTAAATAAAATATATAAACAGAAACTAGAGTAAAAAAAAAAATATTAGAAATAAGAAATATAGTTTTCATGTAAATAAAATAATTAACATTAAGATATTTTTCTTGTACTTTCTGTTATTTTTAAATATTTTTCTTATTTAATATATTTTTATATTCCCAAGATAAAATATTGATGATCCATTTACCCCTATTATAATAACAATATATATTAATTTTATCAGAGAAAACTAGCAATCTCCCTTTTATTTAAAGTGTTTTAAATAACAAAATCTAAATTTTTCTTAAAATTAATCATTAAATGATCATCTTTTTTTTTTTTTAATAAAAAATTTGATAAGTCTTCTAAATAATTGCACCATTCAAATTTGGGAAAGTTGTGAGAGGAAAACATTAGGAAATTTACATATCTAGCCATTTTCATAAAATAATTGTCAAAACTTACCATGTCACAAAATTTCTTACCCATATTAGCCATATTTACCCATTTTGACCCAATTACCCTTAAAGAAAAAAAAAATCCATAAGTACAAAATTGCCCAGACCACCCTCATCTCTTTTTCACGGTTTTGCTAGCTTTGACAACAACTTTCTTTGGCAACAACAGCTTCCATCGATGGCGAGGTTGCTTCCTTCGATCATTCAACCTAATTTTGTTAAGATTAGGTTGTGTCACATGTGGCGCATTAGGTGTCAATGAGAAGATAATTTCAATTATATTGTTAAGTGTGCGAGAAAGAAATCAAAGCATGCCAACGGGTTCTAAAGCTCCACTCACATGGGCATTGGGCTGCATCATCGCCATTCTCATGGGCAATGGTCTCCATTGCCCATAACTAATGCGGGCAATGGTAGTCATCGCGCGCAAGTAATGTGGGCGATGGTAAGCAATGTAGGCGATGACCCATCACCCACAATCATTGCGCAATCGCCCACAAATAACTGAACTCTTTTAAAAAATAATTTAATTCAAAATCAGTATAAGTGATTAGTATAATAAGAAATTTTGTTACATGATTAGTTTTTGTAATAATTTTATCAAAATAACTAGACAAATAAGTCTCTCTTATACTTTTTGTAAGATAAAATTTTGATAATCATACACATTTAGTAAAAATTTGACTACTCCTGAATTTACCCCTCTTATTTTGCAAAAGTCCTAGTCCCGTAAATGGACATGCTATCCCATCAAATTATTGACTTTTTGGAAATCAAAATATACTATTATTTCCCTGATTACGTGTCAAACTTGCAAGCTAGTCGGAAAGTCGTAGTCAAAGACTGCAAGATAAGCACAACAACAGTATAATAATGTACAAAGACAATCGAAACATTGGATGTAAAGAATTTTCAAGTAAAATAGCATTTATCCCCCTCAAAGAGAGATCCCAGTGTTTGGAGTTGAAGGTTGGATGCATATACCTTTTCTTTTATTAATTCTTTTTGTTAAATGAGGAACATAAAAATATGTTCTCGATTTCTATTTTCATGATTTATATGGAATAATAAAATCAGTGCCCAAACTACATCTACTGATCTACAGCCATACAAAGGGGTTAGTGTGAACATCTTAAAACATGTTGGGGAAAAATCGATACAATATAAAACGAGGGTGTTGGGTGTTAGTTTCCCTTTCAGTAATATTTAGTTATTTACAATATTACAAAAGTCAAGCCTACCATAATTTCCTTTTCACCAACATTTGACGAAAAACCTCAGTTTATAAACAACATCGCAATCCATCTTCGCATCACACGTACGGCCTCCTGTCTGAAATGGATCCTCCAACCAAGCTGCTCCTCCTCGTGGTGTCGCTACTAACATACGCCGGATGTGCACTCTCGGCTATCCGCTGCCCCAGCTGTGGCACCACCCCAGTCCCTTACCCGCTCAGCACGAGCTCCTCGTGCGGCGACCAGGACTACAAAATCCGCTGCGACTCATCCGGGAACCTCCACTTTGACACCCTCAACAACTCCTATCCCATCACAGCCATCAACCCCTCAATCCAACGGCTCGTGATCAAGCCCTCCAGTCTCTTACCCAACACTTGCGTCACATCTGATCTTATGTCCCAAGGCATCCGGCTCAACGACAGCTTGCCTTTTAACATCACCAGCAGCAACACCATCATGTACATGAACTGTACCCCCACTTTGCTCAGTTCCCCCTTGAACTGCAACTCCTCCAGCTTGTGCCACGTTTACATTAATGGTACTAGCAACGCGGCGCCTTGCGAGGATGGGATCTGTTGTACGTTTAGAACTGGCGGGTCCTCCACTTCCTATATGATAAGGGTCAGGCAATCCGGGTGCAGGGCTTACACGAGCTTTGTCAACCTGAACCCCAATTTGCCGCTTAACCGGTGGGGCGAACCGGGTTTGGAGCTGCAGTGGTTGTCGCCCAGGGAACCGGTGTGCGGTTCGCAGGCTGACTGTGATGGGAACTCCACTTGTGGGCCCGACGCTAGGTCGAGTGGGGTCAGGAGATGTTTCTGCAAATCTGGACTTTTGTGGGACCCAATCAAGGGCGTCTGTGCTGAAAGTGGGTCTTTCCTTGACTTTTTGACCGTTTATGTTCTCTGACAATTAAGGGTACGCCAACGTTACATGTAAAGTATGTATAATTTCATCCAGATCCCTGTATTCTGTATTATTTATAATTTATTCATAAATATTATAAAATTTTTGAATTGTAAAATTTTATTTTACTCCCTTACACTCAATTTTATTTTATTAAAATTTTATAGTACGAATTTGCCTCCTATAATTTTAAATTTTCAAAATAACATTCATTTAATTAAAAAATTTATTTTATAATACTTTCATATAATTAATAAAATTTATTAAAATAAAATTTTATAATACTTTCCTATATTTTATGAATTTCATTAACAAAATTCATATAATACTCCCTTACACTTAATAATACTTTCATATATAACATTCATTAAAATAAAATTTATTTTATAATACTTTCATATAATTAATAAAATTTATTAAAATAAAATTTTATAATACTTTCCTATATTTTATGAATTTCATTAATAAAATTCATATAATACTCCCTTACACTCAATAATACTTTCATATATAACATTCATTAAAATAAAATTTATTTTATAATACTTTCATATAATTAATAAATTTATTTTACTTATGTTATAAATTTATTTTATAACATTCATTTAATAAATTTTTTCATATAATTAATAATAATTCATTTTCGGAGGTAGGATGATATCATAATAATACTAATTTTCGGAGGTAGGATGAATTATTATTAATTATATGAAAAATATAATAAATTATATGAGTATTATTATATTAATACTCATTTTCATAATTAAAATAAATTTATTAATTATATGAAAGTATTATAAAATAAATTTTATTTTAATAAATGTTATATATGAAAGTATTATTGAGTGTAAGGGAGTATTATATGAATTTTATTAATGAAATTCATAAAATATAGGAAAGTATTATAAAATTTTATTTTAATAAATTTTATTAATTATATGAAAGTATTATAAAATAAAATTTTTAATTAAATGAATGTTATTTTGAAAATTTAAAATTATAAGAGGTGAATTCGTACTCTAAAATTTTAATAAAATAAAATTGAGTGTAAGGGAGTAAAATGAAATTTTACAATTCAAAAACTTTTATAATACTTATGAATAAATTATAAATAATACAGAATATAGGGATCTAAATGAAATTGTAGTTAAAGTAAATAAATAAATAAACAAATGGGTAAATTTATTTGATTGGGTGTGACTTCTGATTTTTGTTCTCTGCAGAGATTACGTGTCAAGATCCTGGAGGTTGCGGAGGTTCATCTGATAAAACTGCACTCATAGCAGGTATCGTATTAGAGTATGGATCTTGCAGACTTACATAATTACATTTGATATTATAATAAAATTACTTAAATCATCTCTATTTAATTATAAAAAATTATTATATTAATTTAGGTCAATTATAAATAATAATAAACTACACGTAATGATAAGTTATAATTTCTTAAATTTTATTTTAAAGAATTTGTCTTCACATAATAATAATTATTTGTATATTACAACACACACACACACACACACATATATATATATATATATATATATATATTATGAGAGAAAAACATTAAAGCGAATGTTTTAGAGACTTATAAGATGGCTTTGCATATTACTGACAATACGTAATTACATGCACTAATTTTTTTACATATTAATTTGAAGATATTTATTTAATTAATTATTAGTATAACTTATCATTACGTGTAGTTTATTATTATTGCATATTACTGACAATACGTAATTACATGCACTAATTTTTTTACATATTAATTTGAAGATATTTAATTAATTAATTATTAGTATAGTACATATTTTATCTTCATATTGCCTGCACTAACGATAATATAACTATACCTTTATTAGGTCATAACTCATAACTTCTTTATAGTAATAAAATTAGTTCGGTCTCAACATTATAAGTATGAAGAGATTTTATTATATATTTGTGTAATAATTAAATTATTTATTTTATGTTTCCTTAATTGTTGTTCTCGGACGATGAGCTTTTGAATCTTTTTCATTAGTTGGAATTTGGGGATTAATATATAATAAACAACTTAGAAAAGCACTCCCTCGTATTGTATGATCAGCCTAATAATTGATATTCAATGTTTCTCACATGATTGATAAAAAAAATATTGTCAATTGACAACTTAGACAACTTAGACATCTTTTGTTTACAATGATCTAAACCTTATAGCGTTAGAATTGATTTTAAGGCTATGCTCCTTTGGCATATATATACATGTAGGTTTAACTGCTGGCATTGGAGCAACACTCATCGCTGCCACCGTTGCCATTTTACTCTACAAGCGCCACAGACGCATCAAAGAAGCGCAAGAACGTTTGGCAAGAGAAAGAGAAGAGATCCTCAACTCCGGCGGTGGAGGCAAAGCGGCAAAAATCTTTACCGGCAAAGAGATAAAGAAAGCAACGAACAACTTCTCTAAAGACCGGCTTCTTGGGTCCGGTGGCTACGGTGAAGTGTACAAAGGCATCCTTAAAGATGGAACTGACGTTGCTGTCAAATGTGCGAAGCTTGGAAACACCAAGGGCACTGATCAAGTCCTCAACGAAGTCAGAATCTTATGCCAAGTGAATCACCGGAGTCTTGTTGGTCTCCTCGGCTGTTGCGTAGAGCTAGAGCAGCCGATTATGGTCTACGAGTACATCTCTAACGGAACCCTTTTGGAGCATTTACAAGGTCTGAAGCCTGGAGGCAGAGGCAAACTCACTTGGCCTTGCCGTCTCCAGATTGCTCATGACACCGCTGAGGGTCTTTCTTATCTTCACTCATCAGCTACTCCTCCGATATACCACCGGGATGTCAAGTCCAGCAACATACTTCTTGATGAGAAGCTCAATGCTAAGGTTTCCGATTTTGGGTTATCGAGGTTGGCTCATACCGATATGAGTCACATATCAACTTGTGCACAGGGGACTCTGGGGTACCTGGATCCTGAGTATTACAAGAAGTATCAGCTGACAGATAAGAGCGATGTGTATAGCTTCGGGGTTGTGCTGTTAGAGCTCTTGACGTCTCAAAAGGCGATTGATTTTAACCGGGCAGAGGATGACGTGAACTTGGCAGTTTATGTGCGGAGGATGGTGGAGGAAGAGAGGCTAATGGAGACAGTTGATCCGGTGTTAAAAGAGAAAGCAGGTGAATTAGAACTGGAGACAATTAAGGCATTGGCATTCTTGGCAGTCGGTTGCTTAGAGGAGCAGAGACAGAACAGGCCTTCAATGAAAGAAGTAGCTGAGGAAATTGAATATATTATCAGTATTGCCAAGGCTGAGACTGCAAAGAATTAGTGTTGCTTGTGGGTTTTGCCAATATATTATAGCTTAATTTTGGTTTTGCTTGTCTATTTTTCTTTTTCATTTTTTTTCAAGAATCAATATTCAATTCTGGCTTCCTTGTTGCATGTTACTTGGGAATGTATAATCAGTACTGTTTTACAGAAATACGATGGTGTGCTTTCGTTGCATCTCACAAAATTTCTCTGTCATACGATGCTGGCAATAGATTGGGTTGAAGTCGTTCTTACCCAACCGGCCTACAAACGATTTCAAGTTTAATAAAAAATGTAACACGAACTGAGAAATGTATAACAAATGATTAAGGGGAACCAAAACTAAAATGATTAGCGAAAAGACACCGAAACCAATTCCAGATGCCAAAAAGAAGCAAGTTTATTTGTTCGAAATTAAAATCATCTCCTGACGTGAGTTTAATCAAACGTAATCGATATCCGTTTTCTCATTATTAGGCAGATGTTGCATATGTTCACATCAATTTATTAATCAAAACCTTAATAAATTGAGGAATGTACCAAACTACTCAGAATCGAAAGGTCGCATTAGGACATTAGTATCGCGAAACGTGGGAATGTAGTTAATGGCCCAAAAGTGAAAGCAGAGAGTTGCGATTCACCATGAAAGGCCACAAACACAGCGTTGATGTTGGTGAGCTTACTGACCATTCACACAATAACAACAGCACTTAAGCCGTTATGTGATTGGCTAATTAGCCACCGCTGATGGAAGTTAACACCAGCTTTATTCATTTAATTGAACCAATATAATATATTTGAACGAACTCCGTTACATATGCATACCTGAGGCTGGGGCCGCGACGGCGGCGGCGATGAGAGTGTGTGTTTCGCTTGGAGTTGGGAGGAAATGAGGAGCGCAGGGACAAAGGGCTTGGGGTTTGATAAAGACGCAGAGTTAGCTTGATACGACGTCGGAGAATCGCGCAGACCAAGAGCCCCGCATTGCTTAAGCAATGTGGGTTCTCCATTAAAAGAGAATCGGGCCTTTAGCATTAACAGGGAATTTGGGCTTTCATAGACTATATTTTGTTACATGTGGATCGATGTAGGTATGTATACTTTTTGCAACTACAATACAATATTGTATCCTATGGCTTGCAGGCTGCAGCGACCAATGAATCAGGTGGTTGCTTAGTTACAATCTCATATGAAGTGTTTTTCAAGTGCGACCACTTATTTTAATTTTTATTTTTTAATGCAAGCATGTTATTTTTTATATAATTTGATAGGGTCAGTTTCAATTTACAATTAAATCATGTATTTTAATATAATCTTTATTTAATTAATTGTAAAAATATATGTCTTAATAGTATGTCCGTATTCAAAAAAATAAAGGTGTTACATCACTTTTGTGTGTGTGTGTGTGTGTGTGTATATAATAGTTTTCTAGTCTGAAATTTTAAAGTATGGGAAAATTTTAAAACCGCACAATTTTAAAGCATTCACATACTATTCCGCACTTTAAAATTTCAAATTAGAACATTTCTCTGTATGTATATATGTGTGTGTGTAGTAAGTGATGGAACACCTTATTAAGACTAGAAGATGAGTTATGTTATATATGTATATAGTATGTGTGTGTGTCTATATATATATATATATATATATATGGAGGAGTTATATGATTTCAGTCAAACTAGAAGAGGTGTTCCATCCTTATTATGACACTAATTGAAAGTAGGTAATGATGGAAAATAAAGCCTAAGACGCTTACTTATCACAACATTACATCATGTCTCTAAGCCTCTTGACCGGTCCACTTTTATATTCTGATGATAATATTCTCCTATTTGGTCCATCTTCCATTTAATTTATCATCTCACCTATATGCCTTGCCTATAAAATGTTCAAAATATATAACAATCTTTTTTTTGTTGGGGGGGGAAGAGCAAAAGCAAAAAATGCTTTCAACTCGTTTGAATTGTTGAAAAATTCGTCATTGCCATGAATCATTCCGAGCTGTCCTCGCGCAGCTGTAACAAGATTTGTAGTTTTCTAGAAGTGATGATGTACAATGTATAAAAAAGGAAAAAAAGAAAAAAAAAAGGAATTAATATTTATTTAATTGCTTGCTCGGTGGGCAAAGCAGGAAAAACTTGCGTATGACGAGATTCTCACATGGGTTTCTGTCATTGATATGCACAAAACTACCATGTTGCGGATCTTGTGAAATACATACACGAGACTAGCCTCCTTTTCAGATCTATTTTGCTGTGGCATAATTCGAATATTTCAACTTAAAATAGATCTTGTTTACATTAATTCAATTACAATTTGTCATGTCACGTTTTATAACATTTAGAGAAAAAATTTTCCTTTCATTTAAGCACTAAAGCACACGAGAGAATTAATTTTACTACTTTGTATGATAAATACTCCAAACTACCTTTTGTTCGTTGTAAGTTCGTAAAAGAGAGTCATTGAAAATAGAAGTCTTTGATTCTCTCTCGCATTCGCTTCGTCACTCTTCCTCAGTTGCTTGCACCAACAAAAGATTATGCCTCGCTGAAACTTTATACCCATGCTTTTTGCATTTTGATCCTCAATGTTCCGTCGAGAATTCCTGTTCTTTTACTAATTTTAACGTCACTTCAAGTTCAGGCACGATGAATGATAACACAGCGTCCACGTTACTGCTGCAGGAACGGTGGTACCTTTTTTCTTCAATTAACACTAGGCCATTATGAAATACAAGTTTCTAAAATTAGGCCGCCCAATTGCTTATAAAATAAGCATGAATAACTGAATATTAAACATTTGACTTGCTATATTATCAAAGGGAACCCCAAAATGTCAACTTCAAAAAATAAAAATACCCAGAATTGAATTCAGACCATAGGTCGATTGAATGAACTATTAAAAAAATTCCTTAATTATTTCTGTTTTCTTTGTTGGTGGTGCTTCTTGATCGGCTTTTGCGGCGGACATCTATGCTTACTGGAATCGGTTTTGATGCAACATTGTGTTTTATTTAATCGTTACTGTTTATTAATCGGAAAGCTCTATTGATTTCATGCCTATGAATCAGTCTCAATTAATTATCCATGATATATTATTATTTTTTTTTAATTTTTATTTCGAAAAGAAGAGGTAGATAAGCGCAGCACAGGGAGTTATCAAATTACTGTTTTCACCCTACTATACATCCTAAATTTTTTATCCCAAAAAATTATTTTAAAATATTTATTAATTAATTAGTGAGATCATACGATTAATTCACTTGGATCTTACAAAGAATTGTCAACCACTCAATTAATGATGCATCGTTTAAGATTAAATTTGAGATAAAAATTTTGGAATATCTATCATTATTCTTTTACCTAAACATAATTTCATAATTTGAATAGGATTCAGTGTATTAATCATGTGTTTAACTATATTGTTTTTAATCATTTTGGTGCATTAACCGTGATTTGTGCACTGGTTTACTATCTCATCAATTTTGGTATAACTTTATATTCGCGCTATATATGTAAAGTACAATATTATTATATTTTTATTATATACTATTATTTATTTAATTATTTATAGATCTTGAGTCCATTCTTTGATATAGCAAACATGGATTATAGAACGGCTCATTGATTATTAAGCTAATTACTTGTCTTCCTTTTTATATATGTAAAACATGTTTTTTCGGGATAGGAATTCCATAAATACACTGTTTGTGTGTGAGGGTTGTATCTTACAATGAATGTAAGATAGGAATTCCATATATATATATATATTTTAATTGTTTAAAGATTGATCCAACTTGTTTTATGTTGTGACATAATTTATTAAAATCCGTATTTACGCAAGTCCCACTAGAGCTAAACTTACTATTTGTCATAATACAAAAATATAAATGTGGAGAAAAGAATCTAAATTTGGAATATACTCGCTACAAGCTTCCAACTCGTAGCTGTGAGATAGTACATGATGAATAAATAAACCTTCGACGTGATTTAATCGATCTTTTGATATGATATCACACATTTGCATTAATTTGGACAATAAGCACTTTATTTAATTGAGACTGTCTATTTTCCCAATTTCCTTTTGAACGCAAACGAAGCCTTGCATGTCAACATTTTATAATTTACTTTAAATCGAGGGTCCTTGGAGTTCGGCAACAGACACTTCAGTGTGGTTACAGTACGAAAGTACAAATTTATCAGAAACCTGAACCTTCCAAAAGTCGAAACGACGACGAAATTGCACTCGAAATAAAAACTTTAAAAAGCCTAACCCAAAGCGGACGTCACCCGCACAACAAGAAGCAAGATTTAAAATTTTAATAATTTCTAATTTCAGATCCGCTAATCACACGTTAATTATTCGTCATGAATGTGTGTGTGTGTGTGTGCGCGCGCGCGCGTGTTCAGATAATATGTATAAATAAACAGCCAATCAGCTTGTTATCTCAGACAACAAAAGCGAAGCGCGCGAAGCTCGCCTCATCTGTTGACCGAGCTGTCGGTCCCGAGTCACGACTCGCGACTCTTGTTTTTGAACTCAGTTGTTCGCAGTTCGGATCCGGCCTTAATTAAAGGTAATTCTTCAATTTTGCGTGTCGTTTTGGAGATCCGTGGTGGGTTAGAAGCAATGTGGATAGGATTTGATTGAAATTTGGAGTTCGCGTGTTTTTATTGGATTGATTTGGTTTAATTATGATGTTTTTGGTTTTGAATCGTTGTAAAAAGAAAAAAAAACCAGGTTTTTGGGGTTGAATCATGTGAATTTTGTTAGATCCGGCGATTGTCTGTGTTATTGCTTCCATTCTTGTTTCTTTGTTATGTGTTTGTGTGTTGGTCTTATTCCATTGAAGAGAAATAATAAGAAGTTTGAATTTTTATGGGCCATTGAGGTCTTCCATTGACATGCATTTTTGTACCGATCATTTGCAAAACTTGATTACTTTGTTGAGTTAGTATTGTTTTTGTCATTTGTTTGATAAAAGCATAATAAACGTTTCGAATTCTTTTCACAATCTTCTCTTTTTTGGTAAAATTTTTGGGGTTCTATGTCTGCTAAATGATTCAAACGGTGGTGATTACTATTTCAAATGACTTTATGGCACTGCGATCAATGGCCGAATGTAATCTCTTAAATGTTGTCGCTTAGAAGTTGCTTTTTGTTCCCGTTGGTGATTATTTTTCGTGCTCTATGAGACTATGACTGATGAGTTAAGAAAAAGGAAACCTTTTTCCGTTTCCAGCTGTTAAAGTAGTAAAATCTTATGGTTCGTGTGAAGAAAAATGAAGCAGTTCAAAACATTTTGTCGTTTACTTGATGCGATGGTTATCTTGAATTTGGATTCTCTATGTCCTATATGGAGTAACCGATCATAAAATAAGAACTGATTTTGTCGCTCTCATTCAATTCTCCAACCTGTTTTATAGCTGGAATTTGTGTCCTAATACCAGCTACTCCATTTGGAAGCATTTTCGCTAACTCTACAAGCGTTAGTTTTCATCTCAGGACACGTATTTGAATCTTTTGGTTGTTTTCTGTGAAATCGGCTTTAAATATTTGATGTTTGTTTTTCCTTGCATGTTTTTGAAATTGTTTCAAGCTCAATTTTATACCTGTTCATTCAGGTACGGCAACTTTCCTGAAAGGATGAGCTCTGTCTCTTAAATTGTTTTAGATCTATAAATGTTAATGTAGATTACTTAGGGAATTCATTGTTGTTTTCCTTTTTGTCACAAACAAACATAAGAGGGGCTGGGTTTCATCTTTTAATAATATGTTTCCATGCATAATCTGTGAGCTTATGTTGATTAGTTACCTATGAAACTGATTGTGCGATGTACAGGATAAAGCAGGCTCTGTATCACAATGAAGGCACTTATTCTTGTTGGAGGGTTCGGAACACGGTTGAGGCCATTGACGCTTAGTGTCCCTAAGCCACTTGTTGAATTTGCTAACAAACCCATGATCCTGCATCAGGTATAACTTTGCCAGCATGACCTTTCATCAATAAATCTGAGTTATGTTTCTTATGTCTTTGATATGGAAGCACCTTTTACGGTTACTTGTCACATCTTTAAATTGTTCTTACTATAGCAATCTTTATCATTTTTTTTTCTTAATCCTAGACGCAATAGTAAAACCTGATGCTTTTGATTTTTCTGTTTGAGATCCCCAGTCTAGAAGCAATCCGCTGACAAGAGAACCTCTAAGATGGTGGGCTCTAAGAAAAAGTCATCATTTTACCAATGGTTCTAAGAAAAATTCAACATTTTACCAAGTATAATATGTTGAATTGGTTGCCATGATGCACTTTGTCAATCCCAGTTTATAGAAATTTGAAATTTGAACTCTATCTTGGTATTGTGCTTGCTTTTATCATTGGATTTGAGGGGCAGTGTGTATATTTTCCTTCTTACTCCTCCTTAAGTGACAGACCAAACTGTTTTCAAGAAAAAGTTAAAAGAAAAAAAAATGAATTTTGTTTTGCTTGCTTAAAGGGAAAAAAAAAAAAATTGGAACACACCCTTAGAATTACCAGAGATCTTATGACAGTGTTTTAATTTTATTTTTCTGAGAAGCTATTACAGTGTTGCTAGTCCAGTTCTTTGTTCAATATGGTCTATGTGTGCTATCATGGGCTGACATGTGTTACTGAAATTTCCACAGATAGAGGCCCTTAAGGCAGTTGGAGTGACCGAAGTAGTTTTGGCTATAAACTACCAGCCAGAGGTGAAGGAACACTGCCATTTCTTTTGAACTCGAAAGTTGATTTAATAGTCTTCGAGGATCTCGGAGAGTGCTTATGGTGCTATTCCTTGTTTTTGCAGGTGATGTTGAACTTTTTGAAGGAATTTGAAGCAAAGCTTGGGATCAAGATCATCTGCTCACAAGAGACTGAGCCACTGGGCACTGCTGGTCCTTTGGCTCTGGCTAGAGACAAATTGATTGACGATACTGGTGAGCCATTTTTCGTCCTTAACAGTGATGTTATTAGTGAGTACCCATTTGCAGAAATGATTGAATTCCACAAAGCACATGGAGGAGAGGCCTCCATCATGGTAACCAAGGTAATCTTGATTGAAATTTCCTTTTAGATTATTTTAATTCGCCTTTGTTGGAAACACTGATTTTAATTCAATGATTTAAGCTATTTTTATCCCCCTTATCTTGTAGGTGGATGAGCCATCAAAATACGGTGTGGTGGTTATGGAAGAGTCTACTGGAAAAGTTGAGAAATTCGTAGAGAAACCTAAATTATTTGTTGGTAACAAAATCAATGCTGGAATTTATCTTTTGGATCCTGTGGTTCTTGATCGCATTGAGCTGAGGCCCACCTCCATTGAGAAAGAGGTCTTTCCAAAAATTGCCTTAGAGGGAAAGCTCTTCGCAATGGTTCTTCCAGGTTTCTGGATGGACATTGGACAGCCAAGGGATTACATTACAGGCTTGAGACTCTATCTGGACTCCCTGAAGAAGAAGTCCTCATTCAAGTTGGCCTCTGGTGCTAACATTGTAGGCAATGTCTTGGTGCATGAGAGTGCTCAAATTGGGGAGGGATGTTTGATTGGACCCGATGTTGCCGTTGGCCCAGGTTGTGTTGTTGAGTCAGGAGTTAGACTCTCTCGCTGCACAGTGATGCGTGGAGTGCGCATCAAGAAACATGCTTGCATATCCAGCAGTATCATTGGATGGCACTCCACTGTTGGGCAATGGGCTCGCGTAGAGAACATGACCATTCTCGGGGAAGACGTTCATGTTTGCGATGAAATTTATAGCAATGGGGGTGTGGTTTTGCCGCACAAAGAGATAAAATCAAGCATTTTGAAGCCAGAGATAGTCATGTGAGCCGCTGATCAGATTGCAAGTAAAGAATGTGGTCGGAGAGTAGCAAGTTATCCAGTCATTGTGCTCGGGTGTTCTTTATCCTTTCTTCATCTTCTTTACAATTGTAAAACTCCGTGTGCTTTAGTCTTTTGAGTCGTGTGAGTTCTGATGTTGAAGGCTTTTTTAGTTTCTCTTGTAAAATGCTCAAAATTATCATTGATGTGGGAAGTGAAATTGTAACTTTAGTGTATATAAAGATATCGCAATAAACCATCAGGTTGGTTTCTGTATCAGTAATTGTCGGTGATGTTCGTATAAATGCATTTATATTTGTAATATATAAATTTTTTTTCTCAACGTTATCAAATTCAATTGCCGGTGTGCTCAGGTTTCTATGATGTATCAATTTTTTTTTAAAAAATTTTTGTGGACCCTTATGTATAAATTGAATTTGAAGCTGGGTCAGGATTTGGTGGAATGTGGACTTAAGCAAAAAATAGAAATGTATAAGTGCTTCGCCAGGTACATGTATGGACCCAAGTGCACACATTTTTAATTTCATGAATGGGTAAAGTTGTCATACCAAAAGATACTAGCCATGGTGTCCAAAATTGACAGAATTGGTTGTCTTTTTGTGGTGGGAAATCATGCAAAGGCATACTATCCACTATTTTGATGTTGAGTTTCACAGCAAAGCATATAGCATGTGGGGGTTGGGAGTCGTTGGCAGCATTGGTTGCCAATATGCTGGGGATCCAAAGCATATTATTGCAAAAATTGTGGGGATTAGCACGAATTGATCACTATAATGAGATGGCGATTGGTTAAGTGTCCATTGCCTTAAGACTAGTTTGTGGCTTAAGCTATATTTAACAATCAAAATCTTCTTCCTTGGCGAAAAGCACATATGGGTATTGAGACGAATAGATGGTTCCCATAGAGATGCAGTAAAATGATAGAATAAGGCATAAAAACAGTCACAGAGGAAAATGGCCTCTCCCGAGTGCTGAGCTGTCTTTGGCTACGTTGTTAAAGTGCAGAGTCGGTGAGAGAGATGTCTTCTTCTTCGTTTAGGCTTTATCTTGGATATGTTCAGTGAAATAAATTCCCTCACCCACACCGATTCAGCTAACACGTCCACAGGCATTTCATATCCGTATTTGAAACGAAACTCAGCAGCTTCATTTCTTTGCCTGCTGAGCCGATGTCCTCGCATAGGTTGGATGTCATTAATTCCGGTTGCTAGCTAGCAGTAGCAATAGCAATCCAAGGTACTTAAAAATATTTGTGATGGGAAAAATCAAGGAATGGGACACATTCTTGTATAGTTTAATTGTCTTACATCTGAATCATGGTGCCTTTTTGTCAGAATTTTCTCATCTTAAATCATCCACGAAGTTTCATTTATCTCAGTACCTTAGTGTCATGAGATGAGAGTTTTATGCAACAAACCCGCGCGGCTTCCATGACATTTTTATGAGATTCCTCTTTTTCATTCTTAAGCGAGTCCTTAGAGGACTTAGTTGATCTATAATTTATGTTTCATCTATCGTTTCCTTTCTATTTATTACCTTTTTATTTATTACAAGAAATATATTGACTCTTTTTTTTCCAATTGATTCTTTCCCAATTGAAATGTATAGATGCATGAATCTATGTGTTTGTATAGACCCTGTTATAGATAATGCCTCAATTGAGCCAACAATGCAACTTCTAAAATTACCAAATATATGTAAGTAATAAATTAATCTGAACAATAATATGCTCTATACACACTTTTACTTCATCGGTCTGAAAAGGGCAGCCAAACTGGCTCGCTGGGGTGCCATGTATGTCACCATTGTGTTGCCTTTTGGGCTGATCATATCATTACCAATCATCTTTATACGCTTCTTTGTTTCTTGATTGAGTTTGCTTTGCTATGAACTTCTTTTCTAGGGCTCCATCTTTGTCCTCCTATTAACTTTTTAAAATTTTTCCTACTAATTAGTTGTGGATTTGCACCCAAATAATAATAATAATAAAAATTTCATACATGCTTAGCCATTTAATATCAATGCATACTTTGTCTATGGACTGAAGGTGGCGCATGTTTCACCACTATCAACAACATGCATTTAACTGTGAGACATGCTTATTGACTTTGCAAGTTGTTCTTTCATTGGAAGAGCTAAGATGGCAAGAATCAAACATCTGGTAGGAATGCTCTTATCGGAATGAAATCTGCGTACTCGCAAGAGAAAAGTATTCGATATCCTCGATATCCGAAAGTCACTACTTTTGGAACTTGATACTCGATCATGTTATGGCCCACTGTTTTCGCACGATTAACTGTTGGCTACTTTGAATGCGTATAATGCATAGATACCATCTCAAGGCCGAGGCAAAAACTCGCCTCACTCAAGTGTCTCAACTAGTCAACTACTTGCTTTCTATTCTATTATCACATCTAGTTTAAAAACTATGGAAACCATTTCTATAACACACATCCTTTCCTAATTTAATTACCGAAAAATCGATGTTAAGTCTGAAGGCCTAGTCTAACTCATATTGTACATATTTTATAGTGGATCTAAGTCGTTGTGCTAGGATAACCACTATAGGCCATGGTTTAGAAAGTATGGATATACGAAAACGAAATTCAATTTGTATTGAACCCTTGGCTAAACCAATTTGGAGAACCTTACCCATAACGGAATGCCTTGTGAAATAAGCCAGTGGAGAATAAATTATTCTTAAAAATAAAAAAATAAAGAAAGAAAGTCTACTTTGAAATATTAAATCGTAAATCACATACATGTATTGCTAATTCACATGCATCGACTAAATTATCTGTTTTTAAATTAAAAGTCAAGAAGTTAGTAGATAATTTGTAGTTAAAGAGGCTTGTTCGACTAGCATGCATCACAATTGAATGCATATGGTTGACAATGTGAATTTAATGCTTGAATTTAATGCATGAACAAAGCATGCATAATATTAAACACAACTTAGTAGATGTTTTTACAAAGCCACTTAATGCTGACAAGTTTGTATGAGTTAGATCCTCGTATGGTTTAATAAAAACTTAAGCATGGTAATAATAGAAAAGTATAAAGAATAGAGTAACTGTGAAGCTGATTAGTTAATTTTGCTTTCTAAAGTAGTTAAGTAATGTGCTAAGTCAGCATATGTAGAGGCCAGTAGTTAGTTAAATTTGTTGCTGCTATCGACTGGAAAATAGAGCTATAAATCCAAAGCTAAGTATTGATCAGAAATAGAACTTAATCACGATTTTGAGAGGCCTAGGTTGAGAGATAGAAAATTCTCTGTATGAGCGATTTAATCTTTGTCATCAGAAGTCTCTTTGTAATCAATTGGTTCAATAAAAGCTTCAAAGCCCAAGAGGGTTCTTCAGTTGTGGATGTAGGTACCTTGGTAACGAACCACGTTATCTTTGAGTGTTGTTTTCTTCTCTTTTCCTTCTTTGTTTTTCCATCTTCTTGGGTGCGTTGTTATTTTCTTTTCGTGTGGTAACAATTCTTGGATGATTAGATTGATTCAACTTAGTTGTTTAACGTCCAAGATTTGATTAATTCCTTAACAAACTGGTATCAGAGCCATTATAGCTCTCAGTTCTTGTTCTCAAATGGCTTCTACCAGATTCGATTTAGAGAAATTCAATTGCGAGAATGACTTCTATATATGGAATGTCAAGATACGAGCAATCTTGATCCAACAGGGACTTGACAGTGCTCTTGATATTAAAGAAGATCACACTAAAAAGAAAAAGAAAGCAGAAAGCTCCTCAGGTTCAGGTGGAGACTTGAGGTCTATCAACAACAAAGCTCACAACACCATCATCTTGCATTTTTCAGATGAAATGCTGAGGGAAGTAGCAAAAGAAAAATCTGCTTCTGGTCTCTGGTCAAAACTTAAAGAGCTGTTCTTGAAGAAATCCTTGGCCAAGAGACTTTATATGAAAAGGAAGTTGTATACGTTCTCGATGAAGGAGAGAACTGCCATGAAAGATCATCTTGATGAGTTTAACAAGTTAATTCTGGACCTGGAGAATGTGAACATCAATCTTGAAGATGAAGACAGAGCTCTAATCTTGTTAAGCTCATTGCCAGACTCATATGAGTACTTTGTTGATACATTATTGTATAGGAGACAGACCCTAACATTGAAAGATGTAAAGAGTGCTCTGGAATCAAAAGATTTGAAGAAAAGAGCTGAAAGAAAGGATCAGGGCCTGGGTGAAGGTCTAGTGGCCAAGTCAAAATCTAAAAAGAAGAAAAACTAGGAGAAGAAAGGTAATAATAAAAAAGAAAAAGCTGATAAGAAGAAGAAAAAGAAGAGGAAATGTTATTTCTGTCAAAAGGAAGGACATTATATCAAAGATTACTTTGAGAAGAAGAAACTTGAGAAGATCCAAAAAGAGTCATCTGGGAAAGCAGCCATTGCATCAGAAGATGAAGAGGATTAAGAATGTGCTGATGTACTCATTGCTACAGAGAAATAACCCATTGAAGAATGGATTTTGGACTCTGGCTGCTCTTTCCATATGAGTCCCAATAAGCAACTCTTCAAGACCTTTGAGAAAATTGATCCAGATAAAGTTTTATTAGATAATAACTTGGCATGTAAAGTTGCTGGAATTGGAACTGTCACTATTACCATGCATGATTGGGGTAGAAAAAGACCTAAGAAATGTTAGATATGTTCCAGAGTTCAAAAGAAACCTTATATCCCTAGGAGTAGTTGACCATTCTGGCTGCAGTATTAAGGCAGAAAATGGTGAACTACAAGTCATTAAGGGATTAGGAGAAATGTGTTATATATCCTAATAGGATCTTCATCCTCACCAGGAATAATGGCCTCTATTAGTAAGGATAAAACTAAAGTGTGGCACATGAGGCTAGCTCACATGAGTGAAAAAGGATTAAAAGAGCTTGGGAAATAAGGTTTAATTGGCTCTGATCAGATTTTCTCTATTGAGTTATGTAAAAAATGTGTGTTTGGGAAGGCTACAAGACTGAGTTTTAACACTAGGAAGCAAAAAACCAAACATTCATTAGATTACATCCATTCAGATTTATAGGGACCTTCTCAGGTTCCTTCACACGGTAGAGCTAGATATTTCATGACACTGATAGATGACTACTAATGGGCATAATTTATATACATATTTTACCCTTAATTATTTAATTACTAGTTATTTTTATTTATTAGTTTAATTAATTGAATTATTTTTTTGAATAGGGAATTAATTGAAGATTATGGATAAAAAGGGCATAAAGGGGCTTAATTTTGGAAGCATTACAGATTAATTAATTTGGGAGGCATACATGCATATGAATTCAAGCTAAAGAAACCGAAGCTACTAAATCAATTTATACATGCACATGAAGAGAGGATGGCCACGTGAAGAAAAATTTAAGTCGCTGACTTTAGCTTAAATGGAGGGCCGGTGCATGAGCTTTCAATTTTGAAAGTGCAAACCAAATTAATGATCTGCACGTGAGGGAAGCCAACACAAATTGCCAGCACATGAGGAGTGAATTAAGTTTAAGTGGGCTTTGCAAAAGTGGGCCGATTTTAGCTTGTGTGAACAATTTACTAGCTATCATAATTTGACAAGGATTCGGTTGGGTATTAAAAAACATATTTAAGCAAGCTTTTGGCTTAAAAGAGAAGGGGGGAAGTCGCCAGAGGAAGGAAAAACAAGTGGCGGCCTTAAGGTGAAAGCGGGCAATTAGAAAATCATGGCTGGTTTTATTTATTTTATTGTTCCATATTCAAGTATGTTTAGCTAAATTTCTTATACTGAGGTTAAGGATGAAACCTTATTTAATGAAATAATTATCTTTTTATTTAATTAATTCCCTACATGTGTACTTCAATGTTTATGGTTCTTGTTTCACATGATTAATTGGATGTTATTAAAATTTTTTCACTAATTTTGTCATGCATTATTGATTGTTAAGATTAATATTTGATTAAATCTACGCTTGGATCTATGAAATTTATACATGATTATTTTTTATTCTATGTTTTTCACTAAATTGTTTACATAGAGTGCTTAGGAAAACTTTGACTCTTTGTTATTCAATATGTTTACATGGAATTCTTAGATGTCATACTATTAAGCAGAAAAAGAACCTACACAAGATTAATTTTATTTGGGCTTAATTGTTATATCCATAAGATGACATAGATTGATTTTGAGTTGTCACTCTAAAATTAGGAATTAATTAATAATTAGATAATTACTAGTTGAATAGTGGTGGATTCTGAAACTTTGGTAATTTTTGTCCTATTGAATTCTCATTTGCTTTAATTGTCTTCTTAGTTTAATTAGTTTTATTTCTCTTAAAAACTCAATTTGCTCAACTAGGTTAGGATTAATATTAATTTTAGATTTAAATTAGACTTTTCAATTTATAACTATCTCTGTGGGTTCGATCTCGTTACCGCTACTCTATCTCTAGATTCGTGCGCTTGTGAGTATTAAAATTTTGCACAATACTACATTAGAAAGGCTTTGGTATATATGTTAAAATAGAAGAGTGAAGCTCTACATAAGTTTAAGGAATAGTTGACACTAATTGAAAACCAAATAGAAAGAAAAGTAAAAAGGTTAAAGACTGACAATGGCTTGGAATATTGTAGCCAAGAATTTGATGATTTTTACAAAGAAAAGGGGATTGTAAGACATAAGACTGTTAGATATACACCTCAGAAAAATGGACTTGCTAAGAGAATTAATAAAACCTTAGTAGAAAAAGTGAGGTGTATCATATTTAGTGCAAATCTGTCAAAACATTTTTGGGCTGAAGCTGTCATTACAGTAGTATACTTGATAAATAGAAACCCCTCTTCAGCACTAAATTTTAGAACCCCTCAAGAAGTCTGGTATGGTAAACCTCCTGATCTAAGTAATCTTAGAATTTTTTGCTCGCCAGCATATGCTCACATCAACCAAGGAAAACTAGAACCTAGGGCTATTAAGGGTATCTTTTTTGGTTATCCTGAGGGTGTTAAGAGATATAGAATCTAGTGCATTGATGGGAAACCTTCAAGAGTGATAGTGAGCAAGGATGTTGTATTTGATGAAGATTTTATGCTACAGCAAAATGTTGAAACTGAACTGGTAACACCTGAGCAAAAAGTCAGTCAGGAACCTAACTTAGAGGTGGAGTCTACTGATGATAAGCTCAAGTCTTGTGATAGTAAATCTAGCTCCTCAGAAATAGATATTTACCAGCTGGTAAGAGACAGGGAAAGAATGATTATCAGAATGCCCAAGAGGTTTGGTATTGCTGATATGATATCCTATGCACTGACTGTAGCTGAAGAAGTTATTGGGGAAGAACCTGGTAGTTATAAATAAGCCATGAATTGCGGAGACAAGTCTAAATGGTTGTTAGCAATGGAAGAAGAAATATCCTCACTAAAGAAAAATGACACATGGATTCTGGTGGGAAAACTTGTGGATAGGAAGCTGGTTAGGTGTAAATGGATTTTCAAACTTAAAGAAGGGATTGCTGGTGTTAAATCCCCTAGATACAAGACTAGGCTGGTTGCTAAGGGATTTACACAAAGGGAAGGAGTGGATTAAGTGAAGTGTTTTCACCTGTTGTCAAATACAGCTCAATCAGAGTGTTACTTACAATCACAGCCTATTATGATCTGGAATTAGATCAACTAGATGTCAAGACAGCCTTCCTACATGGCAACCTTGAAAAAGAGATATACATAGAACAACCAGGGGGTTTCATACAGAAAAGATTAGAAGACATGGTTTGCTTGCTCAAAAAGAGCCTATATGATTTAAAACAATCTCCTAGACAGTGGTATTTGAGGTTTGACCAATTTATGGTTGCTCATGGCTACTTGAGGAATCAGTATGATAACTGTGTATATTGCAAGCTTCTACCTTCTAGAGATGAGATCTATTTACTTATCTATGTTGATGATATGCTCATTGTATGCAAACACAGAGAAAAAATAGGAAAGCTTAAGTCTGAGCTGAGATCTGAATTTGAAATGAAGGACTTAGGTTTTGTAAGTAAGATTTTGGGAATGCAGGTCAAAAGGGATAGAGCTGTCAAGACCCTTTCCCTCACACAGGCTGGTTATGTTAAAAAGGTGCTAAGCAAGTTTGGCATGGTAGATACTAAAGCAGTTTTCACCCCTTTAGCCACTCATTTCAAACTGTCAAAATAACAACAACCATCTGATGATGCAGATATTGAGTATATGAATAAGGTTCCTTACACTAGCATTGTTGAGAGCATTATGTATGCTATGGTGTGCTCTAGACCTGATATTGCTTATGGAGTAGGCGTAGTTAGCAGATTCATGGGAAATCCAGGCAAAATGCACTGGAATACTGCTAAATGGATACTCAAATATCTTAGTGGGACATCTGACTCTGATATCTTGTTTGGTGGGAATAACAGTGTCACAAGCAAGGTCATAGGCTATGTAGACTCTGACTTTGCTGGTAACTTGGACAAGAGAAGGTCTACTACTGGATTTATTTTCACTATGTGTGGTGGAGCTGTGAGTTGGAAAGCATCACTACAATCAGTTGTTACTTTATCCACTACTGAAGTTGAGTACATTGCACTTGTTGAAGCTGTAAAAGAAGCAAACTGGCTCAGAGGGATAGTTTCTGAACTGGGATTGAAGCAAGACACAATTCCTATATGTTGTGACAGTTCAAGTGCAATTCAGTTAAGTAGGAATTCAAAATACCATGAGAGAACCAAATATGTAGATATAAGGCTACATTTCATAAGAGAAGAAACTGAAAGAAGCGTGGTAGATGTCATCAAAATATCTACTGAAAACAACCCAGCAGATGCACTAACAAAACCAGTACCAACAGTCAAGTTCAAGAACTCTCTGAGCTTGATTGGAGTTAAAAGCTTGTATGTCAAGCATATCAACAAGCTGAAGCAGAGTTGGGTGAAGCTGAAACAGAATAAACTAAGGTGGAGATTTGTGAAGCTTAGTTAATTCTGTTTTCTGAAATGGTTAAGTAATGTGCTGAGTCAGCATATGTGGGGGCTAGTAGTTATTTAAATTTGTTGTTGCTATCGACTGGAAAACAGAGCTATAAATCCAGAGCTAAGTGCTGATCTGAAACAGAACTTAATCATGATTTTGAGAGGCCTAGGTTGAGAGATAGAAAATTCTCTATAGAAGAGATTTAATCTGTCATCAGAAGTCTTTTTGCAATCAATTGGATCAATAAACGCTTCAAAGCCCAAAAGGGTTCTTTAGCCGTGGATGTAGGTACCTTGGCACCGAACCACGTTATCTTTGAGTGTTGCTTTCTTCTCTCTTCCTTCTTTGTTTTTCCATCTTCTTGGGTGTGTTATTATTTCTTTTTGTGTGGTAACAATTCTTAGATGATCAGATTGATTCAACTTGATTGTTTAACGTCTAACATTTGATTAATTCCTTAACAGTAACAACAATATTCACTTCACCATTAAACTTCATTTAATAATGATTTAATAGGTGAAAAGGGTGACACACTTTTATTCTATCTAATTAATCCACAGCATCAACTTTTTTCATAGAGAGACAAAATTTTACCACGTGTTTAATGGTGGACATTCATGCTCATTAGATTATCTACCAAACCTCACTTATGCTAAAATAAAATGGTGGATGAGTCCCTCTACTAAACGTGATACTTGAAACATTATTAATTGCAGGACCTGTGAGCCCCCCTCTAATGCTTTAATTACTTAATTAATCATCATCATCAATTGTATTTTTAATTTAACTAGCTACACATACGCTCTTAATTTGGATCGACAACTTAGTAGTCTGTATATGTAGATGTGAAACAAGTTTTTTGTTTTTTTTGTTTTTGGGCTAGATAGAACATGTGAAACATGTTCAAAATGCAAGCAGGCAGAGAAAATTAGAAGCCACTAGGGCTAATTAAGCATAATTAAAAATTTAATTAATGTAGCGTTTGTTTCCCTTTTTCTTTTTCTTTTTTTTTTTCCCGGCTATTAGTAGTTTATGCCCTTCTTATCTTTTGTAAGCTTGTCACGTTGGTGCATATCAACTAAAATTGAGAATCGAATAATAGATTGTTTGTTGGCAAGAATTTTTTCTACCATTTTAGTTATTCTTGCTAACTTGGCTCTTACAAACAAAGAATGTGATTCCTCACTTCCCAATTTCTTCATTACTAATAGCCTGAGACCCTGAAAAAAAAAAACTAAATTAACTTTATTTTGTTCAGGCTACAATTACTTAATTAAACTGTTGCCATTCGTTCGTATCTAATTTCTCTGATATATTATTTTTATTTTATTAATACTTCCACAATTGTGGAGAGATTCGAATCTGGCCTTCTGGCGTAATTCCAATCAATATGTTTCCCGGTCATTAATAATTGGCTGGATTTTGATAATTATTCAATTACAATTTTCTTCTTGTTTTCAAGAGCCCCTAAAATAACCATATAAAAAAACTTGGCTGGATTTTGATAATTATTCAATTACAATTTTCTTCTTGTTTTCAAGAGCCCCTAAAATAACCATATAAAAAAACTTGCCCATCATCATCATCATCATCATCATCATCATTATGATTATTATTATTATTATTATTTTGCAGAATGAAACTTTCATCTCTTTTAAAATTTGTTCTATTTTTTAGGCTACTAAAAAATTTTAATACCTATTTTATCTATGGTTTAAAATCAGTAATATAAAATACACATTGTTATATGAATAATAGAAGAGTTTCAGTTTACATTTAAAATGAACATTCAAGATATTTTAAAATTAAAATTAGTTAATTAATTTATAAAAAAAATGTTACATTCAGTCAGGAATGTAGCCAGGGTTTGATTGAGTTAGGACACATTGAAAAATTATTTAGAAGAACACATTTAGATAGGGGGCAACATGAAATATTTTAAAATTGGTAGGGATACTTTCGTAATTTGATAATTTAACTGGAATACTTTCACAAATAATCCCATAAAAATACATATTCTCAAATAATCATTTGAATTTTTTTCAAAAGCAAGCTGGGATCCTATGTTGGATTCGTCCATACGTTAAGCCTCTATGATGTAGTCTTTCTTTTTTTTTCCCCCTCCTTTTTTAGATTGTTTAACACAAAGAATAAAATGAGGTATAAAAAATTTATCAGAAAATTAAGTGGTAAAAAATAATTGTTGAGAGAGATAGAAAATTTATTCTCTTTTTTTTTAATTAATTAATCAAATGATCTAAATTCACAAAATGACCTTTGTAAATTAAATACATAATAGGAATTCCCTTTTATATTGAGCAAACTAAAGTAGTGAAATTTAAACTTGACTTGCAGATAAGGATCAGAATAAATTATTATGGGAGTCCCTAAGTTGTAAGTAATGTAATTTACACCCACTCACATGAGCAGTGAGTAGTGTGGGATCCATTTACTATTTATGTAAGTGGTGTAAGTTATATTACATGTAAGTTAGCCCTTGTCAATTATTATTACTATTAACTGATTAATAAATAGAAAGGTCGGTCCTCGATATTATAAAATTGGAATCTTTGAAACGTGATAGTCGCGTATGCCAATTGCCGCAGGCCCCACGTTGGGGCCCACCGCTTTCACGCATTTGACTATTGGCGACTTGAATGTGTATAAATACCATCTCATGGCGGAACGAAAAACTCACTTCGCTCGAGTCTCTCGAGCTACTTGCTTTTCATTATATTACACCGGCGTTAAAGATTGACATTAGGCTCAAAAGTCCTGTCCAATCCATTATATGTGTATTTTATAGTGGATTTAAACTACTATGCTAGGGTAAGTATTATGAGTTGTGGTTTAGAAAGTATGGATGCACTAATTTAAGATCCAATTCACACAGAACTCTTAACCAAGCCCACTTGGGAGATCTTGCCTATAAGAAAATGCTTTGTGGAACGAACTAGTAGAGAACCAATAACCATAAAAAGCTCATAAGATGACCAATGATGCCTAGTGGTATGTAGGCCCATTATTGAGTTTGTACCAGGGTCAGTATTTTTGATCTGGTGACTAAGTCTAGCCTAAGCCCATAAACCTTTCTGGAAGACTTTTGAAACCTTGAGGATTCATTCCTCTTTTGAGGTTCTTGGTTCTTGCCAATTAGATTTGCCTTCAAAACCTATAAATATAACACTCCATACATTATTTAAACATGCTTACCAATTAGGTTTACCTTCAAAACCTATAAATACAACACTCCATACACTATTCAGGCATGTTTAAACGAACATTAAGCACTCACCAACATCCTAGCTATTGTTCAGTAGCCTAAACACCCTCTAAATAGCAACCTCTGCAACCATCCACCCTCCTTGTTTCTTCTTGACCAAATAACTATAATTTAGATTTCTTTGATCTAAAAAAAAAAAAAAACCCTAAATTGCTCTTCCTTACCATCATATAACTATTAGAATACCTTCCTTGACTTGGAACAATCCTTTATTCTTAGTCAAACATGTTTCAACCCTCAAACATTGACCTTAAATCCAAGGAACTATTACAACACTATTCTTGAATTCACCCCTGAAATACTTTTATTCTTATAACTAGTGTCAAAACCACCCTAAACATTGTCCAATCACACATTCAAGTTTCAATAATCGCATACTTCCATCTTTAAACCTTAAATCACATTAGGACTTTTTTTTTTTCCAGTTTTTTGCCGTATTAGTAAGGCAGAATCTTAAACCTTAGTTATCTGTTATTCATGGCACTATTCACAAAGATGCCAATATTATTCAGACCCAGATACACCTGTTCGACAAGCCAGCCATAGTTAAAAGCTTTAACACGAATTTATTCAGGCCGCATCAACACTCGAATAATCTTATGAACCTTAATCCTCAAAATATCCTCAGAATAGCTTTTGTAGACCACATTCAGACTTAAGTCATAGAACAGGCTCAAATCATATTTCTAACTGAAGAAGGATTGTCTCCAATCAATGGATGGATTAAAATTCCAACAAAATAATAATTTTGTAATTAGGTTTGTTTATTGTTTTAATAAGAATATTTAGTTGAACTTGAAATAGCCAATGATACTTTAGTTCATTTTCTTTTAAAAAGGATTGAAGATGAATTGTTGTAATGAAGATGATGCTTTTGTCATTTTTAAAATTTCAAAGTTAAAATTGTGGCCATGGTAATCAAATGAGTAAATATGCATTTTTACAATTTTAAGTTATCAGGCGTAAAATAAATTTTAGCATAAATTTCTAAACATATTTAACGAAATTAATAGAAAAATGATTACTTGATACAATTTAAAAACTATAGGTGGTGCACAATTATTGATTGTGGATTTTTATGACTAATCGAACTTTCAACATCTGTCACGTGATTTTGAAGCACGTATTCTCAAAATGAGAAACGATATGGAGACTGCAAATCAAATCATGACAAACATCTTTCAAATACTATAATGATTTTTTTTTTTTTTGAAAGAAGAAGTGGCATCCCCAAGTCGCCAAAAGCAAAGGATCGATGTGACAAATTGTAATCTCACCTTTGCATGATTAAAGTATGGTGTAATATTAGTTACATTCTGGTTGTAATACTAATATTAAAAAAAAAAAATTATGGTCATGTATTTCCCATACACAAACAAGACAAAATCTTAATTCTAAATTGATCGACTCAATTATTGTTGTTCAGCTTTCGTTGTAATGGATGATATAATCTATGTTTAAGAAATTTCTTAATACAGAAAATTCAATGGTGTTACCAATAGAACACAAACGTAAAAAAAATTGTCAAAGAAACGCCAGTATAAGTTCATAAAATATGAACCTTAAACAAATTACTGTAATGTGGGAATAAGAAATTCCAATAAATCTCAAAGCAATTCTTATTGTATGAATCCCTTGACCATAGCTGACCATAATTTGGCTCTTTGGTGAATTTGTTTTACCAATCAACTTGATTGTAATCAATTACAATTGGTGTGTTTCCAATCAATATGTTTTGTTGTCACTGATGCGTAACTGCGTTTTCTTCATGTTTCACGAGTCTGTAAAATAAGAATAAAAATTGTATTGCCTTGCCTGTCCTGCGGCCATAACATTTTTTTTTAATTATTAATTAATCTGTTGATAAGACGCCATCTATTACCATCATCATCATCATCATTTGGGTTATTAATTGATCATGGAGCAAAAACTTAATTTGAACAGAACGTTCTTTACTTATTTTTATTTACTGTGTTAATATATTTGTTGATGCTCAAATCCGGATGAGTTGGTTAGTGACTCGATCTCGGATCCCTGCATCAGCATTGTATTTATTTGGTGGGAAGCTGCTGGTTGATCTCCAAGAACAGTCATGAGCAGATAAACTATGAGCCTGTGAGCACAAACAACAGTCAGGAGGTGCCGGAAGTTTTTCCGGCGAAAACCCTCCGACGCTCAAGTCAGTTATCGGGTTTACAGGAAAAACCAAAAAATATGTAATTTCCTCTTTATTATGAAGAAAATAATGTTAAGTAAAATGGCATAGAAAAGACCAAACTTCGGAAAAAAAAGTCCACTCTCCCATGATTTTCTTTGGGTTTTTATAAACACCCCACCTCCACTACCTTAGATCGTGGCCATTCATGAATTAAATTCGTGCCCTGGTTTTTTGGAGGTGACCTGTGGCGGTTATTTGACTGAGTCTGCTTCCTGGTAACTTGGTTTAATGTCTCCTCAAATCCGTCTGCTTGAGGTCACCAGTATTGTCATCTGGTCGGTGAGTACGCTCACGGTAGTCTGCTCACCGGTTGCTCACGATCACCGGTGGTCCTCACCTGTAGTCTCTCACGATGGCACCACTCACCAGTTACCACTTGCTCACTTTTATTTAGAGGAGATAAGGGCCACCCTATTTAATTCCCTAAACACCAGTCCCCCAGTTTCTAGTGTTGAGAGTAAAACGAATCAATACTGGAAACTATAAAGTTTCTAGTTTTTACGATGTTGTCTGCTCACCTTCACATGGTCGAGCAGATTCTGGCGAGCTTGGCTTCCTGTCTCGCCATCAAGGAAGTTTTGAGACTTTTGAGCCTTTGCTTGCCTTAGAAATATTTTAGAATTTTGTGGTCTGCTCATCTTCACATGGTGGAGCAGATTCTGGCAAGCTTGGCTTCTGGTCTCGCCATTGAGGAGGCTTTGAGACTTTCGAGCCTTTGCTTGCCTTATAAACTTCTTTTGGATTTTGTGGTCTGCTCACCTTCACATGGTGGAGCAGATTCTGGCAAGCTTGGCTTCTTGTCTCGCCATTGAGGAGGCTTTGAGACTTTCGAGCCTTTGCTTGCCTTATAAACTTTCTTCGGAATTTTGTGGTCTACTCACCTCCACATGGTGGAGCAGATTCTGGCAAGCTTGGCTTCTTGTCTCGCCATTGAGGAGGCTTTGAGACTTTCGAGCCTTGTGCTTGTCTGCTCGCCTTCATACGGTCGAGCAGGACCTGGCAAGCTTGGCTTCGTGTCTCGCCATAGAGCAGGCTTTGAGACATTGAGCCTTGTGCTTATGCGCTTTCGCCTTCGCCGGTCGGCGGGACACAGCAAGCTTGGCCGTGTCTCGCCATAGCGAGCTTTGAGACATTGAGCCTTGTGCTTGTCGCCGCCGCGCGGTCGGCGGGACACAGCAAGCTTCGTGTCTCGCCATAGAGCAGGCTTTGAGACATTGAGCCTTGTGCTTGCCTTAGAATATTTTTCATAAACTTGGGCTTCGCCGCCCGCACGGTCGGCGGGATCGCAACAGCTTCGTGTCTCGCCATGGGCGAGCTTTGAGACATTGAGCCTTGTGTCTGCGCTTTCGCGCCACGGTCGGCGGGGACTGCAACCCGTGTCTCGCCATAGAGCAGGCTTTGAGACATTGAGCCTTGTGCTTGTCTGCTCGCCTTCACACGGTCGAGCAGGACCTGGCAAGCTTGGCTTCGTGTCTCGCCATTGAGGAGGCTTTGAGACATTGAGCCTTGTGCTTGTCTGCTCGCCTTCACACGGTCGAGCAGGACCTGGCAAGCTTGGCTTCGTGTCTCGCCATAGAGCAGGCTTTGAGACATTGAGCCTTGTGCTTGTCTGCTCGCCTTCACGGCGGGACACAGCAAGCTTCGTGTCTCGCCATGCGGCGACTTTGAGACATTGAGCCTTGTGCTTGTCTGCCGCCTTACGCAGTCGGCGGGACTGGCAAGCAACCGTGTCTCGCCATAGGCGAGCTTTGAGACATTGAGCCTTGTGCTTGCCTTAGAATAGTTTTCATAAACTTGAAGCCGCTTCGCCTTCCGCGCACGGTCGGCGGGATCGCAACAACCGTGTCTCGCCATGGAAGCGAGCTTTGAGACATTGAGCCTTGTGCTTGTCTGCTCGCCTTCACACGGTCGGCGGGACACAGCAACAACCGTGTCTCGCCATAGAGCAGGCTTTGAGACATTGAGCCTTGTGCTTGTCTGCTCGCCTTCACATGGTCGAGCAGGACCTGGCAAGCTTGGCTTCGTGTCTCGCCATTGAGGAGGCTTTGAGACTTTCGAGCCTTGTGCTTGTCGCCGCCCACACGGCGGGGACTGCAAGCTTGGCCGTGTCTCGCCATAAGCGAGCTTTGAGACATTGAGCCTTGCTTGTCCCGCCGCCTTCGCACGGTCGGCGGGACACAGCAAGCTTGGCTTCGTGTCTCGCCATAGAGCAGGCTTTGAGACATTGAGCCTTATGCTTGCCTTCCCTGATTCTGATCTAGTGGACTCAGCACATCATTTCATAAGCTTAATAAGACATTTAAAATGATCTATAACTTATGAAAATTGTGAGTAGAGAAATAACATAACTCGTTTAGACATTCTATCATATAACTGGTGGGCTTAACATCATATCCCGATTATGTAATTATCTTCACTATGATTTTACCCAAAAGTTTCACAATAAGAAATAGCTGATCCAAGGTAGCTTAAGCAACAGAGGCATGGATATGTTCTTAAACATAAAAGCCAAACACGTAATTCTGAAAACTATAAGTGTGCAGCACATGCTTTCAAGCGATAAAAGTAAGCATGTTGTTCTCACAATTGGATGGCAAGCACACGATTAATAAAATACAAATGTCAAGCACATGATTCCCGTAAGTTCTCATGCCATGCATATTACACTTTAAATCCAGACTCTGTTAAAATTCGTTTCGATTCCATTTGCTGAAGCTTATTCCTTATTCCATTTCAAGGATTTAAAACTTATTTAACGATAACCGAAGCATGCAGTAAATGAACATTTGTTTCTAAATCTTTATGCCACAATGCACGTGATGACAACTTAAACAAAATGATCTTTGTGATTTAATCATGTATAGCCATAAATGAAATGTTCTTATATTGAAAATGAATTTTACTCACAATTATCAAAATTATGCAATCAAATAAACGGATTTTCATAATTTCATATTTTAAACCGCAAAATTTTTTGATGAAGACAAGAATTAAGTTCTCGTCAAGCAAATATATGAATTAAAGTGAAAAGCCAATGACTTACGAATGAGCAAATTCCTTTAATTCGGTCACCAGCCTCTGGGCTATCCTTAATCAAGATTCGTTCCCAAAACTTTAGTTTGCTAATCGCTTCTGCTTTGGTCAGATCCGGACTGGTAGAGACAATGATAACTTTTTGTAACGGTCCCCACAGACGGCGCCAAATGTTGATGCTCAAATCCGGATGAGTTGGTTAGTGACTCGATCTCGGATCCCTGCATCAGCATTGTATTTATTTGGTGGGAAGCTGCTGGTTGATCTCCAAGAACAGTCATGAGCAGATAAACTATGAGCCTGTGAGCACAAACAACAGTCAGGAGGTGCCGGAAGTTTTTAGTGAAAACCTCAAACTCAATCGATTATCGGGTTCTGGGAAAAACCAAAAAATATGTAATTTCCTCTTTATTATGAAGAAAATAATGTTAAGTAAAATGGCATAGAAAAGACCAAACTTCGGAAAAAAAAGTCCACTCTCCCATGATTTTCTTTGGGTTTTTATAAACACCCCACCTCCACTACCTTAGATCGTGGCCATTCATGAATTAAATTCGTGCCCTGGTTTTTTGGAGGTGACCTGTGGCGGTTATTTGACTGAGTCTGCTTCCTGGTAACTTGGTTTAATGTCTCCTCAAATCCGTCTGCTTGAGGTCACCAGTATTGTCATCACAGTGAGGTGGTCGCTCACTGATGGTCGCTCACTGGGTTAGTGCTCACCCGTCATGTGGTCTGTGCCTCGGGTAGTCTGCTCACCCGGTGGCCTGATCACCACTCACCAGGTGATCTGCTCACCAGTTACCACTTGCTCACTTTTATTTAGAGGAGATAAGGGCCACCCTATTTAATTCCCTAAACAATATTTACTCCAAAGAGGGAAACTATTTATGCTCATAAAACTATTCAGAACACTCATTTTCAAGTTAAAAATTTTAGTGAACTAATGCCCTAAGAGTAAACTACAATGTGAATATGTGAAATGGTAATATCAAATTTTAATTCGAGTTATGTGATATGGTAATATCAAATTTTAATTCGAGTTGAGGTAATTTGTACTCGTAAAATTTTTCTCCATATTCATATTCTGAAATGACCGACTCTCAAAATTTAAAGAATTTTATATTTACTTCTTACCCTCTCTAAAATTTCAGAAATAACTGCCAAATACGATTACATTTTCTCTCCAAATTTTGAATCAATATATACTCTCTTTCGAGTTCCCACCTAATATATAAACTACTCAGTGACACCCAACGCATGAGATGACAAAATAAATTATTACAATTTGATTAACCATTGTTTAGCCAACCATCTCATCAAACCAGCTCGTCAGAATCTCAATCTTTTTGGATACTCCAATTAAAAGCTGACTCCGATTATAGAAGCTCATGCAGGAACTCGCTCAACTACTTGCTTAATTTTGACTACACACTCTATTGTGAGTTGATTGAAGATTAAGAAAACTTCTTTTGCAGGTAAGGTACGTATTTAGGCTGAGTTCAGTTGAATACCATTTCTAATCCTTACGTTATACCATGTATGTTATTTATCGATAAATTTCGTAATATGATGTTCAGGTAAAAGGCAAATACGATTTTTCCACTTCTGTTGAGTGCAAGCACAAATTGTCCTGTTACAAAACGGAGACGCTCGGCTCACTCTTTTTCATTTTGTTGAGAGTAGTGTTATTTTGATGAGATAATCTTGATCAACGTAGGAGAACCTTGGCCAAAGTAATTAACATGGCTAAATTTGAATTGTTTTCTATTAGGTAATATTATGCTTCTAATAGTTTTTATTTTGATTATAAACAAAGTGGTGATGTGACACCTCAACATGTCATTTTATATTACTTTGTGCATAAAATATGGCATACAAATTTATTATGTTTAAATAAATAAAATAAAATGAAATGTAATATTTTGATTAGTCAATTGCGAGATTGTTGGTTTGTTTCAATAAATAATATTATGATATTTCTTGAGATGTATAAGAGATTTTCTCTATTTATATCATTTCCCATTAAAAAAAAGAAAAAAGGTTGTTGTGTGTGATTTGTTTTTTTTTTTTTTTTGGGGGGGCGGAACTTCGCCGGAAATTCATTGAAAATGAAAAAAGAAGTACAGTGTAGGGTAATTGATACGTTTACAATTAAGCTCATCTCATATGTACGGGCAGAGAATTGTGAAGGGGTGTGTTCTTTTGGGCAGAGTTGAAGGGCACAGCGCACAGGGCAGAAACCATCACCATGTAGTTCGCAAATCACAACAGAAACGAGAATGGGCTTATATGAATAAAATGAAAATTTATATGCTTAAATATATAAATGATAGGAATTGAGTGACCTTCATGAAAATCCTTCCGCACACACGAAACCTCTAAAACCCTACATTTTTCTTGTCTCCAAACAAAAACCCTGAAACTTATTTTCTCCACACAATTCAAAATGGTTTTCAGTTCAATTCTTCGGAAATCGGCCTCTTCTTTGGCTCCACTCGCTAGTCGACTCACCCGAGTCAGCAGAAATTACCACTCTGCCATCTTCACCGCTTCAAAAACTCTCTATCAGAAGCCAAATTTGGGCCCTTTTTTACCGAATCTTTACTTTTCTACGGCTGCTGAGACTACGAAGCCGAGGTCTGATGACTCACTTCTCCGGATCATTGACTCGGAAATCAAGTGTGCCGTGGAAACTGATGAACATGATCGGGTGAGGAAATTTCCTTTGGTTGCTGAAAAAAGAAAATTAGAGTTTTGTTGAGGGTTTTGTTTTGTTTTGTTTTGTTTTTTTTTTAATTTTAATCGGTAAACAAGCTTTTTTTTTTTCCTCTGTTTTGATTGCTGAGAAAATGAATGAGAATGAAACAAATTTGAGGTTTTTGTGGTGTTTTTGGATTTTAGAAATTAAAGGAACTCGTGTGGCATGTTTGGTTGGAGTTCAGTGAATGTCAATGTTCTCCAAGGAATTGTTATTTTTTATGTGTCACTTAGTTTCTTAGGTGTGATGTGTGATACCCTATTTTGATTGCTGAGAAAATGAAGGAAAATTAGAAGTTAATTAAGTTTTGGATGTCATATTTCTTTTATTGGGTGGTGCTTTTTGTCCTGCCTGAATAGTGAATGACATTATGTTATTATTAACATTAACATAAAGTTATTATGAAAAATAAAACTAGTTGTAAATATTACAAGCTGATGTTCTATATAACACAATGTTGTATCATCAGTTAAAACATTTAGTAGCTAGCTTTTTTCTCCTAGTTTATATCATTCCCCAAAATTCCTCTTTCGATGAAAGTCAGCAGATTGCTATCTTTAGTTACTAAAAGAAACTTGTGATGTGAACGGTTTTGTTCTTTTAAGAATTGTACTAGTTTCGAATAACAATAGCTGTTGTGTGTTTGAGTTCTCTTGGTCTGCAGCGGCAAGCTTTTGTGCTGCTTCACATGTTGACCACATTGGTGCTATAAGAAAATTTTCATCGCTACAATTGCAACTTACTTTGTTAATGTTCTTTTAATTGTTATTCCTATGTCTGTATTCTGGTATCTCTTCCTGTGTAGTGTGCTCTTACTTTGTTTTTGATGAATAGGTTGAAGAGACTCCCAGTGGTTTTCCCTTCAAAATTGAAGACAGTCCTGGACTGCAGACCATAACACTGACAAGAGAGTATGAGGGTGAACTTGTTAAAGTGGAGGTTCAGATGCCTGATCTTGTTACTGGCGAACAACCTGAGGCTGTTGGTGACGACAATGATATGGAAACGCCCAATCAATCTAGCATCCCGCTGGTTGTTACTGTCTCTAAGAGTAGTGGAACCTCTCTTGAGTTCAGTTGTGTTGCTTATCCCGACGAGATTTCAATTGATAGCTTGGCTGTTAGAAAGACAGAAAATTTGGAGGATGAAGCTGGCTATGAGGGGCCCGACTTTCAGTAAGTTGTGCATAAATTTTTCATCAATGATCTATAATCTTTTAGTTATAGTTATGAAATGAGTTTTCTTCTCTTCGTCTTTTCAAGTGATTTGGATGAGAACCTGAAGAAAGCTTTCCACAAGTACTTGGAGATTCGAGGAATAAAGCCAAGCACAACGAATTTCCTGTTCGAGTACATGCTGAACAAAGACAGCCGCGAGTATCTGATTTGGTTGGAAAAACTTAAGGACTTCGTTGAGGCTTAGGCTTTCCACATGGAGTATCTTTAGTTTTTTTGGTTTTGGAAGTACTGTTATTGCATTCATTTGCTTACCGCGCCTTGTGAGTGCAAACATAACTATACCTATTAAATGCACCGACTCTAGTTTGAGGAACTTATTATATCTTGTGATTTAAATGGTAGGTAATTGTTCTGAAGTATGTTTAGATTAAAACCGGAGGTCTGAGTAAAATCTTTTTAAGTGCAGCGTTCAACAATCAAGGTTGAAAAATACAATACTCCTGAACTGCATTCTTTGAATAATGAGTTTCGTAACTCTGTATGTTTAGATTAAAACCGGAGGTCTGAGTAAAATCTTTTTAAGTGCAGCGTTCAACAATCAAGGTTGAAAAATACAATACTCCTGAACTGCATTCTTTGAATAATGAGTTTCGTAACTCTTGCGATTATCGACAAGATACTATCAGAGTGCACTTGCATCAGTAACAAGCATTATCTAAGTGGAAGAACGATATGTTCTAGAAAGGATCTGTAGTGTTTGCTGCTATTGCTAAATTAATGTCAGCAGGCTGGAAATGGATACAATCTGCTTATTTCAAGGGGGCAGTAATTCGCTTGCTACGGACTCAGAAATCAAAGAGATTTGGCGGAGGGGAGATTGCAGCAAAGGCCCATAAAAATCGCTTCTTTTCTGCATGTTTTTAAAACTTTTGGTACATATACTCAGGACTCAATATTTACATCCTCGTGGATGTATTCTACCCCTTTATCACCATCCACCACTTGGCCGCTTCCTTTGAGAATCCTGCATATTTAACAAAACAACAATAAGTCACAACCAAACGGGCATCTTGCCTTATTTCTAAGCAGTATGTTATATGTATAGAAATGTCAAATATATTCTGATGTCAGCTACTTTTGCGTATTAACTTGAAATCAGATCAGTTTGATCATGCGATAAGCAAAAATAGAGGCTCATGCTGCAATAAGTGAAAGCTAATCGTCAACAAACAACATATGGGAAAGTAAAAAATAATTATGTTACACTTTTTTGAGTTAATACTATATTTGAAAATCAGCTAATGTAATCATGGTGTAACTATATACATGTTATAATAATTGCCCCCTAAAGGCATGGCCGAGTGGCTTTCAAAAGTTTTATTTAGTTGACCGCTAAAGTTTGAATTTTAGGGGAGATCGAGGCAAAACAATAGATTTGCCCGCTCCCTACCTTTAAGTGAAAAAGAAAATAAAGAAATGCTGAAATATGTGAAAGAAAAGGGCAAAAAAAGGTGCAAACATATGAATAACTACATTAAGATGGGAAGAAAATTCATACCATCTTGTAGTTAACAATCCTTCAACTCCAACTGGACCCCGAGCATGAATTCTGCTCGTGCTTATGCCAACCTAATCAGATACCAAAGAGAATCAGCCATGTAAGCTAGGTTCTTTAACATATTAATGAAAATCATCAAATAACTGGCGAGTGAATATATACCTCAGCACCTAGTCCAAATCGAGCTCCATCACAAAATCTTGTGCTTGCATTGTGAAATACAGCCGCACTGCCAATGTAAGAACCAACTCAAATTATATGGTTACAAAATTTAATGATACATTTTGGATAGTGAATAAGGGCAAATAATTTACAGAGAACAAAGCAGTAATTCAAAATTTCTAATCCTATTGTTCCCTGACGTGACACGTGAGCGAACCAAAACCTCCAAGGGAACCGTGTAAATTAACAACATAAAGTCTAAGGGCCTGCTTGTAATTGTTTGTTCTTTTTTCTTAGGTTAGTGATTCCGTTTCAAAATTTAAACAGCCGTGGATTAAAGAGCCAAGGCACATCAATACCAAATAAGCCCTAGACAATCGAAGCATTCTACCTGTCCACTTGGCGCAGAAAAATTTCGGCAGCTTCACTGTCATTTGTAATGATGCAATCAGTATGCCCGCTGCAGAAGGGAACAAAAAAGATGTAAGACTGTAGGATATGTGAGCATAAATATGATCTAAAAGGAACTGTAACATGCCTTCCATGTTGATGTATATGACCAATGGCTGCACGTACATCATCCACGATTTCAATAGTGCATGCCATTGAGTTGTACTCGTGATGAAATGAATTTGGCTCAGGAATATTCAGCAAGGAGCTTGCCCTTGGTCCACCATACAAAGCGACACCTTCAAAAGAAATGAACCGGTTACCTTTCATGAATATCCTTCTGATTGTAGACGCTGAGACAAAGTTTTTCCTAAAAGTTCTGAAAAAAATTTTGATTTATGCTAATATAGCAAAAATTTTCATGCAAAAAATTGGATAATAGACGATTAACAAGGCTATTTTGACATACAATAAAATGGTAATGGAGCAAACTAATTAATCTATTCAAAACTTTGCAGATCTTTGAGAGACTTGGTATACCCAGAAGGGCAAGGTGAGGAGTGGATACTTCTTTTGCAAGCCTTACCTTCGGATCGAAGATTATCAATAAGCTCATTGAAGCCAGTAGGCACCAAATCCTGGTGTATAAGAAGTGTTTCCTGACAAGATCGAAGAGAGCAACACTCAGAGAAAACACCCAGTATTATGAACAAAAATCATTGACCCCTGAAAATCTGTACTTGCAATTATATTAAGGAGCTTTGCCAAAGATATTATCAACAAATGCATAAAAACAAATTACCATTGCATTACAGGCTGCAGGGTAATCTACTTTTGCATCCAAGACGATTTGCTTCGCCATATCCATATCAGCAGACTTATCAACATATATATGGCAAATTCCATCTGAGTATCAAAAATGCATCTTGTTTACAACATCCAACATATTATTCCCACATAAAGTATTACAAGACTAGAGCAAGCTTATACAGAATAATAAGATTCCGTCCGTATTTTATCTCACCAGCATGGCCCAGAACAGGAATTTTGGTCGATTCCTTGATTTGAGAAACAAGTCTGTTGCTTCCTCTTGGTATTACAAGATCTATAACATCATCAAGCTGGCACAAAAATGTAAAAGCTCAGTTTTATTTATCATTCTCAAAGTTAAAATGATTTAACATCAGTCGTCAATGTAAATCTATACCTTAAGCAGATCTGGGATCTCCTCTCTGGAAGTCACTAGTCCAATAAGTCTTTCACCAACATTTTCTGGGATGGCTTCAGTAATTATCTATAAATATAACAAGGACTCAGAAACTTTAGGAACAGATTCATTCAATATATAGCTAGGCAATCATTTAACTTTGAGAAATGAAACCTTGTGCAGAATTGCATTTGATCTTTTAGCCTCCTTCCCCCCCTTCAATAAAAGCCCATTCCCACTTCGGATTGCCAATGCAGCTATCTAGACAGCAAGAAAAAAGGAATCCCATGAGCAATAAGGCAGCATACATAAAGCAGATACAAATACATCAAGGAGGTCCATATATCCAACTGAACTGAGCAAAGTCATAATCCCATCAAAACTTGTTCATATGAGTTCATTGATTACTTGCCAACTTTACAAAAAGACAAAATTAAAAAATGAATAATATAGAATGTACCTATATTGCAAAATATATATCTTGATTTCTAATTAATATAGTACAATTTTTTCACACATGCAAAGGACTTGGCATTTATTTTCCAATTATACCCATAATGGAAAGACAAGTGAAGGAGTATATATACAAGTAATAAATCCGCTAAAAAAATCTTTGTGCAATAAACGATATTAAGAAGTGAAAAAAAATGTTCGTGAAGATGATTTTATATGTCATTAAAGAGAGTAACAGCCAACAAGGAGACGACAAAATTATCTTCTTGTCAACCTTAAACATATAATAACTCTGATCACATTTACCTGCACTAGTGCATCAGGTCGAGACTCAAAAACAATCAAGAGAACACCCAGGGGACATGAAGTTTTCTCTAAGAGGAGTCCATCTGCAAGCTGAAGGCAAAAAATAATCAGATACATCTCAGATCAATGTTCAAGAGATAGGATTCTGATAGTCTGGAAGATCTCCATAGGAGTTGTAATAACCACTGTACTTCGCATCCAAGAAATAATTTCAGGGACAGACTGTAGACTGTCTGTCTCTCACAAGCTTTCTACAAAACTGAAGTAAGCTGGCTGCTTACTGGGTGCTGAAGTCAAGATTGGCACTAATATTCTGTATCTATTCTAAATTCCGAGTCTGTCCATCTCTTGGTATCCCATCACAAGACTAAAGCCCTGGATTTAGTATACTTACAAGGCAAACACTACCATACATGTAATGTATGGTGCTCCTCTCACATGAATAGTGAGTAGGATCCACACCACTCATTATTCATGTGAGTGATTGTAACATACATTACATGTATGTTAGGGAGATCCTACTTACAAATATATTGCTTACCTGGGTTTTCTTCAGAATATGACCAATGGGGTCTTCCATGTTTGCAAGCACACGAACTGAGTTCACGAGACTTGAAATCTGTCAGGTACAGTAAACTTCAATCAAAACAGAATTTGTGCCATTTTGAGAAGAAAATAGAAATTAGTATACTATAACCTAATTAGTTACAAATGAAATGGAGCTTAGCAAGAAGAACTAGAAACAGCCAATGTATCAGCAATGTCTTGCCTTCCCAGATTTCAAAGCCAGCCGTGATAGCAAGGGTTTCTCATATCCCTCCTCTTCTGCAGCTGCTACATCAGCTTCATTTTCTTCAATGATCAATTCTTCGTTAGCTTCTAAGGCATCAGCTATGTCTAGCAATATCTCTTTCCTATCTTCAGATGACATGGCCTGTCAAAGAAGATATTACTTAGTTACTCTTGTTTCCAAGTTAACAAGGAAGAAATTGCACCTCCAATTGCAATTTTCCCATTCAACATAAACTTACTAAACTTTGAATTTGTGATGCAATTCAATGTTACCTGAAGTTGTCTGGAACTCTCCCTCGCTGCCACTGCCATTTCACGTGCACCAACTTCATTGAACGGGTCCAAAATATGTGCATCTTGATGAAAAAGCGTACCGATACGCTCTCCTTGCAGAACTTTCAGTATATTTTCATCGGAATACCCACTTCAAAAGAAAAATAAAGAAATTATTCCGCTTGTAGTATTTCATATTTAAGTGAAACCTACGCACTGAATTCACATGATGAAACGTTTTCATATGAAAACTGTCATCTTCATTGTCCTATGTTGGAATAAACTCTAATATAAGAGGAAACCATACCTAGTGATAACCACAGGGATGCCAGCATACGCTGCATTGACTGCAGCTTTAACTTTAGCAGTCATGCCCCCTCTTCCAACCCTAGACTTGTCTCCAAAGGTTATTTCACCTTGATGCCTTTCCTTAACATATGTATCGATTAGCTTTGACTGTGGGTCACTTGGAGGGCCACTGTAAAGACCTTCTACATCACTCAATAGAATAAGAAGATCAGCTTTTAACTCCAAAGCCAGAAGGGCTGCTAAGCTATCATTATCCCAAAATATACCGGAAGAATCCTGCAAAGCCAGAACTGTGTTTTAGTACATGTATTAATTATGGACACAAACTTAGTAGCAGTGGAACTGTCGCAACCATTTTCCAGGTTCTTTTTCCATAATGGCTGTAGGGTTATTGAGTTCTCAACTAGAGAGCCTCTGCTTCCTGATTGATACTAACAGGAAAGATCATAATTAATTTTAATACAATATAACATAGCCAAAAGAATAAATAAATTAAGCAGGGCAAACCCAAGTAATCACACAAAAGGTTCCCATATTGGAGATTGAAGAGTGACTAGGATGTGAAAGATACCTCATATGGAGCTTTCCTGGTACTCACAGCATCATTTTCATTAAAAACGGGAATCACCCTCAGAGATAACAACGATTTCACTGTTTCACTAAGCTGACTTCTAAATTCTTTGTCTCTAAAATCATTATCTGTTACTAAGAGCTGTGCTGATGTCAGATCTAGCTGCAGTTTGAAGAAAAAAATAAATATTATTAAATCAAAAATCAAGGTCCGTATTGGGTTGCAACAATTTTTTTTTTTTTTAAACATTATGGAAACGAAAACAAGCCCAAACCCTTACGTGAGCTGGCTCCAAAAATGCTGCCAAAAGTTAAGAAACAAAAATTAATTACCTCACTAAACAGCGTATCATAGAGAGCCATGATAGAATTTTGGCCGACAGCTGCGCATGCCTTCCCATCAAGTTCAATTTGTGGCTTTTGGAGATCAGCAAAGCTGTAAGATATGAACGACTAATGAATACATAAACCATTTTCGTTAACTTGATAATGGAAGCTTTAAGTTAGGAACTCTCTTTAACATAATTTTACATATAAAGACAGGGAGAAATGTTTAAAAATATCTACAAAGTCCAGCAGCAATCCCCACAACAAATCGGCATGCGCACCGATTTTTCAGGTCACTAAATTCATAATGTGCGTGAAGAATCAAGCAACATCCAAACACAAATGCCTCTAACTCGTATATCCCCATGTTAATAAAAGAACCCTGGAAAGGTAAGGAAGGATAAAAAGAAAGACCTGCTGTTAATTAATCTCCTGTATCTAAGCCTTTGGCGACCAAGGCCGACGGCACCTGATGATACCAAAATAACCTCATATCCTTGTGAATTCAATTCTTTAATCTGCAATGACATTTAGAACTCTAAAATCAATAGGAACCACACAAGCTATATAAACAAGGAACACAAAAATTTTTCGAGGAGCTTGCAGTACTATAAATCTACAAATGACAGGATAAACATGCCTGCTCACAAAGAGCTCCTAGTCTTCCAAGTGCTAGTCTTCCATCACTTCGGGTAACAACAGCCGTTCCAACCTTCAATTGTGAATGCAGAATTAGTTAACATGTGAAAGACAAAAGAGTAATGGAAAAAAAAAATGAAACTTACGCAAAAATAATATATGAACACATAAATGTAATGAAAAAACCAGGAAAGTGCCCTCTTTTATAACAAATGATAGCAATTCCTACGACCCAAAAACAGATTAAAAACTAAATATCAATATTAAAATCCAAAGAAAAGGTTTTGAATACATCATGCAGACGCTCTAAACAAAACCCCATCTTCTCATCATGCCATCAACCAAACATGCATGCCATTGTGTTCCCCTAACCCCACCATTTAAAAAATATTAAAAAGAAAAAAGGAGTCCATAAACTGCATGGAGACCAATGAAACTCAAAAAAAAAAAAAAAAGGACCAATAAGATGGTGATGAATGCAATGAAAAGACAAAAATGAAAAGAAAAGTGACGATACGAACGAACCTTAACAACAATACGCTTGACATCTTTGACAAAAACTCGAGAGGAATCCATGGTACTGGCCATGCTCGTATCTCGCTCAGTCCCAGGACAACACGATTCCGTCATGCACAACCCCCTGCCGTGTTGTTTGAAAGATTTTATCTTTAACCTATTTTTAAATTTTTACCAAAATAAGTGGTACTCAACTCAACTCAACTCAACCAACCTGAGGCCGAGAATATGTATCATCATATAAAACAAAGAGACAACAACGTAAAGACATCAACCTGTTTAGTGATGCTTTTTAAGAATTTATTCTATTTGCGCAGCTTAAGCGAATAATGAAATGCCACGTAAACGGGAAAAACCGAGATATATAAAAGGCGTGGCGAGTGATTATTGACGGAAGAGAATAAACCGGAGGATTGGGAACCTGATGGAATGATGGAGGGAGTTTGTGTCGCATTTGAAACCATACGCGGCGCATGCACATGAAGTTTTGGGGCTACACGACAAAATAAGTTAAGAAGTAAAAACATGTTTTTTTTTTCTTTTTCTTTTTTTTTTCGAATAAAAGTTTCAATTAATTAATTATCTCAAAAGTCCAAGTTCAGATCCGTGTCGTGCGGCTGGTCAGAGGTACTTAAGACATTTATTATAATATATTATTATAGCTGAAGACTCATAATTTTGCGGAGGGAGCGTGGCGTGTAAGGACTTAATTTATTTGTTACTATTATAATTATTATTATTATTATTGTTATTATTATTATTTTGGGGTTTTCCTTCCGTTCGACTAATTTTAACTTAGGATTCGATTTTTGAGGAGAGACTTTTTTTTTTTTTTTAATTTATTTTTTAAAGGTTGGGTGTAATGGCCCTTGCCTGCTAGTTCTTCTATTCAATGACCTGTGTGCCTTACCTGTGTTATTCATGCATGTGAGCTTGATTGAATACATGTCCTTCCTCTGCATGAGCTGATTCTGTTTCTCTCATACTTAAGAAAGAAATAGATTCAGACTGTTTTTGCGATGGCCCAATTAAGTTTCTTTCTTCTTTAGCTATGAAATCTTTCAAACGAATTAATTCATATTAGCGTACACAAATGATTCTAGCCCCCACCCATTTAAGTGGATTTTTTTTTCTTTTTTTCAGTCAAATACCACGTCACTTAAGTAAGGTACGAACTATGGGGAGCCCCTACGTTACAGATGCTGTAACGTACGCCCTCTCACAGCAACAGTTGTGGGTGGGTCCCACAGCACTGTTATTCTTTGTGAGAGGCGTCGTTCCAGATAACGGTAAAAATAGGAAAATATATCTCATCTTGTAATCTTACTTGAGCAATTAAAGCTGCCAATTCAAAATTGTTGGCTTTAGACATTGAATTAGATAAACAAGGAATCTCTCGCCACTCGCCATAATTGAATACAAGGGGGCCAATTACAACATCGAGGCGGTATTAATTCACACCTATAAATGTATTCACCTCGGTAAACTTTCACAAATATGCTCAGTATTCCTTAAATTATGTAACATATTACTCGCTTGTTCTGAAAATCTAAATTTCATGAACCTCATTTCTGAATCATTTAGGTTCCTAACTCCCAAAAGAAATTATTATAATGAAAACAAAACCAAACACAAAATAATAATAATAATAATAACTAAAAGGCCAATATATTTACACGACCAAAGTTTAACAGAAGCAATTCCAAGATCTAATACAGCTTGTCTATCCTTTCGCTGATGTTGGTCTTTAAAAAAGCTTTCAAAAATCATAAGCACTTCCCCCAAAAGTTTGCCTTTTCAATTCCACTCCATGTATTAAACTCATCACAACCAAATGACTGTTCTCAAAGCAGATGGAAACCTCTACTTCCAAATACATGCAAACATATGCGACTATCATATTGTTGTTATATTTCCCCCGAACCAACTAAACAGATTCAGGTTATGGAAAGAACCAGACCTTGATGAAGATTGCCAGAGCCATTTGCAAACAGAATGAAGCAACCACCAGCACTGTAAGATCATTCCTCTCCATGTAAGATTTGAGGTTGAAGGCAACGAAGCAAGATGAGGCGGTGCCAGCAAGAAGTATGATGATCCACCGGAGAAGCTCAATAGGAATAAGCAACAGAAACTGAAAATTGCACAGCATATGTTAGATGATCGTCAGAGTAATAGAAGACGCAAAGAAACAAAAAAAAAAAAAAAGATTCTCACATGTTCCAAGACAACAAAAATGGCCGTCGACCTTTTTCAACAATGTAAAGGTTCAGCAATATTTAATTTATTCTTTCAAAGGTTATTGCTTGTTCACACTAGTACTAAGAACTATAATGTTCACATAATCTAGCATCAGTAGATATGCTTAAGCCAAAAAAGTTTGAATATTGCAGGATTAACATGATAAAATTGTCACATAGACCAAACGGGGAGGATTTTTTCTTTTTTTTCTTTTTAACACAAGAAACCTTTTCGGCAAAAGAGACAAAAGCTCACCGAGGTGACAACAAAGATGAAGAGAGAATATCCCCAGAGGCACCAAAACCGAACAAGGCTAGCACTTGATCCCATGTACTGAAGCAAAAAGTAATATGCCAATGGCACCACTATTGCATAACCATAGACTGTACATGCTGCCACATTTACAAAGCTGACATCAAAGCTCCAAGAAGCACTGCTGCTAGTATATTTTTGCATGAGGTACGTGGCACAGTTTCCAAATGAAGCAAGCATAAATACCAATGTAGTGGAGATCCAGATAAGCCCATATCTAACATGTCAAGGAAAAATCATAACTAAGGAGCCCGCAAAATAAAATGAAAGGCAATTTATACAGTAACTATTAGATTGCAAACAAGCCAAACACCCAAAAAAAAAAAACCATAGATATGCAGCTTCATCTGTTGTTCCAATTACAGAAATTGTATAGATCTGGATTTGTCTATATGTAGATGACTTGTATGATTTACAAGTCATACATTTTATGATTTACAACTTCTTAGGAAAATCTATTTTTGTATCTATACGAAAAGAAATAGACCTGTCTATCTGTTTCACTATAATGGCAACAAGAGGAAGTGAAAATCAAAACTCACAGATCGGGATTAGCATCAATCTTGCTGAAAAAATCTCCAGATAGGGGATGCAATGAACTAATCAATCTGTTTATGACAATGTCCGTATCCACATTGAAATACTGTGTGTAGGATGAGATGCTAAAAAACCCCTTCCAATTGTTTGCTGGTTGTTGTTCAAATCCTTCTGCACGGAGGCAAAGTCAGACATATTGTTAAGGGTTAACATAATGGCAGTATCTGTTCGCAAGAACAAATCCATGGCAATACATATCATCACTAATTTGCCCTGACTACACTTTCAGTAACTCCTAATCGAAAATTATGCATTTATGAGACTCAATTCTAAAAGTAAGAGAGCCCCATTGCCACCATCTTCTCATCCCCTCCCTGGCCCAAGAAAGAAGATAATGCAATACCGAACAGACCTCCCATGTTCCTATTCGATCAGCCAAAAGCTGAAGAACTTATATAGCCACAACTGCCACAAGATATAATAATTTTCAATTATTTTATTTTTATTTACAAAAAGTTAATATGAAATTGCATATTCATATGGCATTTTTTATATGCAGCTACATGCCTACTAAAACAAAGACTAGTAGGGAAGTAGAGCATATTTGAAGGAAAAATTTCAAATCAGACAAAATCCATTGCCATTCAAAACAAGCAAAAGAAGGTTTTACCAGTCTGTTGCTAGTTTCCTTCTCATTACGTTACAAACATAGAAACTTTTGACACCAGTTGGCCATATTCCTACATTTGGTATTAAGCCCCAAGCAAATTCAGATCTAATAACTGAGACTTATTAGTAAATTTCATCTTGTGTTTCTGAATCATTTCACCTTGTGTTTCTAGTCTTGACCCCCTATCTGTTGTCGCTGTATGAATAGGGAAACACATTTTTAACCAAAAGCAACAAGAAAGGTTCTAATAATTCACATGAATAAAGCTAGCCATGTTTTCTCATAAAAGCACCAACACATTAAAATCAACAAGAAATGAGCATACCACTTGAACTCCCAAGAGATTGATAACCCTGCCTGCTGCCTCCTCCATTACCTGGGGGAAATGTTTGCATGGTAGCTTCCGGAGCTGCAAAAGAGCAGCAATATTGTTCACTTAATTCATAAAATTCAGCATTAAACAATAAAGCACTTCAATCACAACAAAAGAATTTGTTATAGAACACCCCCATTACCTTCATAACTTGTGGCGTGCTTTTCTTCACCCACAACGGCCTATATAAGGGAAGGAAAAAAAAAACTCTTTTTATACTTTCTGATAAGCTACTATAACTAGTAATTAACACACAGCATTTACAAAAAGTCAGTCATCAATATAACACCCTCCAAAAATATCTCGCAGCTTTGGCTAAACGAACTAATTACTGAAAATAAAATTAAACATTCAGAAATTTATTTAATTTCAAATGAAAAATGAAGGAAATGAAATGAAATTGGATCGGACTTACGGGGACCGAACCGAGCAAATGGCTTGAGGGGAGGTTATTGTAAGACTCGTCCATGGTAAGAATTCAGATTGATCAACAAAGGAAACTCTCCTACTGATTAGAGAGGCATTGTTTTCTGGATTTTGAGAAAGAAAATGGATCAAGATTTGATTTTGAGAATTAAAAAAAAGAAAAGAAAAGAAAATTGTCAGTTAAAAAGCGAGCCCTAAATGTTGCCTTTTTCTTTCTCATAGTGGTTACCGAAACGAAACAAGACTTATTAAAAACTGGCCTCTCGACTGACCGGTACTGCCACGCGTTGGTTTGTTACTTTACAGTTGAAGTGGCGGATAAAAATGATAAATTTTATTGTCTGAGCCCGGGTTCGAACCGGGGACCTCTAGTGTGTGAGACTAGCGTGATAACCAACTACACCACCCAGACTCTTTGGTCTTTGCGCATGTGTATAATGCTTTCAATTTATCAAAAGATGCAATCTTCATGAAGTCAAGAACAAACTTCGCTTAAATATTACGAAAAATTGATCGAGTGTAACATAATTTTTGGCCAGTTTTATATGTACATTTGGACCATTGCCAATGCAAGTCTCTCCCTCCATTCTCCAATAATAAAAAAGAGGTGCTTCAAGCCCTGGCTAGACTTTCCTTCTTCAACCTCTCCATTGTTGAAGCTTAAAAAATGTTTCTCACCAACATCCCTCTCTTCATCTCCCTCTTTCTCTCATTTTCTCTCCCTCTGTACTCCACTCCTTACCTCTCACCTACCACCCTTTTCCCAAATTACCAAAAAATGCTCCAATCTTTCAGAGTTTTCCCTTACACCGCTCCCCTAGTTTTCTCCACCCCATCTGATTCCGAGCCCCTGTTCGTTTCTTCTCTCCTTAACAGCTCTTTTATCACTCTAGACCCAGAGCAAGCCGACCTCTTTTTCATCCCCTTCTCCTCTATAAACATCTCCGCGCACTCCCTCTCGCGTCTTGTCAATGCCCTCCGATACGACTTCCCGTTTTGGAACCGCACTCTTGGCGCTGATCATTTTTACGTCTCCTGCGAAGGTCTTAGCTTCGGTTCCGACAGAAATGTACTTGAGCTGAAGAAAAACTCTGTTCAGATCTCCTGTTTTCCGACAGCTCCAGATAAATTTGTCCCCCATAAGGACATCACTTTGCCTCCTTCACTTGCGGGTCCCTACTTGCCAATGGAAAAGGCCAAAAAGCATCTGCACCTGGGTTATGTTAGATACGGTGCCATCAAAGAGCATAGTTTGATCAAAGAATTGAGAGCTGATTCCGAGTTTTTGGTGGATTCTGAGCCACTGGATCAATTGGCTTTTCAGGAGCGAATCCGAATTAGCAAGTTTTGTTTGTTCCAGTACGGCAAAGGGGATGTCTCGGGGATTAGTGATGCTTTGCGTCATGGTTGCGTACCTGTGATGATTACTGACCGTCCGATCCAGGACCTGCCGTTGATGGACTTGCTGAGGTGGCAGGAGATGTCGGTGTTTGTGGGATGGAATAAGGGCGGGGCTGGGGTTAAGGTGGAGAAGTTGAAGCGCTTGTTGTATCGCACGTGTGGTGGGGATGACAGGTACGAGGAGGCGAGGGGATTGGGTGTAACGGCGGGTAAGCACTTTGTGTGGAATGAGCAACCACAGCCGTACGACGCGTTTCATATGGTGATGTATCAGCTGTGGTTGAGACGACACGCGATTAGATACGCCCGCCGAGAAGAGGCATAAGTTTGTCTTTTGCACGTGTGATGGTGTACTAATAATACTATGAACCATCGAATTGTAATCTCTCCAATGACTTGCAACTCCTTAAACCAACAGCAGTATCAATTACAAAATCTTTTTGATTTCCACCAAGTCAATAACACTCAAGTGTCGGTAAAAATTTTGTCATCTTCCAATGAAGTACAGGCCCTATGAAGCTGTAAATCTTTCAGAGAAATTGTATGCTGCCGTCGGGTTAAAAATAATTGAATACGTTTTCTTGACCAAAGAATGTGTTTGTCAAATGCCCCATGTTGCTGACGTGCATCAATATCATCTGAAGAGAAACTTGCCGTTAATGAACATAGACTTTGGTCACTCCCCGTCACTTCTTCACTATTTTCAGCACATCACCAATGAGATGGAGCGAACCAGTTACAAGGACCTGATAATTGAAGAGAAAATTTTGATTGATAATAATGTAAATCCAATAAGGTCTACAAAGACCTTACATGAGCACAACGGTTACCTGAAAACGAAGAGACTGATTCTGTTGGACACTGTCCCTGAGCCATTTAATAGCCAGTGGCAGAGAAGAAAAGACTGCACTGTTTTCACAGCTCCTAGCACTCAATTCTGTGTCGTCTTTTACATCTTCAGATGCATTATCTGTATTCTTGGCCTCCCCTGCTAGTGAGTTAAAAAAATAACATTTTCATAGATAAATCAAAAACAGCTGGCTTTAGATCAACTACTTATTTCTATTAAGGAAAATCGCGAGATATTTCACCAGTTCAGGCTGATGCAATATGATTATCACAACCATGGGTACCACGCATATAATTGATACCTTTATCACCCAGCATGAGGTTTTCCCACACTCTTTGAAGAGCAAACTGCCAGGACAGATCGACTTGAGTCTCAGTTGGCGGCAAAGCATGGGATCCAACCTTATTGTACACTGATGCATTTGGCACAAACAGAGCCTTCTTGAAGTAAACACCTACAGTTACAATCAGATGTTTAAGCTACACCAACGTTATAAATACCATCAAAATAAAAATCAAATATCTTCTTTTCTTTTCTGAAAAATACAGTAATAAACTACCAAGTACTTCAACCATACATGAATCCTACATGTTTTAAAAAAATGTAGGAGAATATATCTAAAAGATGACTTGCACGCACCATGCCTGGCACAAGTTTTCATCAGGCTAGGAAGAAGCAACTGAGGATCTCGCACGGACATACAATTGAACAACAGAATCTGCAAGGATTTTTCAACAAGTTTAGTTCACCATCAACACAAATTTGACCCAGTGCAGCAGAATATTCTCTGAGTACACAATAAATATCACAATCTAAAATTCAGATTGCTCCCACAAAATCACATGCAAATATATAAAGACACTATCAAAAGCTGTTTTTATAAATGTGTCAACTGAAAGTAATGCAAACTTTTGGTCTGAAAATTGAGGAAAGCCAAATTCAGTGAAAATCTCATACACAGAGGCGACAATGAAGTTCATCTCAGCTATTTTTTATTGGTAAATATTGTGTTTATCACATAATCAAGTGGCTCTCTTCATTTAAAGCATTTGATTTGCAGTCACTGGAAAAGGCATGCGACCTGAAGCACCTATATTCTCTACTTTAAAGAATTCGAGTAACCAAATTACGAGTTCTCCGGTGGTTTTGGAGCATAGAAATCAATCAGAGGGGATTTACCAATTAAAGCATATATACTCTTGAAGCATGACGCCACTTTCTCTACCTGTGCAGAGTTCTTTCTAATTTTTCCATAATGGTGTCTCTGTGGCAATTCCTCGGAGGATCCAGAACTATTTGGTGGTTGAAAATCAAAGGTTTCTTGCTTATTTTCCTCCTTAATTGCCAGAGAAAACCATGTTGCACATATTTCCATGCTTTCAGGACTATGGGCTCCATCCAAATAGAACACCAGCTCTCCGGATATTTCAGAGTTTGTATATCGATCAGGAACAATCTGAGCCCGTCCTTGCAGGTTGGCCATTGCTAGACCTTTGATGAACTGCTCAGGAAGCGGACTCTGCGCCATGCAGATATATACAACATAAGGTGAAAGAGGAAACCAATACAACAACAGAAAATATGCCTGAGTAAAAAAGTAGAAGAAAAAATGCCAAACTCACATGAAAAGAACATACAGTTGCATCCAGGTAGTTAATTCCGAGTTGACTGGTCCTCTGAAGCCAAGTAGAACTTAGAGCAACAGCAAGACCAGCATTCATATATTGATGTTCACCTTCAAGCCCAAGTTTCAAACCATTCAGCAAGCTTGCATCCAACGGTGGTACTACTTGAAGAGGTACCTGTCATCAGTATGATTTTCTCAGTGCTCAGTGAAGGCAACCTTATCATTCTCTTCTAAAATGCAGCATAACCTGATCAAGTACCAAGATTTTACATGATACAATGTCAATGTTCACTTATTTTAGAGCCTTCAACAATTAGAGGCCCCAACTTAAACTAAGATCAGACAACTGGATAAGATACTCTTAGAACTACCTTGGTGGAGCAGATGAAAGAGACATAATTTGTAAAACAAAAAGCCTCAAAACCATATATACCAGGTTGTATACGACTTGGCAATTCTTCAAAATCCTAAGCATATCAACCCTCAAAATCATAATATCAAGTAAGAATGCAGTTGGACTTGCGATTTAAACCACCGGGAAGCCTGATGTGGTCTAAGAAAATGCTAATACTAAATCAGTATTGTAAATCCCGATTAGCATTTTATGTACCAGAACACAAACTGATTTTCAATTGTTATCTCAGTTTTAGCTTAGCATGATCATCAAATTGACTTACACAAGTCAATCCTACTAACTGTCACCTAAGTTTTGAGTCATGCATTTTCCATTTGTGCAGGAAAACAAAATCATTCATGAAAGAAAATGCAACCTACATCCAACTTGGAAGCATTCTCTTCAAGTACACGCATTGCCTCATCAGGCTGAGGTACAGTAAAAGCAGGAACTCCAAACTGCATCAGGAAACAGAAAGGGAATAAAGAAAAGTATTAAAAGAAACTCCCAACTCTGTTGCGTGGAAAAAGCATATACTAGCATAGATTTTTCTGAGTAAATGGTAATCTGTATAAACCTTAAAGATACCAGCCTTCTCCCCAGCAATTTCTCCAAGTGTATTTCCTGTTTGTAGCAGCCAACAAAAGAAATGAAATTTCAATTATTATAAGCCGAAATAATCATCAGAAAGCATAGTTTTGGATAGCATCTAATACGTTCAAGTTTCGAGCGTGCTTCTTCAATAATTTTTATGCTATCAGTTAAGCTTGGATGCCTTTGGAAGCTAAAAACTCCAAATGTTAAAGATACTGACTATGACTATCCCAAAAATCAGTTGTTGAGAATTCATGTCATCATTAAAGTATGGATTCTGCAAGTTAGTTTAAACTCTTAGGTCATCAAGGCATATCTACATATCAACAAGTAGCCTTGAAAGGGAATTTAAAAGTAAACTTTCAACAAATCCACGTATCAATCATCAATTAAAATAATGGCATGGACTCATGCCAGATACTAATTCAGGCAACACTCTTTGGTTGGAACCTCAGTGTGAGTAACCCTGAACTAGAATAGTATGGCACAAATCATTCTCTTATCTGCTGTAATGCCATTTTCTACATAAATCAAGATCAAAACATGTCTGCACCTACTGCAGCATTTGACAGAAAGTTCTAATAGAATTTAGAATGTAGTGATGCACTATATCAAGCTCTGCTTACTATTTACACATCGAGTAAATATGTGCAATTACCTAAATGTAAGGAATAATAGAACTAACCAAGAATCTCCATGTGGTCATACCCAAGGGAAGAAATGCCGCATACTACAGGTTTGTGAACCTGAAAAATGAAGTTTGTTATGCCTGTTAGAATTTTCAGAACAATATGTATCCTAGCGTGTAGATGGCCTGATACGATTAGAATAATTTTATAAAATGATGTTTATGACGAGAGATCTAAAAGTGATATGAATATATTGATTTCTTCATCAAACAACATCAAAACATACCACATTTGTTGCATCAAACCTTCCACCTAATCCAACCTCTAAGATAGCAACATCTACCTGCACAGAACAACACGGTAAAGGTAATATTACCCATTCCACACATCAGGACAGAAATAATATTCAGGTACTAGGTATGAAATTTTGCAAGAGGTAAAATATGTATCAAACCTGCTCTGCTGTAAATATCTTGAAGGCAAGTAATGCAAGGAAGCGAAAGTAGGAAGGCATGGGTATGTCTTCAGTAGCTTTCTCCTGCTTACACAAATGAAGGAAAGGAAAAAAGACGCAAATAAACTCACCATGAAATCACATAGCTTTGCATAAAAGAGACAACTCTTTCATTCATGGATCAATATGATTCTCTTGCGGTACGTAAATATCTAATCCAAAAATACGCATGATTCCACCAATTTTAAGGAAATTTATCCTGATACAATTAACCCAACTTGAATAATTACCCAAGCATATGGATCACAACTAACAGATTTTTTGAGGATGGAACAATCCAAAGCATAGGGATAGAATAATATTTAAAGAGAAGGAAAAAAGAGTAAACAAGGCAAGAACATACCTTTAGTCTATCATAACACCACCAAAAATATGCCAAAAATTTGTCTTCACTTATGTCATCACTACAGCAAGCAGAACAGCCATTAATTTAAATATCCATAATGTTAAACACAACACGTATAGAAAAGAGTGAAAGTGAAAGTATGGTTCTCAACTTCAGCGAAGTAATTGGCACTTCTTAATATATAAAAGATCACGTACTGCTAGAAATATTTTGAGATATATATTAACTAAATTGAGTTTCAATCCAACAAAAAAAAAAAAATTAGTCACTTGAAAATAAACTGTAATTTGACTCTGCTTTTTGTTCAATGAGTTAAGAAAATGTTACAAGTCTAGTTTATCAAAAGAACCAGAATCACATAATAACTAGTATTAATTGAGAATTAAACAGCAGAAAATTAAGTGAAGTATAGGTCATATATATAACTTAATATTAATTTGACTAATGTACACTAACTCTACATGATCGAGCTAGTTGGTTCAACTAGTAAAACCGCTCAGGGAGGGGTCTGGGTTTGAACCCACTCAAATGGGGTGTGGCAGGATTTAGTTTCTGGTCATACATGCCTTAATAAAATGAACATAGATCTATTCGAGGAATTGAAGAACTCACCCATCCAAACGAAATCTTTCTCTAACATCAATGAGGTGAGGAGATGTGAAAAGTCCTGTCCGGAAGCCACAATTACGCAATATAGATTCCGTAAATGTGCAGGTGGATCCCTTTCCAGTTGAAAAGGAAAAAAATGAACTCATGTCAAACAACATTGAAATCTAATTTGCCTGGTAGAACTCATGTCAACCACTTAGTTTAGGACTTTTAATTGAATGCTTGTACGAAATTCAATAGAAATATGCTCAAAAACTTGAAAACACATCCAAAAAGTAAAATCTTAATTATTTTAAATTCTCAATTTATGAACTCATGGCGGCTATCAAAAGGTAGTTAAATTTGCAACATAGAATTAAGCTCACATTTATTTTTTCAAAAAGATAGAGAAACAAAAGTGAATTACCTTTCCTTTGGTACCAGCAACATGAATAATCTTCAATTGAGAAATTGCCACATCTAAGTCCAAAATCTACAGAACAGAGTTAGTTCAATCTCGTTATAATTTGCACCACTAAAAAAGTAAAATAATAATAATAATAATAATAAAGAAACGAAAAATATTTACCTTTAGATAATCGGAAAGCAGCTCGAAGCGATCCCCGTTGTTGCTCTTATCAGCGCGACTGCGTTTTGTTATAAGAGAAGACAAAGCATCCAACGCTTCCTCGTATGCGGTAACAGTTTTACCTTCTGCCATTTTCGATTTGAATCTCAATTCAAAAACAGAAATAACTAACTTTTAAGTGAAAAAAAAAAAAAAGAATGGTATAGTATAGGATGTGAACAAGTATTCGTGGACACGTGTGAAACGACAGAGAAGGAGACCGTCTTGGTGGTGTTCAAGGCGGCGAGAGAGAGAGAGAGAGAGAGAGAGAGAGCAAGTGGAAGTGGTTGTTGGCTTGGGGAAAAAATGAAGACGGGATGGGGGTTGGGTGGAGGGCCGAAGTCGAACGTGATTGTGTTTGTGAACGCTAAATTGAAAAAATTAAGTCGACGTGGTCACCGTGACAATGATCTTTTTAAAGCAAGCCATTTTAATGTATCAGTTTCAATATTTTGTCTCATTTCCTTTGTTTACTTATTAAAAATCGGATCCAGCGATCTTTGGATAATCATTTTTTTTAATTATTATTCCACTATCAGTCATAAATGAATAACACGTCAAATAAGATTTTAACTCAAATTAGAACTCAAATTTTGTTCTTTAGCAGTACTTTCGTTTCTCGTGTTTGGTTACTTTCCAGGGAAATTATGTTTATGTAATTATTACATAGCTCCCTCCGATCGTGATATAATTTCTTACGTAGCATATCTTTTCACTTAAAGTTAGCTTGAGATTACACTGACCGATAAAAAAAATTATTTTAATGGTATAAATAAAAAAAATTATTTATTAAAAAATAAATTCAATATTTGATAAATTATATTATTGAAATTAATATGAGTTTAAAAAACAGAATATAAACTTTTGATAAATTTTATAACACAAATATTATTTTATTATATAATGACAAAAAAGATACAAATTTAAATTATCTTTTATTTTATATTAGACTTTGTGGAAAAATAAAATACAATTATCCTTTTGTTAAGAATATTAAATTTATAATAAGAATTTTGGAAAAATGTGGTGACTTATTTAAACTCCATTAATAAATTTTGACAAAAAGATATTTGATAAATTATGTTAAAAATTATTGTTTCATAAATTTCTCCATTTCAATCGTATCTTTTAAAAGTAAGCGATGATTACATAAGCCACTATACTTTTTTAAAATCCATATTACCACCTTAATATTTTAACAAAAAAATAATTATATCTTATTTTTTATAAGCCCTAATATATACATATATATTTAAAGCTATGTCTATTTTGATTATTAACAATCATTTTGTAATAAAAATTATTAAACCCACATTCTCTATTTTTTAAACTCACAACTACCATGACAACACAGCTTACTAAACATTAAACTACTTTTTAAATCAATAACTTATTTACAATATATTTCATCAACAATTATAAAAGTCCATAACCCCAAACTTATCGTTATTAAACTACTCGTCTAAAGTTACTTGGTGTAAAAAATAAACAATTTCTAAAAATTTATTAAATAATCTTTTTTTCAACCGCACTCCAAGTAGGCCTCAATACACACTCCACAGTTGACTCCACTTGATACCCACACCGTGGTTTAGCACCATAGAATCAACATGTTAGGGCAATGATCCTAACCACACCCCCCCCTCCTCTCTTCTTCAGTTCTTCATGAGTTTAGTGAAGCCGATCTATGTCTACATTTTTCATAAGCAAAAATAAAAGGTAATTAAACAAAAATCAAAATAAAAAGCAAAAAAAAAAGGCACCAGAGAACTGTAAGTATTTTCTATAACCTAACAAACTAACAGGTAATTTGGATTATCAATCACCCAGTTAAAAGCTTCATTTTGTTAGAATAAAGATACTTCTGTACACATTCATACCTCCTATCTCTAAGAACACTCCATCTTTATCATTCTTCACAACTGATTTTTCTTTCCTTTTTCAACCCCGCTTTAAAACTGCTGCTTGTAAAATCAATTGTAATTAGCTATAAAAACAAAGGCCACCAGGCAGTGGGCACCGAGTAAAAACAAACTATGACAAACAAATAAATAAACAAGATACGAAATTCCTTCAACAAATACATCTTCATCCGTGTTCAAAGCAGTTGGCGGAGCTGCTGGTTTTCTTTCCTCAGAGACTTAATTTCCTTCATCAGCTCGGCTTGGTTTTCAAGAATTGAGCTCATCACATTCGACATTTGAGTCTGTAACAGTATTGTGATAATTATATGTGAGAAAAAATTTTGGAAAACTAACAAAAAATCGAGAGTACAACACATACATACCTCCTGCATATGGAATTGTCTTAAAATTTCGATATGAAGGTTCCTCATATCTTCATGTATGGATTTCTGAAACGAATCAAGAGTTTCTTCAAGAGTACGTTGAAAGAGCTGAAGTGTGAAGTTACTGCCCTGTGGTGGATCTGGCTGAGGGCTTTTTAGGGATTGTGACATTCCACCCTGTGAATAAATCAACATCCATTATAATCTGATTTAAAGCTGAAGAAAGTTAGTGTCATTACATCTCTCAAAGTTAAACATCAAGGATTCATTATGCAATTACCACTTAGCTGTATCAATCAACACAGCACAGACTGTCCTAAACTTATCAAATCCATATTTAGCCAGTATTACTGAAGGCTTGGGTGATGACAAAGCATTAAAATAGGATTTTATCATGCTGGAACTTTTCTACAAAAGCAAAGCAGATGTTCAAATGTGACCGCAAACAATTACTGAATGAATCGGGATTCTTACATTTATAGCTGGAGGAATTCCAGGTTCTACTACAGCTGATGTGTCAGACCTCAATAAGAAGTTACTTAAAAGTTCTTCCTTGGTTTCTACTCCTGTTTTCTTTGTTTTAGGTGAACCGACTGAAAGGGATGTCCCAGAAGTAGTGCTAATTCTCTCAGCATACGTCCTTCGAGGTTCTCGGTGAGTCAATGTTAAAGATGATGTTCTTGATGAGTCAAGGTTACCTGATCCCAGGATGCCTTTTGTGCCAAGAGACAGAGATGGGAAACTAGATGAGAGGTATTCTGGAAATCCCAAAGACGAAGTCTCCTGATATGAAGTGACATCATTGGTACGCTGGTTTTCACGGCTCAGGTTAGAATCTGTCAATGAGCTAATACTTGTCTGACTCAGTGACACATCTTGCAGTCCAGAATACATTGAACTTGATGTGAGACCACTAGAAGTTGACATCGCATAACGAGATGGCATATTGAGCGGCTGACGGAGTAGGGCAAATTTGTCAGATAATTTCTCACCACCCCAGGCTTCTGGAGGAGTGATGGAAGAGTCTTCGCTCTTGGAAGATGGAGAAGGTGTTGATCCCAATAGCGCAAAAGATCTGGCGTCATCCTGCAAAAAGACAAACATCAATGCAATGCCATGAAGAGATTGAAAACACATCAAGTTCAGGAGAACAATCCAATTTACCTGAGCTATGCATAAAATATCTAAAATAACTGACCATACATACAAGATTGTAGCCAATTCACATTCATATCTCCCCTAACATGCGACTAAGATTAAAAAGAAAGAAACCTCGAGAAAACAGAAGCTAACTTGGACGGCAAAAAATCTCATGAATTCTAAGACCAAAAGGCAGTTGAATTATTGACTTCGAGAATATGTTGACACTATGCCAAACGTCCAGTACGGTTTAGAAAACAGCTGCTGTCTTCTTCCAACAGTGTATATTTAGAGTACTTACCAAAGTAGCTACACCAAAATAAGTGTGCTAAAGGTTGAAATCAATATCTTACACCCAGAAGAAAGAAATAAATATTCACACATTGCAGGAAGCATCTGGAAACAAAACTGAAATGAGGACAAACCTGTTTAGATGTTGAACTGGATTTCCAATCAAATACTGAGTGCTCATTTGCACCATCCTCTGCGTAAGGGAATCTCCTGCTGGATGAAGGAAACAACATGGATGAAGGCTTCTTGTCAATGGGTAGATGATCTTTCTTCGCTCCTTCATGACCATTCCACAGTTTATCAAGTGATGGTGTAATTGGCTGAACATCAACAAGAGGGGAAAACACTTCCATATCATCCTTAAAATTATAACTTGATCGAGGGGCATGTAATCTTGCCAATGGTCCACCTGGACGGAGATAGCTACGTTGTGGTGTTTCCTCTCCTGAAGGCAGACTTTGTGTCCTAGATACAGAACCAGCACCACCCACAGTAAGAGAAGACGCTTCTGCAGAAGGACCTGAACGGCTACTAGGACGAGAACCGGATACCGCAGTGGATAGTGAAACACTAGATGATGTCACCGAGGGAAGTGGGTCAGGCATAAGAATAGAGTCCCCGACAGTACCCCCTAGAAGAGCAGTCTCAGCTTTGCTAGAAGTCTCATCAATAAAAACTGGCTTTGCTCTTTGCCAGCACAAACTTGAAACAGCCTGATAAACACTTCAAATACTTAGTATTTATAGAGATTACAAAAACATGATCTTAATTCTCCGAACTCCACAAATAAACAATAAGGCAAACAACATCAACCTGAACCTTAGGTCAACAAGAGAAAGGCCTCTTATACAGTAAAATGAAACCTTAGCATGTTAATAATGAATACGTCGACACATAGTTTAATACACTCAAAAAATAATAGACACACAAGCCAAAACTGATTACAACATGTTGATGTCTCAAGCAATTGCTACAAGAAAAACAACATTAAAGAGACATTTGCAAATTCTGGGATTCTATATTAAAATATATACACAAGTAAAGAAGTCACCTCTGAACTACTACAAGCACGAAGAACAGTTAACGGCTGCGGTTTTCCACGAATATCATAGAACACCACACGGCCATTACTTGTTCCTGCTGTCAATATCCAATCATCATCTATAAATGCTAACGAAGAGAAAGGTGCCTCATATGTGATGCAAGATGAGGGTCTTCTAGACCCTGGGTCATAAGTGTATAGCTTCTTATCCAGTCCAACACTAGCAATTATCTGTCACAAGGAGAACATTAGGCAAAATAACGTTTAATTACTTTCACTGGATGACCCCATACGGGACTGTTTCAGAGCATGATATATTCACCTTCTTACATCTCTGTCAATTTATTGCAAAAAGGTGCCGAGTTAATAAGATAAAGACTATACCTTATCATCGGATGAGAAGCTAATCCCAGCAGTTGGTGCAGAATGCTGTTTCAACCAAGAAACCTGTAAGCAGAAAAGTGATTCTTATGATCCTGAAAAATCGTATCAAACCTAAAACAAGGGCATCTACAGTGTGACAAGGAATTAATGTTGGGCATGATAATACTAATGAACCAAAAACAGAAGAGAGCATGTCAAAAAGTTCTCTCCCCCATTTTTAACCAACCCCCCTATTACTGGCCAACGCCAAAAATCTGATGAGTGGAAGCAAAAGAGGATATTAGAAAGATGCATGAATGGCTTGACCATAGCGTAAGTCGGATGTTTCCATGATAAGCAGCAGATCCCCTATCAGAAAAGATGATGACCATATCTGAAATATTTCAAGGTAGGAAGCAGCCTAATTCAACATCTAAATATTATTTGGAACAAAAATATTGGCTAAATTAAAGGAAATCATCTTGACTTCTGAATGTACTTTCTAAAATTCTGTGCTGCCACACCTCGTTCAAATTACACTTACTGAACGATAAATATGACGACACAAGCACAAAATCAACAGGATTTTTCCAGCAAAGTATTTGAAATGTAGCTTTGAAAGGACCAAGGTAAGCACGAGGTTCAGTAAGTTAAATGAAACTCTTCTTATGCATACAATTCAGTAAACCACATCAGACGTCCCATAGTATGTACATGTTTCTGAACCCAATAATGGAAATACTGAATACCTTTGGGCTACGCCCAGTAGTATCCCACAAATGTAAAGTCCCATCATCACCTGCAGTCACCAAAAGGTGTCGACTATTCCGTGAATAATCAAGCACCCTCAGTACCTGGCCTTAAATCCATCAGACAAACAATTAGCTTGGGTAGCAGAGACTCTTGGTCATAAACACTAGAATACAACCCAGCTGCAAGAACCTAAACAACCTGTTCATTAGGATCCTTGAGTTCAGCAGCCTTTGCTCCCGATGCAAGGTTATGGAGAATGAGGTCCCCACTTAAACTGATAGAAGCCAAGTGCTCATCTTTGCAATTGTACATTGCACCTGTTATAGTATTGGTATGACCCCTCAACCATTTGATGCAGCGTTTCCTCTGAAGGTCCCATATTCTTACAACTTGACTGCTGCCCCCAGAACATATATATCTGGATCCCTTGTTGCTAAAACTAATAGCCAATATTGATTCCTGAAAATATGAGAAAAATTCCCAACAATAAGTTGATACATTAGACATGTAAAGCCCATTTTCTGGAAAATGTGGATCTTTAGTTTACAACAAGCAACTGAAGCTGGCAGAATGAATGAAAAATTGGGGGGAAAAAACAATTAAAGTTCAAAAACTTTCCCACATAGAAGACAACTCCTTAAAAAGTGGCTTCGGATGAGCCATTTCTGGCATGCAATCGAAATGCACCGTTCTGTCATTGAATCCCTAGAAGATAGAATGAAGGATGCTAGAAGTACACATAGACAAACCCACATGCTTCAAATTTAATGCTTTGATTGATGGTAGATCAGAGCTAGAAGAGGATTACTTCAATATTGTCTCCGCTTTCTGTACCAGCTACCGGAATGGTTCCCATGCTCTCCCCATTCTTCCTCCACAATGATATCTTCTTATCTTCTCCGGCGCTTGCAACAACTAAATCTGCAGGAATCATATCCCAAATAGAACGGTCCATTAATTAAATAATCTAAAGGAGAATTTGATTCAATATCCTCTCAACTAAGTCTAATGATCATTTGCTAAACCGAATCCAATTTTTTCAGTTAGATACAAATGCTAAATATCAACAATCAAACAACAAAACCTGATCTAGAGGTCCAGTCAACAAAATAACACACTTCCTTCACTCCTTTCAAATTCATCTAATTTATCATCAACTAAAGAAGTCCTAATTTTTCCATTGAGGGAATGAGTAAGTTGACTCACTGGTGTGATTCCATTTGACCGAGTTAACCAGGCAACCGGGAGATGGCGTGTAGTTTAAAATGCAAGGATCGCCGTGCTCAACGGACACATCGAAGAGCTTGACGGTGTCGCCACAGCTCGCCGCCAGCAACGCCGTTGACAGATCCTTCAAGTTCGTCATTTTTCAACAGGGAATTTCGAACGTAATTCCAAAGTTTCCCGGAAAATAGAAAGTACTTCGAAAAAGAAAGTGGATTTGAAATTTATTTTTTAATGTTAAAAAAAAGAGAACCCTAACCGAAAGAGAGAGAAAGAAAGAGGCAAAAAATTTAAATGAGTAGAGAGGTAATGAACGCGGGCGCCTTTATCTCTTCTCTAACTATTAACTTCAGTCAGCACTCAGCAGCGCTCACACTTTCCTTCTTTATAAGTAAGTTTTTCAATTCATTATTATTGGTTTCCGTTGGGTAATTTTAAACTCAAATATTATTTAATTATTTACTTGAAAAAATAAAAAAGTTTGCGCCAATTATTTTCATCGGTACCCTAAGGTTTGTACTATTATCGAGAATTTGTGATAAATTTTGAGATTTATAGTATTTTATATATTATAATTCTAAAATTACAATATATTCACTTGAATGTGATTTTGTTTATTTATTATAAAATATTATAGTATTTATATTTTTTAAGATATAGATATTATTTATTTAACATTTTAATTTGATAAAGATACAAATGTAAAAACACATATATTTAATTTTTAAAATTAAAAAATAAATAATTCAATACTTATTTTCAAAATTTTTAAAAAAAAATTATTCAAATTTAAATATTTAAATTTATTTATTTTAGACCAATTTAAGTTTATTTAGATTTCAAATAAAAAAAATATACGTCACTTAAGATTTAGAATTAGCATAGCCTCCGGTACATGTACACAAAAATTCAGATATCCACTAAAAATCCTGTTAAAAATAAAATTTCTTTTTTTTTTAATATATCACTTTTGTTTTGATAATGCCGTGCCCTCACAACCCCACTAGAGGTCCTTATTCCTCACCGCACTTGCCCGTCCAATACAAGTAAATTATCTAAAAAAGATTAATTCCTTTATTCTTTGAAAATTCCTCTTAATTTCATTAACAACAAATATGAGAAATAAATAAGATAAAAGGATGAAATAATTAAAGATGATCAATTCCACTGGAATTAGAGCTTTAAAGCATTTATTTATTTATTTATTTGGTATAAAAAAGTACTTGAAACATGAGTGTAAAAAAGAAAAAATCCACCATTAAATGAAAATGTTTATAAATTTCCAAAAGCTTATTTCAATATATTCGACGTAAAAAAAATAGAAGAAAAATGAAGAGAAAAGGGATAGAAAGATCGTTTAAATAGGGTAAATATGTCTATGCAACAATAATGCTGCTGTAAAACATCAAAAGTAACAGTATCCAGTAACGGCAAGGGCATTGGAGGCTAGCTTTGAAACCTCAGAGGGTATCGCTTATATTCAATCAGATCTCAGGGGTACCCATGAAAACATCTAATTAGTCATTTATTTATTTATGTAATCAGCAGCCCCTTGGAAGCCTAAAATTTAATAGAGCAGCAGCTAACGGACAGAATGTGGTAATGTCTTCGAAGCATCAAATTTAACTCTGCATGAAGACCCCAGCATCAGATGAAAGCCATTTACCCAAAATGGCAAACACAATACAATAAACAGGGCACTATGAACTATTGCTCTAAATACAATAACCATTGCAACCGACAGCTATCACATTATCTTCTACATCAAGGAAAAGCCAAAAACCGCAAACTGTGATGGAATACAGCCAATTTTATATGCTAAAAGGCATAAGTTCCAGGCTCTATGTCAAATGTATATTTATATACATAGGTAATTCAAAATAAGTATCACCAGAGGCACAAAAATAAGGAAGAAAAATTTAAATCAAGAAATTTCCAGCTTTTTCCTAATAAACTTGTCCCAGGATCAGGAGAGCTTTTCCTCCAGTGAAGAGCCTATTCTTGCATTGCATCCCTTGAAGTCATTGTTCAGTTCTTTATTCAGGCTATTTTTTTTCCCCCCAAGGAAATGAGAAATAAGACTGCAACAGAGGAAAGAAAAAACACAGTTTCAGGTGGATGGTAGTATATAATACTGGTAAAAGAGGGGCTGGAATAGTTACAATTGCAACTAATAAGTACCATATAAGCAAATATTCTGGATGTGAATCAAACCCTATCAAGTAAGCATTTCGTTTTATATGGTAAAAGCGAATGAACTGCTTTTTTGTCTGTTTTATCCGCCAACAGTAAAAAGGGAATACACGCGTCAAACATGTTCTACAAACAGCACTTTACACGTGGCTGCTTCTTTGGGACTAACATGCCTGTCAAATGTTCCACTGATTAGAGAACCAATTGAGATTCCCAGTGAATCAAGTCTTAACGATCGAGAAACCAATCATGACTTATCCACTAATTGATTTGAAAAAAGGCAATAAATTCCAATTTTAATGGACAAATTAACACTCTAGTGTATGATTAACATGAACAGAAGTGCCAACTATGGCATACTGAAGTTTCTCCGACAATAGAACAAATTCAGGAGTAGATGATGTTTTTTCTCTCCAAATTTCTATCCCAACACAATATATGTTTTTGAGGACCTAAAGCAGCTCAACCCTTTACAAAGATGATCTCATAATTACAGATTGATTCTAGTTAAACATTAAAATAATAATAATAAGAAGAAGAAGAAGAAAATTCTAAATTCCAAACAAGCCCCTACACCCCCATCCCCCCCATTCCCTGAAGAAAGAGAAGGAGCAAGAACATCAGAAAGAGAGGACATCAACAGCAAGCGATAAAATTAGTGCATACACAGCCACCATAGCCACAAACCACCAGCATTGATATTAAAAACAAGGAAACCAAAGCAATAAGAAGTAATGTTCAGCTGACCTTGGTAAAGCCTAAAAATATTGCTAGGATCACATTTTTGTCGACACCATGAATTTCACTTTTTTCTCTGCAGGCTTGAGAATTTGAAATGAACACACCAGCTCTTCATCAATACTCATCATCGCTCCAGCATTATCAAATTCACCACAATAGTTGGGGGCCGAGAATATGGTAACAAGTTGCCTATCAGCAAAGAACTCATACCCATCCTCCACAACCTAGAACAAATCACATGATGATTGAAGTTGCAAGAGCTAATGGAACATTTTTACCGGCCCTCCGATACCAAAAGAAAAGGGAAAAAATGGAAAAAGAAAGAGTAGGAAAGTCAAGCACCTGATGGGCACGGCAGACAAGGTCCAAATCATGCCTTTTTAAGAATTCCGACACCTTGTCAGGACCAAATGTGTATGAAACTCCTCTGTCATTCATTCCCCATCCCTTGACATCTCTACCAGGGTCTGACCACAGCAAATCACAGAGCAAACCAGTGTCGGGAATAGCAGTTGGACGAGGTAGAGTTCTAATTTGATCCAAGTGTGAGAGATCAGGGGAAAGACCGCCATGCATGCACAATATCTTTTCATCTATAAGAGCCGCCACAGGAAGGCAGTTGAAACAATCAGTAAAGGCTTTCCAAAGCCTCACATTAAACCGTCGCTTGCACTCATCATAAAATCCATAAATCCGATTAATAGAAGCACATTCATGATTTCCTCGTAAAAGAAAAAAGTTCTCTGGATACTTAATCTTATAGGCAAGCAAAAGGCATATTGTTTCCAAACTCTGCTTCCCACGATCAACATAGTCCCCTAAAAACAAATAATTGGCTTTAGGAGGGTAACCTCCGTATTCAAAAAGCCTCAATAAATCACTATATTGTCCATGTACATCACCTGCAAACACAAATAAAGGTTTTTTGAAGTTGAAAAGAAGAAACTTAGGATAATTCATTATAAAAACAAAAAAATTCAAAAGAATAATTAGAAGAGAGCAAATAAGCCACTTCTTCTAATGTGACAAGAGCTGGAAAGCAGGACTCTACTTGGAATATGATCTGTGATTACTTGGAATATCTACTGAGGTTCAATGCTTTAGACTGTATTCTAATTTCTCATACCATATCACTTCTGGACTTGAGGCAGAGATTGCATTGCACTCTGTACTCATTGAAGACCTTGCATTTTATCCAAAGGAATATTGCTACAAACAGCTCACGTTAGGACTGTATGTCAACAGCATTTAAGCTTTGTCTGAACCTATTTGGCCATGAAACATCTCAACCCCACCTGAAATTTTTAACTTATACAGAATAATTTTCTAAATGAAATGAACAGGGGTTCTAGAGATTTTACACTTGAAAAATTTTAAGTTCCAATTCATATGGCTTCTGAGCAATCAAACAATGCACACACGGGGATTCAGGATCAATGCCCATCAACAGACTGATTATTAAGTTCACATTCCAAACCTAAACATATTGTACATTATAAAAGTATGTACGCTACAAGACCTGTGTGAAAAATTGCATACTTGTAGAGCCAATGATTCTTTTCAACTTTCTAAGTAACACCCCCCCCCCCCCCCCCCCCTCCAAAAAAAAAAAAACCCTCAAAAAGACATAAATTTTAGCACAATAAATCATAAAACTCAATTTTTGTCATTTTATTGATTCATTTAACAATCTGAATATACCCACAAAATAAAATTAATGAATTTATTTATTTATTAAAAGTACCACAAATTTTCATGGGGGCTTCAAGTTCGAGCAAATTAGGTTGTCTCATGAAGATGTCTCTGGAGGCAACACAAAGCTGCTTGATCTCAGACTCAGAAAGCTGGACTTGTTTGCCGGGTCGGGCGAATCGAACCTCCGTAAGCCGGTGGATTATGTCATCCAGTGCATTCGGGTCCATGATGGAACCCTGCTGCTGCCCCTGTGTTGTTGCCATTTGATAGTTGATTTTCAATGGCTTTGATTGATTAAAAAATCAAAGATGATCTCACACACAAGGAGAGAATCAGAGAGAGTTTCAGTTTTTGTTAGCTTTCGGTCTTCTTGTTCTGTTTGTGTACGTTTTGTTTTCGATGTTTTTTTCCTGTTTGGGAGATATTGAAAACATAAATTAAAAATACAGAAACATGTTTTCGTGGACTCAAAAATAAAAATGGCATTCTTGGAAAACAAAAGCGAAAGATATCGAATAATTAATTTTATATGTGAATTATTTTGTAGTTTCTTTTTACCAGGCTATGTGTTCTCATGTTAATTAATTAACTAAGCGCACACAGACAACTGAAACGATATATAGCAATTACACTACATCACTACAAATCAATTCAATGGTGAACTTTTTAAGAATCATAAATAAATTTGTAAAGGGTCTAAAAAATAAGGGCCCGTTTGGTACCCTTTTCTAAGTTATGTTTTCATTTTCATTTTCATAATACACATGTAATACATGTTTGGTGAGTTAATTTTAAAAAACAAATTACAAAACAAAAAAACCGGATTTCAATTTATAACTAATGAACTGAAAACAACTTATATATGTTCTGCAAATATTACGAAACAAATTACAAACTAAACTGAAAAATGAATTAAAATCACAAAAGAAAATCGTGACCGAACCTCCTCAAGCTCTTCACTGCCGTTCTTTCTTTTCCCTCACCTTTCTTGATCCAGTTGCAGCAAATCTGCACTCTCTCCCTCGCCATATCTTCATCCACAGCCCAGCAAATCTGCAGCAAATCTACACGCTCTCCCTCCCTTTATCTTCATCCACAGCCCAGCAAATCTGCCTCTCTCAGTTGCAACATCTTTCTCTCTAAATGCGAACCACTGTTGCTCTTTCTCCGTCCATAGTGTCTTCTTGCTCGGACTACCTTGACCTTGCTCAGTCTTCTTGTCCGGATCATCACTTGCCCGTTGTTCTTCTCCGGATCACCTTGCCGTTGTTCTTCTCTCTTCTCCATCCTTCTTGTTTAACTAAATTTTTGAGAAATTATTTGAGTGATTTTAATTGTTTTTAATAGGTTGATATTGTAGATTAATAGCATGTACCGAAACATAGTTGATTTTTTTTTTTTTTGGTCTACAATCATCGATCTGTCTCTTGCTGTACCCAAAATCAGCTGCTGCTGCTGTTCGATCTCATTGCTGCATTCTTGACTTCGCTGGGCTTTGCTCCACGCACTGCAATTTGCTCCATCTTCTGCTTAAATTTGCCTGCTTGTTGCATCTCGTTGCTGGTATTTTTCTAATTGGGTGAATTTGCGTGTGATCTGATTTGTTTCTTTCTTAATTGGTTGAATTTTGTATCATGTTTAATTGGACATATTGGATGATTGCCGAGACCCTTAATCGACTTAGATACATGAGTTTCTCATCCTTTAAGTTTTAATTCGCAATGCAAATATTGGTTTACTTTTCATTGTGTTGAAATAATCAATTTTGTTGGGGGAATTATCCTATTATTCATAGTTCTTTGAGTTGGAAGTGCATGGGCAGAGACACTTGCGATTTGATTTAATTTTGTTGTCTTTGACTTGATAAGCATTTAGGTAAATAAATAATACATAAATAGTTTACACATTTTTTGTTGTCTTTGTTGTCTTCGCTTGGTCTTTGCTCTACCTTCGCTTCGATCGCCGTAACTGCTCATCTCTTCGGTATATTTCTTTATTTTTTCTAATTGGGTGAATTTTGAGTGTGATCTGATTTGTTTAGCTTGAACCTCTATCATGTTCAACTGGGCAAATTGGATGATTGCCGAGACCCTTACACATTTTTTGATCTTATTGTTGATGTGTAGCAGAAAGTATCTGGCCATATCGTGATAGAATCTGGCCATATTTTTATATTGATTTGGTTTATAATCGTGGTTGCAATGACTACAAAACTTACTGTGTTGTGGTGACATTGCTTCAGGATGAGGATGCCTTCTTCAGGATGAGTATTGACTTGTGAATGTGTATTTCCTCCTTCAGAGTTGCGGATGCTGAGTAATGAATCAAATTATGAAGCAACTGAATGGGGCTATCCGTGCACTTTATTGTGGCTTCTAAAAGTTTCAGACCTCTGGTTATGTCCTTGTATTTAAATTGGTTGATGTTATGTAATCAAAATAGCGAAAGCGGCTACATTAGTGTTTGTTGTGTTGCTGTGTGTGTCAAAACAATGTTCTAGTTTTGTGACTGGAAATAATTTGCAAAATAATTTGCTACAAACATTCACTTTAATTTGCAAGTACCATGCTTCGTAGACTTTAAAAAGATTTTGATGTGCAATATTTGGTTACTAATGAAGAAGGAGATACAAGTAGGGGGGGTGAATTATTTTTTTAAAATTATGTGTTGTAATATATATCTTAATTGAAATACAAGTGTGCAACCCAAGAGGGGGGGTGAATTGGTATTTTAAAACTTATCTTAATCAAACCACACAACAATCTAATCTAATGCCTTAATAAATTCAAAAACAATAAATAAATTCAATGAAATGACAATAATAAATAAGAATGTATTTGAAGCTTTATGAAGATTGTATAATCGTGTATAAGCTCAATGGTCGTGTTGTGATCAACCCTTGATTTGATCTGAATGAGCTTATTTATAGTTGGAGCTGAAAACTAACCGTTATACACGTTTTTTCCAGAAAACGGATCGCCGTTAACAGTTAACGGTTAACCGTTTAGGCTAAATTTCAAATAAACGGTTGACCGTTAGTCACTAACCCTTCGCCGTTAATTTCCAGAGACCTGCAAAATAAATTTGGCTTAACCGTTCTTACTAAACGGTTCAAGGGTAGCAAACTGAAAATAATCGGTTCACCGTTTTCCGTAAACGGTTTATCGTTTTCAGTAAACGGTTTACCGTTAATTTCCAGAGGCTTGCCAAACAAATTTGGCTTAACCGTTCTTACTAAACGGTTCAAGGTATGGCGAAAATAATCGGTTCGCGTTTCATTAAACGGTTTACCGTTTTCAGTAAACGGTTTACTGTTTTTAGTAAACGATGTACCGTTAATTTCCAGAGGCTTGCCAAACAAATTTGGCTTAACCGTTCTAACTAAACGGTTCAAGGGTAGCAAACTGGAAATAATCGGTTCACCGTTTTTAAATAAGTTTCAGTTAATTTTTAACAAACCTTTGTAGAACATACTTTCTGGATATTATCGGTTAGCCGTTTTAAATAAACGGTTAGCCGTTTGCTACAGTGAACTGTTTTTGAAAATAGTATTACCAAACGCATATTCTCTGTTTTTGTCATTTTCAATTTTATCTACCAAACGCATATTACTGTTTTTAGTTTTAAAATACAGGATACAAAAAATGATACCAAACGCATATTTAAATTCGAAATATAGCAACTGTAAAACACCATTTTCATTTTCATTTTTATTCTCAGAAAATACAAATCCAGAAACAATACCAAACGGGCCCTAAACATCTGATTATACTCGAATTACTCTACCTTATAGCATGCAAACAACATAAATTTGCAAAAGGTCTCAAAAATAAAGATTTGATTACGCTTAAATTGCTCTACCATGCAGCAGTGCAAACAACCAAATGATCATAGCAATTACTTACTTTTGTTATTTATTATTTTGATTATATGATTAAAAGGTAGTGCTTTATGGAATTACCGTGAAGAAATTTTAGGAAAATTTACAAAAATAACTAAATTTTTTTTATTATTTTCATAATAAACCCTTATAATTTTTTTCTATTAAGATTAGCCAAACACAAAGTTTTATCCCTACATTACCCTTATTTACAAACGAAAAACAATTTTCCTTCTCCTCTTTTATTAAACCAAAAGCAGTATATACTCTTGAATCATCCCCAGCGACAGCAAAAGATAACGGCAAATACCGGCAGCAAAAGCTAAAAGTAAACTCCAAACATAATCCATTTAGATTCAACACAACACGAATCCGCATTACCTCACAACACGAATCCGCATTACGTGGTAAGAATTATTTTTCAACTTCCAGTGATTTATCTTGGCGCGACAAGCAGCCCGTCGCACAAATTTTTGTGCGACAGGCTGCCTGTAGCACGAAATTGCCAAGCATCGTGCGGTATGCGGCACATCGGCATGTCGCACAAGGCGAACAGTTAATTGAATCGTGCGACAAGCGACTGTCGCAACATTCCGTAATTAATTTTTTTTTAATTTCAGGTTTAATGGATTCAGTTGTGCATGTTGCTGGAATTTACCAGCGAACCGTTAATTTATAAATGGCTAACCGATAATTTTTAAAAAGACATACTTTGTTAATCTTTAACCGATTAGTAAGAACGGTTAAAAGAAATTTGTTGCGCAGGTCTCTGGATTTTAACGGCGAAAGAAAAGTGACAAACGGTCAACCGTTTGTTTGAAATTCAGACCAATGGTAACTTTGACCAGTCCAAACGGTTAACCGTTAATCTTTAACGGTGATCCATTTTCTGGCAGAAAGTCAATAACGGCTAGTTTCAGCTCCAACTATAAATAAGCTCATTCAAATCAAATCAAAGGCTGATCACAACACGACCATTGAGCTTATACTTGAGTATAGAATCTTCTTAGAGCTTTAAAACACATTATTCTTTCATTTATTCACACATTGAGCATTGATTTGTAATATTAAATACTGTGCGAGCGAAAAATAATTTGTAATCTTTTGATTTGAGTGATTGTAAGTGTTGAGATACATGTTTCAACATTCAAATGACTACAACAGTTTACAGTACAATATCATCATTAAATATATCAACTACAATCTTCTTTCCAAAGTACTCCCCATGACTACCGTCAAATTCTAATTTCAGTCCAAACATCAAATACATCGTAAACATTAATAAAAAAACACAACAATCGCCAGTTCCGGGCTCTTATTGCGACATACTCTTAACTGCGATAACTTTCCAGGGGTTGGCACTTCGCAACTTAGGTTGGATGTTGTAGAATCTAACATATTCCAACCATCGAGGGAAGATAACTTCAAGCGGCTTGAATTTAAACTTGTATTTTTTATCGTCTCGAAATGTCAGTAACGAGTCATAAATCCAAACTTTGTTCTTACGAAAGTCTACTCAGGCCAGTACCTAATGCTCATGGTCCAGGTTAATAGGGATAAATAACTGCATATAAAAAATTATCGTTAATTTATCAATTTCGTTACATATGAAATTAAAAACAATCAACAAAAAGTCTCATCCACGTTTGATTGCGAGTGTGAAATGCAATAAAACACGCACCATATCGACATCTGTCATTGGTTTCGACATAATGTGTTGTCGGCCGCCAATATAGCTATTCAAGCTATCGTTATATATTAATGAATCGATCGCACAATCCTCGTTGTTCCATAATTGATTCAAGAACACCTAGTCGTACATAGATAACCATAAAATGTAGAAATTAACAAAACTTTAAGTCATAACGAGATAATAAATAAATAAAAAGGGTAATTATAAATTATGTTAGCACGTTACCCAAAAAAATGTGTCAGTATGTGTGACACGTTGAACTAAGGCATTCGTATACTGCCGTTGCTTTTCGCTAATCAAGCGAAAATACTCGTGAATATGCTGTAGAAGAACAAGAACATATCAGTTTAAAAGGAAAAAATTATACACAAATCACCAACACTCAAAGTTTTGGATAAAAAAATTATCTCGTCACTTAACCATCCCATCGAAACATGACCCAAAATTACTTGAAAGAAAGACAGTGAGTGTTGGACTCTCCGATCCACTGTCGTGTCGCCAGCAAACCATCGGTCAAATTCATCATACAGACGTGAATCCTTTAATCCTCTAAGTGGATTAAAATTCACACTCGTACTCATGTCAATCGCATGGTCCATGATTTGAGGCAGAGGTAGAGGCCGGACGTTATCCAATGGTCTATACGCTCGACCAAACTTACTAATGCCCGGAGGCACCTCAGTGAAGACCTGCATGCTCTCCCCACTAACATCTCTGTAAAAACTATATAATGACATGGGAGTAGAAAAATTTTGATTGCCCACATCAGTATACAGTCCATAGTCATCCGGGGCCTATCCAATCGACAAGATGAATATATTAACCAACTATAAAATATTAAAGGCTAAACGAACACAATTGTTAAATTTAAATTAACTCACCGCATATGAGCATCCAGTCGGACAATCTTTATTTGGGCGTTTAGACATTGAATCAATAAATCCCACAACAGTTTCGTTAAAATCATTAAATTCTGACTTAGGTTCATAAACGTTACGATCAATCTTGTCCAGCCGTCGTCTTATATAATCATTAAACTATTTTGTCCTTGTTTATAAAAAAAAATCTTTATAATAACAACTTATTATAACAATTTATATAAGAGGAAAAGTAATTATTTATAACCTCCGAATCACATGCGTCATTAGAATCGTCTGTCTGCTCCTAATGGTCATCCACGGGCACCTCCGCCTCGGATGCGGCGTCACACTACTGTGGTGTTGGACTCGATATGTTGTCATGCTCGTCTGATTGCGTTGTCACGGACGGCGGCACGTTGATTGAAGGTTCGTGCTGTATAAAGTTACATTTAAAATAAGTGAATGAAACGTGAAGATTTTTGAGTAAATAAATAATATTACTTATAAGATACCGACCTTATGAACCCAACTTGGAATACTTGGCATATAATCTTTCACAGTGAGCCAATATTTTTTTAGACTTTCCTTTGCATCCGGCTGAAAGGTTTGTAAAACGTTCCGCTAATATGAATTTAACCTAAAATTTTAAGTAATTGTACAGAACTCGAACTTAATAATGTAAAAAAAAGTACTTTAAGTCTTCCAATGCATATTACTTACAAGACAAGATTCGTCATTTAAGAATGAATAAACCTCAGCAAAGTTTATTTTAGAAGAAGCCATAGGCTTCCATTGCACGATGCGGGGAAACTTTTTCTTCGTTTTCACGACCTATGCTGGCGGCAGACCTCCGATCACTTTGTAAATCCAAGCCTGCAACAACCAAAGTGAGAAAGTTATTAAAACTACCATTAAATATTTAATGCTACAAAACTTATTAATAAATAAAAAACAACGCACCTGAACCCCGGACGTTAAGCCGTAAACATTGTACTTTTCTATTTTATGATTAGGCTTAGACAACCGAGTCGCCTTATATTTCTCCTCTTTCTGGTACAGTGCATTGTCAAGACTCTCTATATCGTTTCCCACAATATTCGACCCCATGGACGATTTCGGAAGTAATGTATATCATCTACCTTAAGCCATGAGAAATTAATTTGACAGTGACCCTTTTTTCCATTTAGAACTCTATTCGCAAAATAAAAGAGCGCGATCTTTAATGCATCAATATCGTCCATGGCCTGGAAATCCAACTCCTCAAACAATGCATCGAATTGCTTAAGATTGATGTTGCGAAACAAACCATTAAAATACGTATTCAGTAGCCTATGCCTTGTTTTGTTATCTATTAAAGCGGTATCTTCACCATAACAAAGTCCAGTAACTAGGCACCATTCTCCAATTGACAAGCGTATCAAATGCTCACCAATTTCAAACCATAATTGATCATCCTCCTCGTAATCTCCATGATCCACTTGCCTAAGCAAAACATTGTGCAAAATGACACCACTGAACGGAAAGCTTCGGCAGTCCAAGAAATAACCAAATATGTCTTTCTTGAACATATGCAGCTGCCGTTTTGTTAATTTTCTCTCAATGGCTTTCACGTCGGCAGAAAAATTACACATGCTCGAAATTCGGCCCCGAAAGTAATCGGCATAAGCTAACGTCATCCTGCCCATTTCGTTTCTCGATATTTTTGATTCCGTCGTGTTTCTATAATATTTATAACATTATTAGTATACATCTATTAAAAAAATTAAAAGAAGAATTGACTTAACGATAAAAAAAAATATCATCATTTTAAATGCGACGCTGTCGCGCCTCTGCGTAGGTCACTCCCGCCCTGCGCTCCGACTTAGTGCGGCGGCGGGCATGGGCGCTGGCGTCTGTCGCCGCGACGTCGCCGCGAGCCATGCTAGATCAGGTGCGACAGGCGCCTGTCGCACCTGATGGCGCGCGATCTGTCACGGTAGATCGCTCGCCATCACTCCCCCAACTTCCCCACAAAATCTACATGCACCACACATACCGTAACCCATGCAATCAACATCCTTCCATCTTCATTCATGATAACCAACACAACAAGATAACATAGAACAACAAAAGTAAATACAAAATTAGGGTTTTTTAGCTAACCTTTAATTTGAGTTGTTATCCGCGGTTTTAGGAATATTTGCTGCCGAGGATAAACTCCGAGAAGCTGCCGGCAATGAGTGGAAACCGTGGCAACGTAATCGTCGGTGAGGGAGAGAGAGAGAGAAGAATGTGAGGGAGGAAGATGTGAAATGAGAGGGGTAGTTTCGGTAGTTGGTGTGTTTTTTTGCTAATCTTGATAGAAAAAAATTACAAGGGTTATTGTCAAAAATAACCAAAAATTTTGGGCTACTTTTGTAAATTTCTCAAAATTTTACCGTAGCCCCTGCCTAAAAATAGATAACTATATATTACTATATATAGTCTTTTTAAATGAAACATTGAGCTTGAACCTTGGGCTCACTAAACATCAAGCTTTACTTACTCTCAAATTTGATTGGACATATAAACATGTTATTTATATTATGAATGTGATACTTTATATATATTTAATTATTATATACTAGACATGTAAAATAATTGTCCGATTATTATTATTATTATCATGTATTTAATTTTTTTTTAGAGAGGGAAAAAGTGTGGCCATGGGTGAGGGTGACAAAACATTGAAGATGGAGATGGTTGTAACTCCTATGTTGAATGACTGAATGTTCTATGAATGCATTGATGATTATTTGGTAGCTTTCTTCATTAAATAGGATGTCTCTCTACGACGTCGTTTAGAGGTGGCAAGCAGCCTATGACCTTATGCAATGTCGTTTCGGTGTTTAAGTCCGTGACCTTATGCAATGTCGTTTCGGTTTGCTTTTTCTCTTTGGGCCTATTTTCATCCCCGAAATTTCGACAATTATTATTTTGTGAAACTCTTTCCATCGATTTTTGATTTTTGAAAAAGCAAAACGGAATTGATTTGACATTAAGACCTATTTCACAATCTCATCCAAAAAATATATTAATTTTTTTAAAAAAAATAATCTATTCAATAATAAAAGAGTGATGATAGAATTACAAACTTATTTAATACAAACTAATATGGCATAAATCATTAGCGAATGAAAATGTAAAATAATAAAAATATGTTATATGGACCGAATTGTATTTTGTTCTAACCAATTTAATAATATCACTACAGTTTACATAAAAGAAATTTATATAAGAGTTTGTTGCTCTGCTCATAATCAAATGCAACATTAAACTATTAAAAGTATTTTACTCCTACTAATGTTTTGTCGTTAGGTATAGAATGATAGGTATAAAAAATTTATAAGAAACTCGAATAGTAAAAAAATAAAAATAAATTATGTGGAGCAATTTAGAAGCAACATTCTTAGGAAAATAAATATTAATTAATTTTGTATTCTCAAGAGAATAATATTAATTAATTTGCTTGAGGACATACATATCAAGTTTACGAACGATGTTAATTTAAAGGCAAACTAACTAACAAAATGTGATCACACCATTTGGTAGGAGCTTTTTTATCCTATTTGTTTCAAAATTTAGGTTAGGAAAATTCCAATTACAGAAATAAAAGAAAAAGACACAAACAACATTACCAAGATAGGTTAGCTTTAGTGGAGTTTGGTAGTTTAGTCTTCATACTTTTTGTCTTTCGAAGTAAGGGAAACAAACTTTCCAATGAACTAAAAAGGCATAACTAATTGGAGTTGAGACGACCGAAAAATGCTATAGATGGATATTGTTTCTTTTAGAATTAAAATGAAAGTATTATTGCAAGTTTTAGATTTTTAAAAGATACAAACAAATTTTGATGTGGATGTTTTACTTGCTGGCACTACAAATGAGAAAGTGGTTGCCTAATCATGAAAAAAAAAATTGAATAGGCCTAGAAAAAATAATCTTACATTTGATTAGCATTTCAATTCGATACTGATCATACTGCCAAGTAAGTAATATTTGTAGTTACCACTATCAAGCGGTAAAAAATTCTATGGTACATTAGTGATTTCATGTTATAATTTGATATAAGACCACCAACTAATAATACGTTCACACTTATTGAAAATTTTCTTAAAATTTATCAAATATTTAAAGGCTCTAATTATCTTACATGATGATATAAGAAACATGATTCTTCCATAGCTGTTCAATGAAAATCCAACGGTTGTCGAATAACACAATTTTATTACCTTATATTTCCACAACAGTTGGATTTTCATCAAACGGTTGTGGAAGAGTCATGTTTCTTACATCATTATGTAAGATAACAAGCTCCATATTTAAAATATCCTTTCCCTCACTTTTATCCTCACTTCTATCAAATATTTAAAACTTCATCAAAATTTTTATTTGATGTGGATGTGCTCTCTTCTCCCTCTACAATTTCCAAATTTCAAAATAAATAAAATAAAAGATTCAACATTAATTTTGTTTCTCTCATACTCCATTAGCACCTAATTTCTCATAATTCTCTTTCGTCTGTTTTACTCCACAATTCAGTCATTTTCATTTATATATTTTGTGCACATTTGTAGCTTGGTCCATCTTTGTCTTTGCCAAATTCTTCTACATTCTTGACTTTATCCAATTAGAAACTTCAACAATGGCCCCGCCATATAGCATTTGAGTAAGGCTGACTTCGATTGAAAATGGATTTTTCCTTGGCGTTAGTGATGGTGCTGCTGCTGTAGACTATTATGGGCTCCATCCTCGACCATCGAAAAGTTTTTTTGAAAATGTCTCAATGAAGCAAGAAGCTTAGCTTTTGAAATATGTTTATTGGGTGCTGGGTTTGTTTTGTACGTAAGAGGTTTTATAAAATTGGAGGGAGAGTGAGAAGAGGGAGATATATGACTCTAATAATTTGCCAATGATGCCATTGGTGCGCGAAATGACTAGATCCTGCTTTCAAGTGAATAACATCTAAAAAATTATTCAGCAACACACATTAGAATGGATTACAAATTGCAATTGCACGTCTTACAATCAAATTCAAAGGTCTCACCAACATCACAATTACAATAATTAATAAATCAATAATTTTCTAGAGAATGAATTACAAATTGCAATTGCACACGGTCAAATCAATAAATCAATATTTTTTTTTAACCATAAACTTTTGGAGCAGTACAGTAGTGTCTCTATCACCAAAATTATAACTATTATTGTTATACCTAAGATCAGTATTCATCTGATCTTGTACCCCAAGAACAATGACTACACATTGATTAATTGACCAAGAATGGATGACAAACCAATCTAAAACTAATCAAATCGAAAAACAGAGATGAAGATTAATGCATAACAGAGACAAATTTATAGAGGTTTAGCCATGGTGGCTTACACCATCTTTGAGAAACAGAGCTATGGCTTCCACTAATGCAAATCAAGATACAAGTTTTTATTTAGAGAGTCACAAAGAATACTTTCAACCAAATAACAGCTACTAAGAGCTTATATGTAAGATCTGGAAGCCTCTTTCAAGTCGGTTTAAAAGCCGGCTTGCTTTCTAGTTTGTTTTCAACGAACCTAGATTGTTTCCCGCTTCTTTTATCCGTCTCTAATAGCATTGTACACGTGCTATTCATGTTACATCTTTGATTAAGCTAAACGACATTTTAACTGCCGTTTTCAGCTTATATAATGTTTAAGTGAATCATGCGAGTTGCACACACTTCACTGAACATGCTCGTCTGACACCAAAAGCTTGTCATGATAAGACTTTAGAGCTCCCAAGTGACAAGTTGTCATATACTTCACAGCTATAACCTACATAATCGTTTATTCTTATATTCTAATTCAGGTTCATACTTCTAACAATTATCATAGAGTAAATCCTTGATTTGTCACATTCAATCTATTATTATTATTGCCACTTGGGCTTTAGCTCAGTGGTGAATCATTGCCTTTAAAGTTAAGCATGATTTTGAGGGTAATGGTTCGAGTCTGCATAGACTCAAAAAACCTCCCTCAATTAAACTTAATTGTGCGGAGATATTTGTAAAAGTCTTTCTCCCTTGTGGAATGCAAGTGGAGTAGAGGGACCCCTCCTCAGTGAGAGTTATTTGTCTGGGCTGTACTTTATATAATTAAATGTAATAATATAAATTCCAGTTATATATCTGATTGTAAATATCAATGTATTGATCTGCTGTCATAGCAGTTGTAAATATCTGTGTAATACAGTAACCTGATGATTAATTAGTTAAAAAAGTCTATTATTATTATTATTATTTAATTCTATTGAAACAATGAGCAATATAATCTAGAATATAGAAATTGGGATTATGGAATTCAAAACCCTAAAAAATCAAATTAAAAATTAGGGTAATGAATTGAAGCGACTAAACTTAACAAGCCGATTGTGTTGAAGGAGAGAGAGCAACACCATTGTGGATTTAGGGAACAGAGACAGAGCAACCAAGCAAGTGAGGGAACAAGATGCTTGAGATAGGAGACAGAGAGAGCTCTTACTATTACTGAAATGAAATAAAATAGAGTTGAGACTGACCTTGCGTGGAGGCAGGAGAGAGAGACCAAAGAAGATATTGTTGTTGTGCGGTGAGGGAGAAAGGAGGGAGATGTTGTTGCTATGTGGTGAGATTTGTGTGTGTTGTTGCACGTACGAACATGAAGCTTTTATACTTTGTGTTTTGTGCTCTCAAATACCATTTTCCTAAACAAAAAACTCAAAATGGAAAAAGGATAAAAGTGAAGGAAAAGTTATTTAAAACATTTGATAAATTAAAAAAAATTGACAAGTGTCAGAGTATTATTAGTCGGCAGTTCCATATCAGATTTTGACATAAAAACACTAATGTATTATAGAACTTCTCCTTAGCTCGCTAACCTAGTGGTAAACATTTTCTTTACCCTGATATAGGGCAATGTGCTCATGTTCATCTTGACTTAAGAGTACCACCAAAAGATTTTTTAGATAATAGTTCACATCATATGGAGGCTACATCAATGATAAAATTTATAAAGGACTCTTGAAATGAGATTATATAAATGATATTGTAATTCTCTCTTTTCAATATTAAAGAGTAACTTCTCTATTTTTTTAAAAAATAATATTATACTCCTTGTTATGTTACCATTATTTAATAGAGACATACTACAGTTATATTATTAAAAAACGAATAGTGGTACATTTTCTAAAATTTTTATCCAATGATACAGTTTTAATTAATTGATTGACAAAATAATAAAATTAATTCATTTGAATATTGTAAAGAACTACCAACCATTCAGATGAATTAATTGTATTATTTTGCCTGAATATTGTAAAGAACTATCAACCATTCAATTAATAATATATTATTTGGGATGAAATTTGAAATAAAAAATTTGGGATATCTATTATTACTCTTGAAGAAATAAAAGATAGTTAAATTTGGTGAGGAAAGAAATTGATTAAAATAATATAATTTTTTTATTTATTTGGAGAGTCTTTTATGGAAGAGCTTGTCTTTTTACTCTTCTTCTTGTTATATAAATAAGTAAATAAATATTTAAATAATAAAATTTGATGAGTTTTTATGATGTTCTAAAGCTTTATTTGACGTGAACTTTTGAATTAGATGCCCAATAAGCCCAAGGCTTGTGATAATAAAAACTCGGGGTAGGTTTTCCCTTCACATAATGCTATTATATTATGGCAATACTAATAATTAATGATTAATAATATCTGTAGCCGGCGAGGGAAATTAGGATAATTTCTGTATGGAAGCTGATTTATCATTTGAAGTATCAAGGGTCTAGGATTTTTATTCGACGGGTCCATAATATAAACATCATACATCTAAATGGATTATGACATAGAATTAGTAAAAATAATAGAGCCAACCATACGTACACACGTGCCACAACGTAGAAACTGGAAAATTTGGTACACCATAACATAAAATCTATAGCAACGAGGGTGACACACGAAACATATGCATAAAGTTGGGAATATTTCAATTCAATCTCTTGTTGTTCTTGAAATGTTTTTTGCACAGGGCCCTAGTCCCATGCCTGCACATATATTCCGCCAACGATGATTAGATATCTGAAACAACACAATCCAAGAGATGATCTCGACAAGTCTCTCAGATAATTTTTTAGTTGTAGATTTACATTTTAATATTTTATATAACAATAAATTAAAGGATCTATTGACACATCTAAACATTAGGTATTCGGGGTTAAGATTTATTATTTTTCTTTGTTAGCTACCAATTAAATCCATGCATCTACCAAGTGAAAAAAAGAATAATTATTCCAAGTTATAGAGGGTTTTAAAAAAAAAAGCATATGGAATTTTAATAAAACAACGTGGAAGTATATGATTCTGCATAATGTAAAAGGCATCTAAAATCTCAAAAGCTTGACATATGCAACAGAAATCACGATCATCAAGTGATCGAAAAGATTTTTTAGAAGGAAAGCAACTGTCCAACTGACCCTCCTCAATCCCTAAACATCAATCGAATGATGTAAAAAGCAGCTCGCATTATATTTATTTGCAAATTACAAGATGCTTTTAGAAAGCAACCAACGGCGGATAATATTATGCAAACACGCAAAGGAATATTTCCCACCTTGTCCTTGGTCACAACTCACAGGTCATAAGCTGCCTTTTTTTTATTTATTTATTTAATTTCATAATTAATTAATCAAAGTAAAAATGCTATCACTTTAAGTTTCATGTCATATACCAACAGGGAGCATAACTTTATTACCTGTAATGATCTTTACTTCTTTTGTATATATATTTTTTAATTCATTTAATTTTAAAAGTGTTCTTATCACTCAAGTCCTTGTACTTTGTAGAAAGAAATTAAGGGATCCAAGGTTTCATAAATGCATCAGTTAAGTCGTCCTCAATCACATAGTTTGTTGAAATCAAGTCATCGACCAAGTTTGTCAACTGAAGAAGTTAATTAATAATACCGTATGGGCATTTTATTACTCTAATCCGATTGAGTTATCTCTTAATAATCATGAATAGCACAATTGAGAAACTTGGAAAACTATACATTGAAAGTGCAAATAGAGAGCAATTAAAAAAAAAAGTGATTTTTTTTTTTTTTTAGATTTATGACCTTTGAGTTTCTTTTTCACAAACAACCTGTATTCAGTTATTAAAACCTTTTCTTTCTTCTTTAACTTTTTCTTTTATTTTTAAATCAAAATGGCTTCATTAAGGCTGCCATAAGCAGCTGTTTGTTGATAGCATACAAACAGATAATTGCTGGCTTTATTTTCTTCAAGTTCGGAGCTTCCTGTCTCTGGGGATTGGGGTATATGTTCCCTTTTTTATGGTACACTTTGTTACAAACATAAATAAATAAAACCTCTAAAGGGAATGGTGATTTTTTTTTTTTTTTTTCGTTTTCTTCAGTTCAGATCTCGACGTTTCCATAAAATATTGCGGCATCTTATTCAATTTATATTTGATTGTATCGTTAGGCTGAGCTTCTGTAGTAAAGTTTCAATAACATGGTAATTTGTATTTTTGATCGATTTCCGGTTTTTGTGTCGTATTTTAGAATAATAACAATTAAAACATGAATGGTAACTAGAACCGGCTCTAGAGTACTGAGGCCTTATGCAAAATTTATCTATGAGACCTTCTTACATTGAATAGCTTTAAAACTCAAGAAAATAAGAAAGAACTGAAATTCTATCAATTTTTAATTATATCTTGAGTGCCAACAATCAACAAGATAGTAAAAAAATTTTAAAAAAAGAAGAGTAGTCAAGAAGATATCTTTTTTACTTTTTATATAACTATTATTTCAAGAAATTATATTGTTCTTTTTTACCTCAAAAGTGAGCCAATAAAAATAATAATTTCCTTTTTAGAGAAGCAAGCAAGAAATTTATAAGGTTTTTTATTTTTTTAAATTGATAAAAATTTATCCCCTTTTTTTGGGAAAAGATAATAATGAGTTAACAGTTAGATGATACTGTTAATTATAGTTCTTTAACATTAAAGTTATCAAATATAGAATTTATATAAAAAATCTTAATTGTAGGATAAATATTAATTAAAGAGAGGCCAAAAAATAGGTTTTTTAATTATAAGTAACTTAAAAAAATTTATTAGTTTGATAGGTTTTCCTAACATATAGGGTTTAGATGACTACAATAAAACATTTCTAATATATAGAGTTTTAGGTGATTGTCTAGTTCGCCTTAATTGCGAATACATGGACCAACCAGAAATTAATGCTTAACCATTAGTATTAAAAGAGAATTTACACTTGTTGAAAGATGTTAACAATTTTATGATTTGAGGGTTTTAATTTTTTTTTTTTTTTTAAAGTTATAGCCTTCTTTCTTGCCCACTCATGTGTTAGAACTTTTTAAAATACTGTTTATAAATCGTTGAATTGAAATGTATGTATCACGTCGCCTATTTCTATATATAGAAATTGGGCCTTAGCAAAAGAATTTAAAATTCGAATTCACTCACCATCATAAGCCACTTTATGACCATTTTAATGACTTTATAGGATGTCCAAAATTTGTCTGCTGCATGTAATGCCCCACACAACAAAAAGAATAACATGGACACGAATTCGAGCATTGACTTTCAGGGAAAATTTCTCAATCCGCCATTCAATCATCAATGTGCGTTGAAACAAAAGGAACAGAAAGAAAAAAGACAGAGAGAGAGAGAGTGTGTGTAATCAAAGTTATTATAATGGATTCTCATTGTCAAGAACTAGAACTCAAGTATTGGCTTTTACGGGAACTTAAGAATGATCCCATATCGCAAAATAAACGATTGACAATAAGATTTAGAGAATAAATATCTTGATCTAGGTTTCTCCCCTGATACTAAGCCATTCATAAATGAGAATATATATGAAAAGGAAATAAATGATCAAATATATATATTCTCTAAATCTTATATATATGTGGGGGATACTCCTTCATAGGTGGAAAGGGTGGAATACCAGATCGGTTTGGTTTGATTTTTTGTTTAATCTCGACTGATTGGTTTGGTTCAATTCGGTTATAATTAAGTTATATATGTTAATGTAATGCATTTTATATATTTGTTAAACATACATTTATTATTATTTACATGTTTAGAGGTTTCCCTATTTGTTTTTGGCTGCGTCTCGCTAATAAACTCCGACTCTGTTTATGTTGGACTTTCGAAAGTTTTTCGTTATATTTAAAGTCATAAGTCCCTTAAATTTGTAAAGTACATATAATGAAAAGAGTGAAAGTCATGGTATCATAGACTAATTATCTATTTCTTTTTATAACTCTATGTATTTCTTTAAGAGGTAAAGTTTAATCACGCCATCATGATTATCAAATTATTTCTTGATCTAAATTTTTATTGGGCAACGCACAGTATAAATATTGGTAATTAACCGGTAAGAATACTGTAGAATTAATTAAATTTTAATCATCCTCTTTAAGGATTGAAATTAAAACAACTTGGATCAAGAGAGATTGTTAATTAACTAACTCCATGAGTACGTGTCTATTGTTTTCTTCTATATTCCGTCGCTTTGGCTTTTATTACCTTCAGGTTCAAAGCAAGAAAAAGAGGATAAAACGGAAAAAGAAAAAGAAAATTCTCTCCAGCTTCATCCAACACATTCGTGCAAATAACAAATATTTTGAACTCTTTTAATTATGTGCCGTCCATAACATTGATTATTTATTTGTTTTATTCGAATTTTTGAAGCCTCAGCAGCAGATTCTCCACATATCTTTCCCTCTCTTTAACAACTTTCTCTTCCTTGCTTTCTCAAGCCAAGAATCTCTTTCTCCTCACTTCCTTTCTCTCCTCTTTCAGATTCCTTTCAGTTCTCTCTCTCTTTCTTTCTTTCTTTTTTCAACTCCTCTTTTAATGATGCCCATTTGCACTCTTCTCCTCTCCCTTTCTCCCATTTCCTCCCATTGCCAGCCATAGCTAGCTGCTCATAATAATTGTATACACCTTCATGGCTCCTCCTTCATCAAGCATCAACCATATCTCCAATCCTTGTGTTTATGGTACGTTCATATTATACCTTCGCGTCCTTTGTACGAGAATTTTTTTTTTTTTTGGGGGGTTTATGTTGTTGAAATTTTCATGTAGTTTCACACAGGGTTGTGTTATTGGATAACCCGAATTTCTTTTTTTTTTTTTGAATATATTGATTAATAGTTAATTCATTTCTGGCTATTCTGTCGACATCTTGTCTCTCCTATGTCCATTTGTCTTTTTTCTATTAAAAACATAGTATAGCACAGTGAAGAGCCGCGAAAATTTTCAACTGGTGGGGGTGGTTTTATATTGGAATAATGTTTTTATGGTAAGCAGGGGACTTTGTTTCTTCGTACGCAGAGAGAAAGTCTCGCTTTATGAAATGGCTCAGCAAGCTTTTCAAAAGCACTGGTTCCAATCGGGGCGGCGGCGGAGGTAGTACGAGCGGCCGTCATCATCCGCAGTTTCTTGGCGAGGAAAGCATGGTTTGGCCCGCACCACATCGGGCCCAGGTAACATTAAAAATATAACTCTTACCTTTTTTAATTTTAACAATCAACTTTTTTTTATTTTTTTTATTTTTGAACTTAATCTTTCTTTAGTGTGAACGTACCCATGCTTTAAAAATGCTGGCAAATTTAAGATTGGGCATCGCTGTTTAATTCTAAGTAACAACTACTCCATTCCCATTCTCATTCCCACCTGAACGTCACATGAGAATAAATAAAGAGAAATTATCTACCGTCCACCCGTTTTTTTTTCGTTTTTCAAAAATACACAAATCTTCTTTTTTTTTGCAGTGCTCCACCTGAAGGTAATATTTTTTTCATTGGTCCACTCTCGTTATAACACCGTTAAAACTTTGCTGACATCACAAGAGTAAAATTGTCATTTCACAACGACACAGTGGTGGATAGGTGCAAAATAATATAACTTCAAGTGGAATTCAGCAAAAACAAAATTAAGAATTGTGTAGTTTTGAAAAAATATGAAAAAAACAGATGGTCGGTGGATAATTTATCGTTTACATTTAAGGGTAAAAAAGTCATTTAAACAAAATTCCGTTAATTTTCTTAACGGTCTCTAAACGGAAGTGGAAAAGTGAAAAGAAATTTAACTTCAGGTGGATTCCAGCCAAAAAAAGAAAGAATTGTTTATTTTTGAAAAAATTGAAAAAAACAATTGGACGGTGGATAATTTCCCATAAATAAATGTTGGAATATTTTGAGGAACACCCTTAAAGTTTGAATTAAATGAAAAAGTTGCCACAAAAATATGTCTTAGTAAAATTTCATTCCTGAGGTGTATCAATTTGTGGAGAAATGCGACCTTTATACCTATTTTTTGCTATTGTCATCAGGATGATCGCTCTAGAGCTGACAGGGAGAAAGAGGAATTAGATCATGCAATTGCACTGTCCTTGGCTGAAGATTCGAAGAGACCAAATGGTAACTATTTATTTATTGTTTTTCTCCTTTTCTGTTCTACTTCTACCTAGCAGTTCACAATGTCATCCGAAAATTCACAGGTTTCAAAATGTTCATTTGGGATTAGACTGCGCTGATTAACTCTAATTTAATACTGTATATATTATGATTAGGAGTGTGTTTAAAATCTTAGACTTTATTAAAATTCAGAAAAGATATTAAATCATATGATTTAATAGTATAATGCTATTACACCATCAAATTATGTGGTTGCAGTTTAATAATTTTCTTAGACTTTTATCAAATTCAGAATCCTACAATGAGACATTTCTATAATAACTAGTCAGTGCACTATAACATCAAATTTGCATTTAAAAACCTACTGATGGATTAGAAAGAAAGACTGCCATTGAACTTTGACTAATGTGGAGTGTTTTCATGTTTCAGGACAAAGATGGAGATCAGACACTGATGAAGATTATGCTTGGGCACTTCAGGATAGCCAGCTGAATCCTTCATATCCTCCATATGACCCATCTCCTTATTATCCCAGAAGTTACAAGTAAAATTTTGTAAAAATAAAAACAATTTGTTCTAATTGATCAAAGCAAATCCTTGGTTGATTTATGCATGCATTTCCATTTAACTTGCAGGGTATGTGGTTGCTGCAACCGTGACATTGGGTATGGCAATTACTTGGGATGCATGGGCACATATTTTCATCCAAATTGCTTCCGTTGCCGTTCTTGTGGCTACCCAATTACCGAGCACGAGGTATATATTTTGATTACTCAATTTAATTTTGATTTTGATGCAATCAAATTAACTTAAGCACATGTACTTTAACACGGTTAATTTTGTTTTTTTGATTCAAGTTCTCTTTATCAGGGAAGGACCCTTACCACAAGTCTTGTTTCAAAGAATTAACACATCCCAAATGTGAAGTTTGTCACCAATACGTAAGAAAATATTTTAATTTCTAATTCAGCTCGTCCTAATTATATTACTTGATGTAACTATCGACTGATATTTATTTACAAATATTCAGATTCCTACAAATGGAGCTGGTTTGATAGAGTATAGGTGCCATCCATTTTGGTCCCAAAAGTATTGCCCATCTCATGAACATGATCACACATCTCGCTGCTGTAGTTGCGAGCGTCTTGAGGTACTAATTAATCAAGTATAAAGCAAAATTTTTCGGATAGTTTATAAGGTAAGGTACTAATCTAAGCATATGTTTTGTGCTTGTAGTCTTGGAATACGAGGTACTATTCATTGGAAGACGGGCGGAGTTTATGCTTAGAGTGCATGGAATCCGCAATTATGGACACTGGTGATTGCCAGCCCCTGTACCATGCCATAAGAGACTATTACGAAGGAATGAATATGAAGCTGGATCAACAAATTCCAATGCTTCTTGTCGAAAGACAAGCACTTAACGAAGCTATCGTTGGAGAGAAGAACGTAGTAATTGAACTCTTGTTCGAATTTCAGGATTTTGGTTTCTGAAAACATTGCTCTGATTCGAATTGTTTGTTTTCCAGGGCTACCATCACATGCCTGAGACAAGGGGCTTGTGTCTTTCTGAGGAGCAGACGGTCACAAGTGTATGATATCATAAAGACTGATAAGATTATTTTCCTTAAAATTCAAACATTTATATTAAGTTTTCAATTTGATTACGTCCAGATACTCAGGAGACCGAGAATTGGAGGCAACAGATTGGTGGGAATGAGGACTCAACCTCAGAAGCTGAAACGAAAATGTGAAGTTACTGCCATTCTTGTTCTTTATGGCCTTCCAAGGTGATGTTTCTCTATAATTTATGCACCATTTTTCTGGTTGAAATTTTTTCTCATACCCTGTTTATTGCTCTTGCGACGAAATGCAGACTGTTGACAGGTGCTATTCTTGCCCATGAATTAATGCACGGATGGTTACGTCTTAAAGGTACACGCCCATTTTTTGGTTTCTGGGAATGATCTTACAATGTGCTATTCTGTTAAAAAATTTTCCATTCTCTTTCGCTGAACCAATGCAGGCTACCGCAATCTTAATCCCGAAGTAGAGGAAGGTATCTGTCAGGTGCTTTCATACATGTGGCTTGAATCAGAAGTTTTGCCAGATTACAGAAACATGCCATCCACATCATCTGCTTCAACATCTTCATCGTCTTCAAAGAAAGGCGGAAAATCCGAGGTTGAGAAGAAACTGGGTGAGTTTTTCATGCATCAAATTGCCCATGATGCTTCTCCTGCATATGGGGAAGGATTCAGAGCTGCTAATGCAGCTGTCAATAAATATGGCTTACGCCGAACCCTGGAGCACATTCGCCTTACAGGGAATTTCCCATTGTAATGCTAGCAAAAATTGGTCTGCGTCTGTCAGCATCACCGTTCTCAGCTTCAGGATTGCGGTCTATTTAAAAAGAGTGAGCTCATCAGAGACGCTTAAGCAGCTTCTCCACTCAAATCTTAACTGCGTTGAATGATCATCTACGGTTACAGGTTCAAATTGACTCTCCAACGGCCAATAATATGCAATTCCATCGTTGTATTTGTGTCATCAGAATGAAGATGATTCTTCCTAGTTAAGGTTCCTTTTTTTTTTGTTTCGGGTTATTTTTGTTCTGAATTTTAGTCTTGATCTTTGAAGATCCTGTGCCACGTTTTTGTTTATGATAATATATAATTAAAACTCAATTATACATGCATTTTTTTATCCCAAAGATGTGGATTAGGAATTAATTTCTCCCTAAATTTGATGAGAGTAGATTTTAGAGCTAAAGCTTACCAGGTCAACGGCTACACTACAAATGTATGTATCTAAAATCCCAATGTAATAAATTTCAAATTTTATATATCTATAGATAATAAAAATTAAAGAAAAAAATCTAATAAGTACCAACCACAACCTCATAAAAAGATCAGTCGTCCGGGCGTCCAGTTTATATATATATATATATATATAGAATCTTACCGCACTTGATAATACGTTTAAACATACATAAAAAAAGAACTATGTGCACCAGAAGAGCTGCCTGATAAAATTATCTACACATTATTCCCAACTGAAGTCAAATCACTAAAATCTTTTTTCTGCCACTCCAATCTTTTCAGATCAATATTCTAAATCTAGAACACAATCCACAAGTGTCTCAAAAATATGCAAAAAGAAAGATCTCCTTGTGATCAATCAAACTTGTGAAAGCAAATAAGATTATCTCCTTCAACTTGGTGCTATAATTACATGGCCACTGTTTCAAGTCCGAAAAAGTAACTCAAAAATGATCTCTGGTCAAACTGATGTTATTGAGAAATGTGAATAACTATGATAAGTACACTTGAAACTGTGATTTACGTTTCAATAATTTATACACACAAAAAATATAATTCTCACCTAAGAATCACATTGAATCACATATTAATCACCGTGAGAGAGCAGATCAAAATCAATGGTTATATGCTATTACATTACAACTCTTAACCACCTCATCCTTACCATTGTAGACGGTTAAGTCCAGAGCTGATGGTGACTATAGTCAGGAAGAAATATCTGCTAACAGCATCTTCAGTGTTTCATATGTCATGAAACATATACCGACTCCAGGAACCACTTTGTAATATTCAGGAAGAATTCCTCTGTACAAACCACGGAAGCCTTCAGTTCGGAATATGTACTGAAATGTACCAAAAAGACCCGTTGTGTAAACCCTGGCCCTGCCACCCGCCCCTTCGAGTTGCTTTCTTCGCCTCACCAAATCCAGAGGAAATGTTGCTGCAAATTATGAAGACAACAAAATTAAAGAGGCTGCATGCAGTATTTATATCGAAAATCTTCTCCTGCTTTTGTAAAGGCCAGTAATTTTGGCTGGCTGTAAATCAGACAATACATAAAATCACATTAATCTGTAAATTGTTGCATCAGAAGCAACAGGTTTCTAGTTTTAGTACCATCAGATTAATATAGTTTGATATATGAGTATGCATCGGCATCACTGTTTCATATCTTGCTAAAAATGGTGTCAGTAACTGGAAAGAGAGATAAATGCTATGATTGATCTATGTATCAGTCCGAATCATGAATAGTTTCCACAAAAAGGCACTGGCAAGGCTTAAAGGACTCCAATCTGCCAAGCAAACGACATTGAGGCCTAAGTGAGAAGCATACCTCAAAGAGTACACATCTCACATCTGATAAGTAAAAATAACAGTAAGGGTTCACCTGAGAGTAGTGCCACCTTATGATGGAACCACCAACTGCAATGTTAGGGTACACAAACTATTGAAAAATGAGAGTTGAAGTTAATCCAATCAAAATCTTCACAAGAAAAGATATGGATAGGCAAATGATAAAAAAACACTTTTTTTTTTCTTTTCTTATCGACTTCCTTACTAAAAGAATTTTCAAATGCCAGATTAAAATACTACAGCACTCGTTCGAAGGCTCTAGTAGGGGTCAGACTGGTTAAATACTTGATGCAGAGCCAGCCCCACATCCTCCGTCTCTGCATCAAAAGCACGGTAAACAGCTGCATGTATTAACTTACTTAGTTAGAAATTGGAAATGTTTAATCAAACAAAGGAATGTATTTCAACCTATATAGCAAGGTAGTTAAAGTTGAGGGATGTATGAAGGAATAATGACACCATCGCTTATCAATATTTGAAAAGCAATGGACTTATGTAAACTCAAATGAATACTTTCTCATTTTTCCAATATGCATAAAACGGACAGAATTATAAATCAAAAAAGACATTATAAAGGAAAATATAGGTCAATCAAAATCCACTAGAAATTTCTGATGTACCATGACCAAAATTACTCACCTGTTGATGATGCAATGCCTGAAAGACTGCCACATGCTAGACTGACCAGGACGGGGGAATCATTCTGCCTGTTAATAGTTAAGATACAGATGCATGCTCAATGATCATAAGAATTGTGAACTCAAAACAGTAAACTTGAGGAATCAAATTGCAGGATGATCACCTTTGTGACTGCCAAAAAGATCTTAAGGTCTCGTATACAGAAAAGCTAATTGCAATGCTGGGCCCAACACCCTGCATTAGTGTCCAAACTGCAGTCAACTACATGCCAAAATAGCTTTCACATTTCACATAAATAGTAATTGAAAGTAAAAACCTACCAGAAGCGTTGCACCAAGGCCCTTATAAAGGCCCCAAATTCCCTCATCTCTGCAAATAGTTTGTAAAGCATGACAAATACCTCTGTAGTAGATCACATTTGTCTGCAAAAGTTGGACTGAAGTTAATGAAGGAGCAAATGATCAAGTAAAAAAGAGGGAGAAAAATACTAGCAACACCAAGTTTGAAAGAGATTAAGAAACATTTAAGGTGTCCTGTTCTTATTATAAATGAATTTAAAAAATAGAAGCTTTTCGAGTCAACCATAAGAGCAGACTGAAGCCACTAGGGACCACAAATAAAGGTCAATTAAAATGATAAGGACCCTGCATCAATCAAAAACATCCTAGAAAATTGTCCACCTTCCTTGCAACTATATACGAGTAAGGAAAAGGTCTGCCCTAATTGTAACAACATAAAGCAGAAGAATCATCACAAATGATTTCGAATAGTGTGAAAAGCAAGATTACCACTAACTGTGAAAAAGTAAGGAAGGAAAAAATTGTCACCAGCCCATTCTACTGAGGTTATGCTGACTGTACCTGAGCAGCAAGGCGTGTCCTCAAAAGGTCCAATGGGTATGTAACAGAGGCAGCTATTATTCCTGCATAACCATCGCTTACAAAATGTACAAAAAGATCTGAACTCATATTTTCCCCTTGACTTTCCACCTCTGGAATGGCGTGTAGCAACTGAAGACAGAAAGAACAAAACTATAATACAAACTGATCTATCAACAAAGTTTTGTTGCATAGAAGTCAATTATTCATACTGACCTTTTTATAGTGCTCATATGCATAAAAGTTGACAGAAGAATATGGTAGTCGGTGAGCAATTGTGACCAGATTCCCTTTCCAGAAAGCCCTAAATCCTTCTTCACCAATGATTCGGGAAGCCTCATGCCATATGCTAGCCTTTCTCAATATTGCAGTATCAGAGTGCATGCCTTGCACCTGTAGAAGAAAACATAACGACATCAAGAAGGCAGGCTTGATGGTGTAAGCCAGCAAGAAAATCTTAAACACATAACATATAAGAAAGCATAAATACGCATTCACTCCCATATATTTGCATTTTGTTTATAAGAATACTGACAACATTATAAGGATTATGACATGTGAAACAAATCATTACTCAAAGCCATTTGCAAGCAATCTCGTTAACTCCACTACTGCTATACTAGCTGACCGAAGCTTAGTTAGGTAATTTGCTACCCAAACACTAGTCTTAAGAATCAATTCAAAACACCCAAAAACTCCTTATTCCCTCCAATGTAGCAGCTTTACTTCCCACATTAATTCAAATCATAGCTTCCATAACCGCAAACATAAACATATTTTTCATTGCCCCCCTCACTACGTGTACTTGCCACTCTTAACAAATTATAATATTTTCACGTCCTACCGCCCCACACTACAATACCGAACAACCGCATCGAAAATTTCTCATTCTTGCTCTTGCCGCCAGCATTCATTTTGCAACTCGTGACCGCGCATCCCTCCTAAACCCACATACAACAATGTTATACCACATTAACATCAGTGAACATTAACGAAACTCAACAAACAAAAGGTAACCCACGAAACATTTAAAAACAAGTGGTACCCACAAAATAGCAAATTGTTAATTCTTCTGAAAACAAACCTGAAAGAGAATGGTAAGCCTTGCAAGAGGAGCCGTACAGGTTTTACTAAGAGCACCAGCTACACCTCCAGCTAAAAGCTGGGATATTGTCCCGATCTGGGACTGATTCTGCAACATTTGTTTCTGTTTTTGTTGCTGTTGCAGCGTTATTTTATCAACAGAAACACTTCCATTGCCTGAACTTAAACCTCTTTGGCCTCCTTCTACCACCACCCCTACTCTTGCTTCCGTTTGCATCCCTAATGTAAGTCAAAACCCTCAAGCTCTGCGTTTTTTTTTAATTCAAAATGTAAATAAAAATGATTCCTTTGCAATGAAGAAAGATCAAAGTAATCGTATTTGCGACAAAAGAAGCAAACAAACGAGTAAAAAAATCACAAACCCATTTCTGGAAATGCTAATGGCAGAGTAAAAATTTGAACTTTTTCGAAAATTTAGCCAAGAAATCAACAACGTTCCTTCCTTCTGTTTATAGGTTTCAGGTCTATTTCTTCTTTTCCCTGCTTACTTTAAACACCGAGAGAACAGTCGGTTCGTTTAAACGACAGCGTTCGGTGCAAAACGGTGCGGTTGGAATTTGATGTTTTAGGTGCCGGGGTTTTTAAGTTAGGGTTTGCGTCATCCTAAAACTCAACAAATCGACTTGAGAGATTCTCTGCGATAGGTTGTGCCATAACATTAGCAAAAGTAACATAATTGGGCAATTTACCAAATCAAATTTAATTGCACCAAGACTTAATTTTATTGAAAAAATGACCATTTAAAAAAATTATTACTCTTAAGTAAGAAAGTGTTGATTACTAATATATTATACCCATCAATAGATAATGCGTTGATAATGATAGATTATATTTTGATAACATGTTGGCCATAATTGGTACATATTGACTGTAATAAATGAATACTATTCGGTTTATATTATACTTAACGATATTATTGTATATATTTATTTTTAATTCGAGATTATATATCATTAAATGTTGATATTTCTGGTTAAAGAATTTTTACTAAAAGGAATGATCTAAATTATTAAATTTTCTTTGAACAAGAATAGGTTTTAAAAAAAATGAAAAATTTTACCTTTCAATAAGAAGCGTTCATAGTTGGGACGAGTTTAAACTAAACTGGAGGAGGAAGAATTTAATATTCCAATCTTATTGAGGAATAAATTTTTTTAATTTATATAATTAAAATTTATTTTATACAATTATTTATAATTCTTCACAGTCTATTGTCTCATAATATTTTCAATAACTTAGTATATTTTGTAAATTGAAGTAAATATTGGGTCTTTTCCCAAAAAGCAAACGAGGGAGAAAAGTGATGACGTGTTGGGCCAAGAGTGGAGAAATTTTTTGAGTTATAATACGAACAGGAGTAGGGTGTTTAAGCTCTTTAGATTGTCCAAAGATTTATTTCGAATATTCTTCTCGGAAGTAGAGTTTAAGCAGTCGCGTCGTCCAACAACTGCATTCGCTTCAATGAAAATGTAAATAACATGTGAGCGGGCCACCCGGATGAGGTGTTTGAAGTCAGTTCATGAAGCTGTCCACTGTGCTGACGCCACGTAGCATGCAGCGTTTTTTACCGTCGTTGTGTGTGATTTTTATTAGAAAAATTCCGTGGAATTTGATAATTGCAATACTTTTTATTTTCTTAAAGAATTATGTACATTCAATGGTCAAAATTATGCTTCCGAAAAGGGGCGATAAACGGACTATTTTAAATTTACAATTAATCTGACATATTTTTTTTAAAAATAATATGATAATCACCACAATAAATATATAAAAAAGTTTTCCTCATGCCGGAAGTTTATGAAAGAAAACTATTTAGCTAAAATTACACAAGGCCGGTTGTTTTGCGTGCACATCCATATCATTTCAAGTCGCCTGGACAAAAATATCGCAAACTCTAATAGCGTGTCTGTTTAACTAATGGTTAACAAAATTTTAATTCCAATATCAGTAAAACATTCAATAATATATAATTAAAAGATAATGAACCTGACACATTTGCCCTTTTATTGAATCACAAACAAGAGGTATGATCCTTCTTCTTTTCTTTTAAGATAAGCAATGAAATTCTTTTTTTTTTTTGAATTATACGGTATTAACGCCGACATAACTCATATTATATATGAGATATTTACAACCATCGGTAATTCGCTTACATCAATTCGATATAACACCGCCAGATTTTAAACCTCTCAAATATTCGGCGGACGCCAAACCCCATATCGAGAACGATCGCTTTCACTGTACCGGCGCCCCAAGCGAATATAAATTAAACCCCTACAACGCTCATGTGCACTTCCTCACATCATGGCGGAATGATTTCAGCACGCCAGTTCGCCCAAGATAAAGAATAATGTTTCAAACTAGTATCATCACTTTCTTGTGTAAGTAAAAAGAAAAAGTTATCGGTTTCAATTCAATAGTTCAATATATTCCAGAAACAAATTAGTCATCAGAAAGTTTGTTAAGTTTTTTGTTTTCTTCAGTAGAAAATAGATTGCACAGACAGATGGCCAGTTCAAAGTCATTAATGGGGACTAGCGATAACAAGAACATTTTTCAATTACATTAACCAAAAATTCCAATAAAATGTGGTAAATTCCTGTTTCTTATACAAAACTAGCACACTGAAGGAAACTTTCAGCCAACAAACTTAAGGCATTAGGTGCTATTTAAAATCCTTATCCAAGATGCTTATTTTGTGGTTCACAAGCAATTTCCGTATCTGCTTCAGCTGCTATTTCCAGGTCGAATTGGCGAGGTATGCTTACAGGAAAGGGCCTTGAGAGATCATTTGCATCGTTCTGCTTGAGAGCCAAAGCTAAAGTCACGCCACTGTTTCCGCTAAATCCAATGTGCCAATCACTTGGCAAAGTACTCAAACATGCATTCTTCTGCTCCTCATTCTGCTCTGGCGCCTGGGCACGTTTGTTTCTGCAGTGTTTAGCTGGGACATGTTCAGCTTGTAGGATTTGTGTTGCCTGGTAAAGTTTCTCTGGGAAGAGTGTGTTTAAGTGATCAGACGGCACGCCAAAGTTGGAATTTGTAGCTTCTGCGGGGGTTTGAGTTTGCCCAATTTCAAGCATGTGCACTTCTTCCACCATCGGCTTCCACAGTCTTACTCTTGCATTGATGAACCAATTCGAAACCTGTCCACAAATTGACATCAGTGTTACATATTGAATAGCAAAAAGAATATAATAGAAAGTGTTCATTTATGGCTCTGACGAAAAGCAATGGTAATTGAGGAATCAACATTTGCTCACCTGATTCTTTGATAGACCTGTCTGTTTAGCCAATATTTGCTTGTCTGAATCGGTAGGATAACTGAAATGAACAAACACCAATTATATAACATCTAGGTATTTGAGTACTGCACTGAATAAATTCTAATAAAATAAAAATGATAAATCTTACGGGTGTAGAAAGTTTTCGTAGAGCCATGTTTTAAGCACAGCTACTGCATGATCTGGAAGTGCTCTTTGAGACCGCCAGTGAGGAGGCCGAAGAAAGCCTAATTTTTGCACTGGCTTTTGGCTACTACAGCCTCGTTCCGTGGTGTCATTATTAGCATTGTTATCAATAACAGTCTTGCCTGAGACTTGAATTTGGTCCAATATCGCATTCTTCAAGCAACAAAAGTGCTTAGATATGGCCTTGAATGCAAAAGATATGTAAGGGGCAGAGTGTCCAAGGCCGGCAACAGTTTCAAATGATGCAACTACTGATTGCATTTGTTGGCAATATAGTTTGTATTTCCAGTATACCTGAAAGAAATCAGATGCAATGATCACAAATATTCTCAATGGGGCCCGATTTACCTTTAGGACCAGTAATTGTAACTCATGCCATGCAATTTTGCTTGCAACATATGATGCCTCAATGCCTGAAACTATAAAAAGAATGAAATGCCAAGTGTTTAACTTGCAACAAAAGCATAAAGTAAAATTCCACCTCACTTTTTAACAGCGTTATTAAAATCGATTTGCAATAAGAATAGAAGCATTTTAATTTGGTCCTTTCATAGTTTCGGGCATTTTGGACATCTATGTTCTAGGTAAAGTAGCATTTCTCAATACAACATAATGAAAAATATTACCTTATTAACTAATCAACTGAGGTTCACTCTGTAGGAAAGAGGGCATATGTGCATTTTTGTAATGGAACAAGTTAAATTGATTTCTAGGCAACACCTAAAAGCAGTTTTCAAAAATGTACTGATAGAAGCACAAACTACCAAGGCTACAAGGAGTGAACAGCGAAGCAGGTAAGGAAAATTAAAGAAAAATAATAAATAAAAACATATCAAATAAAACAGGGCAGAAAAGGAACAGTAGAATGATTTAATATGATTAGACAAGACACCTTTTGGTCATGCTCACTGCTAAAGGAAGCCAGATATCTTATCCCAAGATACTGGTCTTTGACAGAACAATCAAATCATCAGTTTCATTCATTTTCCAATTCATTTTGAAAGAACTATTACTTAAAATTCTACATCCACACACACACGCACATGTGAAGCTTTGGTGAATGACCTAGTCTATAAAAGCATAAAATATTCACTATTTGATATACAACATCATATCATGTCATCATTAAAATTAAAAAAAAAGAAAAATAAATAAGTTTCATTTATTTTCAATTCATTTTGAAAGAATTATTACTTGAGTTCTACACAAACACCACACAAACACACGAATGAAGCTTTAATAAATGACCTAGTCTGTAAAAACACAAAATATTGAGGCTTTCAATATACAATATCATGCCATCATTAAAAGAAGAAAAAGAAAAGAAACATTTAGGGTCAATTTCCCACCATTTTCTTATTGACCAAACAGAATTTAAAATAAAATCAGGAGAACGTTTACAAATACTTACCTCTTCCAACATCAAAACGAGCTTAGAACTCTTCCATGAACGTTCAATTCTGTCACTAAAAGCAATGAAATCTCTAACAACTGGATTTTCACAAAAGCTATCAACTTGAGACTCATCGAAATAAAGGGTGCCACAAAACTCGTCTAGAATCCGCTGAGCAGGTTTTAGAAACCTTGAACGTTTTAATATGGAAGCATAGCCGGTAAAGGGACCCAGAGGAACTGAGCGTCTCACTTCACTTTTCTGCAGCTTCAAAGAATCTGCAAAGCCTGAATAATAGTCTTGCGCTTGTGCATGCATGTTTAGAGGAAATGGGTCAAAGGGTGTGTAAAAATTAGTCTGGTGAAGAGACTGTAACGATGAAGAAGAAGGAGGTGGTGTTGTTAGTGGGTTTAGTTGAAGAAACGATGTTAAGTTTGTTGGGAAGATATGTGATGTGGGTTGTAGTTGTTCTTGTTGGTTGGTTTGAGTGGTGGTGGTGAATCTACGCTTGTTTCTTCTGTTTTGTTGTGGCGCATTGTAGGGTTTGAGATTTTCTGCCATGAATGAAGCTCTTGACTTGAGTTTCAGAGACAGAGCGAGAGAGTGGGGGGTGACTGGTGAGAGGAGATGTTGAACTTGAAGGGTATTTTAATCACAATCTTGTTTACTACACAAATGTTTGCAGGGGAGAGCGTTCCAACACTCAAATCTAGTCACATCCGCCTTAGCATACAGCATAAGCACATTGTGCTTGGATTTTTTTTTTTTTTTTATCTTTTTTAAAATGTTATTTAGTTATTTGACAGTTTGTGGAAATACTATAAATATTTTAAAATACATCTTTCTTACGGATACACACAAGAGAACTTGAACATGAAAGATAATTTCCCATTATATTGCACATTACTTATAGCTTGGGTTTAATATTTTGAATCTTCAGAGTTCAAAACATCCGACTGTCATGGTAATTTTCCCTGGGGATTTTTTTTTTGAATTATAATTAGATATTTTACAATCACGAAACTGTTGGGAGCATCGAAATCATTCCCTCATTAAGAGAGTGAGTTCTTTATCATTGAGCTATAGAGCCCAGTGGCGATTGTCATAGTATTGGAATTAAAGTCAGTTTTGAATCAATCTGGTGATCCAAGTGTGTGTGTATATTGATCTGTGTGTGTGTGTGTGTGTGTAAATATTTATGTATGTATGTATGTATGTATATCTTTTTTGACTCAAGGGATGTACTTTAAACTTCATCTAAACAAATAAATGAAAAAAAAAAAACTACTTATATATTTCATCATTCACAAATAAAAATACAGAGAAAATTTCAAGGCAGCACATCCACCTCATCGCTACCCTTAGTTTTGCAATCAGCTTCAACAACACTTGACACATTTTCTAGGTATATTTCCTTGCCAGTAGCACACAGACAAATAAATTCAACCCACTTAATGCTGCTAGCAACCAACAAAAAATTGTGCAAACGGCTCACATTTAAATCCTTACCAATCCAAGTTTTTGTCACCCTTCCCTCCGATTAGATCCACAATTATGATTAGGAAACTGTTTAAATAGCTCCCTATTTCAATTATGTTCAGATAAAGAGCTATCCCGAATTTCTCATTGAAGCAGGAACTTGGGCATTAAAATACTCTTGCAATCTAACCAAAGTGAATCCATCTCCCGGGGACTGGGCCTAGAATCAACTATTGGGGAGCTAGCCGAAACACAATCATAGAAAATAGCCCTCGTTTCCCCCGTGTATAATTTCCTTGGGAACAATTTTTAGCCTCTTGCTTTCAACTAAGGCTGCAACAGTCATTGCCAAAACTGAAAACCCCATGCCAATGCCTATCCTCCGAAGAATTTTAATCCCTCTTTCATTGCCAGTTAACTTTGGAGGCTGGTGGAATACTGAAATTGTTGCCGACTTTTCGGTTCATTTTGGCACCTTGTTTAACAGAGAATGTTGATGCTTGTGCTACACACATTATAAATGTCGATGAAGTTACCCATATAAGAATTTGTTGTGCGAAGAACGCGGAATCAAGCGCACCAAGTAATCACAGAAAAATAAAAGACACAGAATTTTACATAGTTCAGCAATATGTTTATGTTTACGGGGGTAAGAAAAAAATTATTATATTACTAACAATTATTAGAGTACAAATTTGAGTAGAAAAACCTCACTTTCCCAGAACCTAAATACACCTAGTACTCTTATATACTTAAAAGAAAAAATATCTTAATTAATATCTTAATTACACACTCTCCAATTGTTTAATCTCTTAATAATTCTTTACTTGAATTACTAAGCTCAAAATTTGGGATGATCATAGCTCTCTGAATGAAGCTTTATTTATACTTGAGCTTCATTCCTTAAAGCCACAAAAGCAGTTTGCAACAGTCCTACAATTCTACACCGAATTGAAAAAACAACAAATGCAAGCTGTTCTATCTTCAATTTGTCAGTTGTTGTCAAAATAAACATGTGGGTTCAAGTACTCAAAATAAATCCAACATGTGAGCCCCCATTTGCCTTTGACTTTTTAACAAGATCGTGTTTAGAACAAGCTTTTTCTCTTAAACATTTGTGACTATTGCTCGCCTTTGTGGACTATAACTCTTCTCAATTGACATGTTTTTATCTTCTTCGATTATAGGGTCTTGGGGATTGAAATCAGGAATGTGTTGGAAAATTGATGGGTGAAGCAGAAGTGCAGCTAAAGTGAAATGAGAAATAATAAGACATAAAATAAAATTGGGACACCAGAAATTACGTGGTTCGACTTTTAGCCTACATCCACGGGTGAAGATAGAAGGAAAATATTTTATTAGTGAAAATGAGTTACAAGTATTGTAGTATTTTAGTTCACTACCCAAAACTCTAATACGCCCAAACTCTCAAATCACTACTCTTTAAATAAAGAAAAAAAAACTGAAGGGAATTCAATGTACAGAAAGGAAATAAAGCCTTCTGTTTATAGGCTTCATTTCCTTCCGTTTTCAATTAAAATAATAATATTATTATTTTATTATTTTTTTCTTCTTCCCTTTACCGCCCGACACCTTTTTTTCTTCATTCTCTTTCTTTTCTTTGTCACTTCCTTTTTTTTTTTAACTTTTTCTTTTGTGTTGGGGCACTAACAGTGCCCACCAGTTGTCTTTCTTTTTGACATTCTCCCACTTGGAGATTATATTGAGAACCAATTAATTTCTACACCATCCTTTCTGCTTCGCTATTGTCGTGTTGCTTATGTCTCTGCTAGGTGTTAGAGTACAATTTATGCACTAATTTTGTATTGTTTACTCCCTTTAATATCAATGTTTTGCACTTAATAATAGTGATTTATTTGCGTTTTATTTTGTATGTGCAATTCTATTGATTGGTGCTAAAATTGAGCTAGAAGATGATGTTTGAGGATGATTATTTGCATGGAAGAATTATGAATTTCAGAAGAACTTTGTTGATAAGGTGTGGGCGCGTGTTGTCAACGGAGAACTTGCAGATTTTATTTTAACGTGTTTCACCTTTTTAGGTTATTTTTGTAATTCCGAATTTAGAGAATATTTTAGATTTTAGTATTCTATTTTTAGAAAAACTCTAAAATACAAAAGGGATTGAAACACAAAGAGAAAGGGGATCATCAAGGAAAAGAAAAAAAAACCCTAGATCTAAATTTTTCTCTTCTCTCTATGAGGAACTAAATTTATCTTTCTGGTTGGAGGTTAATAAAGCTTTGATTCATCATTACTGTGAGATCTTTCTTATGCTTTAATTGTTTTATTACTTTTTGGGTATTTGTTTATTCTCTGAATTATTGTCATGATTACGTTTGTCAATTAGATAATTGGCCACTATTTATTTATCAACTTAATCTACTGTCAATTAAAGGATTCATCGTATGAAGATTTTAATGTTTGTGACAAATAACACAGCATGCATTTGTGTTATGAGAATAAACAATCTAATTTAAATGAACCATCGTATGCATTTGTTAATTAGGATTTGGGTCTCTCTAGCTTTTCAGGCTGTCAATTGATTAAATCCTATGATCGTATCTAGGGTTGTCTATTGATTAGGGAAATAACTAATGATCGTACCTTGGTTATCGACTAGTTAAGGAGAGATTGGCTATTAGAGCGTCTCAGTAGCTATAACCAGTCTATTCATAAGCAATAATGATTTATATTTAGATCAATGATCAGTAGTCGAATCAAGCTGAGTTAATTCCTTCAACCAGAGCTTTTCCTAATTTGAATTACAATTTTAATTTGCATTCTTGTTATTTTAATTTGATTTTTATTATTATCAACAATCTCCCCATTTTGCATTTTACATTTTAAAAGGATTTAAATAATTACCAATCTCTGTGGACACGACCCTGCTCAATCACTATACACAAATTTATTAGAGTAGGTATTTATTTTTGCTGGCTTCGACAACCATCACTAGGCCACAATATAATTTACTATAGACAAACTTATCATTATTGATCGACTAGGTCAAAACATCTGCTAAGTTCTCCTTAGTATGAATTTTTTACAAATCCACACTTCCATCTTCCATTACTTCTCGAACGAAGTGATACTGAACCCCTATGTGCTTTATCCTGAAATGAAAAGCTGAATTCCTTGCAATATGTAAGGCATTCTAACTGTTACAAAATACAAGAATTTTCTCTTGTCTGTGCCTGAGCTCCTCCAATAACCTTTATATCCAAATAGCTACCTTGCAAACTTGTGTAGCCGCCATGTATTCTGCTTCTATTGTAGATAGAGCCACAACGGTCTGCAGTTTCGAAACCTAACTTATAACTGCTCCCGCAAGTGTAAACATATAGGCAGTAGTTGATTTTCTTTTATCAAGGTCTCCTACAAAATCTGAATCCACATAACCCCTGATAGTAAACTCTGATCCTCCATAATATAATGCAACATTTGAAGTTCCTCTGATGTATCTCAAAATCCTCTTCACAGCTATCTAATGCTCTCCACTAGAACTCATGTATCGACTGACTGCTCCCACTGCTTGTGCAATATCTGGTCTAGTACATATCATAGTGAACATCACACTTTTCATTGCTGATGCGTACGGTACTCGAGACATCTCCTTCCTCTCTACTTTATTGCTAAGACATATACTTGAAGATAATTTGAAATTAATAGTAAGTAAGATAGAAATTGACTTACAATCTTACATGTTGAAACGCCACAAGATTTTCTTTAAGTAACTCTTCTAAGAAAGCCAAATCTTTCTGTTATTTTCTGTCTCAGTGAATTTGCATCCCTAGAATCTTGTTTGCTGGGACTAAGTGATTAGTGTTAAAAATTGTATGTTTATTAAGGGATAAAAATGTTATTTTGTGTTATTAATGTAATTTATATTTGTAATTGTATAACATTCTGTAAATATCTAATTATTTTTATAAGTATTTGATTTTGTGTGTTTATTAGGTAAAAATAATAATTTCATGCAATTTAAAGTTCCAAACAAAAGTACGGATGTCAAATTTGGATTCCGAAAGTCCGAGAAATTATATCGTTGTCGAGGAGAATCTGAGACTTTTGTTGTAGATTTTTATGTTTTTACCACAGTAAATGTGGCAATTGTAAAATTATAAGTTTTTATCTTGTTGGGTATGGTAATTTTTAGTGGAATGTGTAGGATATGCTTGAGTGGATAAGTTAGGTTTATGTTTTATTAGTGGAATTATTAGTGGGATAAATGTAAGGTTAAGATGTAATTAGATTTTTTTATTTGTGTGGTGATGATTTACTATGTATTAGTATAAATAGAGAGGGGGTGAACACATCTCTTTACACCTTCTCTTCTCTTTTTTTCCCTCAATTTCTTCTTCTCATCTCTCTTTGTAATATATTTTCAATCAATAAAATTAGTTTTATTTCAATTTTCAAATTCCATTTTTAATTATGTGTTTTTCAATTTTAATAATTTCTTTTATTTAAAAAATGTTTAGCTAAATATTTATAGTTAGGGGAAGGTGAAACTCTTAATAAAAAAATATGGTTTAATTAAATTCTATTTTTAATTTTATAAATTAAATTATTTTCTATTTAATTTTATCCATATTTTATATTTTGCATTTTGATTTATTGTAGACAAATTAAGGAATTTGGCACAATGAATTCTTAATATTTTACTATAAAATATGGTAAAATGGTATTTTGATTTAGTGTAGACAAATTAAGTTTTGGCATATTAAATTCTTAATCCATAATAAAATAAATGGGAAAATAATTTTAATTTATACAATTAATCTTTTGGGAAATAAAATAAAAATAAAAAGAATTTGTTAAATTGTATTTATTACTAAGAGTGGATCCATATCCCTAACTAATTCAATTTTATACTTTTTCGTAAATTAAATTGCTTATTTTTAATTTTTATTTTTATTTGGATAAACTTAAGTAAACAAATTAAATTCTTTCTCTGTGGATCAACCTCGGACTCACCGAGATATATTATAACTAGACACACTTATACTTGAGAGTAAATCAAACATTTTAAGTTGTGTCACCAAGTCCTTCATGTCAAACTCCCTAGCCAATTGTGCTTCAATTCTTGGACTCAATCTTTGTTGGGGTCTGCTATCAATATGTCATCCACATACAATAGCAAAATAATTAAATTAGCATATTCAAATCTCTTGAGGGAATCAAATCTCTTATACCAACACCCTGGGGCCTGTTTGAGATTGTATAGAGATTTGTTCAACTTACAAACCAAGTTCTCTTTTCGTGTTTCGGCAAAACCTTTGGTTGGAGCATATAAATTTCTTCTTCAAGTTCTCTATGAAGAAATGCAGTTTTCACATCTAATTATTCTAGATGTAAGTTAAATGTAGCACAGATCACTAAGACTATTCTAACTGTCGTGAGTCTAACCACCAGAAAAAATATTTTATTGAAGTCAATACCTTCTTTCTAAGCATATTTTTTCATCACCAATCTTGCACAATACCACTCCATTGGCATTACCATCACGCTTGATCTTGTAAAACCATTTATTATTAATGACTTTGCTTTCATATAGTAGTGGTACAAGTTCCCATGTCTTGTTCTTGTGTAGAGCTTCAATTTCTTCCTGCATTGCTGTCATCCACAAAGCAATATCTGAGCTGTTTAAACCTTCATGGAAAGTTGATGGCTCCCCATCCTGTTAGAAGACAATATGCAACATTGATCTTTGTGAGATAATCTGAGTGTCACATTAGCGGTCTTCTTTCACGAGTTAACTGATGAACTTTTGGAGTCTCGAACTCGATTGGTTCTTATTCCTCTTGCTCTGGTGCTGCTTCAAAAGAATCTGAATCTTCTAGATTATTCTCTACATATAACGGCATAGTCTCTGACTTTTGTTTTGTAGTGCTCTCATTCCTATTTTTTCTTCGTAGTTGATCTTTTACAAAGATAACATCTCTGCTGATGACGATCTTGTGGGCAGTGAAGTCCCACAGATGATACCCCTTCACTCTATTAGCATACCTCAAGAATATACATCTTCTGGATTTTGGATTCAGCTTTATTCTTTCTTGGGCATTGTATATCACGTACACAGGACATCCAAATGCATGTAGTAAGAGTAATCTACTAGCTTTTCAGTTTACATTTCCATCAGAGTCTTCAACCTAATTGCCGTAGAGGGCGACCGATTTACTATATAACAGGTAGTTTTGGCTGATTTTGCTCAAAATGAATTAGGTAGACCCGCAGTCTTCAATATAGCTCTTATTCTTTCTGTAAGAGTTCTGTTCATCCGCTCTGTCACTCCAGTTTGTTCAGAGTGTATGCCAACGTGAACTGCCTCTAAATACCTTCTTGCTTACAGAAAGTAAGAAACTCGCCGTTTGTATACTCTCTACCATTATTTGTCCTCAAGCACTTGATCTATTTTCGAGATTCAAGTTCAACTCGCGCTTTGTATTGTTTGAATACTGAAAATACATCTGGCTTTTTCTTGATTGGATACGCATAGTATCTTCTAGAGTAATCATCAATGAAAGTCACCAAGTACTTTGCACCTCTCATGAACATATCCGGCGATTCCAAAACATTAGAATGAACTAAGTCTAAAATGCATTTGCTTCTAACAACGGATCTACAGAACTTTAATATATGTTGTTTACTTGTAACACAATGCTTGCAAAATGGTAATCTTACCAAATTGAGCTGTGGAAGCAATTTCGCTCAAAGAAAATCTTCAAACCTTGTTCCGACATGTGGTTAAGTTTAATATGTCATATCATCATTGATTCTTTTCAATTTGACACGACACACGCATCGACTTCCTGTAGTGTTTTTCCTTAAAGTATGAACAAATTAGCACCGATTTTTCTGCCTTCATCAATACAAGCGCACCTTTAACAATCTTCATTGTCCCATTTTCAATATTAGTTTTGCATCCATGGTTATCTATTTGTCCCAAAGATAATAGATTTTTCTTTAGGCCGTTGACATGTCATACCTCCCTAATTGTGCGAATTGTACCATCAAATATTTTTATTTTGATAGTACCAATAATAGTGATCTCCAAGACATGATCATCTCCCATGTATACAGATTCTCCTAAGATAGGTTTATATGTGTGGAACCATTCTCTCTGAGAGATCATGTGTCAGGTAGCTCTTGAGTCTATGAGCCAGATGTCAGATAACCATTTTCAGCCTTCTGAAATAGTTATTACCTTACTGTAGAGAATTTGGCCATCATCTGATGTACTTGTTACACACCCCTGAACATTTAATGACTCAGGTTCTTTACTCTCTCTTCTCTCTTGATTATTCCAACACTTTTTCTTGACGTGCCCTTTCTTGCCACAGTTATAGCATTTAACATTCTTCTTACTTCTAGATTTTGATCTATAATGATAATGACTCCCACTGGGGCCACGTTCCGTTGATCTCCCTCTCGTCACCAATAGTGCATCCACTTACTGCGAACTTGCTTATCTGTTTTCTTTATTTTTCCGTTTGCTCTCCTCATTTAATACAGAAGCTGCAATATCGTCGAAAATTAGACTGTCTGTTGGATTGTTGTTCATCAGGTTGATGATGAGTTGATCATATGAATCTGATAGACTTTGAAGTAGAAGCTCTATACGTTCATTTTCCTCTATTTTATGACTCAACGTTGTGAGTTGTGAAAATAGAGTCTTCAAGGTATTGATATGGTCAGTTACCATTGTAGATTCCGTCATTCAAAAATTATAGAGTTTGCTTTTCAAGAAGATTTTGTTATGTAGTGACTTGACCTCGTACAATTTTGTGAGAGTATCTCATATTTTCTTCACTGTCTTTTTCTCCTCCACACTGGATAACACCCCATTTGTAAGTGATAAGTGTAGATCAGCATTTGCATTGCCGTCCATCTCATTCCACTTATCATTATCAGTTATCTCTATAGGCCTTTCTCCAATTACTGCCAAGCAATTATTTTTCCTTAGAATTGTGACGGAGTTTGTCGAAGCTCCTCAAAAACAAATACTGATTCACCTAAATAAAATTGTAGAAATGGTGAGACCAGGTCGAATTCCTAGGGAACTATGTATTTAATTTTCTCAAAGTCTAAAAATTAATTTTCCAAGAAAAAAAAACTGATTTTCGAGCTTGCTGGATCCAAACGGATAGCCGTTTAAGGGAAAACGGTTAGCCGTTTATTGTGTGAAGTTTTCTGGGAAATAACCGGCTAACCGGATATGGGAAACCGGATGTCCGTTTGTGTGTTGTCCGCTATCGACTCGATTCGCTAACCGGAAAGGAACCCGCAATCCGCTTTGAGTTGAAGTATTCGCGCGATCCGCTTAACCGGTTGAGGGAAAATCCAAGACCGAATGTTGCTTGTGACGGATCCGAAGATTCGACAGCGGATGAGGTAGAACCGGAAAACCGCTTCTCTTCTCGTTCTGGAAAGATTCGCTAGCCGGATAGTTGGAAACCTAAGTCCGGTTGTGGTAATGATTCGGACGTGTCCTAATCCGGATAGAAAACCCAAGACCGGTTCGGAAGTCTCGTTTCTGGAAAGATGCGGTTATCCGGATGAGGAAAACCGGAATTCCGAATGTTGCTTGTATCGGTTCTGGACTTTAAACGGCTGGCCGGTAAATGGGATCCTATAGTCGCTTTTGCGACTTCTTTCTCGACTCTAAACGGTCACGGTTTTGGGTTTGTAACAAGAAATTAATAAAACAAAATAAACTAAAATAAAACAAGATTTAAAATTAAGCAAGAGAATATCAATCTTACCAAGCTTCCAATCCAAGGGTGTCAATTCCATCCAATTGCAACTTTGATCATAGGCAAAAATATAAATTACTCAATCCAAGAACTTAGTCTACTTAATCGGAATCCCGCAGAAAGTAATTATTCTCCTAATGTAAATAGACTCAAACAATCGCCTAAATCCGAACTTATCACTAATTTAACTGGGCATCATCGTTCCATATCAAATTAAATGATAGCATTAAGAATAGTGAGAATGACTAAAACAAGATCAATTAATTCAGATTACTCCAATTTAATCAATTTGTATTTTTATTTCCCTAGAGCCTATCATGCAAGCTATGTAATTGCGGCCGTCAATATACACACACATGAGCCAACTCCTTGCTACTCAATTCAATCATTCATGACAATTACGGATCACAAACTCATGACTAGCGATAGAAAAATAAATATTGAATTAAGGCGTCAACTCAATCAATATAAATAATTCATAGAGAATAAGAACAAGAAAATAAAAATTACTTGGACTGAAGAAATTCTTGTTAAGTTCAAAGCCTCACAAAATTACAACTGGAATTTGATTAACCCTTGGACCGGAATTAAAACCTTAGCCACTCATGGTGGACAAAGGAAACAAGAAAATTGATTAGAAAAGAAAATTGCAGCCGCTTGTTGACTTCCTCTCACGTCCAAAACCTCTCCTCTTTTATAATGCTTGCTTTTTGTCTTCTTTTTGGTTTCCTCTTCTTGCTCTCTTTCCTTTTTTCTTGCGATTTCTTTTCCTCTTTTGCTAGCTTTTCTAATCCTTCTTGGCTTCTTCTCCTCTTAATGCTAGGAAACCGTCTCCTTCAAGTCAACGGTCAGCCCACGTTTGTAAAGCCCAAATAAAGCCCTTATTATCCACTTTTTATCATAATCTCCACGTTTTGGCTCCTAGATCAAATCAAACATAATTTACACAAATTAGCACGAGATCAATCAAAATATGAGGGAATTAAACTAAATATAATATGACTATTTATAACCTATCAAATTGTCTGCATCTTCATTTTCCATAACGAGAAATTATTCTTGTTGAAGTTTTCAATTTCATACTTTGCCGCCATTTTGTTGATAAATACAGCACACAAGCTAGTGTACCTCCTTGAATAGTTATGAGTATATGTGAGAATGCACAATAGGAAAGTTCTCAGAAAAGAGTAGAAGAGTCACAATGGTCCCACTTAAAACCCAGACTCCTTAGGCTCTTATCGCCTTTGACACGAACTTTTCTAGACATGTACAAAACCACACAGTTACTCCACTCACACCACTATTCCATGTTTTGCACTGCCAAAATTCTTAGATCATTCCCACCGTTTCTCGTGAATAGTACTGCATATATGAACAGTTCCGTATACGTGAACAATATCGTATATGTGAACAATACCGTATACGTGAAAATCACCCCTTACGTAAACAGTACCCGACTCTAAAAAATACAACCAATAGCTCTGATAACGCTGTTAAGAAATTGATAGATGATGCAGACGCATGGCTAAAGTGAATTTGAGAAATGATTAGACATAAAATCACACAGGGACATAAAAAATTATGTGGTTTGGCCTTTAGCCTACGTTAACGAACGAAGACAGAAGAAAAATATTTTACTAGTGAAAAAGAGTTATAAACATTGTAGTATTTTAGCTCATAACCCAAAACCCTAATACACCCAAACTCTCAAATCACTACTCTCTAAATAAAGAAGAAAAACTAAAGAGAATTCAATGCGAAAAATGAAATGAAGCCTTCTATTTATAGGCTTCATTTCCTTTCGTTTTCAATTAAAAAAATAATATTTTTTTTTCTTCTTTCTTTTACGGACCGACATCGTGTTTTCTTTCTTTGTCTCTTCTTTTTTTTTCTTTTGCTTTTGCAGTGGGGCACTAGCAGTGCCCACCACTTATCTTTCTTTTTGACAGAATGCCAATTGAAAACTTAGAATCAATCAAATTATATATAATCAATATATATATATATATAATCATTCTCAATTATGTGCGCTGTCATTTTTTTTTGGTGCAGCTTAATAGTTAATTAAAATGAAGGCAGCAACTGCAACATGAAACAAGGGTGTTAAAGGGCACCCTTCCGGTACCCGGTATCGATTATCGATAACAAATCTTTCGAATGTAAAAGGCTGCAATTGGCACAGCCATGATTGTGCTTAGAATAAGGCTAGCAATGCTCCAACCCATTTATGTTGTGTGTGAACAATAACCGTACGTTATACCAAGCAAAAGGCCACAAACATGAGAAAAACTCCGCCAATTGAAGTACGACATTTTCTTTTCCTTTCTAAGACTGCTCAGCTCCAAGACTCTCTAAGCAATGCTTTATCCCCCAACTTCCAAACACATCCCCATATTGCGTGGCTTTAAACTTGGGATTAACTGAGAAACTGCCAACAGGGTTAAGCCCGTTTTTTGAACAGAACATATGCATTAATTCTTTAAAGTTTATGAGTTATTTTGGAGGCAACGTTGAGAAATTAACTTACCATGAAATAAATGAGGGAAGCAAACAGGACCATTGTGAAGCGGCCTGTGTAGGTGCAGCTACGTATGATCCAATCGAAGGAATCAATGTGGTGACTCCTGACCAGTAATTTACATTCTTTGCTGCTGTTGCAATATCTTGATGAAGTGATTTTGTTAGGTGAGTGATCAGATCTGTTACTATTGCAAAAAAGCTAAGCATCTTACTGAATTCAATGGCTGCACCAAATGTAAATGACATATTTATATCATTTCTCCCAAACCAATACTATAAGAGGTAATCATGAGGCATTATGTTGGGACATACTAGTAATTTTAAACTTATTTATTTGATCAAATTAATTAGTCAAATATATGATCACATTTGAAGTTAAATTGAAGATGCCATCACACAAGCACAAACTTGCTTGTAATTAATCAAAAGCGCGAGGTTATATTGTCGCAATCAAACAGATTGATTATTCTTTGCTGTGATCGAGCTCTACATGCACAAAAATTTTACTATCCTTGTTATTTAAATAATAACCTATTTCATTGGTGCTTTTTAAATAATAGCTCAAAGTACCATTTCGTTAATTTTCAGTTATTATATTGTATAATTCATTAAGGATAAAATAAAATTTTTAAATAAAGATATACCAATTATTTTTAAAACAAAATTCTCAAACACAATTAAAAAGCTATGTCTTTCTGCATAAATTTAAAATTTAGGTTAAAATTAAATATAATATGCGTAAATGAAATAGCTTTGCTCTGTTTGCCTTAGCGCTCCGCCATGTTAATTGTATAAACAAAGACGTCTATCGATTGATAGACCAATTAATAAAAGATTGTTTTGATGTTATTATTTAATTATATCGTGATTGCATGCATATATAACATCATTCATTCAATTCAAATAAAGACGTACCGTTATGTTCACAGTTCACTCATTATGTGTTTCAATTACAAATGTATCAGTAATTGTACCTTAATCTCATATAAGAAGGTATGATTTTAATCTTAAAAAGAATTTGTTGCTCATTTGAAAGAGCCAGAATAAATAAAAGGTACAAAATGATAAATAACTAATGATAAATTGATAATGATGAAGAGGGACGCTTAGATCAATGTCTTAATTCAAGCATCCCCTCGGATCCGCATCAATAATACAGTACTAGTCTCAGACCAAATTAAAAATAAGTCTATTAACACTGTTAAATTAGAATCCTATTTTCAGTTTCTTTCAATGCATTTAAAAGAATTAATTATATATATTTTTATATTAAAAAATGTGAAAAGAAAAAAGTAATGCTCATATGTGCCCCAAATTCAACCTTATAAGTTTCTACTGATTGGAGCAACAAGCTTTCCCTTTAACATTACCGGAAAGATTGGCAACGTTAATCGTGGTGCCTTGAGGAAGGCCGGTTGAGGAAGCTGCTTCCTGTGCAGCAAGTGCTTTTTTGCTTATAATGTGGTAGATATCAAGCAAAATGGTCTGAAATGCTTTCTCCACATTAAGTGCTTCCAATGCAGAGGTCTCAAGGAACGAGAGGCCTTCTTTTTCTGCCAGGATTTGGGCGTCTTCTGCGGCGATTGCTCTCAGGTGATTGAGATCAGACTTGTTTCCGGCCATCATGATGACGATGTTGGAGTCTGCGTGGTCCCTCAGCTCCCGAAGCCACCTTGTGACGTTGTCAAATGTTTGTCTTTTGGTAATGTCATAAACCAAAAGTGCCCCTACAGCTCCTCTGTAATAAGCACTTGTGATTGCTCTATACCTTTCTTGGCCAGCCGTGTCCCATATTTGTGCCTTCACCGTCTTCCCTTCTACCTGAATTGAATCATATATACCAGCCTCATAATAATCAGCAATATTAAAAACCTGCTGCTGCCTATTATGTAACTTTTAAGTGTTTCTGGTGTTAGGGCTACTTAAAAACGAATTAAAATCGATCAACAATTTACCACTATTTCTATTACTCTTAATTTGGCACCCAAACTTTGAATGAAAAATATGTGTTGTCGAGTTTCTAATTTAAATGTCACATGATTGGGAACGGAATTGAGTGACCATCATGCTTTTCTATAAAATATGGTTTCTAATCTAAATCAAACAATATATTTTCTCTAAAATTTCATAAATTAGAAAATCGGTAATAGAAATACAATCAAATTTATAGCAATTACATTCAGTTTCCTTCTCTTCCTATACTAAATCAAATTAAATCTTATAAGAATTAGTTAATGCTATACAACGCATTGATATGCAATCAAAATTTTTCCTAACATTTTTCTGTTAATTTTTACCATTTACCTCCCGCAACTTTTATAATAAATCAAAACTTTCACAGGAAAAAAAATTGTCAATAGAGTAAGGGAGTGTCACGAATATCATAGTGAGGATAATTGGTTAAAACCAAGTATATTAGGGGGAAATGCCAATTTCCCAAAACAACATAGTGTCGAACCATATTATCCAATTTCTAGGAGAGAAAGCAAGTGAGCTAAGATATATCAACGAAAGGGTAATCAAATAGCGTTAATCAAATACCAAAACTACAAAATTAAAAAATTCAGAAAGTAAGGAAAGAAAAACCAAAAAATCAATTACCTGAAGAGTCCTGGTTGCAAATTCAACACCAATGGTGGATTTGGACTCCAAGCAGAACTCATTTCTTGTAAATCTGGAAAGAATATTGGATTTTCCGACTCCTGAATCTCCAATTAATACAATCTTGAAGAGATAATCATACTCATGATCAACTTTGTACGCCATTTTTCACTGATCTCTCTAGTGTATCTCCTAAACCCAATAGACCGATCACAATTAACATCTAATAATTATGTGCATTACTAATTAAAAAGAATCACACAATCAAGAAACATTACACGAAACACAAAATGTCAAAAAGTGCTTCCAAGTAGTGCATGTTGTTTCCATTTTTATTTTCTCGAGAAACAAACACGGGGTGAGAGAGAAAGAAGGAAACTCACCATAAACAAGATTGAGGGCAAGATTCCAGATCTATTGATTTGTGAAAAAATTCCAAAGAAAGAGATTTAGGTGGAGAAAAAAGCGAGAGAGAGACCATTGTTTGGGATAGCCAGTTGAGAAAAAAACAGAATAACTTAAGGAAGTGCAATTAAAACGGCTTTTCATGTGGGGTGTAATGAGCCAAAGTCGGTATATTTAAATAATACTGTTTCCCTATTAAAAAATGTGATAATTCAACAATGTTTAAATTTTTCTGGTTGAGTAAAATATATGAAAAGACAATATTCGAAGAAGAGTTATTCGCCATTTTTGTCCTTTGCACCACTTAGGTCATTATAAAACATAAATTTACTATCAATTTGGCTTGTGACATTAAAATATTTACAGATTGAGTTTCGAGAGTAAGTGTGACCATTAACATACAACTTGACCGGTGCAAATGGATGGTTGAATTATTAAAGCAAAAATTCATCTATCTTTTGATTAGTATCTAAGGTAAAACCCGCGTACGTTGACTAATTTTTTATGGTGATGATTATATTCATAATTGACCTGATTTGGCATTTCGAAACAAATAATTAACAACACAGTGTATAAGTTGAGAAAATACATTAGAACATCTACGAGCAGTACGTAAAAGTGCAAACTCGGTTCTCTATACTGTATACTGCACTGTTAAAATCACAAAAATGAAAACTCAGTTTTCACTTTCACATTACATGTCAAAATATTTACAGTAGAACATCTATAAATTAATATTCGATAAATTAATAATTTTTATTATATAATAATTTTTATGGTCCCGACTTTTTAAAAAAAATCTTATATAATTTTGTGATCTTATTCAAATTATAAATTAATAATTTGTTGAAATTACAAATGTACTCGACTATGATATTTTAATTACATAAAATATGACTCCATTGTTACTTTTTTATATAAAATATGACTCTATTGTTTACTTATTTTTTCCTAAATTTAAATCAATTTAGATGTCATCTCTTACTTTTCTTATTGAATGCATGGTTTAATCCATATTCAACATTGGTAAAAACAAATTAGCTATTTAGTTATTAAATATATGTTAATTGGATTGTAAAAAAAAATTAAATTATTAAATTATTAATTTATTGATTATTTAATATCTCTTTTAATTAATGGATTTTATAATATCCCAACTCTCTTAATTTATAAAAGTTCTATTGTAATTTAGTAATAATCAATCTACAAATTAGTCGTACAAATAGATTGTAGGAACTGATGTGATTATATCATCTTGATTGGATAAAAAAATTATAACGCTCACATTACTATTTTCATTATATCCAATCAATTTGATAGAAACACATTGATTTTCTACAAATGAATTTATACAAATAATTAGTAGATCTATTATTACTGATTGGTACTGAAAAATGACATTTGATAAGGATAAAATTATTAATTTTTCACTTATTGTATCAATTAATGTGCTCATTATTTCTAAATTATTTTAATACTCCTCAAATATACTTTATATTAAATTAATTCACAATATGTTAATTTTCATCTTGTAAATATTTTTTCAGGAGTAAAGATGGAATTGGAATTGAAAGCAGGGACAAAGAAGAACTAATGGAGCACAATTGAGGAGATGCAATAATAATAATAATAAAATAATAAATAAAAAAAACAAAAGAACAAAAGAATCAAAGGCAACCATGTTAGGTTGCCCGTGATGGTCAGGAGTCCATCATGCCTCCTAACCATTACACTTTCCAATGTATATATATATATAAAATAAAATAAATAAAAATAACGCATTCCTTGCCTATAAAAGGCAAGGAAATGGAGGGAGCAAGAGACGATTCGAGAGTGCGAAAGCAAAGAGAGGGATAGAGTGCTGAGGAATTGTGTTTTTTCTTATTTTTCTTCCCTTATTTTGTAATCAATTTTCCTTATAATATATTTCAAAAATTTATCAAATAAAAAGAGTGTTGTGTTTTCTTTCAACATGAGTAGTTAATTTTATTAGCTGAGGTGAATGGTGAAGCTCAAAGTTTCAATTTATGAAATTGATTACTTTTCTCAAGTGAGTTTTAAGTTTATTTTATTCTTTTCTGGTTATTTTTATATCATGTTAATTTAAAAGTTTTCTTGGATTTGTATGGTATTTTGACACAATGTCGACACATTAATATAGTTGTGACACATTAGGTACTTTATTACATATTTATCCACACACATAGATTTAAATCATATAATAAATAACTGGTAAAAGTGAGGCAAAATATAAAATATGAGAGAGTAAGAAAATTATAATTTGAATACTGAGAGTGGATCCTGTAGCCTTAGCATGTTTTTAAATTCGTTTAAAATAATTTCTTTTCCCCACAATTAATTTTCTTAGTTTTAAATTGACTATTGAATTTTAAATTTCGTTCAATTTGACACTAGGTTATATTATAACTAGACACTCTTATACTTGAGAGTAATACACTTTTAAGTTGTGTCAAATTTGCTAAATTTGGTATCAATTTATCTTTACTTTATTTTTATTTTATTTAATTTTTTTATTTTTTTCGTTTACTATCTTACCGTCATTTTATTTTGTTCATTTTCGTAAAACTTCAGTCAGCACCCCTCTTCTCTTGAAATCTTAACATTATCCATAAAATTTATAAGAAACTTCACTTTAGCCCAGAAATTTCGCAAATCAGTCCTCAAACTAAATTCCTTTATTTAAATTTCTGCAATTTACTTTTCGCATTTATTTTAATGGTCGGTTCCATCGCCTAACTATTATTTAAATTTTGTTAATTTATTTATGTTTGTTTATATGGTCGGTTCTACCGCCTAACATTTTAATTTCAGTTTATTTATTTTTGTACATTAATTTATTTAATTTTATGTTCTACTATATGGCTGATTTTAAAATACCGCCTAACTTGTTTTCTTTAATTTCTTTATTTTATGGCTGGTTCTAACCTACCGCCTAATATTTTGTTAATTGTTTTCCTTTAATTACTTTATTTTTATGGCTGGTTTCACCGCCTAATTTATTTTATTTCAGTTTGTTTATTTATTTATTTTCGCATTTTTGCTTATTTAATTTTCAGTTTATTTATTTTTCTTCTTTCTGCAATTTTCATTTAGCGTTCTATGTATCATTAGTTTAGCACACTTTATTAGCATTGCATACGTCGTTGGTCTTGTACAAATAGTGGCAGATTAATTAGGAGATCACCTTCACCACCTTTAGATATGGCTAATGTATGGCCTGAAAATTTTTCAGAGCATGAAGATAACCAAGCTTTACAAAATCTTCATGAACAACCTAGGACCCTTAGAGATTTTATGCATCCTACAAGAACAGGATCACCATCATGCATAGTCTTTCCTCCTGATGCATCACGTTTTAATTTCAAACATGGTATCATTCAACTTCTGCCTACTTTTCATGGTTTTGAGTTTGAAAATCCATATTTGCATTTAAGAGAATTTGAGGAAATCTGTAACACCTGCACTAATCAAAATTGTAGCATGAACATAATCAGACTTAAGTTTTTTCCTTTCTCACTAATGGTGTGTTTACTTCATGGGAATGGGGAATGTGAATGGGGGAATGGGAATGAAACCTATGTTTAATTGGCAAAATGTAATTTGGGAATGGGAATAAAGTGTGTGGGTCCCACATAATTTGGGAATAAGAAATGGGAATTCCATTCCCATGGGGGGGGTTGGGAATGAAAATATGGGAATGGGAATGAAATATAAATTTACTTTTTTATCCTTCTAATTTTTTCATATTTACTAAATTACCCTTGTTCAATTCACAAATAATTTTATTATTTTAAATGTCGTTAATAATAATAATAATAATAATAATTATTATTATTATTAAATTTTATTAACTTTATTATTTTAGTTATTATTAATTATTATTTTTATTTTTATTAATATTATCATTATTAACAATAAAAATAATGATAAAAATAATAATTAATAACAATAATTAATTTATCATTATTAAAACTAATAAGAACAATAATTAATAATAACTAAAATAATAAAGTTAATAAATTTAATAAGTATAGTAATAATGTAATTTTCATTATCTAGATACATGTATAAATATTATTATAAAAATGATATTAATTAAAAATAACAATAATAATAATAAATGTTAATAATGATAATATTAATAAAAATAATAAAGTTAATAAAATTTAATAATAATAATTATTATTATTATTATTTTATTTTAGTTATTATTAATTATTATTTTTATTAACATTTAGTTATTTTTATCATTATTAACATTTATTATTATTAAATTTTATTAACTTTTTTATTTTAGTTATTATTAATTATTATTTTTATTTTTATTAATATTATCAGTATTAACATTTATAATTATTATGATTAATTTTATTTTTTAATTAATATCATTTTTATAATAATATTTATACATATCCAGTTCATGAAAATCACATTATTTAATACTGTGGATATTTTAGTAAATTGATTCTCATTACCATTCCTCATTCCCATTTATTTTACCAAGTAAACACATCAATGGCATTCCAACACATTCCCATTCCCATTTATTTTTACCAAGTAAACATTAGAATCTCATTCCCATTCCTTATTCCCATTCCAGCCCATTCCCATTCCTAGCTCATTCCCATTTCTGCTCATTGTCATTCCTTAGAAGTAAACGCACCATAAATGATAAAGTTAAAACTTGGCGACAAAATCTTAGGTCAGGATCAATAAGAACTTGGGATGAAATGCAAGCACAATTTTTCAAAAAAATTCTTCCCACCCCACAGAACAAATTCTTTTAAAAGACAAATCACCACTTTCACTCAAAAACCAGGAGAAACCCTCTACCAAAGTTGGGATAGGTATAAAGAGTTACTTAACATTTGCCCACACCACGGTTTTGAAACATGGAGGTTAGGGTCTTATTTCTACGAGGGATTAACATCCCAAAGTAGACAAGTCGTTGAAATGATGTATAATGGTGAGTTTAGGGATAAAAGTCCTGAAGATGCATTAGATTATCTTGACTATATAGCAAATAATGCACAATAAGGGGATACAGTTGGGTCTTATGAGTCATCAAGTAAACCTCAGTCATCTCCATCTGGTGGAGGCATGCACAACCTTAGGGAAGACCATGACCTTCAAGCCAAATTTGCATCCTTAGCTAGAAAAGTCGAAGCACTAGAGTCGAAAAAGAATGATCATGTAAAGTCTGTTCAAAGTATAAAAAATTAGAACTTTTATAAATATCCTAAATTTAATAAAGAAAGAAATCCCAAAATTAGAACTTTTATTTTAATAAAAATTACAATTATAAAAATAATTGTAAAATTTTGGGATTTAATAAACATCCCCTAAATTATTAAAATTTAGGGATTTATTTTTAATAAATAAATTCATTTATTTTAATAAAATTTTACAAAATTATAATTTTTTTAAAACATAAATACAATTATTTTCATTAAAATTTTGTAAAATTATAAATTTTTAATAAAAATAATTATTAAAATTTTGCAAAATATAAATCTAATAAAAGTCAACTGAGCACCTATATTTTAGATTTATTTTTTAATATAGACGTATTTTTATAATTATATTTTTTATTTTTTAAAGCTTTTATAAATAAAATAGTCTTTTAATTTATTTAGGGATAAAATTATCATTTCATTTAAATTATTTAATGGTGTTAGTGCAAAAGTGGCTAATTGATACAAATTTTAAAAAAAATGGGGCAGAAAATATGTGAAAATTTTATGGTGGTTGAATGAACATAAGGTAAAAGAAAGGTAGGTCAATGATAATTTCTCTTTGAAAAATAAAATACAAATTTTATTAGAGAAAACTCAAAAGCATTACAAGAAGAATTCACACACTCTCATAAATCACTCTTAAAATCTTTGTTTTGCTTCTTATGCTTTCTTCTTCTTATATTTGATGCATAAACTAAAGGAAGAGAGGGTATTTATACATGAAACAAACCAATCACAACTATTCATTTGTTTAACTATCATACAAATCCTCATCATTCATCAAAACCTTCTACACACCTGCTTCACCAACCATACCAAACTTACCTACCAAACATACTTCACCAATCACACCAACCTTACTTACCATAAAAACCTTCTTTGAATGGGGCTTGGATTTCTTCATGTTAGATCAAGTTTATGATCCAACACCCCCTTAAACTTGATCCTGTGACACCAAGCAAATTTTAAAATTTTACAATGCCTTCTTACTTGAGCAGCTTGGTGAAGATATCAACTGTTTAATCTCGTGATTTCATATACTTAACTTGTACTTATTTTCTTATAATACACTTCCTTAATGATAGCGAGTATCTATGTGTTTGCTTCGATCATGAAAGACTGGATTCTTGGATAGGGTAATTGATTTATTGTCAACAAAAATCTTAGTTGGCTCTACTTATGACATACCTAATTCCTTCATTAAACTTCTTAGCCAAAATTTATGGCAAACACATAAGTAACAGCTATATACTTAGCTTCAGAAGTTGAAAGTTTAACAATAGGTTGCTTCTTTCACATCTATGTGAAAGTAGTGTCTTCCATAAAGAACATAAATCCTATAGTGCTTTTTCGATCATTTATATCTCTACCTCATATCACTAAATCCAACAAACTTGTAGTCATTAGAAAATGAGCATAACAAGCCGAAATTAATTGTACCTTTGATGTAGTACATGATTGTTTTTGCAGCTTTAAAATGGGTGGTTTTTGGATTCTCTACGTATCAACTCACAAATCCAACAGCATAAAGGATATCTAGTCTTGTGCATGTCAAATAACGTAAGCTTCCGACCAAACTCTTAAAGAATATTGGATCTATATTTTTGCCTCCATCATGTATGGATAACTTGACTCCATATTCTACTGGCATGCTTATAAGCTTGCAATCATTCATCTTGAACTTCTTCAGAATTGCTTTTGTATAGCTATCGTAGGAGATAAATATGCTTTTTTCCTTTTGTTTAACTTCAATGCCCAAGTAGTATGCCATCAACCTAATATCAGTCATCTCGAACTCTTTGATCATCACTCTTTTGAACTCTTTAATCATCACTCTTTTGAACTCTTTAATCATCACTCTTTTGAACTCTTTAAATAACCTTGGTGTTAGCCTAAAGGACTACACATTATGTAATTTTGATGATAACAAACATGTGTTTATTTGATTTTAATAAATATTGTATTTCATAAGTTCACTAGTTTTTGAAGGATAATATTTATTCAAGTGAATCAAGTGAAATCAAGTTCAAGACACTCAACGGACAACGGCGAAATCAAGAATAGGAATTGAAGCTCAACGGATAAATCTAGTGCGACAATTTCTTGTAAAGCCGGTATGATTTAATTGATGCATGATTTAGCATTTGAGAAGCTCTAAGTTTTGCTTAATAAATTATTACTTTTTATAAATCAAAATGTTTTATTTTTAAGATAAAAGTATTTTGTGAATTTGAGTAATTTGGATTAAAATGAAAATGTTTCACAATCTTTGATTTTAATAAATATTATTTTGAATTTGAATTTAAACCTATTTGCAAAGATTTGAAACGTTTTGGGCCATATTGTAACTTATAAAAGATTGAGGGTCTAAGTGAAAGGTTTTAAGAACTTTAATATTTATGTTGATTATGTTAAAACTTAAAAAGACTTTTATGAAAAGTATTATTACATGTTGGGCCATTGCATAATTTCAGAAAGTTTTGGGAATGATTAGTATTATTTATAAATTCGGATTTGGACTTATTTGCAAAGGTTTAAAACAATTTGGGTCATACTATAATTTCTGAAAGTTGGAGGACCCGAATGTAATTCAAATATTTGATGTCCAAAATTGGACCTATTTGAAAAGTTTTGTGACTTTCCGGGCCATAGTATAATTACAAAAAGTATTGGGGCAAAACTGTAATTTCATGAACAGTGTTACTGTAGCAAAATTCAAAAATAACGGTAACATCACTGTTCATTCCGGCTAGCCGGTTAAATCAAGCGGCTAGCCGCTTGGTCGCTGGAATTTGCTTATAACGGCTAGTTTTTCGGGTTTAACTATAAAAACTCAATTCCAACTTCATTTTAAGAACTCTAGCAAGCCAAAACAAGTTTGAAAAACATATATTGAGCTTCCATTTCGTAAATCATCATTGATTGAATCATCATTGTGCTATCATTTGTAAATCTACTCTAAAAGAGAGTTATTTGTTGTATTCTTTGTTTTCTCACCAAATTTGTGAGTGTGTAAGTGTGGGAAACACTTGGGGTAAAGAGATTGGGGAGATAATCTCTTGTTGTAAAGGTTCATTGACACCTTGGAAGTCAATTGTAAACATTTGAAGCCTTGGGAGGCTTGGATAGTGAAATCCCTGCCCGTGTGCTTGGAGGCGTGGACGAAGTGATAGCCGAACCACGTAAAAATTCTCGTGTTTGTTTTCTCTTCCCTTACTCCCTTATTATTATGCTTGCTTGAATTTATTGTTTTTGATTTGATTAAGGCATTAGATTAAATTGGTGTGCGATTTATTTGCATAATTATTAAAATCCCAATTCACCCCCCCTCTTGGGTTGCACAACTTGTATTTCACTTGGATTACTTTTAGTGAAGATGAGATATCCACGTGCAAACACACAACCAAAATGTCTCCAGCTTTTTTTTTTTACATAGAGAGCATGTTCATATGGGCATTTGGTGAAGCCCTTCTCTTGAAAATACTTGTCAATTGTATTATTCCATGCCCTTAGTGCTTGCTTTAACCCATAAAGACCTTTCTTCAATCTTAAAACGTTGTCTTCATGTCCTTTTACCATTTAGTCTAATGATTGTTTGATATTAACTTTTTCTTCGAAGAATCCACTAAAAAAAAAAAACTTGAGATCCATTTGAAAAATCTTCCATTTTTTTATGAGCAGCCAAAAAAATAATAAATCTGATAGTTTTAAGTCGGGCTATATAAGCAAATACCCCATCATAGTCTATACCAGTCTTTTGACTATATCCTTTTGCAATTAGCCTTACCTTATGGCTTTCAATTTCTTCATTCGCATTTCTCTTCGTTTTGTACACCCATTTGATACTGGTCGCCTTGTGATCTTTAGGAAGAGTAGCAAGTTCTTAAGTGTCATAGAAGTTCACTTGTTCAACATGAGTAAAGAGACAAAAGAGAGTAAGATTATCAAGCCTCTCAATTATCTCAGAGAGATCTTGAAGACTCCTTATATGTTCTTCAGTTTTTTCATTGAGAAAGATGGTGGTGAATCTCCATTTCTGGTTTATGCCAATGAGATATGTGAAGTAGTTGGTTCTTATTGTTCTTTTACTCATTTTATTTATGTATGATCATCTTCTTCAATAGGAAAGAAGATGAAATCATCCATATCAGAGCCAAAATCTCATTCTTCTTCTTTATAAAAAATTACATCTCGGATTATCACAATCTTCTTATTGTTTGTATTGTACAGTGTGTATCTTTTAGAATTGTTGTTATAATTAATGAAGATGAACTTCTCACTTTTGTCATGAAGCTTGGCTATTCTTTCGTTTGGTACATGTGCATGGGTAATGCTTCCAAAAACTCTTAAATAAGTGATGTCGGGCTTTCTTCTACTCTATGCTTGTTATGATATCTTGCCTCACATAGTTCTTGTTCGTGATCGGTTAGATAAGTAGACTACACATGTAACAGTTTCAGCCCAAAATTCTTTAGGTAGTCTCTTACTCTTGAGCATGCTTGTTGTCATGTTGAAAATGATTCTATTCTTCCTTTCTGCAACACTATTTTATCGGGGAGATCTTGAAACTGTTAATAGGCGCCAAATTCACAAAAATCTATGAATCCTTTAGAAATGAACTCTCCACCTCTATCAGATCTCATGGTTTTACCTTAATGCCCATCTTCTTTTTCTACTATAGTTTTAAATTGAAAGCTACAAAAACTTTTGACTTCTGCTTCAAGAAATACACAAGTTTTTTAAAAAAAATCATTAATAAAGAAAAGGAAGCAGTTACTTTTACCAAGGGAGCTTAACTTAAATGGACTATACACATCAGTATGAATGAGCTCAAGTGGCTTCTGAGTTCTTGAGTTCGACTCGTTTAGAAATCTCTTTTTAAACTACTTGCCAAGTATACATCTTTCACAAAGTTAATTGGAATGATTGATTGAAGTTGAAATGCCCATATCAAAGATACCAAGTTTTGTGACATTTTATAACATTATTTTGAATATTTAAAAGAAACATTATATTTTTCGACATTCTTACCTTTGTAATTGGGTTTCCTTTGTCATCTCTTTAAAAAAAACTATAATCTTTTAAGTAAATATTATAGTCTTTTTCCAAGAATTGACCTAAACTAAAGATGTTACTTTTCATATTGGGAACATAATAAACATTGAAAATTAACTGGTGGCTATCATTTTTTGCAAGAAAAAGAATCTTACCTTTGCCCTTCACTAGTACTTTTGAATCATCTCCAAAAGCAACATTACTATTCACAGATTCATTTAATTCCACAAACATGCTTCTGTTTCTGCTCATGCGATTACAAACATTGTATTAAGATATCATGTATTTTCTTGACCTCCATTGGAGTCATTGCATGCTAGTAAAAATGTACCATCTTCATTATTATTCTCTTCAGTATAATTAACTCTCTCATCAATTTTGGTACTCAGAGTTCTACATTATAAAGCTTAATCTCAACGTTTTGACAATTATAGCACTGTACTCAGGATATTTTCGTACCTCAATCTTGGATTACCTCTGACTTGTCCTCTGGTTGAGCTTTCTCTTTTTCCATAACGGAAGTTGTCGTTGTTAAAATTCTAGCCTCGTCCATGACCGCAACCTCTACCTCGTACAAAATGCTTTCTTTCATTGTCGAAGTTTTCTTCTCTTTTTTTTTTTAAATTGACTTCTATTTTGAGAAGTTATTCTTTAATTTGTTACTTTTTTTTTTTCAATTTTTCTTTATAGGCTTGCAACTTTTCTTGAAGTTGCTCAATTGCCATGGCCTTCAAATTTTTTATTTCCTCTGTTGTCATGACAATATGATCAAATTTCAAGTCTATTAATCAAAATATTTTTTCAATGACCCCTACCTCTTTTAACTTCTTATCATTTCTTTTTAATTTAATGGAAACAATCACAACCTGAGTAAAATAGTCAGAAATTAATACAGTATAAAACATGAAGGCTCAAAATAGTGGAATAGAGTAGGTGTAGTTTGTTTAGTGGACTGTTGATGTAGCGTTTTATTAGATTTCACTCTAACTTGTGTTTTTATGAAGAGAAGAATGTATAGCAAATTCACTACTAGAATTTGAAATGAGAAAACTCAAATTTTGATTGAAAATATATTGACTATTACAGAGAGTTCCTACATATTTATAGTACTCATATTTAACTATACCTACTACACTCTCTTCAACAATCTCATCAACTACAATTGATGCAGAATAAGGCATGAGGGCCCAAAATAGTGGAATTAAACAAGTGTGTTTTCTTTAGTGGATTGTAGTTGATGTGTCTGTTAAGTGGAGTATAGTAGGTATAATTGAATATAAGTATTATAAATATGTACTAAACCTTCTCTAATAATCAACTTATCTTAAATCAAAATTTGAGTTTTCTTGTTTCAAATTCTAATTGTGAATTTGTTATTTCTTATTCTTTTCATGATAAAGTAAGTTAGAGTGAAATCTAGCAAAACACTGCATTAGAAATCGACTCGGATGCCTTCATGTGTAAGGACTCAAATTCTCTTCATATTGTTTGGAGACGAACCTTCTTAACTTGTTCTGCTTTTTTGTAAGAGGTCTCTAACTTCTCTCATGCTTCTTTTAAGGAGATTACACCAGCAATCTTTTTAAAAGTATCTTCATCTAATGATTAAAAGATGAGATATTTTGCTTTGTTCTATTTCTTTTTAAAGTTTTTCAAATTCTTCTTTTGCATTGCAGTTAAAGTTGCTTCATTTTTTATTTTCTAGCACAGTAAAACCTTTTTCCATGGCTTCCTATACATCGTGTGCACCTAATAGAGCCTTCATTTTGATACTCTAGTTGTCAAACTTTCTTCACTTCAATTATGGAACTTAGAATGATATTATACCACCATTTGCCGTAATTCACAAATTGAGTGAGAATTTAGAGATTCTAAATATATGGATGAATTCGGAATGTCAAAAAACCTTGTTTAGAACTCAGGTCAACCTTTAGTCAATAGCCAACGATAGTCGGCAGTCAATGTTGGTCAATGATCAACAGTTCATTTCAACTCTGTTGACTTGACTTGAATTCGGCTTGGTTTGGTTCGGCTCAGCTCGGTCAATTCAACTTGGTTCAATTTGGTGAGTCAACCCAATTTCAAGACAATAAATTTTCGATGGCGATTGCAGGAGTGTTAAAACTTCGATCGAGCTAATTTTTGCAGCGTCATGTTCCTCTCGTTGAGCTTTTCGATTTGATATGCTACGTTGCTATGTAGACCACCGATTACTAACTCTGATACCACTTTGTTGGAGAATTAATTTGAAAGATAAAACATAAATTTTATTAGAGAAAGCTCAAGAACATTACAAGAACAATTCACACACTCTTACAAATCATTCTCTGAAGCTTTGTTTGGCTTCTTATGCTTTCTTCTTCTTACAATTGGTGCATAAAACAAAGGGATGATATTTATACATGAAACAACTAATCACAACCATTCGTTTATTTAATTATCACATAAATCCTCATCATTCATCAAAACCTACCACTCATCTACTTCACACCATACCAACCTTACCTACCACAAGAAACTTCTATGAATTGGGCTTGAATTTCTTTTTGTTGGATCAAGTTTATGATCCAATAGGTTTATCATTATTTTTTAAATTTTGCTCAAAAATCCACCAAAAGTAGCTCTTTGATTGTGTCTTTGTATAGCTCTATAGTTGCATATGATGTTCTTGTTTAGTTTATGATATGCTTCTTTTAACACACACATATGTAAGGGTGAATTTTAAGGGAGGACATGATTTCGTAATTTTTTTAATTCAAGTGTTCTAAATCAAGAATAAAAACATTTCTTTTAGGCCTATCGGGTAATTTTATTTTTAATATTTAAATGTGATAGTTTTTCTTTCAAAATGATGATGATGATGATGATTAAAAAAATGTGATAACATATTTACTTAAGTCAATCAACATCAATAACTAGCTATTCTTGAAACCCATAAATTTATTAGTTAGCATAGTATTTTTAGTTGTGCTCTATGGTATTTGTGGGATACTGTACTCCAATCATCAAACATTAGATGAAATACACTATGTCAAAAAGTGCTTTCAAATAGTGCATGTTCTTTCCAATTCTATTTTCTTGAGAAACAATATGACAAGTCATATCAGTTTGTGTATATTCGTTTGTAGATTGATCCTTGCTGAAATAAAATATTTTGCTATTAATAGAAAAGTGAAAACTATGTTTTTCTTTTATTATTTTAATATTACAGTTCGGAATGTAGACTATTGAAATAAAATATTTTGGCATTAATATAAAAGTGAAAACAATGTTTTCTTTTATTATTTTAACATTACAGGTCAGAATGTAGGTTATTGAGTCTGCACTTTTACATACTACCTGTGTTCTAAGGGTAATGATCACCTGAGCAATGTGTTCTTCTTATGAAAAACAGCTCCATGAGATGTTTCTAATATTTTCTCATCTGATACGGTGTTAGCAATTATTTGCTGCGAAATACCAAATCGAGTCACATGTGTAAATATTTTCTCTTATTAACATAATCATCACTATAAATAATGAGTCAACGTCCACGCGTTTTTCCTTGGAACTAATTCAAAGATTAAATTTTTTGCTTTTACATTCAACCGACCATTTACCCCGGTCAATTTGCATGTTTACGGTCAGAATAACTCTCAAAACTCACAAGTGTGCTTTTGAGTTTATATGTATCTTCCTTATTGATGCAGAAAAGCCGTTTACAGACAGTTTGCATATATTGAATTGAAAGTTGACGTTTGAATTTTGTCAAGGAAAAAAATTGACATTTTGATTTTCAAAATTAACCATATCTTTAGAAGTTTGGCAATGTTAATTGGCGATAACTACAAATACTTGCTCATTTAACAGAATTCATTTGGAATAATTGTGATGGTTATTATTCAAAATTTCGAGTCATTCACGTGGGTACTTAACTAATTTGATCTCACATTAATTTAACATTAGTCATGAAATATGATTTTCCCTTCCATAGTTGAATACACTTAATTAGCACCCATATAATACTCAATTAATAGAACATCCCTTTGATCAGCATATCTCATATTAATTTAACAGATCAGGCAGTGTAATCGCCTTCCATAATTTAAAATATTTAGCATCAGTGTAATGTTCAGCAAATATAACATCTCTTTAATCACCATTTTGTAAACTCAGAATCGTGATTCCATGTCAACCCTAAGTACCCTAAACCATGCGCCTCAGATAGCTCTAATATCTCGGCAATATCTCAAGAAACTCCAGACAAACAAGTTGTTTAAGTGTCAGAGCCTAACCAAGACTTTAAGATTTTGTTTAATCAAGAAATTTCTATCGAATGATAATTCAGTTTCTAAATCCAAAGTTGAACTGAAGCTATTCAACATCGGTGGTACCTCTTCAAGCAAACGAGTTATCTTCCCACGAAAGCATACGTAAAAGGCAGCCTAAACAACGGGGTTTCTTATGCAATATCTGCAACAAAAGTTTTTCTACTTCACGAGCATTGGGGGAAAACCAAGTTGCTCATAAACAAGACAGAGCTTTAGCAAAACCACCCAACGAAATGGATATGGGGGGCTCTAGGGCATCGCCAATTTTCTTATTATCCTTATTCATCCGTAGCTCAAATCCCTAATCAATTGATCATCGTCTCCTGGTCGTAGACTCGTAGCATGCGATCTATGATTCATAAGCCTTCTTATCCATGGACTTCTGATTCATAAGCCTTCTTATCCATGGACTTCTGATTCATAAGCCTTCTTATCCATGGACTTCTCTTTGGGATCGTTTCGGTTGCCATGGAAAAACAATGATGAATACACAACTGGCGTATGATAATCTCAGGGTGAGTATTTTGTACTCTCAAATCGGTGACCGTGCCGGTGCCGATTTTCGGATCTTTAATGGTTCAAGCATTACAGCAAATAGGTCGACCAATTTGATGGTCAGTTTTTGGAGGCAATATATTAAGTCAATGTCTCTTTTGTTTCTCTCAACATAGCACAAAAAATATAACAACTCCTCTCATTTGAACGCATAAAGCATTATGCCAATTCAACAAAGAAATTATAAACATACTATATGTATTTAATTAGTTTGAAATTGATTAATTATTAGTTTATGTATTAATTGGTTTCTAGAGAAAAATAAGATTTTTGTAAAATCTATTATCTAATAAATTTATCGAATTATTAATTTATCATGCGAGCCTCTTTGGGATCGACAAAAATTATTATTTAATCAAGATTATCAAATTTATCGAATACTAATTAACGAAGTTCTATTGTAAAATAAAATAAAAATTGGCACGTTAATCCGATCGATGGAACCAACTCACCTAGCTACGCCCATAAACTTGACTATCTAAATTCTATCGTTTGATGTTACAATCATAAGGAGATCACAATCCAATTCTTAATAAAATTTTGGGGGAATAGTATTTGACTAACAACTGAAGCCTTAACCAATACGTTAGAATCATTGTTGATGTTAATATGTTTCAAACGTAATCATAATTTGATGTTTAGAAGGATGTTGACTCTTCAATTAATAAATATAAAAGAAGTTTCAAAGTACGCAGCCCACGAGCTACCCTCCAAATATTTTTCTTCCCTGCAATGTCGTCCCCCCAAATTTGTCATGAAGCAAACTTTCATTTACCAAGTCATACATTAAAAGATATAGATACAATGTTCATTTTGTCTAAATTCATACATATCTTACAAAGATGACATCGATATGAGTGAAACTCATATAAACATTTCAATACATAGAGTTGACCACACACATTCAAATTCTTAAAGAATTTGTGAACAAAATACGTCTTGTTAGCTAAAATTATTTAAATTGAAAAAAATGCATGTAAGCTAATGGTTTAGAAAGAGGCTACATATTAACATCGAGTGCTAATGCCTATTCAGAATTTTGACTTCGTAATTAGACGCCAAAGAAACTTCTAATCATCGTCGAAGTTGCTATGTACCTAACGTCGATTAGGTCTTCATTTAAGACATTCCACCGACATTCATTTTATCTCATATATATATATATATATATATATATATATATATATATATAATTAAGAACTTTTCTTATGCTTGCTTGAAGTACTTTGTTTCATTGTTTGTTTGTCCCCCCCCCCCCCCCCCTCTTTCAAACTAGGCAAAAGCTTTTGGTTGATCGTCCCAATTATGAAAAGCAGATCAATCTCTCTTCTCCCATGGCTTCTCCTGCGGTGTGTCGCTATTACTTTGCTTATCAGCCTCACTGCGTCTCAAGACAATCGAAAGGCAAATACTTCCATTCATGAATTAATATTCAATCATTCACTTGTTAATTTGCAATTCTTAATTTGATTGAAATTGATCCTCATATACACATAATATAGAAATATCTTTGATGAATGCATGCAGACATACATCGTGTATATGGGCAACCAACCCCGGTTACAAAGCCAACTTTCTTCAGCGTCTCTTCACATGAGCATGCTACAACGAGTCATCCGCAGGTCAATTATATATTTACTTATTTCATTAATTTCTTTTTCATTTTCATCAACTTTTTTTTCTACTCATTTTCTTTGAAATTGTTGGCTCAAACTCTACCACAATTGAGAATTAATATCAAAGTCTAAAGAGTATTATTTGTGCGTTTATGTTCAAACTAGCTAAAGTGGAAAAGTCTTACGTGCGGCCGGAGCACAACTCTTTTTCAATTAATTCCTTGGCACGTGCATGCTTTAACCAATCATGATAATATGCATATTCACATAACAAGTATTAATACATAAGGAGCAATACTCCAATAGAATCATTAGGTCTCTATGGCCACACTATTAATATTTTAATAAATTATAGGGAATTTGTCAATTATTCTTTACTGAAATCAACATATATCACTTATCTCCTACTGTTTTCATGATAGGCAATAACCCCCTCATAGCATAATTTACAGTATTTTCCTTATTTTCAAATATTTTTATTCATATTTATTATTAATTAAATCATATAAATAGAAATTAAAAAAAAAGATCTTAAAAATTAAAAATAAGAAATATAGGTTTCAATTTGAATACAAATATTAATAGTAAGATATTTTTCTTATATTTTTTATTATTTTAAAACTTTTTATTATAAATACATATTTTATATTTATCTTATTAAGCAAATGATTCATTTACTTCTCATTATCCTTAAATTTTTTTTATACCTTAATTATTAAAATAATTGAGGTAAATGGTATATATTATTTTAGTGGAAAGGAAAGTGGCGGTTTCCCTAAATTATAATAGACAGAGTTTCAGCTAAAACTCAAAGTCTAATATTCACACAAAGCCCTTTCATTTTGCTTCAACCAACTAGTGCACGCAGGCGCAGGCTTCCCATTTGTATCGTCAACTTTCTCACGATAAGAAATATTAATTGAATTAAACTTCTTTTTTGGACCAATTAAATCAGACCTAAACCTGCTGCAGCAGCAACTTGTAAATTAAGGATTATTTTAATTATAGTCAATTCCCGTGGCAAATAAAAAACAGAGAGGAACATGATCATTCAATGCATCAAAATTGTTGTATTTCTTAAGAAATACCAATTAATACTTTGACTAATTATTACATGTAATTATATGAATGATTTCAGCAATATTGGTCCAGGATCTATTCTTCGTAATTACAGGAAGAGTTTTAATGGATTCGCTGTGAAGTTAACGGAAGAGGAAGCTCGAATAATGGCTGGTAGGTGAGTGTATATATAAATTCTCTGGTGTGGAATGTCTGCACGAATTTTTGTATGGACATCCCTTTTCACAATAGTCTAAAAAACTTTTCACAATGTCATGCAGCAGTTTATAACATTATAAACGATGTTTACAACATTATAAAAGTCATTTACACCAGTGTGAACTCCAAGTCTATATATATATATATAGTGCGGATATTTGCATGAATTTTAGTGTGGATTTAGAATTTCATAACATTGTAAAAGCCTTTTTGCACCTTTGTGAGATGCCAAATTCGCATATCCACATGAGAAAGGCCCATATATATGGGTTATTTTTCTACTTAAGTTATTGTGAAATAACAAATAAGTATAATAAATATTGAACTTTAATATTTTACTACTAAAGAATTACAAAATCATGTAGTTTTAGAGATGACAAAAAAAATTTGGGTCTGGCTTAGATCCACAAAGATCTGGAAGATCTAGATCCATAAAAATTCAAATTTGTATATTAAAAAATGCAGATCTGAATGCTAAATTGAAAATCCGAGCAGATTTTAAAAATTGGATGTGCGAATCCGCATGATTTTTTAATTAAATTATTTAATGAATTAAAATTAAACTAAAAACATATAAGTTAAAGAAAAAAGGAATCCTAAACCCCCAAAAATTGGGGAAATGGTCACAAAAATCCCGAAGTTTTCAACAAAAAACACTAAGATTCTCTTTTAACCATAATACGTTTTGACTCTATAAACCCTAAAAAATTGACCTTAAAATTTTATAATAAATAGAAATATGACATTAAAATAAAATTAATAATATAAATGTTTTAAAACAATTAGAAATTTTTGAAGTCAATTTTCTAATTACTCTATTCAAAGGGTATTATGGTCAGAAAAGGTCTAGGTGTCCCTTTTCTAAAACTTGGAAGTTTTTGTAACTATTTTTCCAAACTTTGGGGGTATAGTTATCTTTTTCCCTCAGTTATATAAAAAAAAAAATCAGCCTATGTGGATTTGTGGTGGTTTTAAATGGAAGCTATATGGATTTGTAGTTTTTTGTTTGTGGATTTGTGGTAGTTTTAAGACTTAGACTTATATTATTATGTTTGTATTTAATTTATGTTGTGGTACTTTTATTTGTGAATTTATGATGTTGTTATATATTATTCCAGGTCTTGAATTATTGATTGTTGAATAATGATTGGATTTTGTTTAGGTAATTAAAGTCGTTGAATTTTAAATTGTATTTCAATTTATTATGCGAATCCAGATATCTGAGAAATCTACCTGCAATTCAAATGGGTATTACTCGTATCCAGATCAGTATATTGTTTAGTTTTTAGATTCAGATGCAAATGCAGATATCAAAATATTAATTCAGATCCAAATTTTATCATCCATATGTATTTTACTACTTTTCTATTATTCAACATATAAAATACCAATTTTGCCCTTACTTTAAGGAAAATGAAAAAATATCAATTATCAATAAAAATAAATTATTAACTAAATATTAATCATTATATTGAATATTAATTTAATTTTGATTAAAAATTAAAAAATTATAAACTTTATTAAATGTTAACAGTTTAAATATAAACTTTTTTTTATCGTATTAAATATAAACTTTATTATTTAATACTTGAAATGCTTGTGATTATCTGAATACGTATATGCATGGCTATATTTATGAATGTGTTTGTTTATATGTCTGTTTGTCAATTTTTTGTCGATAATTAATAATTAAAATTAGCATGATAACTAATTGAGTGAAAATTAATGTAACAAATGCATTACGGAAACTTTATATATGTTACAATCTTTTTGTGCAAAAACAACTTTTATTTAATTTTTTGGGCTTTTGATAGAGTATTGAAAGTTAATAAGCTTTATTAGAATTTAAGTGTTTTTTCCTTTAAAGTAAAGGAAAAATTAATTTTTTTATAGGTCAACTAATGGTGGATTAATAGAAAAATAATAAAATGTAATATTTTATATTTCTTTAATAATAAAAAATTATCGTGCAATATTCTAAAAAAAAATTATGGTGCAATACATATTCCATCTAATTGTTATTTTACAATAATTTAATTAGTAAAAAGAAAAATCTCTCTCTCTCTCATAGGAATGGGAGGCGTAGTATCTGTATTTCCAAACCGGAAGAGAAAGCTTCACACAACAAGATCATGGGATTTCATGGGGTTTCCCCAACAAGTTGAAAGATCAACAACTGAAGAAAGTGATATAGTAATTGGAGTTTTTGACACTGGAATTTGGCCAGAGTCTGAAAGCTTTAATGGCACTGGATTTGGTCCACCACCTACGAAATGGAGAGGCAGCTGCCAGGTCTCCGCCAATTTCACTTGCAACAAGTATGTACTCAACTCATCGTAAGCTTACAATAATAATAACATTTACATCATGGTTTTAAAAATAAATAAGCTTCTAAAAATATGTAGAGGTGGAACTAGAAATTAGAATTTGGGTTGCCCGTCCCTGGAAACATTAGAATTAAGGTACTCAGAACAATGAAATTTGAAGTCTTTCTAAAATAGACTAAAACTATGTGTAAAACACTATTCTTTATTTTAAAGATTTGTTTTCTTAGCCGGCCTCAGGCTCTCGACAAAGTTTTGCCGTCAAAATAAAAAAGGGAGGTATTTATTTTGAAAACTGCTGGTTCAAGTGCAGAGCAACAGCAGGGCTCAGAGGGTCACTCAGGACTCGCGTATATTTTTATTTCTATTTATAAACCAAAATAAATAACTATAACTTGAATCTATACAGAGATATTGTAGAAATTCTTTATAACTTGAATCTATATAACAGATAAATCTGGACTTTGGCCTCGGTTTCTTTGGAAATATAAAATTCTACCCCCAATTTATCGCTTTGTTAAGATTACTTTCACACCCTATCTTTATCACTTTGACACTTCGCCCCCTTGGGTTTCCAATAAATGGAGTGGTGTAATATCATAGGATAATCATGCTCTTAATAACAATAATAATGCTTGATACGTACCCAAAAATATTTATCAAAAAGAATTTATCACAATCATGTATTCATTTGTCACGTGATGTAACTTTTTTGCGAATGGTAATTAATTTTGTATAATTTTTAATTTACTTATTCTCCGTATGATGAAAACCACATCATTTGAGATGCATTTTTTTTTTTTTTTAATTTGGGGATAAGTTCAGTGATACCACAATAGAGATAAACAAGACTTTCTCAGGAAAATCACATGTGTTTCGAGAAAACCTTCAGTCTAATAATTGCCGCGTTCATGTCATGCTTAATGCAGCAAAATCATAGGAGCAAGATACTACAAAAGTGATGGAGAATTTGGTCTAGATGACATACCTTCTCCAAGAGATACTGATGGACACGGCTCACACACCGCATCAACAGCTGCTGGCAACTTGGTTAGCACGGCAAGTCTGTATGGCTTCAGCTCCGGGACAGCCCGCGGCGGCGTCCCGTCTGCCCGAATTGCAGTGTACAAAATATGTTGGTCAGATGGTTGCGACGATGCGGACATTCTTGCAGCATTTGATGATGCAATTGCCGATGGCATTGACATCATATCCCTTTCACTTGGATCGTCAAATCCGGACGAGTATTTCAACGATTCAATTGCCATTGGAACTTTTCATGCAATGAGAAACGGAATATTGACCTCGGCTTCGGCTGGTAATGACGGCCCTTCCCGTTCAACTATCACAAATGTTGCGCCTTGGTTTATTTCTGTGGCTGCAAGCACTATTGATCGAAAATTTTCCACTAAAGTCCAACTAGGAAACAACAACATTTACGAGGTATATTCGGTCACTGCTTACAGCATTTTTTAATTTTAATTTTGGAAGATTGAAACTTTAGTATTTATTTTTTTAATCACTTACGTTCCTTATAAATTTTTAATCTTTTATTCTATTCCAAACATTAAATTGTTAATAAAAAATCAAATGGTTGCAAGTAAGGTTAATTCAATAATTGTTTGTTAAAATGTCACATTTACTTTAAACAATTTGTTTTTCTTTCATTATTAACACCATCAAAATGTATGTTTTTTTCATTAACATCATCAAAATGGAGTATTAAATATTTATATAAAATCTAATTGGTAGAAATGCCCAAAAAAAAAAATCTGTTTATTTGAGTTAGCATGGTGAGATCAATCAATCTTATAACCTTTTTTCAATAAGAGGCCTTATTAATTAATGTATGAACATCAGTAAAAAATTCCTTTTGGATGTCCACTTTTGAGCATTTTCATTAATTAATAATCCCAAAGAAATAAAGTATTTAAATGATCTTACAAAGGAATAGAAATATTAAATTTTTAGATTTAAAAAAGAGAGAGAGAGAGAGAGTCAATTTGATTTTATATATATATTAACAATTTTATTTATTTATTATATTTTTCTCAGGGAATTTCAATAAACACATTTGACCTTAAGAATGTTACATATCCTCTTATTTATGGTGGAGATGCGGCAAACATTAGTGGAGGTTTCACAGATTCTTCATCAAGGTAATTTAAAAAAAGAGGTTTTTAGGGGATGGGGTTGGAGAGAAAGGAGCACAAATATATTATGTATAATGGGAAATTCGAATGAGAAGCTAATTTATATTTCCAAATTAAAGCAGGTTTTGCTATCAGGACTCACTGGACCAAAATTTAGCGAAAGGTAAAATCGTGATTTGCGATGATCTACTTTCAGGAGAAGGCCCATTTTCTGCTGGTGCAGTCGGTGCGCTAATGCAAGGCCAGAGACGCAGAGATAGAGCCTTCTCTTTTCCCTTGCCCGCCTCTTACGTTGACACCAACGATGGAAGCGACATTTTGCTCTACATCAACTCTACCAGGTACCAATTTTGTGTGTGTGTGTGTGTGTATATATATATATATATATATATATAGCATTCTCTAGCTACAATTAGTGTTAAAATATAATTAGAGAATTGTATTTAGCCTCAATTTTCTGTTTTAGAACGTTTGAATGCCTGCTCTTGAGAACTGCTAACAAATTTTTTTTTTCTTGCTTGGCATTGTGTAAAACAATCATATATTGTATGTCCTAATAATTTTCTTTTTTAAAAGAAATGCGACTGCGACAATATTTAGGAGTACTGAGGGCAACAATACACTGGCTCCTTTTGTTGGCTCATTGTCATCCAGAGGCCCAAACCCCATCACACCTGATATTCTCAAGGTAATTTTCTTAAGAGTTATGTCAACGCCTGTACTAAGTATGCATATTAATTTTTCTCGAAAAACAAAAAGGATACATGTTACTTGGTTAATTATTATATATATGTCTTTTTTAAATTTTAAGTCAGTTCATCTAATCTCGTTAGCGACTTTTAAATGTCATTACAGCCAGATATTTCAGCCCCAGGAATTGATATTTTAGCTGCATGGTCTCCCGTTAACCCAGTATCTGAAGTTAAAGGTGACACAAGGTTTGTTCCGTACAATATAATCTCAGGCACATCAATGGCTTGCCCACATGTTACTGGTGCAGCGGCCTACATCAAATCATTTCACCCGACATGGTCTCCTGCTGCCATCAAATCTGCTCTTATGACCACAGGTATATATATTTATCCGGGAATATTTATGGTGCAATACTGTTTTGTAACAGCGCTCCCAGGTTATGTTGAAAAACATAAAAAAAATTTCATTGCACTCTCAAAGTTTTAGTTATTGATCCCCAAGTTTTTGTTCTTGACCGCTAACTTACCATATATTATGCGTACAATTTACATGAAAACATAGGATATGCAATGGAGAGCGCAGGCATTGCATCAAACAACGTTCCACTATGTACATAGTCACTTTATCAGCTTTTGGCTAACCCTATTCCATTTAACTTCTCTTTGCAGCTACTCCTATGAGTTCAGCAAAGAACCTGGATGCCGAATTTGCATACGGCTCAGGCCATGTAAATCCTGTTAAGTCTCTGAATCCTGGTTTGGTATATGATGCAGAGGCCATTGATTACGTAAAGTTTTTGTGTGGCCAAGGATATAGTACTAACCTTCTTCAGCTTGTGACTGGTGATAACAGTAGTTGCTCCGAATCCATTCATGCAACAGTTTGGGATCTAAATTATCCTTCATTTGCTCTTTCTGTCTTTGCCTTCGAATCAAATAACATTAGCAGTCGTGTTTTCAATCGGGTTGTCACAAATGTTGGATCGCCATTGTCCACGTATAAAGCTTCTGTGACAGCACCGGCAGGCCTTAAAATCCAAGTACATCCTAATGTTCTTTCCTTCACATCTCTTGGACAGGAGCAACCTTTTCAATTGACAATCGAAGGGACGATAATTGAATCCGCGGTTTCTGCTTCTCTGGTGTGGGATGATGGGGTGCATCAAGTGAGGAGCCCTATTGTTGTTTATGTTGTATCGTAGAATTGCAAGATTTGGCGAGGGCCATGGGCTTCAATGAAGAAAGAAAAGAAACTATGCAGAATTTGCAACATTAATCCATTAATTTATGTTTTTAACCTAATTTACAATTACGTTTAAAATAATAAATCTTCTCGTGTCTCTATTATTTTTCTTACATCATTTGCACCCGTCAGCAATTGGTTGAATAAAACTCCTAGAAGTTACTTCCAAAGTCTGAAATTTGATTGATATTTGATGGTTGTCGAAGCCAACAAAAATAAATACCTACTCTAATAAATTTGTATATAGGGATTGAGTAGGGCCGTGTCCACAGAGATTGGTAATTATTTAAATCCTTTCAAAAATGTAAAATGCAAAATAAGGGAATTGTTGACAATAATAAAAATCAAATTAAAATGACAAGAACGTAAATTAAAATTGTAATTCAAATTGGAAAAAAGCTCTGGTTGAAGGAATTAAATCAGCTTGATTCGACTACTGATCATTGATCTAAATATAAAATCATTATTGCTTATGAATAGACTGGTTATAGCTACTGAGACGCTCTAATAGCCAATCTCTCCTTAACTAGTCGATAACCAAGGTACGACCATTAGTTATTTCCCTAATCAATAGACAACCCTAGATACGATCATAGGATTTAATCAATTGACACCGAAAACCGGAGAGACCCAAATCCTAATCAACAAACGACATCGATGGTTCATTTAAATTAGATTGTTTATTCTCATAACACAATATGCATGATGTGCTATTTGTCACAAACATTAAAATCTTCATACGATGAATCTTCTAATTGACAGTAGATTAGGTTGATAATTAAATAGTGGCCAATTATCTAATTAACAAACATAATCATGATAATAATTCAGACAATAAACAAATACCCAACAAGCAATAAAACAATTAAAGCATAAGAAAGATCTCACAGTAATAATGAATCAAAGCTTTATTAACCTCCAACCAGAAAAATAAATTTAGTTCCTCATAGAGAGAAGAGAAAAATCTAGATCTAGGGTTTCTTTCTTTTTCTTGATTGATTCTTTTTCTTTGTGTTTCAATCCCCTTTGTATTTTTGAGTTTTTCTAAAAATAGAATACTAAAATCTAAAATATTCTCTAAATTCGGAATTACAAAAATAGCCCAAAAAGGTGAAACACGTTAAAATAAAAACTGCAAGTTCTTTGTTGACAGCACGCGCCCACGCCTTATCAACAAAGTTCTTCTGAAATTCATAATTCTCCATGCAAATAATTCCTCAAACATCATCTTCTAGCTCAATTTTAGCACCAATCAATAGAATTGCACCTACAAAATAAAACACAAATAAATCACTATTATTAAGTGCAAAACATTGATATTAAAGGGAGTAAACAATACAAAATTAGTGCATAAATTGCACTCTAACAATATTTTGCTGTATGTTAGTTTATTAAGTTGTAATTTTGACACCTAAATTTGCTCTGTTGAGTTTTAAATTTATGTTCAATGAGTGTGGGTGCTTTTTTTTAATTTAATTTTGTCCTTTTGCTTTTGATCTTTAAGCATGCATCAAGAATCCATTCATGTCTCTTATTAAAGTAATAAAATGGCTTCCATCTTGAAAATTGTTCAGTGCCACTGGGTGGGTTTATTTGGTCGAAGTTGTCGAATGCTAAACATGCTCGGGATTATTTTGCAATGATTATGGTAAAAGTTTATAGGCTTATTGACAAGGAAGAACGTAGTGTTATTATCGGAATAAAAACTAGCAAGGCCCTCGTGTTGTAAAGCCTTTGCGTTTGTGCTAGGCTCGTTTTCTATTATCAAAAGAGTAGTGCTAGAGAGAGAGAAGTACGAGAGAACACTACAAGAAAAAAGGTTATTTCCGAGGGCACATACCCTCGGAAATACACAAGTGCCCTCGGAAAAAATTATTTCCGAGAAAGTTCCGCCGTCGACCGTCGTCGTATTAAGTCGCATCGGAAAAATACAATTTTCGATGAGCTGTCGGAGAAAAAATTATATTTTCAATGGCAACACCGTCGGAAATGGCATCAGTTGCCCTTGAAAATAACTTCCATGAGACTGAAAAATTACATATTTCCAACTACATCTTGCCCTTGGAAATACCAAAAATGTTGTCGAAAATGTTCATTGTTTTTTTTCAAATATTTCCTTTATTTATTCTTAGTTAATCTTTCATTTGCAATAATTGTTTTATTTTATTTACTTGGTTTCTTTTAAATTAATATAATTTGAATCTGATTTATTGAGAATATATAACATAAAATAGTAAAATAAACGCTCAACATATCCAACAATAAACTATACTACAAAATACAATTTCTGCAGTTTCATTGAATATTTCATAGAAATCATATCCTTGGTATGAATGGAAATACAACCAAATCTCTTTTGATAATATTCTTTTCACAAAAGCATCCTAGATGTTAGTACACTTGCAATCAAATGTCAATCATCCTCTGAAAAGCCATCTTCATTCTTTGAAACATTTTCCTCACAGTCAATTTCTCTATCCTCTTCCTCATCTTCATCTAGAAAAACAATATCATGTACAAAGCAAGAAAAAGTGAGAGAAACTTACTTGAGTTTCTAGCCTAATTTAGGTTTAGTTTGCACTTGCCCACGGAATTCACTCCCCTTTGTTAATTAGAAAGCAAAATGAAAACAAAGCAAAATTGGAAACTTTGTTTCATATCTTTCCCTTTCTTGGCAACCTTACAGAAAACATAAAGCAACCACACCCATACGATACAAAAGCACAAACATTTATATCAACAGTACCCAAACCTTTTAATCCAAAATGTTGAAACGCGTGAATGATTAACTTAAACAAACTTTTCATTGTGTTCAGTAATTGATGTTGATTAAGAAGTGAAGTGATTACAATGCCTAAACATTTACACAAATATGCATCTCAATCAAAGGATTTGTAGTGTAACAATAGCCGTAGATATTGCTTGTCATTATTTATAATGAGAGATAGTTGAATAGCAGATCAATTATAATAAATAAACTAAAAAATATTCTTCAAACTATAAAATTAAACTTCACAGGCTACATGATAATAAAATATTTCAGCAAGGATCAGTGAGAGATAAATTACACCACATTGATTGTTCAGACTATTTTTGGAAGGATCCAAAGGAACCACACTATCATAATCATGATCACTGCCATTTGAACCTCCACACTTTGTCAATTAAACATAAAACTAGCTAGAATATGTCATTTAGCAAAAATAATCCATATATAATTCTTAAGACAAGCTAAAATCTTCTACAAAGCAAGTACTTACTACTCTATCTCATGTGCATACCACCAGCCTTGCACAGCAACATAGTGACTGCAACCCTTGCAGGAAGAAATATTTTAGAAATATTCCTATGCCTGAGAGTGAGTATGAGTGAAATGAATCCCAGAAGCATCATCTCTATAAGAATTGCATGTCAAAAGCCAAATAAGCATCACACTACTGAGAAAATGCATGATTAATTTCCATTTAATGGTCAAAATAAGAATTGCATGTCAAAAGTCAAAGAAGGCTATACAAAGTGACCTCTGCAAAATTTGTATGCCGCCCCAAAAATTTTTTGGCCGAAAAACTGCAAGTATCGATCAAGTTCTATTAAAATGGTGCCATAAAAGATATAAGAATTTAGGCTTGATCGCATAAAAAATAAATACAATCATCTACGAAGCAATATAAAAACTATAAGGGTAAATGACATCCATCCATCATTTGAATCAAAATATAGCAACTCCAATTTTTGAACAAACTAATGAATATAAATCCAATAACTAAATATAGTCATTAAACAAGAGCTAATGTACTACAACAAAATGATATTAGATTTTTTTTTTTAAAAATCTATGTTACTTTTTATCTTTCAATTATTGTTTTTTTTTAATTTTATTAACTCTGCTATTAATAAATAAATAACAAGTGGCATCACATATGGCTCAAAATAAGATGTGCTCTACTCTTAGCCATTAACTAAAGAGCTATGAAATTATATATATATAGTTCATGAAATTAAAAGAAAAAATCAGTTAGCAGATGATGATCCAAAACTCAAACATAGATCATTACTCAGTAATGAACATTAAAATGTAAATGTTAGATAAATAAATATCACAGGATCCTTTTCTGTGATCGTACAAATTGAACACTAAGCTTCCCAAATCAGTAATTAAAAGATTAAAAATTTAAAAACTACGCAATAATAAAACCAATAGAGAAAGATTATAAATTTGAAATTTCACCTGTTGATCTCTATGAGAAAAGATCAAAGACAAATCAGAAAATAGGCCGGCATCTAGCATGGCTTGGACGACTTTGAAGCCACAAGTGAACCTGCTAGGCGGTAATATCGGCCGATACGGCTTCTACAAACGGCGAGAACGACATCAACCTTGAGGAATGAGAGCTTCTTCGTCTGGCTACCAATGCTTTGGTTCTTTAATCGATCATTGAGCCTAGAGAAGGTTGTGGTTTAATCATCACCGTTGTGGCTGAAATTGCCGGCAAACTGAAGAAGACTAGACTAATTTTAAGCTGAAATGAAAATCAATAAGAAGATTCAGACCGTATCTGAAAATCGAATAAAAGGAATTTTGACATACTGATATCAGAATGAGAGATCGGTTCCCCCACGAATGAGAGGTTGGTGCCGGTGTGAATGAAAGGTCGTCGCTGACAGTGGGAATTGTGATAGAATTTCTAGGGTTTTTTTTACCGTTAAATTGAATAAACTTCATTGATTTGTGATTTTATTTGTAATCGAGTTTTTTCTTAAATATTATATATTTGAAATAGGCAATGGTTTCAAATAGTAGTCGCTGTCTTTCGTTCGATCGTTTGCTAAAGTAATTTTTTGGGTTTCTTATTGATTATTATTTCAAAACAAAAAGCAATTAAAAAAATCAGTGTAATTCTGACTTACCGCATTTCCGACAAAATATCCATTATCACCAAGGGACAAATTACCCTTGGAAAAATAGTTACTAATTTCTATGTTTATCCGTCGACTGTGTAATACCTTTGTAAAAAGTACTTATTATCAAGAGTAAATGGTAATCGGTAAATAACTACAAAGGTACTTATTATCAAGAGTAAATGGTAATCGGTAATATAGTTATTTGTTGTAGTGGAAAGACGATAGAATTTTACCCTCTCTCTCTCTACCCACTCACTCACTCTCTATTATTTTTTTCATTGTTTCTCTCGTCTTTCTCCCATGCTTCTCTACACCAAGCATTTTCCTTATTAAAAAGAATAAAAACTAGCAAGGGCTTCAAAAGAGTTATTAAACGAGTGCCAATAGCACCACTGGTTAATTAACACAGATTCACTTCAAACATTGAGTAAAATAAATGTGTCCTCCCTCCTCTGAGCTGAACAAAGATCCTAGATTGGTATATGATGCTGAGATCATTCATTACATGCATAAAGTTTTTGGGCGGCCGCCAAGGCCCAAGGATTCACCACTACACTTCTTCGATTTGTTACTGGTGAAAATACATCGTTGAAGCCACTCTTGCAACAGTTTCGGTCCGACATTACCCTTCATTTGCTTTTTCAATCTCGCTCGTTTAGGCTAATAAACCTTAGTCCTCGAGCTTGCAGCCGATCGAGTTGTCGTGGATGTTGGATGCAGTGGCGGACATCCTGGCGGGCTGGAGCGGGCATGGAAAATTTTGTCAATGGCCATTTAGATTATATAATATTTCATACAAGAATAGAATTTTTATTTTATTTTTAATTACACCCCTAATCCAACTATTAATTCTTTTTTAAATTGTAGTTAGAGATTTATGTTATAAAATGATTATATCACATATTTCTTGAATGAATTTGAAATCAGTAGGAGATAAAAAATTTATTATTGCTATAACTTATTACAAAAAATATTATGGTTTGGTCTAATTGAAGAAAAGCACATTAATATATTGTAACATTGTCGCTAATATTAGAAAATTATAAAACTAAATATGGTAACGATTAACAATACTTTCATAATTTCATGATTTTTTTACTTTACAATCATACTTACTCTTTTTGTTTTCATTATGTCAAATTATTCAAGTATTTCACATTCTCTATCAATAAAATAAAAAGGAATTTCATAAATTATTTTTTTATTGTGTAATTTTAATAATTTATATTATAAGTTTATTTATCATATATATATATATATATGGATTGGTTATCCAATTAAGAATTCATTACTTTATTAAAATCAGAAATTAATTAAAAGATAAAAAAGAATTAAAATTTCAGTGCATTACAAGATAAAAATTAGAATCAGTATCCTTGATTAAAAAATTACAATATATATTTACTGCCATAAATCTATAAATTAGCCCTAGCGCGGGCCTACGTGTGTTGGATTGCCAGGGTCTACCGACAAAGCTTCTGCGAGGCAGCAGGGCTATGAATACGAGCTAATCCCGACGTTTTATTTTTCACATCTTTTGGAAAGAAACAGTCTCCTAGGTATTGTTTCTGCCGCTTTGGTGTGCGATCAAGGTGTGCGTCAAGTAAAGGAGTCCCACGGTTGTTTATATTCTATCTTAAAATTTGAAGATACATTTTCACTTCATCGTTTCTTTATTCTGATTCACAGTGACAGCTGCCACACTTGTGCTAACTATTCGGCGGATAGCCGGATACTATACTTTTTTTTTTTTTTTTAGCTGGAAAATGGACAAAAGTGTATCAATGAGGTTTTTGTTGCACCCAAAGGAGAAACATTAGATATTCAAAAGAATCTTAATTTCCATCCTGTTGGTCGGATAGTCCTGTGGCTGTGCACATAAGAAACAGATCGTGACGATGTTTACAGTACATAATCAATAAAAATTAAAATAAATAGGTATAATTAACAATTCTCCTTTGTGAATTAGCATGGTTAATTTGGTCTTAAATTGCTATTCTAAATTCTAAAACATGAAATACTCTTTACTTAAAAGTTGCATTAGAAGTAATAATTAAGGGAATAACTTTTCTGAAAGAAGAACTCTTCAATTAATTAATTGTTAATATATTATTAATATTTTTTTAAGATGAAAAGGACACCCAAACTCTCAACATTTGACTTAATGGATAAGTAGACTATCATTGGTCTTTTTAAAAAAGAAAACTATCATTACACCACTTTTTTTTTAATTTTATATTCATCCAACCACCACAAAATTCTAACATGTTATCTGCATCATCTTTCTTTTTAAATTTATAGCAATTAACCACTTTTGTACTAACACCGTTAAATAATTTAAATGAAATGATAATTTTACTCATAAATAAATTAAAATACTATTTTATCTTATAAAATCTTTAAAAAATAAAAAATTATAACTATAAAAATACCCTTGAATTTAATTAAAAAATAAATCCAAAATTGTGGTGTTCAGCTGATTTTTATTAAATTTAGATTTTGTAAAATTTCAATAATTATTTTTATTAAAAATTTATAATTTTGTAAAATTTTATTAAAATAACTGAATTTATTTATTAAAAATAAATCTCAAAATTTTGCAATTATTTTTATAATTATATTTTTTTTATTAAAATAAAATAAAATATCTAATTTTTGTATTTATTTCTTTATTAAATGTAGGGGTATTTTTATAATTATAATTTTTTATTTTCAAAGTTTTTATAAAATAAAATGGTCTTTAATTTTTTTAGAGATAAAATTATTATTTATTTTAATTTATTTAACAGTGTTAGTGTAAAAGTAGCTAATTGATACAAATTTAAAAAGAAAGATGATGGAGAGAAAATATTAAAATTTTGTGATAGTTGGATGCACATAAAGTAAAAAAAAGATGGTGCAATGATAATTTTCCTTTTAAAAAATATATTGATAAACTCTCATTATTTTTCTAAAGGACATGTAGACTCTCTTTACTACTTAATGTTGTATATTTTGATGGAGATAAAAAGCATTGTATTATACATTAATTTTGGTAGACAATGTTTTGAATTCAAAGTCGGTGCTTAACTTTTTACACTAATGTGATTGGTGCTTATTGGCACAAGATATTCAAAGATTAGTACATATCTTAGGTCAATACTAGATCAAAGTTCATAATGCAATAGTCTTCGTATATGTTACAGTATATTACTATCTTTTTTTTCCATCCAAATAAAAGGAATGGAGTTTAGATTTCGGATGTTCACTTATGAAACAGTAGGGTGTAATTGTCTATTTTTCAAAATAATATCGATATCCACTAAGACAACTTTAGAATTTTTTTTTTTTATGTATTTTTTTATTCACGTGTTTATTAATAGGGAAACAGAAGTTTTGGAGAAAGGAAATTTGATTTGTACATCCACTATGCTATATTAGCCAAAGTACGAATTATTTTTTCCCCTTTTGTCAATTAGCAAGGATGTGTGGGTTTATGATGAAATTGATTTGGAAATTTGCTTTAAAGCAGAAAATCTTAAATGACAATGCGGCTAATATAGGACCGGCTTTGTTGGCGAGCTTCACAATAGGGGTTTTGAGAAACCAATGAGATATGATATACGCGAACCTTAACTTATGTATATATAATACGAACTTCATTTCTTTGGTTACTGTATAACTTAATATTCATTAATTGTAACCTGTAGATCTTAAAAGAACCTAAAATGGCAAGCAAAATTTTTCTTCCATTCCATCTGCTACTTTGCTTCTCTTTTACTTTGCTTGTCTGCTGCAATGGCGCATTGGTTGATGACCGGAAGGTATTCTTTATTATTCCACTGTTCTTATAAGTGTTGTATCTTAGAAAGTGCTTTAGGTTTTGACAAAGAATTAGGATTTTCTCCTTACTCAAGTTCTTTCAGTTTTTAGAGATGTTACGTCACCTGTCTTCTAATAATAATATACAATTAGAATTTATCTACTTTTATATTTTTATCTAATTTTTTCTCATGAGTAGTTCACATTATGCAAGGAGTAACGTCAGTTTTCCCTAATGGAAAGAAGCAACTTCACACAACAAGATCATGGGACTTCATGGGTTTCTCCGAGCACGTGAAAAGAGCAACAACTGAAAGTGACATCATTGTTGGAATGCTTGACACAGGAATTTGGCCAGAATCTCAAAGTTTCAGCGATGAAAATTTTGGTCCTCCCAAAAAATGGAAGGGTTCTTGCCAAACATCTTCAAACTTCACTTGTAATAAGTAAGTAGCTTAAAACACAAGAAAGCACACACTTGCGCACACGTATGAAAGTGCTTGGAGTGTAATTGATTCTGAAAAAGTTGTTACGACTCATTACAGCAAAATCATTGGGGCTAAATTCTACAAAACTGATAAGAAATTTAGTCCATTGGATTTCAAGTCTCCAAGAGATTCAGAAGGCCATGGGACTCATACTTTATCAACAGCGGCATGTCACGGGCCGCGTGAATCTCCCGTGACCAAAGGTTAATTCTGCGCTTACGGGCTCGCTTAGCAAAAGTCCGTCTCAAACGGGAGTGCACTCAGAAGCGGGATGCACTTAGCACTCAAGGCGAGATGCACTTAGAAGCGGGTTGCGCTTAGAAATGGGCCACTAACACAACAAGCCATCCGTGATGCGCTTAGTAAATTATCTACCAAGGCCCAAGATCTAGAGTTTTTTATAATTGCCCATAGACTAGAGTATTCTAGAATTAGGTATTTAGGTTCATGTGATATTTGTGCAAGTTGCATGTAACCTCTAGATCTAGCATTCCAACACCTATAACTATGGGTGGGCACTCCTCATTTGTGCAACCACCCACCACATCACTCAACACACACACAACGCACACAAGCTCTCTATCTCTTATAAAGCTCTATTTTACTATATGTTTAAGTGTATAATAAAATATATATTGTTCATTACTTCGCTTAAGCGTTTCCAAGTGTCCCATCCACCATTTGAAGCGATTTGATTTAGCAATTAATGATCATGCGTCTATAAGTCGTAAGTACCGCATACGTCGGCATTAAAACTCATCCCATGACAAACAGGTGGCTTGGTCAGCAAGGCAAGTCTATTTGGCCTTGGTTTTGGCACAGCTCGTGGAGGCAGGGACGGAGCTAGTATAGGGCGAGAGGGTACCATGGCCCCTGTAGGATTTTGAAAATCTTAGGGCTTCTAAAGAAAATGTGAAAAATTAATGTAAAATATCTATAATGGCCCCTGTAGAATTAAAATTTTACATATATAGTTATATAAAAATTACAATTTTAAATTTGGCCCCTGTAGAATTTTTCCCCTAGCTCCGCCCCTGCGTGGAGGGGTTCCATCTGCCCGCATTGCTGTATACAAGATTTGTTGGTTTGATGGTTGTCCAGATGCCGATATCCTCGCAGCATTTGATGATGCAATTGCTGATGGTGTTGATATAATCTCAATTCCGGTTGGTGGTTTTTCTGCTGTCAATTATTTTGAGGATACAATTGCTATTGGATCTTTCCACGCAATGAAAAAGGGTATACTTACCCCCAATTCTGCTGGTAATTCGGGTCCTGATGCTGCATCACTCGTAAATGTTGCACCTTGGACTCTCTCTGTTGCTGCTAGCACCATTGATAGAAAGTTTGGGACTAGAGTTAAGTTGGGTAATGGTGAAGTTTATGAGGTGAGTTCAATTTCAAAGTGCATCAGACCTTGAAATTGTGAACATTCAACCTAAGGTCTTGAACCTTTTTCCTATATGCAGGGAAATTCTATAAATACAATTGACTACAAGGGATAAATGTTTCCTCTCATCTATGGAGGAGATGCTCCAAACAGAAAAGGAGGTTACCAAGGATCCGATTCCAGGTATTGAGAAAGAAAATGTGGAATGCAAGTGCTGCATGATGTTTCCAAATTGTAAATTCGTTATGATTGCTGCAGGTTCTGCTCACTAGGCTCCTTGAATGAGAAGTTGATACAATGGAAAATTGTTCTATGCGATGAGTTGAACGATGGATTTGGAGCAGCAACTGCAAGAGCAGCTGGTAGCGTAATGGAAGGAAATGATGATAGAGATGTTGCCTACAGCTTTCCTTTGCCTAATTCTTATTTGGATTTGTATGATGGAAGTAAGACTGCAAACTACTTAAACTCAAATAGGTACCTATCTGAATCAATTCTCTGTCAAATCTAACTACCTGCTAAATGCCTATTGACAGAGTTGCATTCTTGCTGAAAATCAACAGTACACCAACAGCTACAATATTGAAAAGTACTGCAGCAAAGAATGAATTTGCTCCAGTTGTGGTTTCATTTTCATCAAGAGGGCCTAACGCGATTACAAATGATATTCTCAAGGTAAAATTTGGAAAACATTTCTCCATTTTATTTAATGCGCCCCATCTTTTTCTTAATTTTGACTTCTTGTTTTTGTGCAGCCTGATCTAACAGCTCCGGGAGTGGACATTTTAGCATCGTGGACACAAGCGTTGAGTCCATCGGAAGGTGATCCAAGAATATCTCCTTTCAACTAATTTCAGGCACATCCATGTCTTGCCCACACGCAACTGCCACAGCAGCCTACGTTAAGGCATTCTATCCTTCATGGTCACCTGCTGCTATAAATCTGCTCTAATGACAACAGGTAATATTGCAATTTGCAATCAGAAGTTGTACCCAAATTAAAAAGTAGCACTGAATTAATAATCTTCAAGAGCTACATCTGTTGTAAATTGCAGCTACCCCCATGAGCGTTGAAGCCAATTCCGATGCAGAGTTTGCATACGGATCCGGTCATGTAAATCCTTCAATGGCTGTGAAGCCGGGTCTAGTATACGATGCTGGAGCTGGATTATGTGAAATTTCTATGCGGACAAGGATACAGTGACAAAAATCTAAGTCTTGTTACTGGGGATAATAGGAGTTGTTCCAAGGCAACAAATGCAACTGTGTGGGATTTAAACTATCCTTCTTTTGCCTTGTCAACTAAGCCTGGAAATAACACAACTCAGGTGTTTCATAGAACGGTCACAAATGTTGGGTCAGCTGGGGGGTCAACTTACAGGGCAGTTGTGTACACTCGGCCTGGACTTATGATCAAAGTTCAACCAATTGTCCTTTATTTCAAGTCTTTATCAGAAGCAGTCATTTGTTGTGACAGTTACAGCAAACGTGGAGAAATCAGTGAATATGATCTCTGCTTCTTTAGTTTGGCATTGAAAGTTATTCGAAAGAAGTCAATAAATCTTACCTTGTTCGAATATGCAGCGGAATAAACAAGTGTTGGATCACGTCACAGGTCGGAAAGAAATCACGGATGGAAATCTTACTCACGTCACAGTAAATTTGCCCTTTCTCGGATTGTTCAAAATTCTTACTTTTGTTTTTGTTCACTCCCTCACACACACTGCTTTCTTTATTTCTATTTCACTTAAGAAAAATGAATCACGATTCTTTGTTCGTTTTCAGCAGTGGTTTATTTCCAACAGTTGGGAGCGGTTGGGAAGTTCCCAAACGTGCATGGTAACCACCAAGTGGTTACCATGTGTGGGTCGGGTCGAGTCGGCCCATCTTGGGCGCCCACCCGTCTAACATCTCCCACTCGCACATGATGGGACGACATCGAGACAGCAGAGTAGTGAACAAAGAAATAATGAACAATCACATATCTCCAATCATACAGACAAATATACCGTGTGACCATGAACATATCTAAAAAAAAAAAAAATATTCGGAGAGCCAAAAACATATCTCAATTGCTAACCCAGGCAAGAGATGTCTCAATTGCAATCATTTACAAGAGAACTCAACATATGTTCATTGTATCCCAGATTTAATTTACTTTAATACTCTAGCATACTAAATCCCCTCGGTATGCCAAAATTGCGCAATCTCGTTATGTATTCATAATTGTAATATCATAAAGATATTAAACAATTGGTCGACCAGTGAATCTCATAAAAGGAAAAAATTAAATCTTCCCATCACACTCATGTCTATCAATTCAGAATAGTTGCTTTCCTAGTCATGTTTCAAAGACCGAATTATGTCAAGGTCATAGATAACATGCTAAAGTAGCAGACACCAGTCTAAAATCTCAGAAACATAGTTGATAGTCATAAGGATACCAGAATTGACTTATAGAAAGTCATATGGAACTTACACAATGAAGAAGAAAGGAAATTCTTTCATTTTCCATTTTGGTCATCAAACACGCGCAGTATGATACACGCGTTACAGTGAATCTTCCATTTTAGGGCGTATGTCTTATTTAATTCAATTCACTGTACAGATCTTAGTCCAGTCGCTCTACTACAGCGCCTGACCTGAGTTTTTAAAATGAACGCTTTCTTTTAGCGTCAAAATAAAATCTCACATCTGGCTTCAATCAAGTCTCTATAATGGTGGGGTACATTATAGTCGGTCAACGAGAAAATATCGTATACGACCTCATCTTGACTCCAGTCAAGGCGACAAAATTTGTAGAATATTTCTTTATTCTTTGGCTCTTAGACAAAACACATTGTCTCATTATTCTACTTGTCTCATCTCAGCTTGCTCCCAGAGCAACTGAGGTGACCACTAAATAAGAAAGCCGGTCATTGACTTGATGACATACTCTTATATGTGTGTAATTATGCCTTTCTCAAACTAAATTAAAATAAGAGAGCTTAAAACATCATTGCATTTTATAATAATTCATGTAATAAAAAGTTTACAAAATAAAATTATTTTATAATGCAAGATTACAATCTACGTAACCCCAATGATCTAGCATGAGAGGCGAATACATCCCTCGTTACAGCTTTTGTAAGTGGATCAGCTATCATGCTATGCGTAGATATATATTGTATGGCTACTTCCTTATTTGCCAAAATGTCTCTTATAAAATTGTATTTAGTCTCAATGTGTTTCGACTTGCTATGGTATTTGGCATCCTTAGAGAAAGAAATAACAGTCTGACTGTCACAATAGATAGTTACTGGACTAGTAGCGCTAATATTAATTTCTAAGTCTTCCAATCCACATACCAGACCGCTGCAGAACATGCAATGTATTCGGCTTCCATCGTCGATAAAGCTGTGCATGTTTGTTTCTTGCTACTCCATGTAATTGCTCCTCTGTTTAGCAAGAATGCATATCCTGAGGTCGATTTGCGCTCATCCAGATCGCCACCCCAGTCGGCATCTGAATATCCAACAATTCGCAAACCACCTCCTTGATAGCATAAAAAATAATCTGCAGTGCCTTTGAGATATGCTAAAATCCTCTTGATCGCACTCCAATGCTTTTGTCCAGGATTTGACTGGTATCTACTTACCAGTCTAACAGTATAACTTATATCAGGCCTTGTACACATCATGGCATACATGAGACTTCCAATGGCATTTGCAAAAGGAACTCTAGCCATTCTTTCCTTTTCTTGAGGAGTCTTGGGACACATATCGAGACTAAGAGATTGTCCTTTAGCTATTGGGGTATCCATTGGCTTACAATCAACCATATTGAATCTTTCAAGGATCTTCTTAATGTAAGGTTCTTGCGACAGAGCCAGAAGTTTTCTTGAACGATCCCTGAAAATTTTGACTCCTAAGATATAAGCTGCTTCGCCCATATCTTTCATGTCAAAATTTGAGTATAGCCAATCTTCAACAATTTTGACAAACTCTGTACTGTTCGCAGCTAACAGTATATCGTCCACATACAAAGACAATATTGCAAAATCGTCTTTAGATCTCCTAACATACACACAATGGTCTTCCTCAACCATTCTAAAACCATAAGAAACTATGGCTTGATGGAATTTAAGGTTCCATTGTCTAGAGGACTGTTAAGGCCATAGATAGATCTTTTGAGCTTGCATACTTTGCGCTCTTGACCTTTAACAACAAAACCTTGTGGTTGTTCCATATAAATTTCTTCCTCTAGTTCTCCATTGAGAAATGCAGTTTTTACATCCATTTGATGTAACTCAAGGTCTGGAGTGCAGCAACGATAGCCAAGATTAATCGATACAAAATCTTACTACGAGAAAAGGTCTCTCGATAGTCTACACCTCCCCGCTGGGTATAGCCTTTATGTTTACTAATCTTGCTTTATATCTTTCGATTGTCCCATCTGCCTTACGCTTTATTCGGAGAACCCATTTGTTTCCGATAGCTTTACAGTTAGGCGGAAGATCAACCAAGTCCCAGACCTGATTGATTTTCATAGACTCCATTTCTTCCTCCATTGCTTTCATCCACAAATCCTTGGCAGATGATGTGAGAGCCTCTTCATAAGTATTTGGCTCATCACCATCATGAGAAGCAATCATAAAAGCTTCTCCCTCAATGTCAAAACGACGATGAGGAATTGGCCTACGATTACTCTTTCGAGTTGATTCCCCAGTTGGAATCGAAGTATCTGGTGTTTTACTCCCACTCAGAGTGGCAATCCTTAAAGGATCAGTACTAACACCAACACTATCGTTAGAAGTAATAATGTCATTTGGATCTTCTAATTCATAGAATTGAAAATCCTTATCAACTTCTCTAACGTTAGGAAATTCATTTTCTAGAAAATTGACATCTCGTGATTCCAGTTCAGACACAGTTCCACTTGCTTGCTCACCAATGAACACATATCCTTTAGAGTGTTCTGAGTATCTAATAAAGATACACTTTTTACCCCTAGCTCCTAATTTTCCAAACTTATGAGTAGGGTTGTGAATATAAGCTGCAGACCCCCATGGCCGCAGATGAGTTAAGTCAGGTTTTCTACCTGTCCACAACTCATATGGGGTAGAACTAACTGATTTTGAAGGAACTCGGTTAAGTACATAGGCTGCAGTTAATAAAGCATCTCCCCAATAGGATATTGGAAGGTTTGCTTGCGCCATCATTGACCTAACCATTTCCAATAAAGTTCTATTCCTTCTTTCCGCTACACCATTTTGTTGCGGAGTTCCAGGAATAGTCAGCTGTCTTTTTATCCCTTTCTCATTACAGAGTTCCTTGAACTGTTCCGAAAGGTATTCACGTCCTCGATCAGTTCTTAGAGCTTTAACATTATTGTCTAGTTGATTCTCTACCATGTTCAAATATAATTTAAAGCAATCCAATGCTTCTGATTTATGAGAAATCAAGTAGACGTGACCGAAACGTGAATAATCATCAATAAATGTAATAAAATATGAGGCTCCATGTTTAGCCCTTACATTCATTAGACCACAGATGTCAGAGTGGATTAACTGCAATGGTTTTTCGGCTCTAATTCCCTTGCTAAATGGTTTTCTAGTTGTTTTTCCAGCTATGCAATTTTCACATATGGGCAGTTCAATCTTTGTAAGTGGGCCCAACATGCCCTTTCTCGCAAGTCTATACATTCTTTCCTGCCCTATATGACCTAGTCTAGCATGCCATGTAATGGCATCTATTTCATTATTACTAGAAGAAGTAACATAAGAAAAACAACTATTATCATAACTTGAACCATCAAGTATCGTATCTAATACAATAAAGCCATTAATTAAATGCACAGTTCCTATAAGGACTGAATTTAAGAAAATTTCTAAACAAACACCATAAAAGGTTAAATAATACCCTAATTCAAGAAGAACAAGGACAGAAATCAAGTTTCGTCGAATCTCCGGTGCATAAAGGACATTGTGTAATAAAAGAATACGTCCGCCACGCAAAGTCAATTTGCATGTGCCTATTCCTTTTGCCTCAACTCTAGAGTTGTTGCCCACATATATCCATCTACGTCCCTGACTGATTCGACGATACTCCACAAATGCATTTCGATCACGAGCTATATGGTCTGTTGCTCCTGAGTCTACAGTCCACACAGGACGAGATTCGGTTAGGAGTGCAGAACTCGTAACTAAAGCATAATTTAACAAAGTGTAGTTGGGTCTCACCTTTTTCGGCTCAGTGCACTCACGAGCGAAGTGACCCAGCTTGCTACAGTTGTAGCATCTCACCTTGGATTTGTCCCTTTTCTTGCCAGCACGCTTACCCCTTGGGCGCTTTTTAGCATATTGTTTCTTCTGATCAGGATCAGATCCCTTATTCCTCTGGTTATAATTATGGCCCCTCTTACGCAGGCTTGAAGCTTTGCGAGCTTGACTCGGCCATAAAACACTTTCGACTTAGCCTCAGGCGCTCTACTTAGCTCTCTAGGTGATTCTTTAAAAGTTCTGATATTCTCATTATGAGTCATATTCACCTTCATGTGTTCCCAGGTATCGGGCAGAGATCTTATTACTGCCTGGACTTGTTGTTCATCAGTCAAAACATGTCCGGCAGACTTAAGCTCACGAACCATGTTCGACATCTCCCTCAGATGCTGCCTCATAGTATGATTTGGGCACTTCCGATAAGAGTCGAATTTGATCGTAAGCCTCCTGAGTTTAGTGGTCGAGGTACCACCAAACTTGTCTTTCAAAGCGAGCCACATCTCTTGAGCAGTCTCATACTTCTCATATTCACACATGAGATCATCTTGCATCGCTCAACAATGTTATGCGAGCATTGCTATTCTTCTTTTCCGGGCTGATAGGCCTCAAGATCCCTCCTGTGTTGAGCAGTATTGCCTTGCTCAGGCTCAGCTAGGGTGTTGTTAAGAGTTTCTAGAGTCTCTTGCTCTTCAAGGATATACTGAATTTTACGGTGCCAAATATCGTAATTGTCACCATTCAGTTTCTCACCCTTGTTCAGCTCAGCCACAATTTTTTTAGATGCAGAGGCCATCTCAACTTTAATTCAACACAAAGACAATTCAAAATACAATCACTAAAGGCATAATTTATAATTACACACATACAATTAATTTTGCCGCAAACGTAAACAAATAAAAAAATGACAAACTAATATCGGTAATGGAATCAAAAGGTCGTCGAGGCTTCCAATCATCATCCAATTCCCTTTATTATATTCATCATTAATTCGATTTTAATGCGTAAAATTATTAATTCTAATTATGAATTTATCAAATTCAATTCAATTAGAACTCCCACTCAACGGAACAATTCATGAGATATGAGAAAAGAGTATGTAAAGTCAAGTAACAATTAATGTAGAATATCATTAATAAAGTCATAGCAACATATGGTTCAACCAACAAAATTAAAAAAAATATCATAGTCAACAAACAAATGAAATAACCTAACATGGTCAAACTAATACATGGAATCTTCTACATATTCTTAAAATATTCTTTGTTGCTCGTGACTCTTTCATCCAACTTATACTTAAATCTATTTCCATATAAAAATAATTGTTCCCTCTTGATGATTGTATTTATGGTTTTCTCATACCATAATTTCTGCCCTCTTCCAAGGCGACTAGCTTGTCTCCCACTTCGAAGGTTCGTGTGAATGCTAAGCACTGAGGTTCGCCTCATCTTTGAAACAAGACGGCCCTCCTCCATCAATTCCATTTCACACCTTAGCTCATAATAATAGTGTGAAGGTTTCTCAATCTCATTTAACATGCGAACCTTAAAGACAAGCGTGTTGTCATCATCAGGTAATGATTGTATGAGGAGCCATTCATAATAACCCCAGTTCGTATACACCATAGGTATATTTGCGGACATTAAGCGGTTAAAAGCTCCATATAAATCTTCTATATTCATACATATAGGACGATCAGGGTCCATCTTATAATTCTCCATTTTCTCCATAAGTTCTTCATAAGACAGACTATTATTAATCTCAATTAGATCATTAGGTGAAACCCAAGCTCTAATTGTCATTAAACCCTCTTCCTCAGTCCACAACTTACTAACGGGAGGCATCTACGACAATAAAATATATAAAAAAAAATAAATCAGTGATTTTTAAAACAATGACTAAATACGAGATTAGATTTAAGCCAATTCCAAAAATAAATATTTCAAGCTCCCACTAGAGCGAAACATTTATTAACATATAATGCTCATTCGTAAGACTATATATGTTTGATCCAAAAAACATTTATGTCAAAAATCAATAAATGATTAGAAATAATAATAATAATAATATTATTATTATTATTATTATTTTGTTTAATAAAATTTAAATTTAAATTTTTTTTGGATCAAACGGCGCCCAAATCGGAGTCCCGAATAGCAAAATATGTTAAACTTTACAAATTTTGGATCATATCCCACCTGCTACAGTGTCGCTACAGTGTCGCTACAGTATAACACAGTGTGGTCTACAGTGCATTTACACACACAAATCGGCGCGTGGGACCCACTCGCGGCCTTGCGCCGGTCTCGCAACGTTGGGTCCGGTATTATCAAACTCCATTTTTCATTATGAATCCAATGGTGCGTTCGGATTGGTAAACGGAGGTCAGAACAGGCCGGAATCGTCAAAAACATAATTCTGGTACTGTTCATCATCATCTCCAAATTAGGGTTTTTAACCATTTTAAAACTCTAATCCGACCATAATCGTATTTTGGCCATAACTTTCTCGTTTTAAGTCCGTTTTTAACAAATCACATACCGTTGGAAAGCTCTCGAAAAAATATTTCCAATGGTATATTACACATATTGTCAGGTCGCCTAGATCAAAAGATACGATCTATATGAATTTCGGGTTTCATATATTTTAGGGTTCATGTAATCTAAAGCCTAGGCCGGTTTTAATAATCAAAATTCCAGAATGTATGCATTCATATTTAACATTCCAGAACACTCAAAACAACAGCCATCAGAGAAAAAAAAAATCATGCTCTTCATGAATTAAATCCAACCAATGCACGAATCCAACACAATTCAGGCTCTGATACTAATGAAAGTTATTCGAAAGAAGTCAATAAATCTTACCTTGTTCGAATATGCAGCGGAATAAACAAGTGTTGGATCACGTCACAGGTCGGAAAGAAATCACGGATGGAAATCTTACTCACATCACAGTAAATTTGCCCTTTCTCGGATTGTTCAAAATTCTTACTTTTGTTTTTGTTCACTCCACACACCTTTTTCACTTAAGAAAAATGAATCACGATTCTTTGTTCATTTTCAGCAGTGGTTTATTTCCAACAGTTGGGAGCGGTTGGGAAGTTCCCAAACGTGCATGGTAACCACCAAGTGGTTACCATGTGTGGGTCGGGTCGGGTCGGCCCATCTTGGGCGCCCACCCGTCTAACAGGGATGATGGTGTGCATCTTGTGAGAAGCCCCATTGTTGCCTTCGTAGCTCCACCCACAAATGATTAACTAGATTTTGCTTTTTGTTTTTTTAACGCAAACTGTAGTAACGAATTTGAAATTTCTTCAATTTATTGAATAAGAAAGCAATGGAGTCCCTTTATCCCTTCCAAGAAAACAACCTGGATCAAAGAACTTTACACTTTCAAGTCTATAAAATTACCATGACATTGAGATTAGCATTTTTTTACCATATTTGGTATTGGTTTTACAGACCAAAAACTGTTATGATATTGAATTTATTGCCTCCTCTTTTCTTTCCAAAAAAATAGTATTTCGGGTTCGGTTAGATTCGGTTAATCCGATTCACACACCCACCCTATCAGTTACAGCCGAGGCCTGACCTGAGAGCCATTTAATTGTTCATGTAATAAATAAATGGGGCCGGGTTTTACTGATTTAAATGGTTGCAAAATCAAATTTGTCCAATGCTTGTCGGTTTACTTTACCAAGAAGCTAATGGATCACGTATTCTGATAATGAAAGTTGTCTCCCATGTTTTAATATTTCAATGTGGGGAAAACGTATGGAATTATGATTTTGTCGAATTACGGTCACAACATGTAACAAATATAATGTTGGAAATATATATGTGAGTATATATATTTATTATAGGGTTCTATCACTTTGAGGTCACCCATGAGGGAAGCATGACCAAGAACAAGTGATCATCTTGAATTAGAACTCTATAATATCTTAAATATTATATTTAAGATATTAAGTGATCATTAAGAAAATGATCACTCCAACAAATTATTTAAGCTTATTTAGAGATCATTGAGAAGATGATCACTACTTCTTGGAATGCTATAAATAGAGGCAAATCCATAGATAAGCTAAGAGTTAAGAAAAATTATGCAAAGTGCAATTTAGAGAAATTTCAAGTCAAGAGAAGCTTAGAGGGTTCTTGCAACGTGAATTGAGAAGATTTTCCAACTTTGTGATCATCTTCCGACCATAAATCAGTGGCACAACCTTGGTTTATCATTTTTACGCAAATAATTCGGGTATGTGTTTAAATTCGGATTTACAAGTTTTTTATGTTGATTCTTGCTCGAAAATCAACATTGGTATCAGAGCCAAATAGGTTGTGTTCTGTTTTAAGCATGTAAAGCATGAGAATCAAGCATGTTCTTTAAGAAAGTTCATTTTTCATCAAGAACACTTATTAATGGCATGTTAAAATTTACTCGTTTTTGATGCCATGCAACTGGATTAATAAACAAATAATGGTGTATAGATTAAATCCTTGTTGCCATGAGGATTAATATGATTCATGTAATGAGTAAAATGAAAACCTAGGATATGAACCCGTAAGTTTATTTTACTCATATCTTTCATGATACATAACATATGAATATGAAATTAGTATCATTAGAAAGAGCATGAAAATATCTTTCCAACGGTATATCACATGTGAAATTCTGACGTATATTGAGAGAGAGCAGCTTTGAAATCTTGGTTCGAAATCTGAAATTTATGGAAAAGGTTGAAGATGAATCTTGTAGCAAGTTCATGTAGCTAAATCTTGTGGCGTTCTGTAGATTTACCAATGGCGGCGTAGCTAGCATGTCGACACCATGTGAACCGAACCGAATTGCTAAACCGAACCGGTTTGGCTTTTGAACCGGATTTGGCTTGTTGAGTAAAGCCCACTCGCGGCAGTGGAGAGTGTAATCCACCCGCCTCTTTCCGGACTGAATTTTGAGGCGCCGTTTGCGGCGACCATTTCCAATTTATATTCTCTATTTTACTGTATTTAAAAAAAAAAAAAAAAAAATTAAATGTTTATTTTTTTAATTTCAATTTTAGTTAAATAAATACTTTAAAATTAGAGAATAATACTTTGTAAGTATTAAAAAAAAAAAATGAAAAGAAATTTTTTTTCATATGATGATACATCATTAAAAGAGTTGTGCTTCAATGGAAGCATAACAAAATTTCTTGAAATATAAAATGAGAATAATCCTGGCGTAGTAATATGGATGAATTGCATGTCTAGGAAAATTCTGACAAAAAAAGGCATGAGCCTAAGGAACTTTGGTATTGAGAGAGATTTTTTAATCTCCACCATCTTCCTGGGAATTTTCCTGGTGCACTATCCACGTGAACAGATGTATTCTTATGTTTTGTCAGTGGGAGTTCTTTTATTGTTAAAATTTTTTTTTGAACAATAAATGAATTAATATTTTGCGCAATGTACTAAAATTATATTAACTTAATGTTTAGAAATGATGATGAATAGAAGCCTCGACGACTTTTCGAATCAAATCTTTACATTAAACTTATTATATTTTAGCTATTTGTTTTCATGACAAAATAATTAAATATGTGTAAATAAAATCAAGAAAGTTGTTTCTTATATCTGTGTTTTGTTTTTTTTAGAAATGGCAACAAATAGTGTCGTGGCTGAATTAAACAAAGGAATTAAACTTAACGGCAACAATTATGATATTTGGTGCGTAAGTTCAAACCTCCTTGAATTACAAGACTCACTAGAGGTAATTACAAGCGTTATGAGCCACCAAAAGGTAATTCTACTCAACATAAAAGAGATCTTGAAGCTTATGAAGCTTGGAAGATAAAAATCGTAGTCTTGCGCGTTTTGTTCTTGAGCACTATGGAAGATGATTTTATGTGTGGTATGAGGAATACCAAATGGCTCACCAAATATGGAATGCCTTGAAAGACAAGTATGGTGGTACTTACCACTAAACTTAAGACTTACTATTAAATTTGACACTTATAGATTGCGCTGATACTTGATGGGCGGCGTTTGAGAGAAATGTCACTTTTAATAAGAGAGTTAAAAAATGCTAATAGCATTATAACTGATGAACAACAAGTTCAGGCAGTTATTCGATCTCTTCCAGATAGTTGGGAGCATATGAAAGTTAATATGACACACAATGAGAGTGTCAAGACGTTTAAAGATATACAACGTCACTTGGAGTTGGAAGATGAGCGCTGAGGCGTAAATCTTCTACTCAACTTTATATGGCTGATACCAACTCGCGAAAAGCTTCGGGCTTTAAACGCAAAAGAGGAGGTAAAATCTCTTCTCAGAATAGGAAGAAATCTAATCAAGGGCAATCCAGTTTGGGTAAGCGCAAAAGAGGAAAACGCGCTGGTCAGAAGAAGGATATGAGCAAAGTGACATGTTACAATTGTAGCAAACTTGGCCATTTCGCTCGTGATTGCACTGAGCCGAAAAAGGTACATGCTAAATCCACAAATCTACATAATGTGTATGTAATAGGCTCTGTTTATATGACTGAAACTCATCCTTTGTGGATTGTAGATTCAGGAGCAACAGAACACGTAGCCAATGAACGTGGAGCCTATGTGGAATATCGTCGGATTAGTCAAGGGACTAAGTGGATATATGTGGGAAATAACTCAAGGGTTGAAGCTAAAGGGATTGGCACTTGCAAATTACAACTGCATGGTGGCCAAATGCTTTATCTCCACAATGTGTTATATGCACCAGATATTCGACGAAACTTAGTGTCTGTCACTGTACTTCTGAACATGGGATATCATGTGATATTCTGTGATGTTTGTATGCAATTAGTTCTTAATAAAACTCTAGTCGGGCGGTTATTTACTTAATGGTTTTATGATTTTGAATGTAATTAATCAGAATTATAATCAAGATTGTTTTTCATTGATAACATCTTCTGATTCTGTGGATGTTAATATATGGCATGCCAGACTAGGACATATAAGGCAAGACAGAATGCATCGATTATCTAGAGAGGGTTATTTGGGCTCACTCGATAAAATAGAATTGCCTATATGTGAGAATTGTCTAGCTGGAAAAACAACTAGAAAACCATTTGGTAAAGGAACTAGATCTGAAAGTTCTTTGCAAATTATCCATTCTGACATCTGTGGTCCAATGAGTGTAAGGGCCAGACATGGTGCCTCATATTTTATTACATTCATTGATGATTATTCACGTTTTGGTCATGTCTATTTGATTTCTCACAAATCCGAAGCATTAGATTGCTTTAAAAATTTTTCAAAATTAGTTGAAAATCAACTAGACAAAACGATCAAAGTCTTAAACGGCATGTAGGCGTGAATATCTTTCTGAACAGTTCAAGGAATTGTGTCAAGAGAAAGGTATTGAGAGACAATTGACTATTTCTGGGACTCCACAACAAAATGGTGTTGCGGAAAGAAGAAATAGGACATTACTTGAGATGGTTAGGTCTATGATGGCAAGCAAATCTCCCAATATCCTATTGGGGAGATGCATTGCTAACAGCTGCCTACATACTTAATCGAGTCCCAAGTAAGTCAATTAGTTCCACTCCATATGAGTTGTGGACAGGTAGAAAACCTGTTCTAACTCATTTGCGACCCTGGGGGTCTGCAGCTTATGTTCACAATCCTTCTCATACACATGGAAAATTGGGTGCAAGAGGAAAAAAATGTATTTTTATAAAATATCCTGAGCACTCAAAAGGGTATGTATTGATTGGTGAACGTGATGATGGAACTATAACTGAACTAGAATCACGAGATGTCATATTCTTAGAGAGTGAATTTCCTAGCATTACAGATGTTGACAAAAATATTCATTTATATGAAATAAATGATCCACTGGGTATTGTCAATCGAGTTGAGGAAAACCCAAATTTATCTGGGATTTCTGATCCTAGTGGGAGTCAACCATTTTATGGAATAACTTCACAGGATGCCTCAATTCGAAGGAGTAATCGTATTTCCATCCCACGTCGTCGTTTTGAGATTGAAGGGGATGCATTTATGGTTGCTTCACATAATAGCGATGAGCCAAGAACTTTTAGTGAGGCTATTGCATCATCTGCTAAAGAATTATGGATAAAAGCAATGAACAAAGAGATGGAGTCCATGAAATCAAATCAGGTCTGGGACTTGGTTGATTTACCGCCTGAACGAAGAACCATTGGAAATAAATGGGTTCTACGCATAAAACGTAAAGCGGATGGCACAATTGAAAGATATAAAGCACGCTTGGTAGCAAAAGGATATACCCAACAAGAAGGTATAGACTATGAGGAAACGTTTTCCCCTGTGGTAAGGTTTGCCTCAATACGATTGATTCTAGCAATCGTTGCACATATGGATCTTGAATTACATCAAATGGATGTTAAAACAGCATTTCTCAATGGAGGCGGAGGAAGAAATATACATGGATCACGAGGGTTATATATTGCAGCCAAAAGCGCAAAGTTTGCAAGCTTAAAAGGTCAATATATGGGCTGAAACAATCCTCCAGACAATGGTATCTTAAGTTTCATGAAGCCATAATTTCTTATGGATTCTTGATGACTGACGAAGACCATTGTGTATATGTTAAAAGATCAGAAGATAACTTTGTTATCTTGTCTTTATATGTGGATGATATTTTGTTGGCTGGAAACAATCTAGAGTTTGTCAAAATCATTAAAGAATGGTTATCCTCAAATTTTGAAATGAAAGATATGAGCGAAGCAGCTTATATTTTAGGAGTTAAAATTCATAGGGATCGTTCAAGAAGACTTTTATCTCTTTCACAAGAGACATACATTAGAAGAATTCTTGAACGATTCAATATGTCAGATTGTAAACCTATGGATACTCCTATTTCAAAAGGACAAACTCTAAGCCTTGAAATGTGCCCTAAGACTCCTGAAGAACTAAAAGCAATGGCACGAGTTCCATACTCAAGTGCTGTTGGCAGTCTTATGTACGCTATGATGTGTACCAGGCCAGACATTTGTTATGCTGTGGGGTTAGTAAGTAGATACCAATCAAATCCAGGACGAAAGCATTGGAATGCAGTCAAGAGGATTATTGCGTATCTAAAAGGCACTGCCGACTACTCTCTATGCTATCAGGGAGGTGAATTACGCCTAATTGGTTATACAGATGCCGATTGGGGTGGTGATCTAGATGAGTAATCAACCTCCGGATATGCATGTTTACTTAGTCGTGGCGCGATTTCTTGGAGTAGTAAGAAACAAACATGTATTGCTCTATTTATGATGGAAGCTGAATATGTGGCATGTTCGTGACGATGCAGGCTTAAGAGATTTATTGAAGATCTCAAAATAGTTGATTACGCTAGACCAAGTAATTATACATTGTGATAGTCAAGCGACAATATCATTCACAAAGATGCTAAATACCACAGTAAGTCAAAACACATAGAAACCAAGTATAATTTTGTGAGAGATATTGTAGCACAAAGAGAAGTGCTAATACAATACACATCTACACATTTTATGGTAGCAGACCCATTTACTAAAGCCATAACACGAGATGTTTACTTGAAACATACTCGATCATTGAACTTCGTAGATTGTAAAATTGTACTTGATGAGATATTATTTTTAATGGACATGTGATAAATTTTTCATGTGATTAAATTATTATCGTTTGTCCATAAATTTTTACACATATTTAAAGGAAAGTTATGTCATCGAGGTTGTGATCGGCTTTCTTACACAGCGATCGCCTCGATTCTTAGAAAAGCAAGCTGAGATGAGACAATAGAGAGAGAATTAGATACTATGTACATTCTCATGGAGCATTTATAAATATGTTGCCTTGACTAAGTCAAGATGAGGTTTATATATGATAAATATAAAACCGACCATGATATACCCAATAATCATGGAAACCTGATTAATAGCCAGATGTGAGTATTTTAATTTGGCGCTTTAGATAAGCGAGTTTATTAAAAACTCAGGTTAGGCGCTTGAGTAGCGACTGAACTAAGATCTGTACAGTGAAATAATTTAGACATATACTCTTAGAAAAGAGAATTCACTGTAGCACGTGTTTCATACAACGTGTGCTTAATGACCAAATAAAGAAAAATGAGAAAATTTCCCTTATTTCTCATTGTGTAAAGTTTCTTTGAGGTATTATAAACCTCAATAGGTATCCTTATATACTATCAGCTATATTTTGAGGTGAAAGATTAGTGTTTGCTACTTTAAACTTGTTTTCTAAAGCTATGATGTTATTCGGTTTATGAAACAAGTCTAGGAAAGCAGTTAATCTGAAACTAAAATATGAGATTGATAGGAAGATTCATTACTTTCATCTACCTTATGTTTTCATGATGTAGAGATTGTATACGAGATTGATACAATTGTGATTGCATAGAGTGTATATTGTCAAGCATAACTTTTGATATGGGACTTAGTATGCTTGAATTCGATGTAATAATATGGAATCTAGGATACATGATGAACAACTCTTTTGTATAGAATACAATTGAGATTCGAAGCGATAAAGCTCATGCTTATTGTTAATGGGTCACACGCGTTGCATTTGCTAGTATGAAAATTGAGTTTGAAACTTGAACATAGAGTTCTCGTTGCACTATAAGCATCCCATCATGTGCGAGTGGGAGATGTTGGAAATATATATGTGAGTATATATATTTATTATAGGGTTCTATCACTTTGAGGTCACCCATGAGGGAAGCATGACCAAGAACAAGTGATCATCTTGAATTAGAACTCTATAATATCTTAAATATTATATTTAAGATATTAAGTGATCATTAAGAAAATGATCACTCCAACAAATTATTTAAGCTTATTTAGAGATCATTGAGAAGATGATCACTACTTCTTGGAATGCTATAAATAGAGGCAAATCCATAGATAAGCTAAGAGTTAAGAAAAATTATGCAAAGTGCAATTTAGAGAAATTTCAAGTCAAGAGAAGCTTGGGGTTCGCGTGAATTGAGAAGATTTTCCAACTTTGTGATCATCTTCCGACCATAAATCAGTGGCACAACCTTGGTTTATCATTTTTTCGCAAATAATTCGGGTATGTGTTTAAATTCGGATTTACAAGTTTTTATGTTGATTCTTGCTCGAAAATCAACATATAATTTTATATACATATGTAATATTGAAGAAATAAAGTGAACGCGATTAATCTCACATCAAAGTGAATGAATCTTGGTTAAATTGTTAACATTAAAGAAACAAGAAATGGGTATTTCCACTTCCACCAATTTAGACCATGTTAAATTGTCAGTCGATAAACTTAATAAGAATTATATAAGGACAAAAAAGAACGAAGAAACCAAAAGTTAATATAAATAATTTTCACGTGGAACCTCATAAGATTAATTTACAATCACAACAATTAAAAGTATATTTAGTTAGAGCATCAACCGCTTGATTACAATTTTTAGATACATGGCCACTTTTGGAATCTTGTTTAAGTAAAAATATACGCTGCACTTTTGGAATAATTTAAAATACGGGTGGGAGAACTGAACCGGACCAAAAAAATGTTCGATTTGGTATTAAGGTTTGATTCGATTTTTTCTTAAAAGAAACTAAATATTCCAATTAGGTAAAAAACCAAATACTTTGGTTTGGTTTTTAATTTTTAATTTTAAAATTGAACTAAAAATTTTGAAAAATAATTTTTAAATAAAAAATGCCATGTGGTGTTTAGGGGTGGGCCGAACTAAACCAAACCCCAAAAAAACTGATTTGATTTTTTTTTTTGTAATTTCGATCAATGTTTTATAATTTAAAAAAAGAAATGGATTAATACTGAAACTGAACCAAATGAAAATTTTCAAAATGATTTTTTGAAGTTCCCAAACTAAACAGAACAAAAAATTTCAATTTATTCCAAGGGATCAAGATTCTCTCCTGATCTGAGCACTCCTGATCTTTTACAGATATTGTGCCACCTGTATTTTAGTGTTAGTGGATGATTAGGATTTAACTACTTTTTCTTTTTAATTTATTAACTACCAATCATATTAATAGGTTTTGCTCAAATAAAAATCAGGCTAGGAGAGGATCTTGATTCTATTCCAAGACCAAACCAATCCGAACTGTGCTATTCCCAATTTAAAATAAGTAATATTATGCTGTCCTACCAACAATTGAGTAATCCTATAATGAATTCAATTCAACTATTGGAGATAAACTAATCAATGGAAGCAATTATTTTTTTTTTTTTAAATAATGATTAATTATAACTAGGCTATGTAATCAAATCTCAAATCCACATTTAATTAAAATATAAAAACATTCTATTAAAGACTATACGTTATACATATGGATGAATAACTATATACACTTTTGCGTTCTTTAGGTGCAACAAAACATTCACCGCAACTATTTTTTATCATTGCACCACCAATTTGGCTTCAAATAAGATTATAGAGAGATTGTCAGTTTCTCTTCTATTGAAATTAATATATTCCACTTATCTTTTTATTATTTTTATAATAGTCAATAATCTCCTAACAACATAATTTATTATCCTTATCTTCAAATACACTTTTATTAATATTTATTATAAATTTAAAAAATCATACAAATGTAAATTGAAATAAAAAATTTAAGTATTAAAAATTGGAAATACATGTTTTGGTGTGAATAAAACATTAACAACAAGATATTTTTCTTGTATTTTTTTGTTATTTTTAACCATTTTTCTTATAATAAAAATATTTTATATTCTCATGATAAATTATCAACCAAATTCCTATTTATCCTTTTTTTCCTTTAAAATTTTAATGTCAAAGGGTTTTAGATATTATAAAAACAGTAAGAAGTGATATATTGATTTCAGCAAGGGATCTCCTTAAAATTATAATGTAAACAAATAATTATATATATCTCGTATATGATTTCTGCAGGTAGTGCAAATTCCCTTCCTCCGTCTCATTAAAACGTCAGTGATTTATTCGGGGAGGCTTGACAAGGGGGAAAAAAAAAGAAGCTAATTTGAGGGGTTAATTGATAGCAAAAATAAAGCAAAACTGATAGTGGTTAAACATGCATATTGAACACATAGTAATATAATCTCAATACAAATGAAGAATAGAGAGAAAGACGCAAAGTAACCTTATTGAAAGAGTGGGGAAAAAAAAGAGGAAAATTTATTAAATAAACCAGAGTCATTAATAAATGCTACAAATAAATTTATTAAGAAAGCCATGGGGTAACTTCCAAGGAATTATTTAAATGCTTCCCCTTCCTGAATGGCTGACTCTTTCTGCAAATTGAGGCTATATAAAAAATCTATTCTGCAGACAAAACAGAATGGCAAAATTACTGCTGCCAATATTAGCCATCACCATCACATTTCTGGGCATTCTGCTGTGCCATCCTGCCATGCAGAGAACAATGGCTTAAGAAAGGCAAGTTCATCATCAAATTTATGATGCTCTGTTCTGATCACTTGTTGATTCGTTTCAATTATACTTATGTATAAATGCAGGTATACATAGTGTCATTGGACTCCTCTATAGGATCTACAAGGAATGCTTATCTTCAAATTCTTGACAAGGTTCTTGAGGGCATGTAAGTTTTAATTTCATATATTTAATTAAATTCATTAATTGTTGTAAATAGCCATTAGATTCTAATTTCAATCCCATACTGATGTCGTCTGAAATGGCATGTGGGATTGTGGGAATGTATAGCACTCCATCTGAATCCATCTTGTATACATTTACAATAACCTCGGTTCAAGATTTGCAGCCAGACTCGTTCTAAATGAGGCAGAGGAGCGACAAAGTATGATCCTACTTTTATATAAATATATATAGTCCCGGATTAGATCACTGGGAAATGGGAATCCACCGGGGGCCCGTTGGATAAAAATCCAACGGCCTCGGGTGGCTTTCTTTTTTTAATTTGTTGGCTGCACATTGTGGGACCTACCATGTGGAGCCATTAGCCTTTGTCCCGGAAATTATTCCGATCCGGATTAGAACAGTTCTCTCTCAATATATATATAAATGTTACAGTCCAAAATTTTTAAGTGCGGGAAATTCTAAAAAAAATTTTAAAATTATATAGTTTTAAAGGCTTATAAATAGAAATATTATGATCCGGAATTTTAAAGTACAGGAAAGTCGGAAAAAGCTTTAAAATAGCATGTTTTAAAAGTTTTAAAAATATAAGCCTTTAAAACCATGCAGTTCGGATTTTTCCGCACTTTAAAATTATGGATTAAAAAATTACTAATATATAGAAATGTTACAATTCAAAATTTTAAAGTGCGGAAAAATTCAGAAAACTTTTAAAACCGCACGGTTTAAAAGGCTTAAAAATGTAAGTCTTTAAAACCGCACGGTTTAAAATACTTAAAAATGTAAATCTTTAAAACCTTGTGGTTTTAAAACTTTCCTGAACTTTCCCACATTTTAAAATTTCATTCTAGAAAACTACTATATATATATATAATTTAGAGTTTAAAACTATTAAATAAATCATATTACAATGTTTTAAGAGCTTTTTACAATTTATAAAATCCTGAATGTGTTAGAGAAAGACTCTATATATGATTAATATTATTAATTAATTTTACACATGAAAATGAAATTATTTTCTTTCTCAATTAATTTATCCATTTTCCATCTATATATGTGTGTGCGTGGGTTTTTGGGGGAGGGGTTCATTATTGTGGCTAAAGCATGCTCAAATTGAAATTCACGCATGCAGGAGTTCAAGGTGCATTGGCCGTTGACCGGAGCAAAATTTATTGCATTGAAGACGATCCGGGATACGACAAATTACCAGAACCTGACGAGATTTCACCAGTTCAAGGGCTGAAAGCAATATTATTGTTGATTAAATTTATTTTTGCACAAACCCCGACCGAGTTTTACTAGGAAAAAAGAGAGAGAAAACGATTAGCTATGAGTATAGGTTAATCTAATGATAATGATGTTGGAGAAAAATCAATTTTTCTTAAAAAATTTTCAAGATCGATCTCATATAATCCACAAGAATTTGTAACCTAGAAAATCATACCTTAACAATCTGAGAAAATGAACAATCGAAATTAATTCAGGCTCTCAAATCATGATCCGTCACCACCACGTTAGTTAGATCACGATTCATCATCAAATAATCTTCCAGGTTATGATTTAGATTTAATCTGCACTTGACGTGTGAGCGTCTTTATCACCACTAAAAGCAACTAGTAAGAGAAAATATTCTTCTCAAAATTAGATAGAAAATTTTTTTTTCTCTGATATGTATAATGTGGGTCTCACTTTTCTTTTGGGAGAAAATAAGTTCTTTTATATTTCTATTTAGTGGAAACCCTAGACTCCATATATTTATTATTTTTTAACTCTATTAAATCAAATTTGATTTAAATTAAAAAATAATAAAATCAAAAGTAGTGTTACTTCCTTTTGTTATAGGGGCCCACCTTATAAAATAACACAAGGTCATTTACACACAAGCATATTATATGGAGTCTCCCACTAAATAATATAGGGAAATTATCAATCATATACCCTTAAGTGTCACCGGTATCAAACGTACTACAACACTTTTCACTTGTATCACTCGTATACCCTAAGTTGACAAAACGCTTCTGCCGTCCACTATTCCGTTAATTGCCGTTAGAAAGTTAACCGAATTATGGTAAATTGACTATTTTGCCCTTAAAACTCAAAATGAAGTAAAAAGATAAATGTACCTTAAAAATTAACATAAATTTTCAATACACAATTTTTTTTTAATTTTGTTATTAACAATATATTTTTTTATTAAAAAATATAAATTATTAATGATACATATTATTAATAATTATCTATAAAAATATCCATATTATACCCTAAAAATTTTGTTAACAAGATATTATTTATAATTACACATATTATATCATAAAAAATTTCAGTTGAAGCTTGGAGGAGTAGATCTTCAAAAATTTAGGTTAAATTTTAGAGGAGTAGATTCGGTTGTAAAGTATTTTTTTAAGTAATTATTAACAATTATTAGATAAATGGGATGACATGTCATTTTTATCAATATATATTATATGACATGTCATTTTTTACTAGGTAAATGGAATGACATGTCGTTTATTTAATCAAAGTTTAAAAAGACTAAATTACCCTTATGATGTCGGTAACGCAAAGCGATTAACGGAATGGTGGACGGCAGAAGCGTTTTGTCAACTTAGGGTATACGAGTGATACAAGTGAAAAGTGTTATAGTACGTTTGATACCGGTGACACTTAAGGGTATATGGCTGATAATTTCCCAATAATATATTTAGGCTTTTAAACCAAATAACTAGTTATCTTGCTTATTAATCCAGTAGCAGTGCAGTCAATTAAATGAGCTAATTCGGGAATCGTATGGGTACATACAATAGTGGCTATAATAATTAGGCCTGTAACAAACTAGCCCAATTATTTAATTCCAAATCTACTCCATTAAAATAGGGAAATTTACAAAAATAGCAAAAAAAAATTTGCTATTTTCACAACTAACCCCCTAAAGATTTTCCTATCAACATTGGCCAAAACTCTCCCCCTTTACCGGAAATACCCCTCCCGTAACTCCTCCCTCTCCTTCCTCTCTCTCTCTCTCTCTCTCTCGCTCTCTCTCTCTCTCCCAACGTGTTCACTCGTTGTCGGCAGCTTTCCGGAGTAATTCTTAGCAACGAACATCACCAAAATTTCGATCAAGAGCTGAAATTAAAAGTTAGGTCAAAAACCCTAGATTTCTATTCTTCTTCTATGATGAGGTTTTCGTGTTGTGTCGGTGATGGTGAGTGAAGATTGAAGGATTTATGATGTTGAGTGTATGGGTGAAATTGTTGGTGTGGTGCATGAGTAAGGAAGTTGCCGTGGGTATGGAGAAGGATGCTCAAAAGTTGTTTCCGCGCACGATCTGCGATCAGGTGCGACAGGCGTTGTCGCACCAAGCTTTGTGCGACAGGTGCCCGTCGCACGAACATTTTGGTGCGACAGGCACCGTTCGCACTTGAAAGCAAGTGCGACAGGTGCCTCTCGCACGAAGTTTGGTGCGACAGGTGTCTCTCGCACGAAGTTTGGTGCGACAAGTGCCTCTCACACGAAGTTTGGTGCGACAGGTGCCTGTCGCACTTCCATTTGGGGGCGACAAGTGCCTGTCGTACTTGTATTTTGGTGCGACAGGCAAGATGCAATCGCACTAAAAAGAGGAGAAAGAAGTTGCTTTTGGTTTGTAAATAAGGGTAATTTGGGGAGAATACCTTGTGTTTGGCTAATGTTGATAGGAAAAAGTTTAGAGGGTTAATTGTGAAAATAGTAAAAGTTTTTAGGTTACTTTTGTAAATTTCCTATTAAAATATTAGAATTGACCTCCATAATTGTATGCTATCTGAGATAGTGTTTTCGAATAATAATTCAACCTATGGCATATTGATTTTTTTACTGCATAATCCTTTGTATCACATTGTTCATTAAATCGATATCTCAACAGTCCAATCAATTTAATTACATCTTATTCATTGATATTTACTGGTTTTCTCTAATTATTATTTTCAACATATTAAATATGTTGACACACTCTGACCAGAGAATTCTATGATCAAGTACGAAAACTCATCAAGAGACGTGTTGCACAAATTCTATATTGTTAATCTATAACTCTAATACTCATAATTGCTCATACCAAAATATCAAGTAATCTTGACTACAAGTGTGTGTCGTGTCAATTGGTAACTCAAATGGAGTAACAATTACAATCATGAAATTATAACTAGCTCAAGATTAAGATTATAGTAAAATCAATACATTTGAGATTTTATAATTCTGACAGTTGTTACAAAATTAATTAAATCTCATATGTGATCATGTTCAATAAAATCGTACTACATCAATAAATCCATACATGATTAAAACAAATTATTTAATAAATTTACTACAGTCTAAACATAAATAGAGCGTCCAACTCTATTTATCAACTGCGAACTAAATTTATTTAATCATAATATAACTTGTATTTATATTTTTTGTGAATCTATATGATGATCACATAAATACATATAATATAATTAAACGGACCTTATCAAAATATTTATGCATTGAAAATATATTAAATATTTTATTAATAAATAAATTAATATGTTTTAAAGAGCACATAATCCCAACAGATAAAATAAACATTGAAGTGAGAAGTCTTGCCTAAATCCTTTAAGAACAATGAAAAAGGGATTATTAACGTTAATAACTTAGTATCATATGAAATTTCTTGATTGCATATATAATATATAAATTTTAAATTTCTCCATTGTTAATTCTTTTTTTAAGTAGGAAGCAAATGGATCAGTCTGATGAATAATGTCTAATTAATCTTCCATCTGTTTTATATGCCAGTTTCATGCGATGGTTGAGTTTGTTTGGTACTTTGGTTGACTAGGATCCTTCCTTCAGAGCCAACGATTCCTCAAATATATAGTTGATTTACTTGGTGACGAAGCGGTCTTTTTAAATTGAAACTCTTTTGAAGACATGCTCCACATAATGACACAGACCAAATCAAGCTTGCCACGTAATATCTCACGTGTTTCCATGCAATCCACACATCATAAGCTACTGAGCCCTCATACTAGACAAAATCCTTGTAGAATAGGGAAAGTAATGAATACAGGGAATACTAGCTAAAATATTGATAAAGGACATATGTCAAAATCCTAACAAAAATAATTACTACTACCAGTGTGGTATCAATCTTCTAAATACTGTTGATGCCAGAAAAAGTTAAGGGATCTATTACACATTTTCTTGCAAACTACAAGTTATAGGAATATGCGCGGAAATGGACAAAATAAATAAAATTTGCTTACAAGAATTGTATAGGAATTATATAATTAATAAAGAGAGCAGACCTGGAACGGGATGCGTAAAGGAGGGTGGCCACAGAATGGACAAGGTAAAGTCAAAGAAAATATCAGACAAAAGTTGGTGGATTGAATAAGCCATAGTTACTCTTTTTAATGTTAAGCTACGAAAACAATTTTACTTATAAAGCCACCCATGCTTAATTAATGTTTGCCCCCAGAAATTTATCATGACGACGAAATATCCTTCTATCTCCTAGTTAAAATAAATGTGTCCGAGGTTGTTGCAGAATTGTTTGATAATATACCTCAATGAAGGCATTGGCAGGAACTCATGAATCCTTTAAATTAAGCAGGCCATCTGATATTTGAATATCAGTAATTGGATCGCTAGAAGTGTTAAAGGTCAGGATTGGATGGTAATCAAGCTGACATATTACAGCTAGTTAAAGACAAGACTGAGCAATTGAAGACAATAAGGCAAACTGCTGTGTCGGGTTGTTATAACAACCTTTGTAATGTCTTGTGATGTATTGATACCCATTGATCCTAGGTCTTGATGTAACTCAAACATCAGAACCTAGTACTATATAGAGCATTATAATGCAATAAATTTTATAGCTGAAAAAAAAATCAGTTTTTTATTTTCATTGCTTGGAGTTGTGTGAAAACTACTAGCCTCTTTTTTTTTTATCTCTCCTACGACAACATTCATTTATATGATATTAGTTAATAAAAGACAGTCACTTAGCTTTATAAGTAAGATATGATCCTTCCCTTAATAAATTAGTCTTTTTTAAATTAAATACCTCATCACTCTATAAGTACAATCACCAACATCAATTTCTTTTCATTTAAAGATTTGAGGTTAGAAAGATAACATTTTGATTTTTATTTTTTTTTTTGACAATAAGGTATCACTTTTGAGCATTCAATTAGTAAAAAAATACAAAAGGCCGGCTGGAATGTTATCCACCCAAAATATAATTTCAGATTGGTCCAAAGCTAGTCTAGCTAAGTTGTGAGCTTTTACATTACTTGCTCTCGGAGTATAGTGAATTGAGATTTGTTGCTGGCTTCTAATACAAGATTGCATATCAGATATAACCTAAAAGAATTCCATTCGCGTACTTTTCTTGTTCAAAACCAGGTCTGCAACCTCCTGTGAATCAGCTTCTATGATCGAGGGCCAACATCCCACCCTTTCTGCAGTTTCAACCCCAAGTCTTGCAGCTTCTGCTTCCGCATATATATACTACCTCCATCGGAAACTCGGAAGGTTGCATAGCTGCTGCTATCACTTTGCCTCTAGAATCTCTAATCACAGCATCCAAATCAGCTCTAATCTGCTCAATCACAACTGATGCATCCACATTTATCTTAAAACAACCTGCTGGCGGGGGGTCGCCCTTTGGTATTTACATTAGACTTTTCCTTCAACGATGTCTGTAATTGTGGCAGCTGGATCTTTTTGCAGGAATGCACTAGAGCATCTGCTTTAGCAGCTAATAATCGGGAATCTTCCTTCTTTTTTTCATAGATAAGAAGGTTTCTTGCATGTCAAAGAACATGTCAGGCTCCAAACTTTTTTGGAAACTTTGCAACTAATAAGTGCGTGTAAAATGGACTTCTCTGTTCTTCTACATCTTTGACACCGTGGGCTTGGAACGACTTTCTTCTTCCAAAGGTTTTGAGCAGTAGGTAACAGATTCCTCACTGCTCTTCACATGAACATCTTCATCTTTTCTGGAAGATCCAAAGACCAGTTTGCTTTCCATGGAGATTATTATTTGTTTGAGATGCTGGCTTTGTCAGGAAACGTAAGCTTTTTTTTTTTTGGTTTTTGGGGATAAGTGAGGGGTTCTACAACGAGCCAAGGCAAAACATATCGGGAGTAAGCAATCCCATTCAAATCATTTGCAATAAAACTGACAACCCCTGGAAGAGGATTAGAAAAAAGATGCAACCCCAAGGGCCACTCCAAGGCATAATTTGCTAGGAAGTCCGCTGCGAAATTAGCCTCACGATATATGTGGTTGATGGTTATAACCCAATTTCGCTTGATGAGATTTCTAATGGAACGGATTAGGGGGTATACTCATTGATACAATCTGTCTGGCTGTTTACCATCTGAACAAACACAGTGACTATCCACTTCCACATGCAAATACCGAACACCATATTGCCATGCTAAAACTAACCCTTGGTAAAGGCCCCAAAGTTCTGCTACAATAACTGAACAGAAACCTATGTTGAAGCCAAAGCCAGTGAGCCACATGCCATGGTGGTTGCGAATAAGGCCTCCAGCACTTGATGCACCCAACTCCTTTCTTGCTCCGTCTGCGTTCAGCTTACACCGGGGCCAGATAGGTAACTTCCAGGTGACTCATCTCTCGATTTTCTTGGTCTCTACAACCAAAGACGAGCTGTTGATGTTCTGAATCAGGAAATGTAAGCTTTAAAGCCACTTACTACCCACTTTTCATTAAATAATTTCCTTTCTTGTCAAAATGCCGTAGAGTCTGATCAGCGCTTGGTTGTCTTGGGAGGGGAATCTTTAATTTGAGTTAGGATAAATGAACAGTCATTATTATTTGTCTCGTTGTGAGCCGAAGAAAAAATTAGATTATTTGGATATATGGGAAAGAAGATCTGGGATTAGAATCTAATCACGTGGGCAAAGAGGAGATTTGATTGCCATTCGGTTAATTTGAGTGCCAAATAAAGTTACTTATTTCAAATTTTGAGATCCCTTACGAAGCATAAAGAATAATTTTAATTTTTTTTATTTGATTCTAGTTTTTAATTGAAATCCTATAATTTACATAATGATACATTCTCTCGTGAGGGTGTCACTAAAATACCGAATCAATATATTTTTTAATCTGTTAATGCATTAAAACATGTGTTTTTTTTTTTAAGAATTCATGTTTCATTCCTATTATATCTCATATTTACCACTTAGGTACCACACTAATTTTTTTAATTATTATTTTATCCCTCCCACTATAAGAAAGTAGATTAAGTTCACATTTTTTGTTCATTTGTTATTGTACCACCCCCTATAAGTTTTTATGGCATTTTTAAGTACCTTAGCGCCAAAACTAAAGAGAATAAAACCCTTTTTCATTTTTGTCTTTAATTTTGGCACTAAACTTCCAAGAAATGTCATTAAAAGCTATAAGGAGTGGTAGAATAGTAAATGAACAAAAATGCTAACTTAACCTATTTTCTTTTCAACAAGAGGGATGAAACAAGTAATTTTATTAAATATAAAATCCAGCAGGTAGAAATGGCAAAAAAATCCTGTTTCGGCCTAGATGCGCAAAGATTAGGAAGATCCGGATCTAGAAAAATCTAGATCCACACATTAATTAAGAAATGCGGATTCGGATGTTAAGCTGAAGATTCGTTAGGTCCGAATCTGGATCCGGATGCAATGCATTTGGAAACCAGATATTCGAATATGCATTTTTTTAATTAATTAATTTGTCAAATTAAATTTAAATTTAAAAATATGTAAGTTAAATGAAAAAAATCAAAGCTATGTGGATTTGTGGTGGTGTTTTCATTTGTGATAGTTTTAAATGGAATCTATATGGATTTGTGGTGACTTTATTTGTGGAATTGTGGTGATGTTAGACTTGGATTTATATTATTTTTTATGTTTGATTTATAATGCGGTATCCTTATTTGTGGATTTATAGTGTATTTTTATTTGTAGACTTATGGTATTGTTATATGTTATTGTAGGTGTTGAATTATTGATTGTTGAATTATGATTAAATTTTATTTAATTTTTTAGGTAAATTTATTAAATTTTAAATTTTATTTAAATTTATTATGTAGATTCAGATATCTGAAAAATCCACTGCAACCCGCACAGATATTTCCCGCATTTGAATATAATAACCTAGAATTTGGAATACAGACGTTTCTAATTTGTCCCCTTTAAATAAGTCCAGATTTCCATGACTTAAATTAAAGACAATGTGATATATTACTTGACCAAAAAGGGGTACTGAATGGCCTCATTTCATGTTTTGGTTAAATTAAATTTATACAATGTGCAAGAAAAGACAGCAAGTGCATGCATAAATAGGAGTTTTTTTCAACAGATTATATGCTTAGTCTTCGAACAAATTGTTAAAGTCTATGCAGCTAGGTATAGTGCTGCATTTAATATAAAAGTTGCATTGAAACATCCCCTACATTTACTTCAACATTCTTCGAAAGAAATAAAACGAGCTACTGTTGAACCTTTAAAGTCCTCAACGGACCTGTCGATGGTGCAGACTCTGTAACTAACATCTCCCACAATTCCACTATCCGATTTTCTATTGTTTAATTTCTTACTCCGCTTCCAACCACATCCAACGGCTGATGCTGCAGTCTGTAACTTGCAGATTCTGTAAGCTAGCATAACTTCATATTAAGGTCAAAGAATTGCTTTTGACGTTCCTCTCATGGAACATTCTCACTTCTCAGGGATTAGAAAAAAGAAAAAAGAAAAAAGAAAAACGAGCGATTATATATTTTACAATTGTAGCTGAAGTTCATTGAATTCTCTTCTAATTTGGAATTTAAGAACTAAACTGACAATATTTTTTTTTAATGTAAAACGCTTTAACTTCAATTGATACCTGAAACTGATGCAAGGTAATTAATCATAAAATTAATGCTCAGTAAATAATAAAAAAAAAAAACCACAGAGAGATAGTTTTGTATTCTACTCTACCCATGTTGCGCCATAGAAATTAGTTTTTAGATTTTTTTTTTTTTTGGGTCATATTACATCACAATGATACAATCTACTCATATTTGCAGGCTTAGATAGTAACTATATTATTATTCTGCGCCTTATCTAGTACAAATTATTTCTCAAGCAATTTAAATCCTCCATATTACACCCAAAAACTGAAAAGCCCAGCTAGCAAAACTTGTCATTAACGTTGTCCGGAGTGCACGTTACGGCTTACATCACACAAGATTGATTTGAACGATGGATGAATGCTTCTAAACTTAAAGGATGGGTTATTTGAACTCTCTAAACCGACTTGTTTATAATTTTTTTTATTATTAAAAGTCCCCATACAAAAAGGAAAAGGAAGAAGCCAAAATTCATACCAAGGATATATTTTCAAATTTGACTTACTATTTTCAATTTCACACTATAATTATAATGATACAATCTACTAATATTTACCTACAATTGAATCCGCCACGATCATGTGTAGGATGAATTTGATAATGTAGTAACTTTTTTAAAATAATAATAATAATAATAATATATTATATCATAATATTATTAATATTATCATTATATATATGTGTGTGTGTGTGTGTGTAAATAGTTATTTCCACGAGTGGACTTTTTTTTTTTTTAAATGCAAACACATTCTTAAATCATGAGATTTAATAGATTTGTTTTTTAATGAACTATAAAGTTTTGTAGTTTAATAATTTTAAAAACCAACTCTCTTAAACCACATGACTTAAAAGTATGTCCATATGAAAAGAAATGAAAGCATCCATACTAGAGAAGAATTATATGTATGTCTCAATCCAATATCTCTTATGTTTTAAATTCTGAGAAAGATATTAATCTATATGATTTATTAGTGTTAAGTCTGGAAAAGCTATTAAGTCTTATGGTTTAATAGTGCGGCTTAATGGTTTTCCCAGACTTTATTGATTCAAAATCTTAGATTTGTTAAAAAAAATCCATGGAAGTTATTAAACTTGTACTACTAAACATGTATATATTAAATTATTGAAGGGCCAAATTCTTTTTAATTAAGTTATAAATTTTGAATATATATATATAATTCTTCTTTAGTGAGATTCAAATAAAAATGTCATTAAATATAGAAAATATAAATTTCAATACATTAAAAACTGTTTTCTTTGTCTGTTAGTGTATTTAAATTTATATTATCTATTTTTTAACTAATATTTATATTTTGTTAAAGTGGGAATGCCTCTCTCTCTCTCTCTCTCTCTCTCTCTATATATATATAAATGTTCCAGTCCAAAATTTTAAGGTATGGAAAAGTCTGGAAAGTCTGAAAAGTATTTAAAACCGTGCAGTTTTAAAATTTTTCTGAACTTTTTCCGCACTTTAAGATCCTGGATCAGAAAACTACTATATATATATATATATATATATAAACAAGTAAATATTAAATTATTCAAAGGGATGAATTCAAAAAAAAAATTATACCCTAGCTAGCAAAACTTGTCTTTAACTGTTATCCGGAGTACACGTTAAGGCACAGATCATGAATGATTGATTTGAAAGATGCGTGCTTCTAAACTTAAATCGGGGAATTGAATGTGTTCTTACAGAACTTTTTTTTTTTTTTTGTTTAAAAAGGAAAATGTTACTGCTCTAGAAGGTATGCGTATATCATATGCAAAAGCCGAAGGAAGAAGCCAAAAATTCATACGAGACATAAATATATTTTCAAATTGGACTTAAAACAAGGCGAAAGCGCGTGGCAAGTGGGCTAGCACTTATCCTCAGAGGATCTCCACTACTCAATTATAAATAGCCACGCCATCAATTACATAATTCAAAACCTACCCTTTTAGACTTTCATGATTTCCTTTAAGATTTATTGAAGCATACAATTTAATCCTTTCCCAAAACAAAATCAAGTGACAAGTATATTATGGCTGAACCTCTGCGTTTTCAATTGTTTCTTTTGCTCTTGCTGATAATTATTGTTGCAGTACCTCATCAATGCTCCAGCGCCAGGCCAATATCAATGCAGAATCATCAACTTGGTAAGCAAATGCATTGATTTATCTGTCTGCTTTTGGGTGTTCTAGGAAAGGATAATAATAATGTAATGATACTAATTCCATGATTTTTTTTATTTATATTGTTTAGGAAATTCGAAGATGTATGCTACTCTTGGAATTGTGTGCAAGTGTTGCGATGGCGAAAGTGGTAAATGCAGAAGCACATGGGGTGGTTCTTGCTCAAAGCTTCAGTGTCTTCCATGGAAATTTCACTGATGATTTGTCATTGTAGTCACAAATTTCCACTTAATTAGGATACATATGGTTTTATAAGTTAGGGTAATAAGATATTGTATGCCATTTAGTCGGTATAGCTAGATTAATTACACAATAAAAGTGGTTAATTATTATTGTAAATACAGTCTTTCTCTCTTCTGAAAATTCATCACACTTTAAAAATGCAGATTTGAGTAATACAACGTTGTTATAATTAAGCTATTTTTCCATGTATCAAAAGCTTGGCTTTAGATTTATTCGTGTATAATGCAGAAAATTTAATCCCGCATGTGACTCATGCAGGTATAAGATTTTTCCCGTTTGGCCGATTCATGGGTAACAATGAACATTGATCTGGAGGTGTTGAGAAAACAAAATTACAATTTTTCTGTAATTTGGACAGGAGAGAGATTTTGGGAAATTTACAATATTAATCAAAAAACTTTCTCAATTTTCACAATTAACCATTTAACTTTTTTGGTTAATATTGGGTTAAGTCACAGTGCGCCGTCGCGCTTGGGTTAAAATCGACAGTGGCGCTTGGGTCTTGGGCGCCCGTCGCAGGCGGTGCGACACGCCCACTGCGCCGTGCGACAGCGACAGCACTGCGCGGCGACAGGCGCGACCGCTCACGGCCGCCCGGACGCCACGCCGCCGCCCGAACGGCCCCATCTGACTTTACCACCATTTGATAACGAACCACTTCACAACACAAACCTCACAACACAAAGAGAGAGAGGAAGAGAGGAAGGAGAGGGACAAGGGTGAGGAGAAATGAGAGGGGTATTTTCGGTAGGAGTGAGTTGATTTGGTTAATATTGATAGAAAAAAGTTAAATGGTTAATTGTGAAAATTGAGAAAGTTTTTTGGTTAATATTATAAATTTCCCGAAATTTTTATGCTGGGGGTTCTGGAACATTACTCTTTATCCATTGGCTTACCACGTATAAAAGTTGTTGTAAATTAAGAGTCAAATTGTGATTTTGATCCATCTAGTTTTATTTGAAATTCAAATTAAGACTTGATAACCAAAGTCTCCTCTTTTTTAATGAAATTAACTATTTTCTCAGTCCTCGTGTTATAAAATCTACTAAAACTTCTTTGGAGCTATCTGTGGGGCAGGTCGATACACCTTTTCGAAGATAATTCAACTTTTGTGATGGGAAAATCTGGTGGATGGAAAGTAAATTGACTTAACAATAATTTTGAAGTAAACAAAAAAGGGGTAAGGATTTTAAAACATTGAGAAGAAAATGGCTATTTTCTTGCCAAGCAAGAGGAGAGTTTATTTATTTTTACCATTCCGAAACTCAACTCATTTTAATATTTGATTAAACGAATTATTAATTAGTTTTAAATATTTCATTCAGTTTTATTTAATTTAGTTCTTGTTCTTTTGTCTTTATTCCCTTTTAATTTTGAAAATTTTCTCCACGATATTTAAGTGAGAACTCAAAGATATAGAGCAAGAATAAGTAATATATATGGACCAAAATAAACCACAGCATTGACTAAGGGAAAAGTCTTTTTTATTTTTAGGATTTGATATAATAGCCCATTTTATTTTTCTTTTATTTAAATAATAACTCATTTCATGATTTTCATCCATGTTTTTTAAACAATAGCCCAACACGCTCTTCTATTATTTTATCTTTAATTTATTGTATGATTCGTTGAGGGTAAAATTGAATTTTAAATTAAGAGAATACAAACCATTTTAAAATAAAACTCTCAAATAGAATTATATGACAAATGACTTTTTGTATGAATTTAAAATTTAATAGTAACTTAATGGATAAACAATAATAACACTAAATATTATAAAGATATATATATTTAGGATAAAATAAAATAAAAAGATAATCAATGTACAATTATTTTACCAAAAAAAAACACAGACTTTCATTTACTTAAAAAACACACATTAAAGATATAAAAACACATATTTAATATATTACCTGATAAAATACATTACATTAAAGTGTGTATTTTTTAATCTTTTTTCTTATCCCTTACTTTAATTGGATAATTGTTATTATTATTACATATTAAAAAATTTAGTTGGCTTCATTAAAAAAACAATTGTTATTATTATAATATATTAAAAAATTCAGTTGGCTTCATTAAAAATTTTAATGAACACAAACATTATGTGTTATTTTTGTTTCATTAAGTTATTCTCAAATTTTAAATTTATGTAAAAAGTAGATATTAATTAATCGTTCTTGAGATTTTTATTTTAAAATTGTTTACATTTTTTTAATTGAAAATCCTCTTTTGCCCGTAATAAATAATATAATAAACTAACTATAAATTTATAAAATAAATTTTAGTCTAGTGTTTGAAAAATAAAGATGAAATAAACAATTATTTAAAGAATAAGGATGAAATAAGTTGTTATTTCAAACCCTAGAGATAAAAAAAAGTCTCTTCTCGCCGTCAATATTACGTTAATCAATAATTGTTGCAATTTTGTTTAGACTTAGTTCCTTTAACACTTGCAAAAGTCCATGTTAGTAGTCCAAAATGGATCAGGATTCTCTCCTGATCTGATCTCCTCCTGAGCAAAAATACATGTGGTGATTGGTAGTTAATAAATAAAAAAAATAAAGAAGTTAAATCTTATCCATACACTATCAATTAAATCTGGCGAGATCTTTAAAAAGGCTGGATCGAGAGAGGATCTTTTTCCGTCCAAAATATAGTCATCTTGAAAAGTACATTTAACAAATATTTATGTTACCAAAGGGCTTCAATTTAATCGGCAATAACAGAAACGTGTTGAAAATCTACACAAACACGTGCAACTCAAACTTTTTTCTCCCAACAGCCTGAAAAATGTCAAAAGTTTTTCTTCTTTTATGGCAATCTGGTCAGCGGCTGCATATATACATTTACAGATAGACTTACAGGTTTTTTTTTCTACTACTGGAACATAACTACACCTAAATCAGCTCAACAGAGGTCGAATTAACTTTAAAATAACTTGCTCCATAAAAGACCTGTCACAATATATACACAGAGTTTTTCCACGGATTAATTATGAAAATCATTAATTTTTATCGAGTCAGTACATAGTTTCACTCACAAAGAGGAATGTTAAAATTGTTTAAAAATATAGAGTTTCATCTTGTAAAATATGATAGAGTGCTTATTCAGTATAAGATGATTTAGAATCTTAAACTTTATTAAAGTCCCCCCAAAAAAAAGAAATTATTATGTTATATGGTATAATATTATTATAACATTACATTATTACACTATATGGTCTATAATAACTTTTCCGAACTTTATCAATTTAAGTTTAAGATCTGAATTGGATAGTTTCTATAATATAATATATCTAAAAGGTTAAACAAAGATATAAATATTCTCATGCATGAGTGCATATATATATTTTTTAAATACAGATTCTAGATTTTACAACATTGTAAAATTCAGAATTCATGTTTTAAAAAATACAATCACTTACATTAGAGAATGACTCATAAAAAATATGGCTCATTAAAATTCAGAATTCATGTTTTAAAAAATGCAAACACTTACACTAAAGAAGGACTCATAAAAAATATGGCCCATTAATGACCACTTATTTCTGAATTTGTGAATGCAGCTTAATTTATTTCCGGGCGCCGTTCAAACTTTGTCTCATGTGAGTGAATTCAGGTATTAAGGGAATATGGCGAATACGCTGAGCACTTTATTCTAATACCTGCTCAGTTTGAAAGTTAATGTTCAAATAATAGTATTTAATTTTCAAAATAATAATAATAATGATAATAGTATGTAAGTTTTAACAATAAAAATCCCCATGAGCGAACTTTGTTTGACGAATCTATTTTAACCTGTCGTGTACGCTTAACTTAAAAACTAAAAGTTTTCAACATTTTAAAAACATTTTTTAGCCGGCCTTTATCTTTAATTTGATCCATATTGAAAGTTTCTTACACTAATCATATATGTACTAGTAGTCTAGTATCCTCCTCTAATCATATATATTCTGGCACCCTCATCTTTGGAATTTGTTTCAATATATTTTTACAGGAATAGATTCGTTTAAATTCTTTTAAATTTGTAGCGAATTTTATTAGCCCTATCAGAAAAATAATTAAACCTTAACGTAAATATGTGGTTCACTCAAATGATTCGATACGATTTTAGAAGCGGAGTAGTGGGGATATGGGAATAATATGTTTTAGTCAAATTAATTAACTTCTTGTCAAAGTGAAGTATATATAAAAGATTAGGAGAATATGCCATGAAACTCGATTCAGAAAGTCTTTCCACTAGAAAACTTCTCAGTTCTCAACTTTAGTTTGCATTTGGGAAATTGTCACATTTAAGGAAAGAGACAATTTGTGCACTTATCCTATCCAAATTTATCCAGAAAGAACCTTTAAAAATTTAATTTATCAAACTAAAACCTCATATCTCCCGTATCTTGATTAAAATACGCATGATATAATCATGTATAAGCCCTTGATTGAATATCTATATCTTGCTTTATCTCACAGAAGATCTACAAGCACGGGATTACACGTGCCAAAATACTCTTTCTTATCAATTAATTAATCAAAGATCTTTTACACACTTAAACAAAATGAATGGCCACAGTCTCCATTATAATTAAGTCGATGGTAATCCGCAAATCCTTCGCTTGTAAGAATGACCCTATTATTTAATTTGATTCATCAAAATCTGTGTAATTCCGTACGTTTTGAATTCAAAAAATGCAGCTAGCATATCAGAATGAAGAATCCTTTATATTATAAATGTACTGTAACAGAAGTCGAGTCTTGTTTTAACTATCTTAATTTTTTGAGTATTGAATTGGTTGGTCGCGCTTCTTGTGTCTTAGAGAAGCTGGTAGTGGCTAATATTAAAACTGACTTGGCGTTATTTTTCTTTAAAGAAAGGCCAAGATTAAGGGAGATGACATAGATAAGGATTCTTCATATACAAATATATATACGCGCACGCACACATATACAGGGAGTCTCTCTATTGTGGCAAAAACTCAAGTCAAGCATAGCTTGTTTTAGACTTAATTTGGCGCAAAAGACAGAGACTCTGTGAACTTGTATCTACTGTAGAGCCAGTCCTTTGTATTTGGAACTTAATATTTGCTGGCCATAACTTCGTCATCAAGGATTGTATTGACCTTTTCTTGTATCTTATTAATGTCTTCTCGAGTCACATGCTCACTACGTGTATGAAGTGAAAGTCCTAACTCACCTTTTTTATTTATTCTTTATCTGTGATTCAGTCTAATCCTGTAGTTACATCCTGCTCTTTCCATTGCTAACTTTTCTTTCCATCTTCCTGAACTAATTTCAAGAAAAAGCATAGAATTTGTTCACTATATAAAGACCTCAACGTTGTCTGGGACCTGCTGGGGAAGAAAGAAATGAGGCTCAGTATATTGGTCTGGGTTCAAGTCACCTGAACAGCTTTTACATATTTGAAACACTGAGTATGTTGGTGGTTTTATCGAATATAGGTTTTCTTGGTTGCTTCCAGCTTCTTTATTTTGTTGTGATGTTTTTTGGTAAAACCAGATGTTTGGGGCATTAAAAAGATAGCTACTTTAAATGCAGGGGAAAGTTATTTGGTCGCATGTGCAAGCGCGACCAGTATTCTGCAAGGAGATCAGAATCAAGTTACATGGTTATGGTTTTGGTCTATGATGAGAACCATTAAGGGAATACCATTAAAGTTTCAATTGATTCTTTGCACATTCATGGATGCCCAATTATAAAAATTAGAGCAAAAAAGATGTAAGTTGTTTTAAATGGATTAATTGAGAAAATATGGAATGAAAATGTAATTCAAGATGCAAGACATGATTAATTAGGCTTGGAGAGAAGACAAGACATTGTAGGCATTATTCAAGTTGTTGAGCAGCCAAATACATAACTTGGGTCAAATGCAGAAAGATAAATTTGGAATAAAACTGGAATTGATTGAGCTGGAACTAATGTGCAAGCTATATACCTTGAAAAGATAATTAAGTTAACTTTCGAATGCACTTACAAAGATGGATTTGGAGTTCTCTAGAAGGTGTTATGACTAATTTATTATAGCTTATTCAGAATTGGGAATTCCAATCACTCCTCTATTTATTCAACTTCATTTATTTGTTTTATTTCAAGTTTGTCAATGTGTTAGGTAAGTCTACCATCAATGATGGTGGGCTAACATTAAATTTGTCAATGACTAGCATTAATAATAGTGGGTTGATTAAGACTTTTGAAGCATCTTTTGACTCATAAGCACCAAAAGTTGAACACGGGCGGTGCTTATTGGACAAGTGATCAGCTTAATTCTTCACATAATCTTTTTGGTGCTCGTTGGATTATTCAAGGCGTGGCCCGTGGATAACAAATTCTAAAAGACATTATAAGTATTATGTCAGTTATATAACAAATAAATAATACTATAACATACATAATTATTTTTAAAAATTACTATACAAGTGGTGGTTATATTAAATTCAGTAATACATGTCGTACATGTATTAAATAGTTGTATTATCTCTAATATATTCAAAAAAATTTCAAATCACGTGAAAATTATGTTCACGTGTCTTCTTCTTTTACTTTATGCTTTTGGTGAAAGGATCTAACAATAGCAAAAACAAAGCAAAGAAACCCGTTAAATGTGATCTAAAACAATTATCCCTTTTTTGTTTTCTAATTTCGAACACTCCATCCATTTATAACCGGTTAAAATGACAGATTTGCTATATTCCCTGGCCACTTATCCACTGAAGGACCACAAAATAATACCCAGTCGACCATTTATATATCAGATTTATATACACTAATGATATGATCTTGGACTGATCTTTTTAAGAAAATGTAATTGATGTTTATTAGATAACAACGTGAATATAACTGGCGATTAATATTGTAATAAATTTACATGTGGCATAAAATCATTGAAAAGTCAACACAGCAACTGCACAAATGAGTGCCCACATTTTCATCTTGCTTCTGATTTCACTCTCTCTAACGTTATTAATTCAGAAAGATACTCTCACGTTATTCTTTAACTCACACTAACTTTATATTTGACGTAGGCTTATTATTTGCCCAATGACGTTGCCACTCACACTAGTGTGAACATAATCTTCAGCGTTAATTTGGTTCTAGTAACTTAGCTTGATTTTTGCCGAGCTAGTGCTTCCCTCTTCCTAACATCTTGAATATATCCAATTAATTTGATGCTAGAAATTAATGGTGGCAGATTTGAAAGAAAGAAGCAGTCATATTCATGCATCCACACTGCTGTGACAATAAACAAACCATTTAACCGGCTTCTCAGATTCAATGGAAAGCAAAGAGAGACACACACGCACTAAAATCTCTCGTTCAAAATCATATATTCTTTCTTTGATTTTTCAAAGATTAATTGCAATAATATGATTATCTCCGGAATTAATGCATCGGTTGGTATATTGGTATCTTATGTTGATTTCATTGAGAACAAAAGAAAAAGTGAATGAGGAATAGTTAGTAGGGTCAACTGTTTTGGAGAAATCAAAGCATATCCCCATGACACCAAGTTGCTATAAAGCAAAGCAAACGACCTTATCCATTTATCTTCGCAGGGACTCTAATAATCTAGAAAGCCTTAGAGCCTAAGCACTTCTTTAAAACTTTCAAACACCCGCAATGAAAGTAACTGAAACCATAACTTAAAACTATTAATTTGTTCAAATAATTTATTAATATGTGAGAGATAAGCCACTAAACTAAAAAGCTTCTTGCATAAAAAGCGTGAAATCAAAACAACTAGGTCCAAAAATTGAAATAGAGTTTGCACATGGGGTGGTCATGGCTCATACAGAAGACTTCGATTGTGCAAGAGAATCTTAATATTCTGAATCAAAAAGCTACGCCAATAATTAACCAAATCTCTTAACAACTTGTTATCAGAGACAGTTTCAATAATGATCTAATTAGTTGAAATTGGGTCAAAGAAGAAGGATAGTGACGGGGACGCGCGGCAGCAAGGGATAGAAGCTGGCAACAAATCCACTTGATCAGGGAAAGAGAAAGCAACCATGTGTCAAAATGGAGAAAATTGAATGAACCCACATGGGGTGGGGGGGTTAGCACTCAGCTACCTAATAAGAAAGACTCCGCATCTTTTTTCCTTTTTGGGTCTATAAATAGCAGGGAACCGTTTCATCACAATATCAACAACAACTGCAATCTTCACGTGCTCACTTGTTTGTTTGCAACTCTGCAATCTTATCCACTGCTGTTTAATAAGATTTCTGTAAAGCAGTCTGTCTCTTTTGGTCAGTGAGCTAGTGTGGTCGTTTCCGGTTAAAGCCTAAACTATCAAGAGTAGTTTTGTTCGTTGGTTGACAAAGAAGGCTAAGCCTTAATTATAATTAGCTTCTAAATTCTCTCACATATGGAAAACAAAAGGCAAGAGAGTGCTTCTTCTTCTTCTTCTTCTTCACCCATCAATTTTGATCATCTTTTTGGCCCCAAGGACTCCTCTTCATCAGCCACAACTGGAGGTTTTGGCTCCATTTTCTCACCACCAACAGCGGTATTTGATTTCTTTAAAACAATTGTTACATTTTATGAATTTGGATCTAGTGCTGATCTGCACCATGCTTATTAGAATTTAAAAGATCCTGTACTGCATGTACATTTATTTACATCATCAGTATATTAATTGTTAGGCAACAGCTCAGCTTTATATTTTGCTCTGTACAGATAAGCATAGCTATATATAGAATCCATTTCCACATTTTAGTGCGTGAATTACTTGGAAACTTCTAAGGGTTTTTTCGTTAAAAAAAAAAAAAATTAGGTGCAAGGGAGAGGCTCGAGCCACAGCGGATCAATAATAGGATCACTGAGAAAGCAAGGTGAAAGCAGCAAAGGTGGTGAGAGCAATATCTTTAACAGCAAAGACAAGAGTTCAATTTATCAGAGTGAAAGCGCAGAGCCTTGCTATTTTAGCTCATCAATCTACTATGGCGGCCAAGAAAATTACTCTCCGAGAACCAAAGCCACTACTGAATCTCATCATCATGTTGTGAGTATAGCATGTTACCTGTTATATTATGAAATAGTTACACGTGCATGCATAAGCATTAAAAAAATATATACATATGGACAAATAAATAAATTAGCAATTAAACTGATATTATTTTTCAATTAATTATTTGTTTTCCTCTTTTAACTATTTAGTATTGTAATAGAATTTTTTTTTCTGCTTTCGCTTTCATTATCAGGTTAAGAAAGATGGGGATGAGGATGATCCAAACGGAAACAATTCTAACAGTGCTTCGAGAGGGAATTGGTGGCAGGGTATGCTGTTTTGTAGAAGCTTCAGTCACATATATATATATATATATATTTATATATATATATATATATATATATATATATATATATATATATATTGAAGTTGTCAAAAAACTATTGGTTAAAGTAATCATGTAATTAATATTTGTTATCTTAATGACGCAGGTTCGCTCTATTACTGACACCTTACCCCCAAAATGACAATGCAAATTCACCACCTACATGTATGGTATGATATTCTAATTTAATCCTCTAATAATTTAGTTGATTGTTTATGAATTTTGTATGTGATTTCTCTAATTTAGATCAACGTGATTATTTTAGACTAGTCATCTTGATAAACACATATATCCACAATAATAATTAAAAAAAAGTTAAAAGGTGTTATTAGATTAACCAAGAAAAGCTACGCCGACCATGTTTCCATCGGATCCGGTTATCTCTATTACGCTGATCCAAACATCGATCCAACTAATCGACGATCGAATCAACCATCGACATCCACTGGTTGACCATTTGCATCAGACGCAACATCGCAGCCCAGGCATTACAAATATATAAAATGCTATCATCAAATATTCCCTCAAACGTGTCCTAAAGAAGACTAGTGGTACTCAATGGTCTTTAAAAAATAAGCTAATACTCTCTTAACCTCAACAATCTGCATCTAGTAGATGTTTTTGTAGTTAACATATACCGTAATAGGTCCCTAATATTGATTATTGTGCATCCTAAAAGAGAGTTGTGGTCCCGAAGTTATTAATAAGATATACCAATGCTCTTATCTATATCAACAATTGGCTTTACACAGTTCTAATTGTTCGCATATATACACCTTATCATGACATGGATATTAACTAATGTGCATTTAAATTTCAACATTACAATTAGTATTCACGTGTACCTTTTTATTAACGCATGCCTTAATATAACCCTGATGTTGACCATTGTGGATGTACTTCTATGGTGGGATTGATGGTGTAAAATACCTTTGCATGCCTAAAGATAATGGGTTCTTTCTTTTGTGCCTGTTGTTTTTGTTCAAATGCTTGAGAGTGGTTTGTTTGAATATTTTGCAGGAACGGTGACACTAATATAAAGCTTTCATACCAAGGAAATAAAGATTGGTGGCGTTAGTAGACAATAGGAGAGCCAAAAACTTGCTGCACCATGTTGGATTCTTTTTCTCCGACTAGACAATTTGGGCAAGTTTTATTAATTATATTTGTGTGAGCTGATAATCAATTTTCACGTAGCGTGATCACCCTATGCGGTATGTTGTATACAAATTACGAAGTCCCTCTTTCGTAATCTAACCCATCAATTTTCTGTGTTGTTGGAACTATGTTTCTGACATTTCAGCACTGAAATAAATGGCTTTCTCCACCAATTCTTAATTCATTAATGTGGGATTTGTACACATAATCATGCCCGTTCGTGTTGGTGCAACTAACAGTTAAATAAGCAGATTGCATCCCTTGATTGAAATCTAAAATTGGAATAAACCTTGTTTTATTATCGTTTTCAGCAACATCGCCTTTTACTGGGTGATTCTGGTTTGTGGAGTAAAAAGAGTTGAGTAATACAGAAAGAAATAAGCACAGGGAGCAAACCAAATGACAAGAAAGCGTTTATTAGATATTATTCAGATGCTTGGATGTTACAGTAAGTACATAACAGACGACTTACGCTCTTCAAAAACACAGGCACCATACTTGCAACCTTCCTCTTCAAGGCAATGTGTAAGCTGAAATATGAAACAAGCAGTTCAGTCAATTGCAGGAAGCTGCAATTGAAGCTTTAAAAATAAAATTAATAATAATAATTAAAAAAAAGGAAAGTGAATCAAAAGCTTAATTAGAAATGGTAGCAGTATGTCTATATACCTCCACACTTGTAACCAACAGGGCGATCAGTAAGGTTGCAGCGCTTGGGGATGGTTATTGCAACATCAGGCTTGACGCCAGAGCTCTTAGCAGTATTAGACAGCATAACAGCACAGAGGCAGCTTGGATTCTGGCCAAGTTTCTTTACCTGCAAGCAGCACTGGCTGGAAACATCAGCATTAGGATCTTGTGCCGCCATTGCACAGGGAGCCAGTTTGAAAGCTTCTCTATCAGGGGAGGATTTTCCACATTCACCAGCACCAATAACTCCATTGAACCCAGCACAGCCCAGAATCACTAGAAACACTAGAATGCAAGTGTATTTCATTGCAGCTCCCATTTCTACAATGCAATTCATAGCTAAACAATTTGGTAGTACTTATAGTAGAACAACAAGCTCAAAGATACTCACATGTCAAAGCCACTAATCATAGTGGGTGAAGCACTAAGTCATTTTGTTTATTCCTTCACCAACACCCTCATAGTTAAAAATTACCCTCACCTCACTATTTTGAGCTAAAGACGGTTAGTGCTTGAAAAAAGTTTTTGCCACCATTCCACTAACTTTTTATCCTTAAAAATCAAAGTGCAAAGCAGAGCGTTCAAGAGCAATTGACATTTGACAGCATAGCAATGGATTATTTCAGAAATCTACCAAGCTATGTTAACACATTTGTGCAAAACACAAGTATTTTGCGGCACAAACCAACAGCGGTTGCATTACCAATCTAGTAGAAAGCATAAGCTTATAGCCTCTAAGAAAGTGACAATTGCACCGAAAAAATTCAAAATGGATTAACATCGAGGAGCTTTCTTAGAAATTATCTTGAAAATCAAACAAAGCCAAATAGCTTTGCTAAGCATGACTCTTTTAACTGTAGTGCTTCTGCTCAAATAGTAGCGTTTGATAATTGTCAACTTTTACATGGTAGCTAATGGTTACCAATTATCCACATACTTACATGGGACAAATTTTGATTTTACTACACAAATATTTTTGAAATACCAACTTTTGCTTGACAACTAGAGTTGCCAACTACTCATAATCGATGACTAGAGATTTTATTACCAGCAGCTATTGATTAAAAGCTATGGCACCAAAAGTGTTTGATGAATAAGAAAATTTTGCTGGACAGCTAATATTTACTAACTACCTAAGATTTATATTAATGATTTTTTTTTTATTGCACAGCAACTATTGATTCATAGTCTTGCACAAACACAAACTTTTGTTTGGCAGCCTTATCACTTCAATTCCACACATACTGCAAATCAACATCAAAATCAAAATCTCTCGTATCTACCAAAAACATTGCAAAACATATAATGGGGAAAACAAACTAGCTTCTGAAAAAAGCGTACAGAACAAGAGAAATATAAATCAAAAGAGCAGCAGGAACCAGAATGACTAAAGGCACAACAGCAGCGAGGCTGTGGCCACTCCCAGTGTCACAGGACAAAGTCCCAAGCTTAATTTGCACAACATCAATCAAAGCCAACATCAGAAACACGCACCCGGAGACCGAGCCGAGACCCGAAACCAACATCCCGACCCGAAGAAGGCCTTTGTTGACCAAACCCAGAAAATGGGGTAAGTCCGAGTTGTTGGACTTGGAGAGGCGCATGGCTTGCTTGAGGCTTAAAGCGATGAGGCTGGAGAACAAGAAGGAGCTGAAGGAGTACACGTGGAAGGCGATCATGTCCTCGGCTATGTGTGGGTCCGGGTTGCAGGCGGCGTCCGAGATGAGGGAGTTGGTGGCGTCTCTAGGGTTCCAAGTTAGGCCCAGAAAGACGGCGAGTGTGAAGAGTGAGTTCACGTTCACGATGCCGTCGAGTGCCGTGATGTGAATGCTCGTTGTCATTATTCAAACGATCAAATGGCGGCTCGTGGAGATCGGACGAGGTATCAAACGAAAAAATCCAGAGAAGACAAGGCTAAAGTTGATTGCTTTCTTAATTGGAATCGAAGGGCCAAGCGTGTGGATTTAATTGTAAGTTAAAGATCTGGAAAAGAGAAGGTGTTTAACAAAAGCTATTCCTTTTCCCCAGTCCCTTAGCCTCGCACCAAGAGGTTTCGAGGAAAATTCAAAAAATTCGCCGTTGCCGGGGATCGAACCCGGGTCACCCGCGTGACAGGCGGGAATACTCACCACTATACTACAACGACTTGGTTGCCCTGTTTAACGCAATAAATATATTATTTTAAACAACCTATAGGTCATCTGTTTATTTTTTTTGGGGAGGAGTTCTGAAATCTTAACAGGTCTAAAATTTTCTCAAATCTGAATAATATATTTATTTTTATAAATAAAAAATATTTTAAATATAACTAATTAACATTTATGTCATTGTCAAACAAAACAAAAAAATGAATTATATTTTATAGTTTGGAAAAATATATGTAATTAATTGAGATACTTTTAAATTTTAATATTTACCTCACATTCAGAACTTTTTTTATTCAAATAAAAATTACAAAAATTTTTTTTTTTTATTCAGACGTAGATGTCTAAACATAATACATAAGTTATAAAAAATAAACAAGTAAATTTTTAAAAGGTATAGAATTAATAAAATTTTAGACTTCAAATGTGAAACTAATAAAAGTTCAGGCTTTAGAAAATTCAACTAATAAGCTCTAAGTTTGAGCTAAAAAGATCATTTATCGACTAAGTTATTGGCATAATTATGGTTGTGTGATGGACTGGTATGCTTCAAATATCTACACTTCAAATGATTTAGAGAATATATCTATCTACCTTCACAAGTAAATTTCGAAGAAGAGAAATTTGAACTTGTCACCTCAAACATGAGGGAGGGACTTGATATTATTTACCGCCCGACTGCTAGCTTGAGTGGCCATGAGAAAAGGTCAAAGGTAGCAGTTCATTGAATTCAAGTTTGTGATTCTGATACTCTTCATTTTACGTAGACTTCTATGTTTCTAACTATTTCTCGTTTGAAAATCATCAAGAATTTCCTAGTTCATGCAATTGTATTTAATTTTTCAAAAAATCAATGGTGCCTACTGCGTACTGCCCTTACTCGACCATAGGGCATTCGGTCTAGGGTGCGAGAGGTCCCGAGTTCAATTCTCGGAATGCCCCTTATCATTTATTGTTTTGCAGTTTCCGGGCATTTTTCTGCATGCAGATACAAGGCCACACTGAAGGTCCGTTTGAAGTAACGATCTTATTACTTCCATAAAATCCGGTATTAATTACATTCAAATACAAGGCGCAAGCCATGCAGAACTGTATTGTCAACAACCAACCGCTAAGCCAAGGAGGTTTGGAAAAAATATGAAATTTGAATTCATATAACACATCAGTAAGTATCACAACAATAAATTCTATCATTGACAACCCTGACTCTCACAATCTTCTTTCATTCCTCCCCTAAAATGAAAAAATAAAAAAAAAGGCAGTGAACTGACTATCTCAAGTGACCATATATCGTGGTTGACTCTGTCTTGTTTTTGTGCCATTCAGGTGTGCCGATAAGTTATTTTGATTCTCCTTATCTTCTGTACCATTTGTTGGAATTGTACATGAATCCTCAGTTGGGTTGCCACTTATCTTTGCTTTTGACTCAGCACCAAGATAATTGGTCAGGACTCTCTTCACCCCTAATCCACGGCGCTGGGGTTTGTTCTGATTGCTGCTGCTATTGTGGAGAAATGGAGTTCTCTCCCCTCTTGCAGGACTAATGAGAGATCCCAGTGAGCAGTTTGGTGATGCAAGAGTTGATTTAAATGGAGTGCTTGAGACCGGCACACTATATGGGATTGAAACTTTCTTATGAGCTATCATACTCTTTGGGGGAACAGATGACAATTTTTCTGTAGTTTTAGTCAAGTCATCCACATATATTAAATCATCAATACGAGCCCCAATGTTAAATGCTAGACTCTCAAGAACTCTTGAATAGCTCTCAAGAATTGATTTTCCCACATCCTGTAAAGTTTACATGTAATGTGTGAAAAACCAAATGCAATAATATGAGTAACAAGTTAATACTTGAAGAGAGAAACTGAACCTTGTTGCACTGGATCTTGCTGGTATCTAATGTAGTTTGAGGCAGGCTAGGGAACCGCTGCTTCAAGCAAAGCAAGAGGCTTTCTGCTCTTTCTGCAAGCATTTCCCTCTTATCTCCATCGACCATTAGATCCTTCACCATCCCCCATGATGATTTTGCAGTGGATCGATTTGGATGGAGAGGGGGTTTCAAGTGAGCTCTTCGACGCCAAATATATATTGTGGCTTCCACACGGTTTGCAATGTCAAGAATAATGTGCTCAGAAGATAGGTCAAGGCAATCCAGTAGGCAATCAGCGGAGAAATGATCCGATGTAATATACCTGTAAATAAATTCCCCAAGAGAGGATCTCCCATTCTAGTAACAAATTAATGAAAATGAATTCAGATTCCTTAGGAACTAATTTGGGTAATCTTATAGAATGTTGCTTATATAAATTATGAGCAATGTGATGTCCGAACCTTTGGCAGAGTTTCCAAGTATGATTCAGGCACTTCCATTTCTCCTAAGGCAATGCTGTTGATGGCCATTGCAGCTTTCAAGATTTGGTTTGTGCTTTCTCGCAAGTGGTCCAGTTGCTTTCTTGAATTTTCAGTAAGACCACAAGGCTGAACACGGGGTACAGGCAGCCACCACTTCTCTTCTTGTCGTTGTAACGTTTCGCGGAAAGAGGCTGACCCATCTGCTTCTGGGCTTATAATCCCTTGATCAACATACCAGAACTCGGTGTTGCTAAAACTATCCAATATATCCTGTCATAGTATAAACCAGAGGGTAAACTTGAAATGACTTCTAAGTCTAAGAATAACGGAATATGAATTATCAAAATTAAATCTTACAATAAGCATATTGTCCAGTGTTTGCAGAGCTGGGAGGTTGATGAAAAGATCTGACCTTTGCCTGCAAGCCATAACCTAAAAGATACAGAACAGATGGTCAAAAAAACAAAAGAGGGAGGGGGGGGGGGGGGGGGCGCCTGAAGAGAAGAGGCATCAGATTAAATAAGCAATGATCCAGCATGCTTATTAACATAATAATCATGGTTTGCAAATATGCTTATTAAGTTCAAATCCAAAAAGCCATAACTCATAGGAGTTCTTGGTGATTTCGGGTACAAAATGGTAGGTTCCAAAGTTCAATTTTTATTTTTATTTTGTTTGGGAATTTTTGACAACTAAGTTCCAAAGTTCTTTTTTATTTTTTTTTTTGGGGGGAGATTTTTGACAACCAACAAAATTAGACAATTCAAACATTTATACAAGCAGCAAAAATATGTGATTCTGAATCGAAATGGGATTAGAAATATCGATACCTCAAGCCTTCTTCCATCAGGAAATGTTTGCCAAGAAGGTATGAATTCAACAATGTGGTCACTGACGCAAGTCAGCCACTCCATCTCTCTTTTCCACATGGATTTTTTTTCAGAAGATAAGGGCTCTAATCTCCACAATTGCCCAAAAATGGTAGCTGAAAATATACAAAAACATTACAAATTACAAAAATGAAGAAACAAAACAGAAATTCTATAGAAAGCAACCATGGCAAAGAGAAAATACCATATAGATTTGTAATTGCATTACAGATAGCCAAAGCTGTGCAAACACCTTTACCAGAACCTGACATGTCTTCACCAAGCAACACTTTTGCAAACCTCTCCTTCATCATTTCGATCTCTATTTTAAACCACAAAGCAGAACAAAGAAAAACCAAATTAAAAAAAAAAAAAAAGAAAGAAAGTGTGAGTGATCACCAAACTTACAAGTCACAACAACAAACAGTTGGAAACATTAAATAGTAAATTACTTTTTTTGCTACCTGAGAAAATTTGAAAGATCAAAAAGTTTGAATTTTTTTATGTAATCGTTATGAAGCACCTCTTTAGATTCAAAATTTAAAGTTCTCACCTTTTTGACATTTTAGACTCACTGAAACAAACTTTCTCCTTTTCGCTCCTTTCTCACATTTTCTCAGTAACCAAACACACCCAATAACCCAAAGTCGGGAAAAAAAATTCAAACCTGAAATCATTGCACCGGCGTTCTTGAACTTGAGATCATCAAAATGGGTTTTTTCTTCAGCTTTCTTTTCATCAGAAATAGAAATTTTCTTGGACACTTGAGCTTTCCTTATAGGCCAACCGAAAAGTGCATGAAAAGAATCAATTTTTTTCACTTGCTCAATTGAATCATCACAGCTTGAACCAGGCCCACTTGAGCTGGTACTATTCTCTCTTGACTCAGTCTTGGTGCTCTTCTTCACCAAACTCCCCATTAAAGCAAATTTATTTAACCAAAAAGCTAAACAGTCAGTTCAGTTGCTGCTTCACAAAGAAACATGAGACTTTTGTAGCAGCTGATGCTGCTGTTGTTGTTGTTGTGTAACGAAATGAAATTTGATATTTGAATGGGAAGTGTTTAAAACAAACAAGAGGGTGGATATTGTTTTGACTAAGCTTAAGCTATGTGCCCTTCCATGTGAGCATTGACATGGAAAGCGAATCAAATTAAATATGGCTAGTAATAATTAATACAAGCAAGGCAACAAAATCATGCAACACAGCTTTGATTCTTCACCCTGTTTTAAAAAAATTAAAAAAAAAAAAAAAACAATTGACTGTAATCTAGGAGATTAACCAAAGCATCTAGAGTAACGTCTCTTATTTCACTTTCACTGTCAGAGTAGAGGATACGTTCAAATTATTAATAAAAAAATATAAAGTGTTTGTTTTGCTGATCACAAGTGTGGTCGTCGTACACGTTCAAATTTTCAATAAAATATTTCTGTACGTTTGCTTTTTGGCGAACGTATGTGCGTGCATATACCCAAGTAATTACATGTTTACCCCACCTCGTGCCACTGCCACGTATTCACAAGCTACGATAGAAAATCACACACAAGGCCCTCAAGGCCCACGTTCCTTTCTTGAAATCAATATTTGATCTCACAAAATAGAGTTCAGATGTCTTCAAATAAATCAAAAAAATAACCAAAAAATGTATTTCTACTCTTTTTTTAAAAGATAATAACGATAAGATTGTGTTGCTAAAATGACAAATGTGATATACATATATAATTTTTCTACAGCACGTCAGTTTTTTCAATAAGTAAAAATTAATGTTCATTCTTGTACCTTGAAGTGGTGAAATTCTGTCACCAAGTGAAAGCGGCGATTATTTCGTAAAAGTATTGTGAAATTTAACGTTTAAAATCTTTCTCCTGAAGCGTGAGTGGAATAGAATATTTCTCATGTGAGGGTTATTTATCTTAGCGTCGTTCATAGAATCTAATATAATAATATAAGTCTCAGATATATATATTTGATTGTAAATATCAGAGTATGTAATGTCTGCTTTAATAACAGTTGTTGTAAATTATTGTGTAATATAATAATCTGATGATTAATCCGTATTAAAAAAAAATTAATGTTCATTATAGTTGCCCATTTGGCTTACGAAAAATATGAATTTAAAAAATAGAGGCGAAAAGGGTGAATTAATGGAACAGGTACGTTAGGTCCAAGTTGAATTTTTGCCAGTTGCCAAGTACTTTACATACATTCAACTATATGCGGCCCACAATGATTATAACACCAACGGACAACGGTCCGTTAAAAAGCAAATCTTATTGCCATATTATTAAGTTGGTCATTAGTAATACAGATATTTCTTCTTCTTCTTCTACTTTAAACAAAAAAAAAAATTTACAATCACTAATTAACAGTTGGATATCTCACAAAGCAAGAACTGATGAGTTATCACGTTTGTTGTGTATTCAAATTTATCCGGTTGCATTTCACTCCATTTGTCTATATCAAGAGTGCGTTTGGGGCTAGACCATCCAACCATACTCAATGGCAGTCAATTGATGATCCTCTTCTTCTTTCTTTTTCTTTTCTTTTTTTTCACGAGCTTTAAAATATCTCATATTACACATTCATTAACAACGGACTGTAAGAGAAAAACTTAATTACTCTTTTATTTTAATTTAATTATTCACCACCAGTCATTCATTTATATTTTACATAGAAAAAAAGCTTATATCAAGATGTGGAATTCTAGTTTGACAAAATAGTAGTAATAATAATAATAATAATAATCATTTTGAACTTCAAAACTGGAGAAAATTAAATAATAATAATCATCCGGTATCCAACCTCCAACTAGAAAAAGATGAGGGCCAAAAAGCCACGACAACGGCTAGCAAACTTTTGTTGACATCTGATACCAAAACCCAAGATAAAAAGTCAATTTTAAGGACAAAGAGTAATTAAGTATAAGCTTCTCTATCTTTTTCAATTTTGATTTAGGTTAATGAAAGCTAAGCTTTTATTCTCCCAAAAAAAAAAAAGCTAAGTAATAACTATTGACTTCTGTTATGATGACTTGACTTGAGCGGTGATTTGTTGTTACTCCACTAAAGTTTATTCTTCATATTCCATTACTCCGCCTTTATTATTCAACTTTAATTTGTTGCAACGTGAAGAAGACAATGCATGTGTTTATTCAGCTTTTCCAGTTGCTTTTTTTTTTTGGTTGGAGTAACTCACGAACTCAGTTAACAATTATACTATTTTGATTTTTTTTCCCCCCAAAACTTTTGTAAATCATTTTAAAACGAACACATCTTCAATATAATTTAATTGGCGACCACTTTTGTATAAGAACCGTTAAAGCTTATAGTTTTAATTAAGGATTTGAACCAACTCGAGCAGCGTAACATTTCTTCAACTACTTGAATAAATTACGACAATTACTTATGCAACTATATAGGTGTGTCATGTCATGATCACTTCACATAATCTAAAAACTAAACTAAGAAATTAGAATATTCAGAACATTCTTATAATAAATATGATATGAACCATCATAACCAACATTTGCATATAAAATTGGTAATTTGAGATAAGTGATTTAAGTGCTCTAAATATATTTCTCCGTTTGATTATGAGCATTATTATTGTGTCCATTCAAGACTGGTGACAACGAACCGTCAAAATTTTGAAAAGGAATGTAGTGTGAGGTTTGCAAAGGCTGTTGAATACCGGAAGAAAATGTTGAATTGGGTATGTTTCAAATTCGAAATTCAATGATGATCGTGGTGTGGGCAAAGCTTGTACGCATACAGCCTTCGGCCAATTAAATTTGAACTCTGAGGTTGTTTTTCTTTTCTTTTTTTTTTAAATTTTTTCTTTAATCCGACGAAATCGGGGGAATTGCGTGGGATATACCCCATTTCCTTTAAAATATCCAATATATACCTAAAATTATAACACTCTTAAATTTTACACATATATATTCTAAAAAACTAGAAAAAGTACAAAAATAACCATAACTAAATCCTCATAAAATTAAACTCAACTTCTCGAAGTCAAGTAAATAGTCGAGAATACTCGACTTCAACCAAACCATATACAATTAATAATTCAGTATAAATTCTTAACTTTTTACATGTTAGTCAATTTAAATAATGAGAATCTCGACGATTGAAATAAAAATTATCTAAAAATTCTCAACTTTTTTCAAGTAAATTGAGTCGAGAATCTTTCGACTTTAATTTAAGCGTCTTATATTCATTCAACTAGATTTCTCGACTTTTCATTGAAGTTCGGTAATTAGTTGAGAATACTCGACTTAAATTGAAATGAAAATTTTCCTTTTAATTAAGTCAGGTAAAAAGTCGAGTATACTCGACTTTTTATTGTGTTATTAGGTAGAAGTCATGAGAGAGTAAAAAAGCGTAAATAAATAGTTCTTTTAAGGTTATTTTCGACGTTTTACACTTTCCTGAGGTACATGTATGTAATGGGGTATAGATTTGATATTTAAGGATAAATGGGATATATTTAAATAAATAACCCGACGAAATCAACCGTTTTGTCCACTGACAGAAATTATGACTTTTTGTTGGCGTATTGACACAAACAAAATATAATCTCTCTCTCGCTCTCTTTCTTGCACAAGCCCATGCACGCAATGAGGTGCAATAAGTGTAAAGTTTGTTTGAGTCACGCGTGCCTGCCTCTTTTATTATTTGTACCAGGCTACACCATTCTTATCCATTATCCCGGGCTTCCCAGCCAATGCAAGTAAGTATACAACAGACAGCTGTTGAGAGCGGTGATGGGCCTTTCATTTTTTGGTGTTCGGTTTTGGAGGCCCATTGTCAACACTTTGATCGTATCCTAGGAGGCTCCATTTGGGGACGACAAAATATCAGGATCCGACTGGGATTCACAAAGATCCGAAAATCTCAGTCCCAAAAAAGTCTGTATCTGTATATTAAAAAATACACATTCACATTCTTAAAATTAGAATCCGTGCACATTTGAATCCGAATGCGGATGCAAATGTATCCGAAAAAGCAAATATTCCGGTCAATATTTTTTTAATTAAATTATTTATTAAATTAAAATTAAATAAAATATATATAAGTTAAATGAAAAAATATAAAAAGACTAATTAAAGAAATATATAAGTTAAATTAAATTAAAAAATATATATGCCCGTAATATGTACGAATATTATCCGTATTCAACACCATATTTTCTTAAATCCAAATGTAAATCCAAATATAAAAATATCAATTCACCAAAGTTGATTCAACATGATGAAGTGAATTAGCCAATGGGCCCATGCCCTATTGGCGTGCCCATGACCTCAATAACATTGAGGTCATGGGTTCAAGTCTCAGCGCCTGCGAGTGCTGGGACATACTTTTCTTGTATAATAGGGGTTAAATTGACTTCCTATATTAGGATAGAATTAATTTTTCTCTGGTATTAATAATGAGGACAGATCTCCCTTTAAGTGAAGTCTTAAAATTATTTAAGAGAATCCTAATCGATGTTTGATTGTAATATATCAGTGTATAAAAATAAAAAAAAAACATGATGAAGTGAATTGCATCAAGAGAGGAGATGGGGCCGGCGTGAACCAGCGTTGGCGTGATGTTATTGTTCCTCTGTCTCATTCTTGAGGTTGCCACCCATATTCTCCTAAAATAAATAAATGTACCATAATAACAAACAAAGATGATTTTTTAAGTGGAAGTATGACCAATCAATGAAGTATTTGGGCTCCAACCTCGCCTAGAGCGACCAACCAAGACCAAATACTACACTCGTCCCTTCGTGCACCATCATGTATGTATGTATGTATGTCTTTCTAATTAAAGGTGGCACGCTGTAACGTGCCCTTTTTGTTTAGATTTGGATAAGGCTGAACTTGAAGCATGCATGCATATAACTTTTTTTTTTACTTTTTTTTTGGCCTTTTAACTCCTAATTACTACCAATCAATAAAACATAAAAAAAAACTATTGACTTATTTAACCAAGAAAAACGAAAAAAAAAAAAAGAAAAAACTTTTTCAATTTCATTTGAGTTCAAGAAGAAGCGCAGAGCAGAGAGAATTAGAAAGTCAAATAGTCAGCGGAGAAAGAAAGAACGAAATAATAAATTCCTCATAAACGAAAAGGCTTATTTTCTTTGTCGCACAAGGAGGCAAAGCAATTTTTCTCCCCACTGCGCACAACAGGAAAGGTAAGAAAAACTTTTACAAATTTTGATCGATTATTTATTATTTTTACATTTATTTCAAAAGCTTCGGATTATATCTTTAGATCACTGAATTGAAGAATTTTCATTGTTTATGATCTAAATTATTCCCTTATGCTGACATCTCTCATCCTGAGTATTTGATCGATTTCTGTAATCTGTTGTTATAGTTCGTAATTCATTCATTCTTATTTGATACTTGAAGCGCTGTCGTTTTAATGAAAAGTTTGCCTTTTATAGTCACCTAGATGTTTCAAACACAACTTCTTTTGGCTGAGATATGCTTCAACTGATCCAGATTTTGACTTAACAATTCTTTTTGTTTTCGTGTGTGAAGCAACTTGAGCTTTGAATTCCTTCTCGTTGCAAGCATTAATTTACCTGATTAGCGCTTTGTTTCCATCAAAATCAATCTGTTCCTATTTCAATTTTGGCTTGGTGTAATTGGCGTTGTTGACAATTTTCATGATAAGGGGCTTGATCATTCTGATTGTAAATGCAACTGGATTTTTTTTTTTGTTTGGAGTGAATCAAATTCAGTGTTTAAGCTGTTGATAAGGTTGTAGTAAATTCATGAAATGATAATTCCATGGCATTATTCAACATTGAGAAACATCGAATTGTAATCTTTATTGAATTTCAATCCAATTTCTTATTGTTTGTATCTAATACCTGAATAGGCAGGAAGACTTGCTGGCAAAGCTCACAAGTGCATTACTACTACTAGCACTTACTTGGTGTCTAGGTTATAGGCCTTACTGAGGATTTGGTCATTGATGTGGCCTATCTATTTTCTGTTAAACAAGATTCTTAGAATGGAAGAAGAAGAAAAAGAAGAAGAAGATCAAGTAGCTAATGTGAACAGTGCAAACATGGTAGAATGTTGCCCATCCGATCAGTCACCAAGCGGTCGGAAATGCGGTGATTCAATCTTGCCCTCTGCACACTTTGTTGAAGTGAGCAAATCTCGATTATGTTCTTACCCTATCTTTTCGTAATGCTGAATGACAACTTTAGTTTTGGCCAACGTATAATCTGTTACTACTTATGTATAGATCAGTTAGATGGACTGGTGTTTGTAGGTCCCACACATAAATCAGCTATTTTCTTGGGATTGTGGTCTGGCATGTGTGTTGATGGTACTGAGAACAATTGGAATCAACAATTGCAATATTCAAGGTTTGGCGGAACAATGCTGCACGACTAGGTATCTTCTTCTAGTCATAGTCTGGAAATTGGTTGCTGTTTTCTGTGGCTTGCATTTTGAATTTAGGTTTATGCAAAAATAGTCCATTATACATTCATCATGAGCTGACGTGAAAACTTTTTGATGAATCTTGTTCTGACATCTTGTTTTCAGCGTTTGGACCGTTGATCTGGCGTATTTACTGCAGAAATTTAATGTTAGGTTTTCCTACTTCACAATAACATTTGGAGCAAACCCAAATTACTCTGTTGAGACATTTTACAAGGTCTGATTTCTGGTCTATGCAATTCATTTGCTGTTGAAATTTGTTTTGCCTATTTAACCCCAACAAATATAGGCATTAATATTGTTTGCTTAAACTTTGGGAAGCATTGTTGTCATATTTCTGATCAGATGTTATTGACAATCGAAATGCAATTTTAATCTCATGTTTTAAGTAGATCATATTGGTTCTGTGCCAGATTAGAATTGCAGTTCAGTTGATTGATAATTATGTTTTGCTTATAGATGACATATATCATCTAAGATGATCAACTATTCAAGCGGATGAGACCTCTGTTACTATATGCTGCATCTTTTAGCAGTATTTAGTATGTAAAAGAAATCACAGGATTAAATTTTCTTCCCTGCTGCCATTTGACTCATTGCTAGTTGTATTTGTGTTGTATTTGTTATGGCCTTCCCATGATTCTTTTGCCTTTTGCAACTTAGTTGAGTGTCACTTGATGTCACTGTCCCTCTATAACTGAGGATTATTCTTATCATTATGCCAGGAGCAATTGCCTACTGATTTGGTACGAGTGGATATGCTATTCCAGAAGGCAAGAAGTGCTGGAATTAAAATAGAGGTATGAACCAGTCATCTGAATGTGCTTTCATGTGATCCAGACATCTTTATGCACTTTAATGTGATCTAGACATCTGAATGCACTTTCATATGATCCAGTCATCTGAATGCACTATCATCTGCAACATAAAATGTTTTTCTTTTCTGTAAAATTGACTGAAACAAAAGATGATCTCCCTAGTGTTTATTTGTATTTTGGTCTGTTTGAGCGTCAAAATGTTTGACTGGTAAAACAAATAACAGTAATGATAAATATTCCAAAATTTTATCCCAAATTTCATCCCAAGTGATGTGGCATGTGACTTTTCATTCATTAGATGGTTGATGATTTCTCATAAATTGTAAGTGAATTATTACATTATCTCACGAGCGGGTGAATGAATAACTCATTATTTGAGATGCAGTTTTGGAATGTGTCGCAATACTCAAAAAATAAAAGCTATGACTGGAACAAAAATCTTACCTTTTCTTTATTCATTTGGGATTTAACTATTTATTGGGATGAGCCTATGAACCTCCTCCTTTCTACAGTGCAGGTCAATCAGTGGATTAGAAATCTCTCTCATGATATCGTCAGGGAATTATATTGCAATTGCATTAGTTGACCAGTACAAATTAAGGTAGGCTTCTACGATATCTTTCTTATATTTGTGCTTTTATGCATTTGTTTATATTATTATTGTTATTACGACTGCATACTTTCTCTGAGAAAAATTTTTGATTGTATTGATGCTTATGTTTTCTTCTTTCTTGAACCAAAGAAACAATGGAAAAGAATCTCTTTTGCTGTTCTAAGTCTTTTATGGCTTTAATTATAATTATGCTGTTATATTAAATTAAATGGTTTGTCGAAATTCTGTATGGCAGTCACTCATGGATGGAGGATGTCATTATCCCAGGCTTTTATGGCAGTGACTCTGGGTATACTGGTGAGTGGTGTTATTCAATTGTACATTGTCTGTCTTTTACGTGTGTGCCACTCTTGGAACTAATATTGATTGATGTTGTGTGTTTTTAGGTCACTATATTGTGATATGTGGCTATGATGCTGACTCAGATGAGTTTGAAATCAGAGATCCTGCCAGTTGTAGGTATAATCCTTATCGTTTTTGTTCTCATTTCTGACTCCCCTTACATTGATTGCCACAGAAAAGGAAACTCTTTAGAAATGAATATATTTTCAATGTGTTCAATATTGAAATTCATTTATCTTTCAGTATGTAAAAGACTAGAGCATTCAGGGTTACTTGGAATGGTCAACTTAATGTATGAACTATATTGCCAATGTGCACTTACCAAGCAAACAAATCCAGTTTCTCAAACAGTGTGTTAAAGTAAGAGCTCGTGTGCTAATGTTCTTGGTTTAAGTGGCCAGATCTTCTTGCAATACATTGCCCTAGTAATTTATTCATGCTAAGGAATCAATTACAGCATCCAGCTGAGTATACTCTTAAGAGAGGGAATTATTGTTATTCATGCTTATCAATTAAATATCTAAGCTTAAAAACACTCTTTAAAATGGGTGAACTGATAGAGATCACTCCATCTGCCAGTAATATTGCTCTTTTTTTTTTGGGGGGGGGGGGGGGGAGAGTGCCAGTAATATTACTGTGGATGTAGCAGATTGGCCAAATTTGAGCTATGCTTAATATCATTCTTTAAAATGGATAAACTGATAGAGATCACTATTTCTGCCAGAAATATTACTCAGGATGCAGCTGATTGGCTAAATTAGTCAATATTTTATATGTGCAACACTGAACCATCTTTGTTTTGACCTGTGAATGGGGTTCGGGAGATTTTACGAACATTTACATTTTTTGCTGTTGGTAGGTAGATTTTTGAAATCATTATACGCAGAGGCTTAAATCTTTTTCTCGAGATTTGACCAATAATAATTTCTTAAAATTTGCTCATGAAATTTTATTTGGCTTTTATGAACTTGAAAAACTTGAGCAGGAAACATGAGAAGGTCGCATCGAAGTGCCTGGAAGAAGCCCGGAAATCTTTTGGTACTGACGAAGATCTTCTTCTGGTAAGTGTCTTTGCTATCCTACTGCCCCATAGTGCGTTGCATCCGAGTACCTTAGTTTTGTGTTATAACTGGTTGTGGTGACGTGCTTATATAATTTTGTTTGCCAAATACCCAATAAACTCAAAAATAAAAATAAAGGTTTGGTCAGGCACTTGTATTAATAATCGCCTTTTGGATTCAATATGTCCATCTTACAGATATCTCTGGAGACGACTGAGAAGTAGATCCAATTCCTTGGTATAAATTCTTACACTTTAATTTGATTCTTACACTTCAACTTGATCACCTACATGTATATTGCATTATGCTTTGCATATATGACAAAACAATATATAGTATTTGCTTCAGCATTAACCAGGTTAATGTGGCTTCTTCCTTCAGATTGCTAGCAGTTGCTTGTAAGTATTCAGCTTACTTTAAATGTATATTTAACACATAATTCTTATAAATTATTATACAAGTAATTGTGTATTCTTTTGCCCATTAATGAAGGGGCAGTTGTATTTTGCTGTCATTAAGCAAATTCTTAAAACTCAGCTCTATGATTTCATCTAAATGAGTTAAAGATTGATTATTTTCATTCTCAATCTGCCAGTTTTCTTTCGCAAGTTTCTGTTTTGCTTTTCTTTTTGGTAACTGCTGCTGTTCTGATTTTATCATTGTTTCTTTTGTTTACACTTCTAGTATGTTGGTAGAATATGAGTATTAGGGTTGGTCTACGATACAGTAGAATCTAGCCTCTCCCATTTTCTATTACAAGTCACATAGTTTCTATATTAACCACAACTTGAGGTTATGCAACGGAAAACTTTGGATCTGTAGAATTTGGGACTCGTGACAAAAAAACTTGAGTCTTGTAATGAAAAAGTGGGGGGGACTGTTTACACATAGGTTGTATGGTATCACAATCTTGAGCAGTGATTCAAAAAGAGCACCATAATTGCAGTACTGCACAATAATTAGGCTCTATTGGTATTGAAGTGCTGTACTTTTGTAGCTTCAGCTGGTTGTGAAATGGAAGCTGTAGTTTGTCGAGTGCAAATAGATTGGTATATGATAAACATAAGTATTACAACTTGGGTAATATAAGTTTTTCATCTTTAGTATATTTGCGTTGGATACATATCTCATACCTGCAGGACCATAATACCAAAAAATGCCTTGGAAACTTTTTGGCAGCATGCAAACTGCCAGCACGAGCGCTGTGTGGATAATGCATGTTTGTCATGTCACTCGTGTCCATTGTTTTAATCAACTGGCACATAAAAATTTAGGATATACATTTTTTATGTATAGTGTTATTCTTTTTCTTTCTTTTCATTTTTTTTTTTGTTTTTTGTTTGGAGTGTATATTATTCTATGTTTCATAAACACGCTCTAATTTTAAAAATTCTGCGTGACTTGTAACTTTGTGAGATCACTTTGCGGGGAAGAAACTAATTTAGTAGGTTGATGAACTTGCACAAAAAAGGAGTGTCATGATTTCGTTTATTGATTATTTGTACTATGATTAGATATTTGCAAGAATTTATGAGTTTGCTGAGCGATGCATGTTCAAATTCACACTAGAGAATTCTTAAACTTCAAACGTTTTAGGACTCAGAAAAGTATCATAAACTAGGAAATATTTAATTCGGTAGTGTTTGGTGATGATGGTGGTGTTATGGGCATAGAAATGGAAGATTAGAGTTACGAGTCGGATTGGTGATGTAGCCTTCTTTTTCCTTTTTTTCTCTTTTTGGTCAGCGGAGGACCTAACATAACATGTTTTAAGAATCTTTCAGAAAACAAGGCTCCACGTTCACATTGCTATTTCCCGTAGAACAATTAGACATGTCTCTCCATACACAGGCCCCATTACCTTGTGTAAATGCTAGCCTGATCCTCATTTGGCTGAATAATTATCCCCTGCTTCTAAACCCATTGAATGACTACTTAATGTCATAGCTTTCTTTTCTCGATGTGTTGGTTGGGAAGGAACCAAAAAAAAAAAAACTATATTGATAGAGCAAGAAACAGGTTTCATGTTTCGGTTATTATGGTGAACAACCAGTGGAGGAGAACAAAATCTCGTTCTTTCATATATATATAATCATCTAGTAAGTCTATCCTCACTTTAATCACGCCACCAAGAAATAGTAAAACATAGATTTTAATACGGTAATAATAAAAAAGTTCAATTTTTCATGTATTAAAATTTATGTTTTTTTTTTTAATTTTAATGACTATCTTTACTTTAACAAATAGAAATGCCTTCACTAAAAAAAAATTATATATATATATATATATATATACACGAAAAATGATACACACACACTTTTTAAATCAAAAATTAATTCACTCCTCTAGTGCATACTAACCACAACCGACCACTCAGGTGATGCTGGGTTTTAAGAAAAGGGAGAAGAGGAGAGGAGAAAAAAAGGAGAGGAGTGGAAAAATTAATTATTATTATTTGGATTCATATTAAATTTGAAAAAAAAATAAATTACATATTTTTTATTTGGATAAATATACACGTCTCTAGAGTTAAAATATTAATTTTATTAATAAATAAAAAATAATTAAACTATGAATTAATTTAATCTAAAAAATAAATTAACAACAAAATATTTAATTTTATATCATATTTTTAATTAATTCATTATTATTTTATAATCAAAATAACAAACATTGCATAACTAGTTATATATTTAATTTACGCTCTAAGCATTTATGATTATTGAAAACAATAATATATTAGGCTATTGAAATTATCTAATTAAATAGAAAATTTAATTTTAAAAAATTACAACATCAAGTCATGGACAGTAGTTGATTGTCGTTGCTACCACCATTGATCACCGTGGTGCCATTGACCTCCATTGATCGCCATTTTTATCGCATAAAATACATAAAAATGATTAGAAATGGATGGTTTATTCATTGAAAGTGTTAATTGTACTGAAAATAAACTATATGGTCGAAAATATGAGAGTTAGAATTTTCTCAAACATTTAAACAAGATTTGAAGTAAATAACAACGTATGTTAACATTTCTAACTCCGTAGAGTTGTAGATCAACTCATAAGGATTACATTGATGTCAGTTTTGATGATGAAGTGCGTTTCCAGTGAAACTCGATGACTGTTTGACAATTCATTTTGTTGCTTTTCCTTTTTAAAAATAAGTTTATCCTATTAATTTTAAAAAAACAAATATAAATTATTCGTACTTTAACTTATTTAAAATTAATTTTTTTAAAGAACAATATTGAAATTTTTACATTGCAACAGTGAGAAATTTGAAATCTTTACCCATTGATTTGATCGAACCAAACAGTAAAAAGTGGAAATAAAATCAAATTCTTTTTCTCTCCCCACTCTTCTACCCCCAACCAAACATGGCCTCAAACTCAAAGTAAGAACAATTGCTTATGCTAATCTATTCTGCTCAGCAGCCGCCGTTGCTGCCGTCGGCTGCTTCTGTTCTGGCCAGCTGCCCCAGCTCTTCGATTCTAGTTAGTGCTCACTGCGCAAGAAGTGACAGCTTCTGTCTTCTAGCTGCCATTGATGGTTGATTGTACGTGCACCGCTTGGTGTGCTTTATAGTCGGCCTGCTGCAATTTTAGTTTCTTTAAATACTTTTCGTTGTCGATTTATATTGATGCTTTGTTATTATATTAACTCTTGTTGTAATGATTTACTGTTTTAAAATGAATTTAGTAACATGTTATCTGTATATTAAGTTGCCTCTTATTGTGGTTTATTCGGTTCTTGTTCGATTTTTTTTAATAAAATAACTGATTTCAATGGGTGAAGTCAAAATCTGAATCGAACCAATCCGTGCCCAGCATAAATGAAAACATTATTTTCAAGTTACGCTCATTCTCATAAGGATTAGTTGTAAGGATCAAGACTTGGCATCATAAGATTTATAATTGTGAACCTTGGTTTTGCCTACAAAAATTAATGGCACCAATCACAAGACGGATAGACATGAGTTAGAAGCATAAAATAAAAAAAATAAAAAAAATAAAAAAAATGGTACTAGATCAGGTTGCTCTCCACAGACCAAATTTCTCATCAAACCCATCCAATGGAACTAATCAAACCACAGTCACTTTCCAGAAACACACTTTGTAGCGGTGAAAGTGCTTCCAATTTACAAAGGTTAAAAAAATAAAAAGCAGGAAGCATGCACATGATCCACTAAATCTAGTCCTACATGCGCATAAACAAATCAGTCGGAAGCACATAAGCTCGCCGCTTGCGTTCCAGACAGAAGCTTAAGACTTGGACATGTCGTCCGCTTGAAACATGCATCTCTGTCTTATCTGATATTCTTCAGATGAGAAATTGAAGTCCGAGTTCATTAAGCCAGATTGATGAATATTATTATATTAGTCTCAATCCTTCTTTGTAATAATAATGCGCCAAGAACTGCCGTTCTAAAAGAAACAATTTGATTTAGATTCAGTGTGCGCGTGAAATGTGCATGTCCAAAAACAATTTCAGTGGTTTCACCATTGACCACCATACATACGAAGGCCATGGGATGAAGTATTCTCTCATTTTATTTAGATAGTGTAGAAAGAATTTTGATACACATAATTAAGAGTCAAAGTATACTAGAAGTTGTCTGTACATTTATTATTAAGCCTACGCTTGTCCATGCCTTTAAGTTTGATGCAATCTTTTAGACGCATTATCATTATTTGATTGAACCCATTAGATCAGCCCTGTATTGCCTCCATAACAAAGCTTTAAATTGTTCAAAATTTGAAACATATAATCGCCCGCGAGATTTAGATAAGCCAATGAGAAACTGTAATGTGATTGATCCTTACAACAAATCTTATCCGGCTCTTTTCTTGTTTTACATAAAAAGTCAGCATTGTTCGGTAAAAATAAAAAAATAAAAAAAAAGGTCAGCGGCAACAAGAAAACAAAGCTGCCATGGCAACGCACGGGATGGGACTTTGGCTTCTGATGACCAAAACGAGAAATATTACCGTTGAGTTCAAATTTCGAATGAAGAGAAGTACGGTTAAAATTCAACAGGCAGAAACAAAACTAAAGTGAAAAAAAAAAAAAAACAATAAATATTTCTGTCTCTTCACGCTGAGTAGTTATTTGAGAGTGACGGTTGATTGAGTGGGACTTTCGGCGGGAGATTCAAAATAATTTGCGGGAAGCAAAAGCAAAGGTCTGATTACACTTCACATGGATTCTTTACAAAAATTATAATGAAGATATTTGCTTTATTATAATTTTATATATTTGGTTCTCTTTTTTTTTTTTTTTTTTTTTAAGTGAACACATATTTGATTTATTAAAAGGAGGGAAAAAAACAAACACTCGAACCTTTTGAGTGAACATATATTTGGTATGATTGGTTTTGATCCCTCTTTTCGGAAAATATAGATGTTGACTCCGGAATGTGAGTTCGCTTGGGCGAAATTAAGTCAAAGTTATGACAATTTTCTCGTGTAAATCAAAATTTTCCTCGAGAAATTGAGACTCGAGTAATATTTTGTGCATAAATTTCGTCTATTTAAATTAAAATAAAAATATATATTTTATTAAGATTAACATAATGTAGTGCACTCATTTCCATTCATATAGAAAATAGGTCATTTAAGATGACGGTGGTTGATGAAATAAGTTATTTTTGTTATGCTAATAAAAATAAATTGTTGATTAAAAAATAGCTCAATATTTAGTAAATTGTACTCTTACTGTTGCTATGAGTTTAAAAATTATAAAATATGCATTAGGTAAAATTTATTATGAGAGTGTCCTTTTGTTATATAATAATTAAAATAGACAAAATTTTAAATTGTTTTTCATTTGTAGATTAGGATTTATTGAAAATTAAGACATAATTGTCATTTTATTTAAATATTAATCTTATAATAAGAACTTTTACTTTAGACTTGCACACACCTAATTACACACACGCATATTTTTTATGTCGTATCAAACTTGAGCAAACACAGATGAGATCCATTTATTAATCATGAATAATACGTGTATGTGTAATTTGGTGTGTGAAAGTCTAAAAATAGGTCATAAATAAACATTGAAAAAATTAAATTTAAAAATAACAAGTATGTTAATATTATTTCAAAAATAGGTCATAAATAAACTAATATGACATAAATACGACATGAACAAGTGTATAACATAACATGAATACGGTATGAATAATTAATTTTTTTAATAATATTACCACGTATTAATTGATATTTGTATTATACATATGTAGTCGTGTTAAGATGGTTCATCATAGACACGACGTGATTATTTATCATATCGTGTCATATCAACTTATTTATTAATCATGTTCATATCAGCCAACAAACACAAAAATATTAACATCTTACGTTGTGACCCATTTTGCCACCTCTAATAAAAACTTAAAAAAATATATGATAACTTATATTTCTAAAAGTATATAAGATGTTGCTTTTTATAAGTAGTTTATTAAATAAGTTATCACACATTTTTATAAACTCTATAACACCATTTTTTGTCAAAACTTATTAAATAAGCTACTTATAGCATTTCAATTGCAATACTAAAGGGGCCTAATATTTCTAACAAAAACATAATTTAAATGTTAAATTTGAAAAACAATGAAAGATAAAGTGTTAACTGTAAATTAAGCAAGTTCTGCATTCGAATATCATTTTCTCTCTATTGCATGTGTGTGTTATGGAAATTATCAACCATCTACTAGAAGATTACTCTACTATGAAAAAAAGTTTCGAAATTTTGAATTTATTCTATTTTGCGACGTGTATCAATCATCCACCAAAACGATAAAAATTATTCTCACAAAATGATAAAACATAAGCAAATAGATATTTTAGTTTTAGTCATTTGTAAGGATATTTCAATCTTTTGGTGGATAATTGATATACACTAAAACCTCCTTATAGTGATACTATATGCTTACAAAAAATTTTGGCCCTAATTTAGATTAATTATAAATAAGAATAAATTCTACATTGATAAGTTATATTTTTTGAATCATATCTTAAAAAACTTAACTCACATCCACATAATAATAATTATCTGTATATTGTAAAAAATATATGCTCTGTTACATTAAAGGTTTTAGATGGAAAAAAAGTATTTTTTTAAAGTTGTTTGAAATAATAATTTATTCTTCATAGTTGTCACCAAATCATTATTTATAAAAGTTAAATTGAGAAAAAAATATTAAAGAGAATGCAAATGTTTAGATTTTAAAATGACTTTATAATAACTATATATTCCTATTCATATAAGATTAATGTAATATATATTTTATTTCGATATTATTTAGATTAAGGATAATTAAACTAAAACAAAAAAGAAATTTCTGTACCTCTTATAATTTTCTCATAAAAATAAAAATAATTGGTCCCAAAATTACGAGGATTAAAGAGATTTTACATTTACCATACCCAGACGAGATGCTTGTGCACACACTTCACACAGTTGACGTTAGTTTGTACAGACAGAGTGGGTGGCAAACATGTGATGCTGAATTGCTGATATATTGCTTGGAAATTGTTTAAATAATATAAAAAGGTTTTTCAAAAAAAAAAAAAATCTTTCATCCCATCCAATCAAACATCAAATCAATTTATTGTTTCTATTTTTCCAACAAATAAAAAAATAAAATGAAATGAAAATTATGTTCCCGCCTCCCTGATGACTAATGTCTAATGTGCTGTCATATTCAGAAGGGAACTTACTAAAGGGCCCACTGCGCACATTCCTAATTAAACTTCAATTTTTTGTTTTTTTTTCTATTTTCTATGTTCCTTTCACAGTCCACCAGTTTTAGCGGGAAAATTTATTAAATCCAACGTAAGAAAGTTTCAAGTCCGGAGTAACGGGCGTTATAACGAGGGAGGACTTTGCAGTTGTGCTTACACTTTTGTCAAGAGGCGTTAGTTACCGGCTCATGAAGACAGCCGTTAAAGGAGGCGCAATTACAGTCAGGACAATGACAATTAAACTGCCGAATCTGCAAAGACGCCACGTCACTCAAAAGATTCAGATTCCATTATTGCCAATTTGCCACGTAGCAAAAGAAAATGCTTTGATCCCCGAAGGACTCACGGGTTCCCGTTATACCCCCATTCTTTTCTTTTTTTCCCCCTAAATTTATTTAATCAATGTTAATACTGTCTAATTTTTAGATTAACGAAGATGTCATAATTATAGCACATGAAATTAAAATTAATTTCTGATAGAATTGGGTATGTCAAGAAATATGTTCTCAAACTAGAATTAAAAAAAAAATGATAATTTTAAGTAATTAGACAAAATGCGACAAACTCACAAACTTATTTAAAATTACTCCTACTTCTCTATCGCTTGTTCTAATATCTATGATATAATCTTGACCTTTTTTATTATTTTTTTCTGTAATATAAAGAGATCTCTATAGATCTAAATCTCTAATTGTTCTTTTTTAATTAAAAAAAAAAAACTTGATGGAGAGTTGAAGTGTAACATGTTAGTGCACTAGTTTTTCTTTTTGTTAATTGGATGGATTATCTATAGATTGATCTATATGCTTTACTGTAAACTTGTTATTATAGTCTGTATACTTGAAGTGAAAGAAATTTATGTTTATTAAAGAAGAAAAGGATCAAATTATGCCATGTCAAATTGTAAATGTAACACTTAACAAAAATGGCAAAAAATAGTAAATGCAACTAAGATTAGATGTTTTAACAACAAAAGCAATACATGTACCCATTAAAAATATAATTATAAATTATTGCTGGGACTTGACACAAAGCGGAGAGGGAGATAGATGGGCAAATGATTGTGTCCAAGCTTTATTTAATTGGTGACACAAAGTGGTGTGAATAAAGCAGAAGACTAGGAATGGTCAGATTTATAAAATATATACATAGAGAGAGAGAGACAACTAGAACTAACCACTATAAAAATTTTATAGATGCTCTAACACTTATTTTTCCACGTTGTGTGAGTAAGTACTCTCTCTCATTCGACCAAAGACCTATTTTGCATATCTCAAAATCTCAATTTACATTCAAACTCGTGACCCCAAAAGTACTGTTATTATATTCCATGTACTATTTTGAATCACATTATTATGTTTGTAATTAAGCCATCTTTAGACATGCGGGTGGGTTAAAACACGGCACAAAAAGTCATTTTCACAAAATATACATATATATCATTCATTCATTTATTTATTTGCAATTTTATAATTTGCATAAATTTTGAACACTGTCTCAAGGTAACCCCGAAACCTTAATAAAAGCAGCAGCAGGTTTATGGTCAACATTCTTTACTGTCTCTCGGTGGGTCCCACACACTCTCTCGCGCTTTGTTCTATTAAATCTTGCAACAACAACAAGCATGCCGCAGCAGCCAAATCCACTCTCTTATTTGCTCTTTACTCTCTCTCTCTCCCTCTCTCTCTCCCTCTCTACGTTTGTTTCTTTGTATGAATGAAAAATGGCTGAGTCCTTGAACGACGCCGTTTCCTGGTTGTTGCCCCCTCTGTCTCTTTCCGACGACTTCGTATTGGTGGACAAAGAAAACGCTTCCTCTGCCGTTGCCGTCGAGAAGAAGCACGCTCTCAAGAGTATGAACTGGAACTTGAACTTGGACCCGAACCCAAGTCTCGTATTTCCTACTGAGTTCCCCTTCGACTTTGACTCGCTCGACTCAGCTCTCAGCTCTCCGGTTGACTCAGTGGTGGGTTCCACGGAGACGGAAACCACCGTCAGCGATGAAGAGGACTTCCTTGCCGGGTTAACTCAGCGCCTGACTCGGAAACTCGAGGTACAAGTTAACACAGAGACTCTGCAAAAATAATTCTATTCCTTATTTAAGAGTGTTTATGGCTTTCAGTTTTTAACGTTTTGTTTGGGGGATTGGGACGTTGTCTTGGTATCAGAAAAGCTGGGGGTCGCCGGAATCGACACTGATTGGGCTTGGGAGCGTGTCCGTGTCAAGCAACGGCAGCCCAAACAGCTCCACCTCGCTGGTGTCATCTCCTCCAACGACGCCGTTCGGTGGCCAAAATGACACGTGGGACCTCATATCAGCTGCTGCTGGCCAAATCGCGAGGTTGAAGATGAGTAACGGCAGCGAAGCAGCAGCACCCACTTATACCACCAACGTTAGCGGCCATGCAACAGGCTTACTCGCTCCTCCCAAAAGCTCAAACCCTGTGCATGTAATAAAAAATCCATATTTTGGGTTTTACTCTAACGAAAGTGTTCACTTTGACCTTGCTGCAAACACGACTCAGGTCCAGGTGAGAAATGTATATAATTGAAGCTAGTTTGTAAAATTAACGGCTGGGTTTCGTTCGTTTTTCTTGTCTTTCCATCTTAGCCAACTGAAAATTTGTTTTTGTTTCTAGTATCAGCAATATGTGAAGCAAGAACAAATGTTGAAGGCTCAGAGTCAGAGGCCACAACAGATCCAACATAAAGCTAGAAACTTTGAGTATGTAAATGGAAGATGTGGGCGGCAGCAGCCTCAGTCTGCATGGCCTCCATTGCAAGCGCAGCAGCATCAGCAAAAGCCACAGCAGCAGCGCCCTGTACTCGTTGCTGGATCTGGTTGCGTTAGAAGGGGATGTGCTGGCACCGGTGTCTTTTTGCCTCGCAGATACGGCAATATTAATAATCCACACGATTCTCGGAAAAAATCAGGTTATTAGAGTGAAATCTTTTACTAGATTTGGCCGTTTTTGGGATTTATTTGTTTTCACATTTTGATTCTTATTACCACTCTGCTGTCTTTAGGTAGTCCAAATTGTTTCGTACCCACAACCACAGCCCCAGCACTGAATTTTCATGCTCAGCAACGCTTCAATTGCAATTTCGGAGCGAATTATGGTGAGCCTAACCCAGACAAACAAACATACGCTTGTTTCTCTTTATTTACTGTCTTTTTATATTATATTAAAATTTTCTGCTAAATAACATTTGTTTTTTTTTTTTTTTTTGGTTAAAAAATTGCAGATGCAATGATAGCAAGAAGAAATGCACTAATTACTTTGCAAAAAAGAGGTTTAAGACAAGAAGCTGCACGAAATCACGAGATACATCTTCCAAAAGAGTGGACTTATTGAATAGTGGTGGTGTTGTTTTGGAAAGCAGGAAGTCAAGTATAAAGGCTAGAGATATGGGTTAATTTTGTTTTTTAAATTAGAAGTAAGAATTGAAGAATGTTTAGTGTAGTTGTGAGAGGAATAAGGTAAATTTTTTGTTTCTTTATCTTTTGGGAGTTTGCAGGGTTTGTGCACTAGATTTAGGATAATTCCGGACCATATTAAATGGGTTAAAGAGTATAGTACGAAGGGATGGGGAGTTTGTTTTATTTAATTTTTATTTTTGGCTGTAATAAATGGGGAATTTCAGGTTGATGAAGAAGAATCCACACAATCCTCTGTTCTTTGTAGTATAGTAATGTTTCCCTTTGGCCAGATATAATAATATAATATAATGAGGAAAGCTTTATTGTGTTTTTGCTCAAAGCTGTATTTTTGCTTTTCTCCGTTTTGGATATGATAATGTGTCTGCTCTGTTCTATGCACAATACTTTTGCCTTTTCCCCACATCTTTTCAGTACTGTTCTGGAACTTATCCGCTTTTGTTCTTCCTAAGCTCACCATTTTTGCGCAAAACTTAAATTCAAATTCGAATCGACTTGAACTTGTGACTTGGGTTTTTTCAATGGGGAACTATCGTATTATCCCATTGGTGACAGCGAAGCATTTTGTATATTTGAAGGCGGTAAAATATTTCTCTCTTCTTTTTTTCTTGGGAAAAAAAAAAAAAGTTAAGAAAAAGGGAAAAGGGGTTTCTGTAGATTGTGCATACTCTTGTCTTGTCTTGTGCGTCCAGGTTTCAAAATTCAAAATTGGAACATGACTTGTCGTATATCCACTTATTTGTTTATTATTTTATTAATTAATTGGTAATTGGAAGGGCCAACCCTATGGTCGCGTCGCTCGCATACCAGATACCAATGGTTTGTCTGGGGCCAAGTCAGTTTTTGAAATACAGTCTCCTACTCTCCCCCTATCCATCAAATCTCAAAAACACAAATTCTCTTTTAGTAAAAATTATAATTCCTTAAAAAATTATTACACGTTCACCTCAAATGTATTTTGGTTGCAAGGAGAAGGAGGGGAATACGTAAACTCGTGTTAATTTATATCGTGAAAAAAAAAAAATTAAAATTGAGGAGCCACATTAGCTTTTACCAAGGCCATAGTGGAAAAATCATAAACTATGATAGGGTATAATAAAATTTTGTGAAAGGGGGAGGTCAAACATAAAATTTTCATCATGAGCTGCGAGTAAAATTTCAACTAAGGCCTTCAGCACTTATACTTAGTTCCACTTCTGTTACTTTTAGCCAGAGTATGCTTACGTCGCAATGGAAAAATGGTCATTTACCTGTCAAACTCCTTTTGTTTTTAGAAATTTATCATCTGACCATAGTATTCTTATTGGAAATTGAAGTAAATATTGATGTTTCATTTACGGATTTTGTTAAGTTACATTGAATCTAACTTACAATTTTAATGTGTTCTCATGTAAATCACATAAAGTTGTGGAATCAATAATTTGTGTGGTTTATATGAGGACTGTAATTATATTAAATATAACTTAGAGGCTCCCTTCATTTACGCATCAATACACTTCAAAAGGCATAGTGGTCTTTTTCTCAAAAATTCTCACAGGGTTGATGAAAAAGTGATTTATTAATACACATGACCTATCATTAACATAATTGGAAATAAAAAAGTGATTTATTAATACACATGACCTATCATTAACATAATTGGGAATAGGAAAACAAACATTTTGAGAGTGGGCCCATGAATTTTTAAGATTTGGCTATAGATAGATCGGAGCTGGTCTATGGTGAAGTACAAATATCAATTACACATGTAAAGTGATAAATAATAAAAAATTCATTATAATTTTAATCGTAAGAGTGTTCTATCTTAGAACGGTTCCAACACAATTAGACCTTTAAGACTTTTAATAAATTGTAGAGAAATTTATTTTCGTAAGATTGGTAATTTGTTAGTTTGTTTAAAATTTAAATTAAAAAATAAAGATCACAATGATTTGTAAAATAAATAATTAAAGTAAAAAAGAGGAATCGAAATTGCTTCAGCGTGAAGGAGAGGGGAAGGGGGATGGCTTTTTGATTTTTGTATGGAGACAGTGACTGTGTGATGGAGATAATGGAAGGTACGTTGATTGCTTCGTTTATTTAATGGGCCCCAAAATTTGGATTGGGTCTGGTCTTTTTCTTGAATTGTACGTACCACCACCTCGTTTACAATTACAAATTTTTTCTATTTCGGCGAAAAGTTACCCATCCACATGAGAATGAGACACATCTTTCTCCTTTTTTCGATAATTGTGATTTTTGGCATTTGTCATGCGCACCCTTCAATTTTGACTTGGTCAAATTGCTCTACATGGGTTTACGAGATTTTCTTTTCTTTTCTTTTCTTTTAATTTTCTCAGAAAGGCTTCACACATACAATATCTATAATCTATATCTATCTTAATTAAGATCAAAATTAGTCTTTAATCAAGTATCGTCTTCTGAATGTCTTCACTACGATGAATATTCGTAGTTGACCTATGGTCCACTTGCAAGTGAAATTAAGTAATTGTAATTTAAAAATTATAGTATTATAGTATTTAATAAATACTAACTGCTGCAGTTTAAAAAATAAATTGATTTAATTTTATAATAGTATAATAAAAAATTTATTATATTTTCATTAATTTTTTAAAATTATTATTTAAAATTTATATTTATTATATAATATTAACTTTAATTTTATAATTATTTTTTTTAATAACTGTAACTTAAAAATTTTAACATTTCAATTAATATTTTTTTTATTATAAATAATTATTACTCATACTACAACTCATTTTAATTAGTATCTTAAACTTAAAATTTTTATAAATTTACGTTTGAACTCACACGAATTTTGGTCAGATCTTTTATCGAAGGGCTGCCTAATCAATGGTTGATTTGATATTTAGAACATTACCTTTGAATATTGATTTTTTCGTTGTCACGTGTCCAGTATTACCTTCGCTATGACACAGGTTCTGCAACATACGCACCCAATGCATGCACCACACCTGTCCTGCACAGGGAGAAAAAGCATGCAAATGCTTTTGTTTGGTGGCTAGCTACCAATTAGGAGCTGGCTAAGCTGGATCTGTACGTTACAGAATCTGTAACTTAGCCAGCTCCGTATTTGATAAGTTTTGATGCAAAGTGGTTCAAATTTTTATGTTGGGATAATTTTGAATTCCTTATTGGAGAAATAATAATTTTTTAAATATTATGATTTTAGTTTACTTTTATTTTTTTAAGAAGATATTTTTTAACATTTTTTCTTTTTAATAAAAATAATAGTGAGTTGAAGTTTATAATAATTTAAATAATATTTAAAAATTATCATTTTATAAAAAGAAAAATTCAAAATTAACCCTTTTATGCCACGTTATCCACAAACTTTGAGTCCATTCTCTTGAAGTTAAGGAAGGGAGCACCAATCTCACATTTTAAAATTACAGATATGTTTAGATCAAGGATCTATCAAGATCCATTTCTAGATGAGTTCAATTGTAGTGCAGTCCAAATTTCCTCACTACACCGTACTTAGATTGGTAAAAAGTAAAAACAATGCTTAAATTGCACCAATATGCTTTGACCGAACGGCAGATGAAAGTATCCAATGCTCCCTGCACGGCCTTCTCTCTTCTTTAATAAAATTCCTCAATGAGTTTTAAACTTTTTCTTTTCAAAAAAAAGTTAATTCTTTTATTTTTTAAATTATCTGAAAATGGAAAAAATTTTAGAATACTTTATATGTATTATAATAAATTGATGCATGCATGACATGTGTAGTTGAGTTTAATGCAATTGTTATTTACATGATGATTTTTTAAAATAAATACACACATGTTATGACATTATTTATTTACTGAATAATTAATATAATACCTCATATGAGACAGGGAGATATGTCGCAACATAATTCTTTCAAAATCCAAGATCCAAGACAATTGTCATACAAGGTTGAATGCTAAAGTGAATTTGCTTTGCTCTGTTGTTTGTTTTTCTCTTCTGTTTTATTTATTTAATATGTTGGTTGTTATTATTATTTTTTTAAGCTAACCTACTAATTAACACATAGGCTTTATCTGAGACTAGGGATAAAGATGGAATTAGCTAGGGTGGGTTGTTTGTGGGTTTAAATGACAAAACAATAAGGAAACAGTTAGTTTGTAGTCTTAATCACTACATTAATTATTACTATGGTTAGAGAATTCGGGCACGCACATAATTGTTAATGATTTCAGACAAAATTATACTTTGGTTAAAACTGAAGATAAGAGAGAGAAAGAGCAAACATCCATACCAAGCTTAAAACTAGAGTTGGACAAAATGGGTTATCTACAAAAAAAATAAAGAATTATCCAATAATTCACCTACTATCTACATATTTAACTAAAGATTTACATCAAACATTACATACCCATTACATGCATATAATATATAATGAGTATGCAATATTATATTATGTTGTAAAATATACATGTCTACTAAAGTGTTACATATTTATACCATTGAAGTTCTAAATTTATATAGAACTTAACAAAATCAAAACACTATGTAATAATTGTATCATCGATTGGATGAATAAGTCAAGAACTTAAACCCTATAACACCAAAAAAATTCATACATTGATCCAAACTCGGCACATTTAATAATCGTGAAATTCTAAATTTTGTCAGCTTTACTTAAAACTTCAAATTACGTGTGAGGCAATATTTCTTTAGACTATTTGCCAAGTATAAAGCATTTTTTCTTTCAGTAATGCAAAGTCTAATAGACACAATTATTATTTTTTCTTAAATATCTCAATAGAAGTACCAATTATTTTTAAAATAATACAAAAACCTGTTACTTTCTTACCAAGAATAACTAATTTGATGACATGATTATTAAAAGAACTATGCCCGATTAGGTCAAATTTGAAGTGTAATATCCGTAATTTCTTGACGGAGATATTCTTTAAAATATTTGGGGGCATGGAATTGCAATGATTTCATTGACAGTTCTTGATCATAATAGACTAGGATAAAACCTGATTAAGGAAAAATAATAATAAATAAAAAAATTGTCTTACTTAAATATTTATATGACATCGGCACATGTTCGCACTTCTACATGAGATCATCCAATTATTTGTGCTCTTTTTTAACTTATGAAAATAGAAGCGGATGTATTATTATTAATAAATAACTTATAAATTAGTCAAATGTGGGCGTAGGAGTGGGTACAGATTAGTTCAATTCTCGGAGATTCCAACTCAAATTTAAGCGCGAGATTGCTTGATTCGCTTATTCAGTTAATGCTTGCAAACAACAGAGAGCCTCTTTTTTCTTATCAAGAAATTAGTCAACTCTTAAATTTTAAAACTGGGTTGAAATTAAATGGCAAAGTCGATGAACTCACCAAACATCGTGGCTTTAAATTTCTATAAAGAAGAGATGTGACCTCATTAGTGATGGTTGAAGATTCTTTTCCTTTTTGCTTTGGGCTACAAGCATCTTGATTCGAGGCCCATATCCTGCCGTCAATTATGTGGAATGAAACACTAATCAGTGTTTATTTCATGAATTTGTTTAACTTTTATGTCGCCAATGGGCCCGTTGGCGTCATTAGTGATGATCTGATTCAATTGTTCATAGTTTAAGTCAAGAAGGTCGATCGATATCGATCATCGTTCATCGATCAAAAGCCAGTTACGGCATCTCTCCGCAATATAATAGGAGCTGGAATTTGGTCACTGCAGCAGGTAGAATTGATCTTCATTAATAGTCCAGTGTAAAATTAGAAACATCAATGGATTATTGATGTTAGGAATAAGTCGGGTCGATGTCGATCAATAAGTTATAAAATAGTAAAACTAAGTTGTAATATATATAAAAAAAAAAAAATTTTATGTCAAAAAATTGATTATTTTTTTTCTGGGAATTCTGATTGAGACATACAAAAATATTCATTCGATTGCTTAAAAAACACACATTCATATAAATTGTTTCTCGTCTAGATATGATTAGCCAACAAGAAAACGAAACACTCAATAATCTGTGTTTCTCCCCCCCCCCCCCCCCCCAAAAAAAATTGTCTGGTTTTGAAAGAAATAAAAATTTTCTTTAATTCTCGAGGATAACAATACAGGCAAGTCTGTTGCAGTCAGTGGAATCAATTTACAACCAGCTAATTACAATGATCAATTTGATAAGTACGAAAAATTATTGAGAATATTTAATATTGGCTGAGGATAATTCATGGACTACGAATATTAATTTGATGCGGCCATCGACTTTATGTACGAATTACCCAATAAACTTTAATGTGATATAACAATTAGTAAAAAAGACACTTAAGTAAAATGTGGGTATTGAAAGAACAATTAATATTGAGTCAACAAGCGAAAGCTCATAGACAATAAGCATGTGATTACACGTATGAATTGCTGCCAATGCCTTTTATTGCAATTGTGGATCGAGAAATCATTCAAAGTTGGTTTCACAAGAAGCAGATGCAGTCAATTAAGCAATTACGATATGAAATCTGAACATGCATAGTTCCCTTTTATATAACAAGTATAACGCATGTGTGGTGCTATAACAAGATTTATCATTTCTTCATTATTTTCCTATTTAACTCTGCCGAAGAGGGTGATAACATAAATACAAATGTGCAAGAGTACAGATTATCTCAAGAGGGGCCCAAACACTAAACTTAATTACGTACTGCAATACAAATGTGGGTCCAGCTACCTTGCGTCGTGGCTTGGTACCCCAGTTGTTTGTCTCTTAGCGAATGACCCTTTAGATTGTGAACAAAGATAGTTAACGGCTGAGATTTACCAGCAGGAAAATGGGTAACCGGCCAAAGCTGTAGTACCAGTAAAACGAAAGCAAGAAAGATAATTCAATCTAAATTCACTGCTCTCTCTCTCTTCCTCTCTCCCTCCCCCCCCCCCGTGAGTACACTTGTTCTTCATCCATAATTGACAGTCACAGTTCTTCAAACAAAACTGGCTACTGCGTTGAGAGAGAAAGCTGCTGACGCATCTCGGCTCCCTGTGCTATTGTTGCTGCATCTATACTCTGCTGCTACTGTAATTGAGGATCGACGGCTACTGCTGCAGCCACGTCTCTGCTTGATCTTGCTGTTCTCCTTCTCGCTCTTCTTGATGGATTGGTGTGGTGTGGGTAAATTTTGCTGCATCTATTTTGTTCATGTGGTTGTTAATTGATTTTGTTCCCCTGGGTTTTGTTCATAAGATTGTTAATTGATTTTGTTTGCTCTTTTCTTTACTTGTTGTGACTTCATTTCTCATTGGGATAAATTCAAGAAGTATGAGTCCAAATTGTTTGAATGTATAATATGTGAAGGCCCTGCCTACAAATACTTTGGCTAGTGTGTCAGCTGCAGGCTCTGAGGAGGGTAAGATAAATTAGTTTATGAACAAGTTGAAGAATTGGTGATATAGTTGGTTACGGCTAAAACTGCATAAGAGTTTTCTAAGTCTGCATGTAACTATTATTTTGGGTTACTTTAAAAGTGACCAGAATAATTGAAAAGCATGAAGAAAACCTGATAGAAAAGAAGTTCTGAGCTACCCCGGATAGAGGACCTAAAACAAAATTCTTGAATTTGGAAGTTAAAATCAATCGATTGTGAGTTCTTAAACAAGAAACTATCAATTTTACTTCAGGATGCAAGCATGTTATTTACATCTTAGATTTTCCATAAAATTAAACATCCTTCAATTTAACTTCTAAAGGATCGCATGTTTTTCATAGATGGTCAACCAAAACTAAATTGTGACTGCACACTCACTCCTGTTGAATAATCACTTGCCTAGATTACCTAAATAAGAGTTATATTTTGCATTCAATACTGATTCCTGGTTACTCTAAATATGACATATATTATGCATCTCGCTAGTGATTCCTAATTAATCCAGATATGACATATATTATGTATATCAGACTTATATGTCTGACTTGCGATGAGTTGAAAATTAAAAAAAAAATCATATCCCATTCCCAATCAAAGCTGAGTTGTACTTTTTGGGTTAGAATATTTTCCATGCACCAAGGTATTCAGCAGGTGCCTACTGCAATGTGGCTCAACCGTGCCCATCCCCGACACATAACCAAACTTCATAAAGTGATTGTCTTGCCAAGTTGAACCCCACCGGAATCAAGCAAAAGCAAAGACTCAAGGTGTTGAAATCTCCAAAAAATATTTTGATTACTTTGCACTGCCAGCCACATTTAAACTTCTTTCTGACTTGAATATATTTCATACCGCAAGAATATAAGATGAATCTATTAAATGTAGCATCACCCATGCTTGGGCTAAATCCTGACAAATTTGGCTGCATATGCCCTTACATGAAGTTCAGTCTAAAGGTTTTCAAGCCATAATTAAAACAGCAAATCTTATAAATATAACACCACTTTCATCAGATTTGATAACCAGGATTCATTGGACCAAATCTGAGTAGTTACGAGATTGGGATTACTACTTGAAAATAATTAGTTATATTTTCATTCATAAATTTATAAAAATAATCCACTCAGGTTAAATTACAATATAATTTAATGTAAATGCCATGGTTATTTAACCCATCCTTTTTTTTCTCTTTTAACTTATCTTTCATCTCAATAAAGCCTTCATTTCTTGGTTGATGATTTATTATTTTTAAAATTTTTAGTATTACACAATTTTTCATCATCACCATCATCATCATTGTCATAATTATAATATTAAACTTTATTATTATTATTATTATTATTATTATTATTATTATGACATGGCCTACTATTTAAACTACATGGATAAAATTAAAATTAATTATTACTTCAAACCTCAGGGTTGGGGAATTTTTCCTCTTTTTCCCCACCAATTACTTTCATACTTTCGCAATGCACTGTCTCATCTCTTCCAAAAATTTTCGTCACCTTTTTTGAAAATTTCATTTCCATCTTAGCTCAACCCAGAGTTGCACGCTTCCACCAAATTGTTTTCAACCAATAGTTGCATCCACCGTTTGCTGTTTGTTTCAATACATGTCTTCTTAACTCACGTTGGACCCATTACATGCCTAGTTTTATCAAATTTTTGTTTTCCCTCTACGCTACCGGCCCATTACCTTTTTCTTCGGTTACCTCCGATCGTCTTTGTGTCACTTCTGCAGCCGTGGGATTATATCCAAGGGCTCATTTACTATAAGACAAAAGACTGGGGTACGAAACACCCGACGCAAATTAGTTATCCCCTACAAATGTGCTATCGAGAAAACTGAAACTTTTATTATTAATGAAGGACAACTTCACACCCACCACTTTATATTGACACACTCATCTGCCATTACAGAAATCTCATCATCAAATGAACATCCCTAAAGATGTAATTACTCTCTTATTGCATGATATATGTATATATATATATATATATATATATATATATATAGGCACACGGCACATATGTTAATTAATGATTATAGTACATATATACATATATATATATATATATGTACTTAAAACTATAGATTAAAGAGAAATGAGCCTGCTAATAATTAATTGAGCAATTAATTAATCAGCCAGAGATTTCAAATTTTCAATGGCCCTAACATCAGGTCTGTCCGCAATGACTTTAGGCACAGTGACAGTCAAGACCCCATACTCCATGCCAGCTTTAACCTGATCGATCCTCAGGAACTGGCCGCTGGACCTCTCTACGCGGTGCCACGTGTCGCTCATCTCTTCTACTTCCTTGCTCTCTCCACTTATTCGCAAGACGTTACCTTCTTCAATCTCCACCTTCACTTCATCTTTCCTCAGCCTTGAAGATGTGAGCTTCCGGGGTCTCCCTCCAGTCTATGCGAGTGTTGGCAAGCGCTGCCGTTTCAGTGGAAAGGTCCCTCCAGTCTATGCCAAAGGAACGGGATCTCTTGAGTGTTTATTTATACGAACGAAAAGGATATTATTAGAATTGTGCACCTTTTAATTAATTAGTCCGTGATGTATCATGATGATGGAGCTTTTCTGGTGAATGCCAGACTGAAAGAAAGATCGTGATCGATCTTTCTCAAGAGCGTGATGAACGGTCCGTAATTTATTAGTACACGTAGGATTTCGCTTTGTTAAAGTGGAGAGACTACGTGTATGAAAACATGCAAAAGATAAAAATTACTGTGTGTCTTTTACATTTTTTTAATTCTTTCCAGTTTTGATACCACGAGGCCTATCTTCAAGGTTCCACTCTCTTCTATAATCTGGAAATGATTAGAAACCTCCTGACCCTTTTCCGCTTCATGCAAATTTTCGCTTTCATAATCTAAGTTACGTGTTAGATGAAAATGAGAAAAAGATATCATTCTTAAGATTTACTTTAATCGATTAATAATTCTTTAGTTAAGTTGGTTGATATTTTCAAGGGTTCAAATATTGTAGGTTAATAATTCAAAAATAAATACCACAACTTTTTTCTATTCAAGAATTTCATTTATTTTTTGAAGATTAGGACATTGTAGAAAACAGGTGAGGTTCCAGCTATAGAACAGTAAGAGCCAGCTACATATATGGAAATAAAAATTAGGAATCTGAATATCTTTTTTCCATTTAGATTCAGCTAAAGAGTGCCCATGAGTTGCCCAATTGATTGGACCACTGCTCGTAGACAGCCCAAGGAGCCCAATTACTGCGAACTAAGTTGAGGGGCCGAGAAGCAAAGAGCATTTGGGCACCCACCCCCATGGAACTTTGAGCAACATCTCAAAACTTGAACCTATAACTATCAGAATCATCTTGTGAGTTGTGAGTTGTTCCACAATTGCAGAATTTACTTGAAACAATTTGGCTAACACATGAAGAAGGGATTGATTGAAAAAAAAAAGGAAAAAAAATGCCAGAGCACGTGACCAAACACAAACAGAGACGACTCCATCGATAAAAGCAAATTCTGCAGACTCTGCAACTTGTACCGACCACACCCAACGTGTTACATGTGCAGTCTGTCGATGAGGTAAAGGTCGCTCTCCCTCTCTGTCTCAGTCTCCCATTCTGAAAGTCAGTAGTCATTAATGGTGCTTTAATTTCATTATACTATACGTGTCATTTAAAGACAAATACCTGCAAGGACCAGATAAGATTCCTAATTATTATTATTATTATTATTATTATTATTTAGATACAGATTAAGATTTCTTTCTGATCTAATTAAATTTTATTAATATAATTAATAATTAATTATTAATATTAAAATATATGCGTCATAAAATTTATAAAAAAATCAAGAAAGGATCCTGATTTAGATAGATCCTTACTACTTTATTTTAATGTCATTGATATTCTGACAAATCATCAAAAACTCTCATACAAAGTTACAAACTAGCGAGGAGGTTTTCGTGAAGATTTGTGAAGCCAATCGAAAGTCCTGCAACAAAATATTACATTTAGGAAGCTCTAACAGAGAACCACACTAGCACACAAATGGATCAAAGAAAAGGTCGCAGATTGGTGCTATTTCCTTTACCATTACAAGGCCACATAAGTCCAATGCTACAACTAGCAAACATTCTTCATTCCCAAGGCTTCACCATTACAATAATACACACAAGCTTCAACTCTCCAAACCCTTCAAGCTACCCACACTTCACTTTCCATTTCATTCAGGAAAACTTATCTGAATCCGAAGCCTCAACAGATGATCTCGTTGCCTTTGGGTCACTGCTTAACACCAAATGCTTAGTGCCCTTTCGCGATTGCTTGGCTAAGTTGTTAGCTGATGTCGAGGAGGAGCCTATTGCTTGCTTGATCTCAGATGCCATACTTCCTTTCACCCAAGCTGTTGCTGACAGTCTTAAGCTTCCGAGGATTGTGTTGAGGACTGGTGGTGCTTCGTCTTTTGTAGTTTTCGCCGCATTTCCACTTCTAAAGGAAAGAGGCTACTTCCCAATTCAAGGTTTGTGTTTTTGCAAAGTCAAGGTTCTTCTATTAAGCCAACATTTTGATGAAGTAACACTTTCTTGCTTGAGTTTTTGGTTTCAGATTCTAAAGGACAAGAGCCAGTGGTGGAGCTTCCACCTCTGAAGATTAAAGATCTTCCAGTGATCAACACTCGGGATCCTGAAACACTTCACAAGATAGTAAATGGCATGGTTGATGGAGCCAAGGTCTCCTCGGGAATCATTTGGAACACATTTGAATATCTTGAAGAATCAGCGCTTGCCACACTTCGGCAGCAATTTTCAATCCCTATGTTCCCAATAGGCCCATTTCACAAATGCATTCCAGCTTCGCCAAGTAGCTTGTTGACACAAGATCAAAGCTGCATTGCTTGGCTAGACAAACAAGCACCCAAGTCAGTGATCTATGTGAGCTTTGGGAGTATTGCAGCAGTAAGTGAAGCTGAATTTTTGGAGATTGCTTGGGGGTTAGCCAACAGCAAGCTGCCCTTTTTGTGGGTGGTTCGACCTGGATTAACCCGCGGCTCGGATTGCCTTGAGGCATTGCCAAGTGGGTTCATGGAAATGGTAGATGGAAGGGGACATTTAGTGAAATGGGCACCTCAACAAGAGGTGCTGGCTCACCCTGCTGTTGGAGCATTTTGGACACACAATGGTTGGAATTCGACATTGGAGAGCATTTGTGACGGCATTCCTATGATTTGTATGCCTTGTTTCACAGACCAAAAAGTGAACGCAAGATATGTAAGTGATGTTTGGAAAGTGGGGCTGCAATTGGAGAATGGCCTCAAAAGAGAAGAGATAGAGAGGACAATCAGAAGAGTAATGGTGGAGAACCAAGGAGAGGAGATTAGGAGCAGGATTTTTCACTTGAAGGAGAAGGCTAATCATTGCTTGAAGCAGGGTGGTTCCTCATTTGAGTCCATAAACAGCTTGGTTACTCACATTTTATCATTAGAGACATTTACTTTCCACACTCAGTGATCAACTCCTACATTTAAGCTTTGAGCTAATTTTATCAGAACAATTAATAACCATCTCAAGCATTTGTGACTACATATATTATATGTGTATGCAGCTTCGATATGAATCCAAGGGTAGCATTTCTTGGTTACTTTTCTTTAAATTTCAAAGTTCTTTTTTTCCCTGGCTTAGGAGTTTTAAAAGAACAACATCTTGCTTACAGTAACTTGTTTATCATGTGGGTTTCCTCAATTAACTCTCCGTGGTGGCCATCGCTGCGGCCAAGCTGTACCAATCGCCTTCTGTAATCATTCAAAGTGACACTGATATATTTTTAAAAAAGAAAAAGCGACACGCTAATGCATATCGCTAAGGTCCCACGTGAGGATGCTAATTATCACTCAGAAATCGACTCGTCATACTGATTTACAAGTTATTGTCAAAAGGTGGTGGGCCGCTCTTATACAAGAGCAAGATTTCCGCACCATCTTTTGAAATTTGCTAACATATTGACAAAGGTGCCGTCCATAATTGAAAGAAAGAAAAAATTAAAATAATAGCCTAACGTTGGCTATAAAACGGGAGTTTCCCTCATTTATCTGCATCTAAAAAATAGAGAGTAATTTAGGGTGTGTTTGGTATATTTTTTATTAAGTATTTTTTATTTTGTAAAAATAATAAAATAGAAAATGCGTTTGGCCAGGCTGTTTATTAATACATTATTTTACTTGTTTATTCATTTTTCTAAAAATATCTAAAATAACAAAGATAAATTTGAAATTTATATATAGATAAATTTGAAATATATATATATAGTATAACTATTTTAAAATAATTTTTATAAAAAATATATCAAATATATTTTTACTATTTATATTTTCCAGACAAACTACCAAACACATTTTACTCTTTTTCATTTTTGATATTAACTTTAAAATAAACTACTAAACGCGTTTTCATTTTCACCAAAAATTAATCATTCTTATTTTTTAAAGAAAATTCAAAAACATCATTTGAAAAACAATACCAAACGCACCCTTAGCTATTGAAGAGTTTATAAATTATAAGAACTTGTTCTAGTGAGTGAGAGATTAGGTGTATTGAAGTTCTGTGTAGTGAGTCAAAATATCACAATACTTGTAATCCTCATATCATTAGTGAAATATTTTCCTTCAGTCTTCGCCCGTGGACGTAAGCTAAAAGCCGAACCACGTAATTATTTGGTGCCCTGTGTGATTATTATTGTCTCATTATTTCTCAATTTACTTTAGTTGCATGTCTGCTTCACCCATCAAAATTCTAATAGTGGTATCAGAGCTATTTGTTGTATTTTTTTGGGTCAGGTATTGTTCACGCAAGGGGTACTGTTCACATATACGGTACTATTCATGTATACAATACTATTCACGTATACGGACTGTTCACATATACGGTACTGTTCACAAGAAACGGTGGGAGAGATCTAAGAATTTTGTGGTGAAGAGCAAGGAACAGTGGTGTGAGTAGTACAACTGTGTAGTTTTGTACATGCCTACAAAAGTTCTGTCACAAAAGCGATAAGAGCCTAAGGAGTTTGAGTTTTAAGTGGAATCATTGTAACCCCTCCAGTCTTTCCTGGGAACTTTCCTGGTGTACATTCTCACACATACTCACAACTATTCAAGGTGGTACACTAGTTTGTGTGCGGTATTTATCAACAAAATGGCAACAAAGTATGAAATTGAGAAGTTCAACGGGAATAATATCTCGTTGTGGAAAATGAAGATGAAGGCAGTTTTGAGGAAAAATAATTGCTTGGCAGCAATTGGAGAAAGGCCCATGGAGATAATTGATGATGATAAGTGGAATGAGATGGACGGCAACGCCATTGCTGATCTATACTTGGCACTTGCAGATGAGGTGTTATCTAGTGTGGCAGAGAAAAAGACAGCAAAGAAAATCTGAGATACTCTCACAAAATTGTACGAGGCTAAGTCGCTGCACAATAAAATATTCTTAAAAAGAAGACTCTATACTCTTCGAATGACGGAATCTATATCAGTGATCGATTATATCAACACCTTGAAGACTCTATTTTCACAACTCACAACGTTGGGTCATAATATAGAGGAAAATGAATGTGGGGAGCTTCTACTTCAAAGTCTACCAGATTCATATGATCAACTTATCATCAATCTGACGAACAACAATCCTACAGATAGTCTAGTTTTCGATGATGTTGCAGCTTCCGTATTAAATAAGGAGAGCAGGCGGAAAAGTAAGGAAGACAGACAAGCAAGTTCGTAGCAAGTGGAGCCACTATCAGTGACGAGAGAGAGATCAACGGAACGTGGTCCTAGTGAGAGTCACATTCTTGGTAGATCAAAATCCAGAAGTAAGAAGAATGTCAAATGCTACAACTGTGGCAAGAAAGGGCACGTCAAGAAAGAGTGTTTAAGTAACTAGAAGAGAAGAGAGGGCAAAGAACCTGAGTCATCAAATGCTCAGGGGTGTGTAGCAAGTACCTCAGATGATGATGAAATTTCTGATGAGGCAACAAGCTGGGAAAACTATCGGCGTCTGACTTATAGATTCAGGAGCTACTTGGCACATGACCTATCGGAGAGAATGGTTCCACACATATGAACCTATCTCAGGAGAATTTATATATATGGGAGATTATCATGCCTTGGAGATCACTGGTATTGGTACTATCAAAATAAAAATGTTTGATAGTACAATTCACACAATTAAGGAGGTACGGTATGTCAAAGGCTTGAAGAAAAATCTATTGTCCTTAGGACAAATAGATAATCTTGGGTGCAAAATTCATGTAGAAAATGGGATCATGAAGATTATTAGAGGCGCACTTATATTGATGAAGGCAGAAAAGATCGGCGCTAATCTGTTCATGCTTAAAGGAGAAACATTATAGGAAGCTAATGCGTGTGTCGCGACAAATGGGGAAGAATAAACGATGATGTGGGATCTCAAACTTGGCCACATGTCAGAATAAGGTTTGAAGATTCTCTTTGAGCGAAAATTACTTCCAGGGCTCAAATCGGTAAGCTTACCATTTTGTGAGCATTGTGTTATAAGTAAACAAAATAGATTAAAGTTTAGTAGATCTGTTATTAGAAGTAAATGTATTTTAGACTTGGTTTATTCTGATATTTGGGAATCACCTGACATATCCATGGGAGGTGCAAAGTACATGATGACTTTCATTGATGATTATTCTAGGAGATGTTGGGTATATCTAATTAAGAAAAAGTCATATGTATTTCTAATGTTTAAATAATACAAAGCACGGGTAGAACTTGAATCCGGCATAAGGATTAAGTGTTTGAGGACAGATAATGGTGGAGAGTATACAGACGGATAATGGTGGAGAGTATACATACGGTGAGTTTTTTACTTTCTGTAAGCAAGAAGGTATTTAGAGGTAGTTCACAGTGGCATACACTCCTCAACAAAATGGAGTGGCAGAGCGGATTAACAGGACTCTTACAGAAAGAATAAGAACTATGTTGAGAACTGCTGGTTTACCCAATTCATTCTTGGCAGAAGCAGCCAAAACTGCCTGTTATATAGTAAATCGGTCGCCATCCATAGCAATTGGGCTGAAGACAGCGATGGAGATATAAACCGAAAAGCCAGCTGATTACTCCTACCTACATGTATTTGGGTGTCCTGTGTACGTGATATACAATGCCCAAGAAAGAACAAAGCTGGATCCAAAATCTAGAAGATGTATCTTCTTGGGATATGCTGATGGAGTAAAGGGGTATCGTCTGTGGGACCCCATTGCCCACAAGATTGTCATCAGTAGAGATGTTATCTTTGTAGAAGATCAACTGCAAAGGAAAGATGAGGATGGTAGCACTGGAAAAGAAAAGTCACAGACTGTGCCAGTTTATGTGGAAAATAATCCAGAAGATTCAGATTCTTTTAAAGCAGCACCATAGCACGAGGAACAAGAACCAGTTGAGTCCGAGGCTCCACAAGTTCGACGGTCAACTCATGAGAGACAATCGCCGGTGTGGCACTCGGATTATGTCACAGAGATCAATGTTGCATATTGTCTTCTAACAGAGGATGGAGAGCCATCAAATTTCCATGAAACTTTAAACAGCTCAGATGTTGTTTTGTGGATGACAGCAATGCAGGAAGAAATTGAGACTCTACACAAGAACAAGGCATGGGAACTTGTACCACTACCACGCGGAAGAAAAGCCATTGGTAACAAATGGGTCTACAAGATCAAACGTGATGGCAATGACCAGGTGGAGCGGTATCGTGTAAGATTGGTGGTGAAAGGATATGCTCAGAAAGAAGGTATTGACTTCAACAAAATATTTTCTTTGGTAGTTCGACTCACGACAGTCAGAATAGTATTGGCAATGTGTGTTACATTTGACCTACATCTAGAGCAGTTAGATGTGAAAACTGCATTTCTTCATGGAAAACTTGAAAAAGAAATTTATATGCTCTAACCAGAAGGTTTTGCTGAAAAGGGAAAGGAGAACTTGGTTTGCAGGTTGAACAAATCTCTACACGGTCTTAAATAGGCGCTAAGGTGTTGGTATAAGAGATTTGATTCCTTCATCATGAGCTTTGGTTATAACATACTCAATTCAGACCATTGTGCATATTACAAGAGATTTGAAGATAATGATTTTATCATTTTGCTGTTGTATATGGATGACATGTTGGTAGCAGGCCCCAACAAAGATCGAGTCCAAGAATTGAAGGCACAATTAGCTAGGGAGTTTAAAATGAAGGACTTGGAACCAGCAAACAAGATTCTAGGGATGCAAATTCACCGAGACAGAAATAACAGGAAGATTTGGCTTTCACAGAAAAACTACTTGAAGAAAATCTTACAGCGTTTTAACATGCAAGATTGTAAGTCAATCTCTACCTCACTTCCTGTTAATTTCAAATTATCCTCAAATATGTGTCCTAGCAATGAAGCAGAGAGGAAGGAGATGTCTCGAGTACCGTATGCATCAGCAGTGGGAAGTTTAATGTTCACTATGATTTGTACAAGACCGGACATTGCACAAGCAGTGGGAGCAGTCGGTGGATACATGGCGAATCCTGGTGAAGAGCATTGGATAGCTGTGAAGAGGATTTTGAGATATGTCAGAGGAACCTCAGATGTTGCATTATGTTATGGAGGATCAAAATTTACTGTTAGGGGCTACGTGGATTCAGATTTTGTAGGAGACATTGATAAAAGGAAATCTAATACTGGCTATGTGTTTACACTTGCGGGAGCAGCTGTAAGCTGGGTTTCGAAACTACAGACCGTTATGGCTCTATCTACAACAGAAGCAGAATACATGGCGGCTACACAAGCTTGCAAGGAAGCTATTTGGATACAAAGGTTATTGGAGGAGCTCGGACATAAACAACAGAAAATTTATGTGTGTTTGTGACAGTCAAAGTGCCTTGCACATTGCAAGGAATCCAGCCTTTCATTATAGGACAAAGCATATAGGAGTACAATATCACTTCGTTCGAGAAGTAGTGGAAGACGGAAGTGTGGATTTGAAAAAAATTCATACAAAGGATAACCTAACGGATGTTATGACCAAGCCAATCAATACTGATAAGTTTGTATGGAGTAGATCCTCTTGTGGCCTAGCAGAGACGTAAAGCAACATGACTATAGTGAAGCAGAAAGGATGGTGTGGAGATTGATTGGTTCTCAATCAAATCTCCAAGTGGGAGAATGTCAAAAGGTGGTGGGCCGCTCTTCTAGAAGAGCAAGATTTCCACACCATCTTTTGAAATTTGCTAAGGGCGGCACCAACCATATTGACAAAGATGGTGCCGTCCATGATTGAAAGAAAGAAAAAATTAAAATAATAGCCAAACGTTGGCTATAAAATGGGGGGTTTCCCTCATTTGTGTGCATCCCAAAAATAGAGAGCAATTTAGCTATTAGAGAGAGTTTTTTTGAAGAGTTTATAAATTATAAGCTCTTGTTCCAGTGTGTGAGAGATTGGGTGTATTGGGGTTCTGGGTAGTGAGCCAAAATATCACAATACTTGTAATCTTCATATTATTAGTGAAATATTTTCTTTCTGTCTTCACCCGTGGACGTAAGCTAAAAGTCGAACCACGTAATTTTCTGGTGTCCTGTGTGATTATTATTGTCTCATTATTTCTTAATTTTACTTTAGTTGCGTGTCTGCTTCATCAATCAATTTTCTAACAGTTATGACATTAATGAAATTCATTCCGCTTAAATCGCAAAAAATTATCTTTATCTGCAATGGGAAGGACATTTTGTCTCGTGGCTTCATCAAGAACTTTAGATTACTTTTGGAAGATCGGATTCGACTAAATTTGGTCTTAGAATTAGAAAAAATTATGTTAGATTAGATTATACTGAATTATATAGTACTGTCTTTTGTTTGTTATAGTATCTGACAGGACTATGTTGAATTTAATGTAATAAAGTTAAAATAATTATTTAAATAATAAATTATTTTTTAAATCATATTACTATTTTTTAAATTTAACAATTAGAATTCGGCATTATTATAATAAAATAATTGAATAATTTTTTGTGTTTAACATATTACATACTAGTTAAGATAAATTATTGAATTAAAATTCTGATTTGATATTAAATTTTAAAAAGTTAAAAAATAAATTGTTGAATAAACTTTTGATATAGTAACAAATTTATACTATAAGATATCTAATCCTATCTAAACTTATGTGAAAATAGGGATTAATAGTCGTATGAATGTTGGACTAAAATTTAATTAGTCTTGAATCTTGATAGCCAAACACAACTCCAGACTAATTTTTTTATCTTTCAAATTAGTTTAATCCCACCTTTTATCCAATATCCAAACACAGTCTGAGTTCATAAACAAACTCTGTGTTTCTAGTTAGAGCATAATTATATTGGCTGTCTCGTTCTTAGTATCATGCCATAAAATGCAAGTTTCAACTCCAAGGAGTAGCGAGGGATTCAAGGTGCATATAACAACTGTGATTGTGGACCGAACAAGAGGGCCTCTAGGAGCTTAGCCGAGTTGTTTTCAAGTAGTTGTATTTTGTTTTAGTGACCAAATGATGAATGCAAGACATGTTAGATTAGTCACTGAGGGTCGGATTGCATTCAGGGGGCCAGCTGGAAATAAGGGAGACTAAAAGAGCAATCAGAAAAGTAATAATGGAAGCCGAAGAGTGGGAAATGGGAGAAAGGATTATGTACTTAAAAGGAGAAAGTGGATCATTGTCTATCACCAGGAGGTTCTTCACTTCAATCTCTAGAGAGATTGTTTGACTACATTCTCTCGTTCTAAATTATTTCCAATATCCTGTATAAATTATTGATTGTCCAAACTTACCTAGAGATGATCACACAAGAAATAGAACTTGAGTTTGCTCTGATTCTGTCATGCTAACCACTGGAAACATATTTTAGTTACCACAATGCTTTAGCATATTTCGTTGAAGAGCAGGTGACAACTATTTCAAATATTTGTTTTTGTTTGAAGCTGTCTGGTCCATAGATAACTTATTGGTAAAAAGAATTTCCTTTGCCCTGGCTCAAGAAAGTTTACAAGAACAACAGTTTCCCTATAATTTAGAAAACATCATGTACTGTATGTAGGTTATGATATAGTAACTTGTTTCTCTCTTTATTTTTGAAAAATTCATTTACTAATTGGGGTTCCTCAGTTAGTCCATTTACTCTGCGGTGCTCGTTGAAGAGATCGACGAAGCAATACCTAATGCTCAGCGGTCACTTCAAGGGACACACCGATCCAAATCTCTAACAAATCCTTTGGCCCCATGTGGGTTGTTAATTAAATATTTTCGCTAAGAAATCGACTCATCATCTTCGTTGTAAGCTATGACATCATTGGCTGCATCACTACCATCAAATAATTCATCATCCTGCTTTAAGTTCTGAAAAAGAAAATAACCGTACGGTGACAAAGATGATTGCTTTTTTTTTTTTTTTCTTTTTTTTTTTCTTTTTTGTGGCCTCAGAAGAAGTTCAATTTGTACACGAACTTACCGTATTATGCTAGCGGGATAGTACTGGCTGTCTCCTTCAATTTAGTATGTTGTCTATCGTAGAACACGTTTATCATGTTGATCTCTTGAACTGAAGGTGCATATACACCTAACATCAGATACAGTTGGAACATTGAAGAGCAAGCGAGAGGCAGATTCAATGGAGAGGCAGAAAGAATCCAATGTGCAGCAAAAGAAGGGGCGCCGGGTGATACTCTTTCCTCTGCCTTTGCAAGGCCACATAAACCCCATGCTTCAGCTTGCAAGCATTCTATATAGTAAAGGCTTTTCCATCACCATAATTCACACCAACTTCAACTCTCCAAACCCTTCTAACTATCCTCACTTCAGCTTCAATTCCATCTCTGAGAGCATGTGGGAAAGCGAAGTCTCCACCGAGGATGCCATAGCTCTTCTTACAGTCCTTAATGACAAGTGTGTTGTGCCATTTCAGGATTGCTTGGCTAAGTTGATTTCAAATGACGATCAGGAGGAGCCTGTCACCTGCTTAATCACAGACGCTATCTGGCACTTCGCACAAACTGTTGCCGATACCCTAAGGCTTCCGAGGATCGTGTTAAGAACTAGTAGTATCTCTTCTTTTCTCGCGTTTTCTGCCTTCCAAATTCTACTGGAAAAGGGTTATCTTCCCGAACAAGGTTTGCACTCCCCTCCCTGCATTATTTAGATTCAAACAAGCATTAATAGGCTTTTTGTTTCGAGTAATATAGCAAGTGCACACTGATTTTCTTTCTTTTATTATTTTATTTCATTTATGGTTTTCAGTTTCTTTTTCCTCAGATTCCCAGTTAGAAAAACCAGTGACGGAGTTACCACCGCTGAGAGTGAAAGACATTCCGATTATTGAAACACATGATACAAGGAATTTTCATCAACTGCTATCAGCGGTGGTTAGTAAGACAAAGGCTTGTTCAGGATTGATATGGAACTCTTTTGAGGACCTTGAACAAACCGAACTCACAAGATTACACAAGGACTTTCCCATCCCAATGTTCCCAATAGGCCCATTTCACAAGTACTGTCTAGCTTCTTCAAGTAGCTTACTATCTCAAGACCAAAGTTGCATTTTCTGGTTAGACAAACAAGCAACAAAATCTGTAATGTATGTGAGTTTCGGAAGTATTGTTGTTGTAAATGTGACCGAATTTTTAGAGATAGCTTGGGGGCTAGCGAATAGCAGGGTACCCTTTCTCTGGGTGGTTCGACCAGGATTAGTCCCTGGAGTAGAATGGCTTGAACCGTTGCCAAAAGGGTTCCTGGAAATGCTGGATGGAAGAGGGCATATAGTGAAATGGGCTCCCCAACAAGAGGTTTTAGCTCATCCTGCTGTTGGAGGGTTTTGGACACACAATGGTTGGAACTCAACGTTGGAGAGCATATGTGAAGGCGTCCCCATGATTTGTCAACCCTGTTTTGGTGATCAATTGGTGAATGCAAGATATGTTAGTCATGTTTGGAGGGTTGGATTGCATTTAGAAAAGAAGTTTGATAGAAGGGAGATTGAAAGAGCAATCAGAAGAGTAACTGTTGAAGCCGAAGGGCGGGAAATGAGAGAGAGGATTATGTACTTGAAGGAGAAAGTGGAACTTACCTTATTAGAAGGTGGTTCTTCATATCAATCTCTAGAGAGATTGGTTGATCACATACTTTCATTCTAGTTTTTTCAGTCCTATGTTGTAATAATTATTGATCGTCCAAACTTACTTAAAGATGATCGCACAAGAATAAAGCTCAATTTTCTGTCTTCAAGTCGATCCCAATGTTTTGTTGGAAGCTTGAATAATTGTCCAATTTTCTGTTATCAATTCAACTGAAGCACCGACGCAAACTGTATACATAACCATTTTGACGAGACTTATTTCAACGTACTCCATCTATAAATTCCAGACGAATCATGTCATAAACTTGTGATTTTCATTTATATTCATTTGTTGAATTCTATGATTTTGATATAATAAAAATTCAACAAATAAACATAGACGATCTTGGACTCCAATATACATAAACATGGATTGTCACTCCGATGCCTCATAAAAAGCCTCTATATATAAAAGTCTTTCTTTAGGAGGGTGGGTTTCCTCATTTTTTTTTTTTTCTCATGAGGATATATTTTTTAATTATAGAATATGAGAGAGTTAATTTTTAACTCTCTTAAAGCGCACAGTTTAAGAACATGCATGCATTAAGAAAAATATGGGTGCTTGCACATCAGAATATGACCTATTTTACTAATGAGAGTTATCACAATTTTACCTACTTTAACTCGTTGACCAATTACTTGATCGGTGAGACTATTTGTACTCCAAAAATTACTCTGCACTTTTATTTTAATAAAATAATTTATTACAAAATTACCCATCGTATAAATTACTATTAAGGACAATTTATTTATGAGCCAATACAACTTAATTACTTTAAACACTCATATAATACACTCATTATTTAATATATAATCTTTTATATCTAACATCTTAACAAATAATTCATTGAACATGAGCAAATCAATATTTTAAATAATTTGGAAGACAAAATATTTGTAAGAGTTACATTTTTCAAGAAATAAAATAAACTAAAATTCTTGCAAAAGTGCTCATATTTGTTTTCTTTGATTTTTAAAAATCAATAACTATACTTCTTCTTCTTCTTCTTCTTCTTTTGTGTCGGATTACAATTTGGTTTTTAATTATTACTGGGGTAGTGAAAGTCTATACTTCTTGATCTTAAAGAATTTATAGTTGCAAAAATTGATATGGAATACATTCTTTAATTAATGAAAACTAATAAATAAAATTATTTTAAAAATCTATTTAAAACTTGACTAAATTCCATTGTTGCAAGTTATGCTATATTTATTAAAAAATTTTCTTTGAGTGTGCTGAGTATTTTTATTGATGTTTTGAGTAAATTAATTTAAGAAGGGATTTTTTTTTTTTTGGCATTTCAAAGAGTGTATAGAGTAAAAATTAATTTTTTAGAATTTAGTATAAAGCGTATAGAGTAATAAAGTGTTTAGAGTAATTTTTAAAGTGCAAATAGCCCCACCCTTCCTTGAAATTCCTAACTAGGGTAATTTTTGGATACCTTCCCTAAGGTTTACACTTGCTACACTTAGAGAGAATGTTTGGATATATTGACACATAGCTCCCCTGGTGGTATATAAGCGTTAGACTATCGTTTGGTGGTTAAGGGCAAAAATGTAATTGCAATAAATTTAATTTTTTAAACTATAAATAATTTGTTGACTGATTGAACAACTCACTGTGCATCCAGAATGCACAGTGACTAACTAAAAAAAAATCACTGCAATTTTAGATGATGCACGGTGATGCAAAGCACGGAACCGTGTGAAAACTGAGGGGGGAGTGACCCATCTCCACTTGCTCTCATCGGCTTCACTTGAAAACACATAATACCCACTTGATTTAACTCAAATGAACTGGTGATAGTAAGAAATAACCTCTCAGAGATTAAGCATGTTAATAAGCAAATTCTATCAACAGCCGGTGTCTGAACAATCGGTCATTGAAGAGCATACGAGGTGTGTATTTCAATCGAAACTTGAAGGTTAATTTTGGTTTAATTTTTGCCTTGTATTTGTTCAATAGGATGCTGGGTTTTGTTTTAATTAATTGATAAGAATGTATAGTGTTATGAAAGTTTGAATTAGTTATCGAAATAAGTTAAAAATCACAATAAAATTTTGGGTAAAATACAAAAAAAAGTTGATTTTTGAGGAGATAGAAAAGTGCGAATCTGAGTGCATGCTGAATCTAACTTGCTCTGCTCTTCATATTAAAAAGAAAAAAAAACAAACTTGTTGCTGGAAATGCAAAGCTGTTACTACCGAGGATGGTTAGTGAATTTTTTTCTTTTTTTTGTTTTTTTGTTTGTTTTAGGTAATAGTTTATAGTTCATGCTAATAAAATGATGAATGTCGATTGTTTTTTATAAGTTGCACTTAAAATACTCATCAAAAATTAGTTGCAGAGGTTACAGTAAACTTGTTTCTCAATAATTTCATAGCTCATGCATTTTCTTTTTTTTTGTGAAGTTATTTTTAAGATTGTTGATGGAGTAAATGGCATTACTTAGGGCTAATTACTTTTGTCATTGTTTATGCAGCTCAATATACTTTGACATTGAGGCAGTGATAGATGGTGAAGTTTTTGCAGTTGGTCTTGCTATTCCAGAGCAATATAGCCTGCACAAAATGTGGGTTGATATTAGGGATGCTTGTTGGGGTCACCCTATTAGGGATGTGAATGGGATAAAAGTTCAAGTGATGTTTCCATGGCAGACTGAACAACAAGCATTACTGACTGACAAAGACTTACTAGATGCATTTGAACAGCTGAGATTAAAGGGTTATAGTTGGGCAAGATTTGTGGTCACGCCTAATGAAGACTCTTTACCATTTTTTTTTTCAATGGTCCAGCCAAGTGAAGGAACAACAGAGGTTGTCCCAGATTTGAATGAAAATGAAATCTCGGCAGATAAGTGCACACAACAGTTGAACAATGATGTAGAAATTGGAAACGAAGAGAACGAAAATTTTTCTAAGGCATTTTCAGATGAATTTGAAGATGATCATGAGACTGATGGCTCTGATCTAGGAGGCTTTAATTCTGATGGCTCTAATCCAGATGATGCTTTTGGAGATGAAGGTAACAATTGTGATGTTCTTGGAGACTACGAATCTGGGGATGACAGTGGAGATGAGTCAGATGATGATGTTTTCGAAGAACAAGCTTGTAATAGATATGAAAAAAATGCTGGTAGCTTTGAGTTCAGTTCTGTTGGCGAAGAGATAATATTGAGACCGGGGCAGTTATTTGTCAATGTGTCGGAGTTTCGAAAAGTTTTAAAGGTGTTCACAATTAAGAATGGATTCAAACTGAAGAGGTTGAAGAATGAGAAGACAAGAGTAACATGTGTGTGTGCAGCGCCAAATTGTACTTGGAGAATCCATGCAAGTCCTAATTGGAAGCGAAGGTCATTCCAGATCAAGACCTACTGCCCAGAGCACACCTGTCCTAGAGTTGACGACAATTATGAGGCAACTTCAAATTGGATAGCAGCCACATATCTGCATCTATTCAAAGCCAATCCTGACTTAAAAATTTTTGTTATTGCAGCTACTTTGATGCAGAGGTATGTAATTGAATGTAATAATCAAAGGCTGTATAGAGCGAAAAGAAAAACACTTGAGTTACTTGGTGAAGACCATAAGACTAGTTATAGTAAGTTGTTTAGATATATGCATGCCTTATTAAATTCCAATCTTGGTTCCACTGTTTCTCTTGAAAGGGATTCGCTTGGCAGTGCTAAATTTCCCACATTTAAGAGGTTCTTCTTGTGTATAGATAGTAGGAGAAGAGGATTTGTTGAAGGGTGTAAGCCATTTATTGGGGTTGACGGCTGCCACTTAAAAAGACCATATAGAGGTGTACTCCTAACAGCTATGAGCATTGACGCAAATTATGGGATTTATCCTTTAGCTTTGTGCGTGGTTGAGTCTGAGAATAATGAGTCATGGCATTATTTTATGGAGAAATTATATGATCAGGTGGGCTGCAATGGTGGTGAAGGTTTATGCTTTATGAGTGATAGGCAAAAGGGTGTGCTTAATGCCTTGGATAGAGTGTTCCCTTTATCATTGAAGAGGTACTGCTGCAGACATATTTATGCAAACTTTAAGAATAAGTTTCCTGGTCTGTTATTGAAAAAAGTATTTTAGAAGGCATGTAGGAGTTCTAATGTTGCTGACTTTAATTTCCACATGGAAGAACTGAAGACTATAACTTCGGATGGCTATGAATGGTTAATGAAAATTCCTACTGTGTGTTGTGCAAAGCATTTGTTCCCCTATCACACCAAATGCAGCCATGTTGCTAATAACATGACTGAATCCTTCAACAATTGGATCAACAATTACAGAGGTTTGCCAATAGTGAGGATGCTCGAGGAGATACGAAGAAAAACTATGCGTTTGATTCATAAAAGGCATGAGGCAGCCCTTGGGTGGAATGGTGAGCTCCCAAAAGTTATGAGAAAAAAGATTGTTGAGAGAAGAGTAAAAGCAAGGTCTCTCTCTGTCATCTTTGGGCATAATGAGACATTTGAGATACTTGAAGATGTGACAAAGACCATTGTTGTTGATCTGTTGAGGAAGAAATGTGATTGTGGTGACTGGTGCATTTCTGGACTTCCTTGCAAACACGCCCTATGTTGTATAGATGCAAAGAGATATCCTGTGGAAGACTATGTATATCCATATCTTAAAACGGCAGCTTTTATTGGGACTTATCAACATCAATTTAAACCAGTTCCTGACGAGAAAAAGTGGCCATTGGTGCTTCACGATAATTTACAGCCACCAGCAACTATAAAGACAGTTGGCAGACCTCAAATTAAGAGAAGGAAAGAAGATGGGGAATCTTCAACCTTTAAGAAGCTCAGTGGCGGTGCTCTCGTGACCCGGTGGGGACAAAACAAGAGGACTTGCCTAAGGACAACTACTGGTTATAAGAAGAAAAAAACTACAGAAAAGGTAAAACAATTCACTAAAATTTATCTTAATTTAATATAAACTTACAGCTGATCACCGAACTAATTAATAATTTTTATTTTGCTAGGCATCGACTGCTCAGACTAGTTTAGATATAAGCAATGTAATGAGCCAAACAGAGTCATCTACCCATGATAATGGTAATATTAATGCTGGAAATATCTGTAGTGAATAAATAATCTTAATTTTGTAGTTCTATTCTGATTATGCAATATGATTATAGGGCATTTGACTCGGGAATGAAGACTGGTCATTAAACTTAAAACATCCAGTAGATTCTAGAACATAGAGATAAGAATTTATCAAAAGACAAAGCACATTATCTAACCCCGTATTCTTTTTTTTTTTTTTTTTTGCAGGGATCAGATGATACAAAACATTTGCAATACCCAAGCATCAACCAGATGGTGTATCATCTCTTACTCACCTAACATATAGGTTTGAGTTTTTTTTATTCATATTTTGTTGAAAGCTAGAGACTTTTATACTAAGGCCAAAAAATAGGTCATGTATGCCTTTCTTAGCTTAATTATAGCAAACTATTATGATAGATAGTTGCTTTATTGTATATTTTTTTATATGCTTCTGTCACTTGTAAGGGCTGGGTGTGTTTTAGCCTAAGAAAATGAATGTTTAAAGTTAATTACTGCTGGAATGCCAATTATATTATAGTTTCATTTAAATTTATTATTGTCGCATATTGTTTCTGATCATATTAAAAATGGATTCTGTTATTATTTCTTATTATTTATTGCTGATGTTGAGATGAAGTTTAATTGACTCGTAAAATAGAGGCTTAGTTAAATTTATTATTGCTTTTTTCCTTTAAACAGTCATACACATAAGCTATAATAAGCTGATGTTCTTTGCATTCATACACAAAAAGTTACAAAAGGTCAGTTGATTCATATTGTTGTGAAAATTTTAATATACTCGCAAGCGCACGAATCTAGAGATAGAGTAGTGGTAACGAGGTCGAACCCACATGCATTGTTATAAATTGAAAAGTCTAATTTAAATCTAAAATTAATATTAATCCTAACCTAGTTGAGCAAATTGAATTTTGAAAGAAATTAAACTAATTAAAATAAGAAAACAATTAAAGCAAATGAGAATTCAATAAGACAAAGATTACCAAGGTTTCAGAATCCACCACTATTCAACTAGTAATTATCTAATTATTAATTAATCCCCAATTTTAGAGTGACAAATCGAAATCAATCTATGTCATCTCATGGATATGACAATTAAGCCCAAATAAAATTAATCTTGTGTAGGTTCTTTTTCTGCTTGATATTATGACATCTAAGAATCCCATGTAAACATATTGAATAACAAAGAGTCAAAGTTTTCCTAAGCACTCTATGTAAACAATTTAATGAAAGACATAGAATAAAAAATAATCATGTATAAACTTCATAGATCCAAGCATAGATTTAATCAAATATTAATCTTAACAACCAATAATGCATGACAGAATTGATGAAAAGATTTAATAACACCCAATTAATCATGTAAAACAAAAACCATAAATATTAAAGCACACATATAGGGAATTAATTAAATAAAAAGATAATTATTTCATTAAATAGGGTTTCATCTTTAACCTCAGTATAAGAAAATTTAGTTAGACATACTTAAATTGAGAGCAACAAATAAAATAAAACCAGTCATGGGAAAATTGAATCATTGATTGCTCTCGAATCGCGTCTGCTTTTTCTTTCTCTTCTCCTGGCGGCTCCCTTTTGTAAAAGCCAAAAATTGCTTATATAGTCTTCAAATGGGTCCCACCTTTTTAATTCTAAAGCCAAAAGGTTTGGCCTTTTTAATTTGCTTCACAGGTGCCCACCAGAAGCTATAAATTCGTTTCCACTTTTTAAAGTTGAAAGCCCTTTGCACGCACTTCCATTGGCAATTGACAAAATTAAATCTTTTAATTATTGAAGACTCCTCAATTGAATTAATTGCTTTGATTTCTTCCGCTCAGATTCCATTAATTCTTGATTGTCTTTTTGTCTTCCAATTTAATCTTTATTGTTTCCCAAATTAAATTTTTTCATGCCCTTTTTTATCCACAATCTCCAATTAATTCCCTATTCAACAAAACAATTCAATTAATTAAAATAATAAATAAAAATAACTAGTGCTTAAATAATTAAAGGTAAAATTTGTATCTAAATTATGCTCATCAAATACCCCCAAACTTAGATTTTGCTAGTTCTCGAGCAAACTAAAACTAAAAATAAAAAACAAAAGTAACAAAAAGTAAATCCTAACTAAACCACTTTCGCAGGTAATCGCGATTGCATTTAGCATATGCAACAAGCCTTTAAACCCCTAGGCGGCCCTAGTGGACGAGTTATAGTCTCGTGAGGGCTTCAGTGATGATACCCACAAACATCATTTTTTTTTTTTAAAGAAGACAACGAAAATAAAAGGAATCAAAATCTTTAAATAACACATGAAAATAGCCTCAAAGATTGCATAAATTATATAGCTCAGAGAAAATTTCAAATATTGGCAAAGTTCTAACTTTAATTCGATAGCAATCCCATATCTCTTTTGATTCTTGTTGTGTGTGTGTGAAATTAATTCAATCAAATCCATTCCCAAAATCTTCAACATCAACAACCTTCGCCTCAAACAAAGAAAAGAGTAAGTCAAACTAATCTTATCATCTTGATCTCCATTTTTTTTTTATCATTTCCATAGGCTTTTATGTGCATTTTCTTTTGATTTTTGTTTTAGCACATGCACTTGACTTTTTTTTTTTCTTCTCTTTTTTTTTAAACCAAAGTCATGAGCTTTCACTCTACCCCTTAAGGTAGCCTTCTTCTCATGGTAGATTATCCTCTACATACTGGTGGTACATAGGCCCAAATTACTCAAGGATAGCTTCACTCTTAAGGGTTATAGGTAGCTATTTCTGACTCTGGCGCCTGTGTATATTTTTTATATTGTGGAGATAAGAATCAAGACAAACAGTCATTTACTCTATCTAAAATTCTCAACTCAGGCTGCGTCAATCTCAGATTTTAAGTCAAAATCATGAAAGAACTGATATTAGTGCTCAAAGAATCTCAATCAAGAGGAACTAACACAAGAATCAAGTATAAACTAAGACAATATTAACCCTTTCCAAGAACCATATGCATTGTCAATCAAGTTCTTATCATTGGCTTTTCACATAAAAACAAACAAAAAAAACACAATTTTTTTTTTTGAATTCTTGAGAATTTTTTTTTTGAAATTTTTTTTTAATTAAAACAAACAAAGCACACATAATTCCCCACCCCCAAACTTATTCAGAACATTGTCCTCAATGTTTCATAAATAAAAGATACGCATGCAAAAAGATGAAAAAAAATGAAAATAATAAATAATAAAAGAAGAAGTTGGAGAGATCACACCTGAATGGGCTGGGGAAGCTCAAAAGAAAATGACAACTAAAAAGAAAATATTAGAAGAAATATAAATAATAAAAAAAATTAAAAAAAATCCCACTATACTAATTAATTAATGTAAACAACAAATCAACCAGGATCAATAAGAATTTGGTGAAAATCAAAGCAATTATACAGAAAATACCAAAAAAAAAAATTGAATAAGCACTGGAGCATTTTATCTATAAAAAGACGATGGTAAAGAAACTCATCAATATCGCACTGCTTTGGTCTCTTCTGTTCCAAGCTTACCTGAGAGTTATATGAAGTAGTATAAAAATCTAACAATTTAAGCACTTTAGATCTTACCACCTTTTTCATGTCAGAATGTGATCTATGTTGCACTTCTTTAGAAAGTAACTCCAGCTTGAATGATTCAATTTTCTCTTCAGGAGGAAGTGGCTCAATCTTTTCTTTCCACTTAATTGGATCTATGATAAGAGTCGAATCAAGTAAAGCGTTAACTTCTTCAATACCACTGTCAACATCAACAGATAAATCAAAGTTAGTTGTGCATGGTGTTAATGGATTGTCACAATGGTTAGAAATAAATGAGTCATCAATTGATGCTTCTATCATATCTACTTCAACGACTTCATCATCTTCTTGTGCCTGCTTGGGAACATTAAAAATGTTTAATTCCATGGTCATGTTACCAAAAGACAATTGCATGTTTCCAGTCCTGCAACTAATATGAGCATCAGCTGTAGCTAAGAAAGGATGACCTAGAATAACTGGGATGTATTTCTTAGGATCCTGTGTAGGCTGAGTATCAATAACAATAAAATCAATAGGATAATAAAATTTGTCAGTCTGTATCAACACATCCTCTATAATACCACGAGGTATTTTCATTGACCTATCTGCAAGTTGCAACATAATGGAAGTTGGTTTTAACTCACAAGATGTAAATGTATAAGCGAATAGAGATTAACACTAGCGCCTAAATCCAATAACGCCTTATCAAATAATTGGTTCCCTATAACACATGAGATAGTAGGAGAACCTGGATCCTTAAATTTTGGTGGCATTTTACATTGAAGTAAATTGCTAGTTTGCTCAGTTAAAAATGCCTTTTTGGTGACATGCAAATTTCTCTTTTTAGTGCATAAATCCTTTAAAAACTTGGCATAGCAAGGAACTTGCTTAATAACATCAAGTAAAGGGATGTTTATACTTACCTGCTTGAAGATTTCCATAATCTCACCTGTTGAAGTCCCTTTCTTTACCTTTGCTAACCTTTGAGGAAACGGAGCCTTGGGAATGTAAGCTGGTGGGCCACTTTCTTCTTGATCATTTGGTGATGAATCTTGTAATGGAACTGGATCTGAAGAGGTAGGCTCAGATGTCTTTCTTGTTTGAACCTCCACCTTGTTATCAAATAATTTTCCTCTTCTCAAGGTCATAATTGACTTTGCTTCTTCATGCTGATGGCTTGAACTTGATCCAACTTCATGCACTCCTTTTGGATTAGGAACTGGTTGGCTTGGAAATTTTCCTTTTTCTCTCTCAGCTACAGTAGTTGCTAATTGACCCAATTGATGTTCAAGCTTTAAAATAGCTTGAGTGTTTGACTGAAAGGCTTACTGGGTTGACTGAATGAAACTTTGAAGTGTATCCTCTAAAGAAAGTTTTCTTTGTTGGGGTGCAACAAATTGAGACATAGGTTGTTGGGCAGGAGGATACATTGGGTTAGGAGGGACAAACTGTTGATTGGGCATGCTAAATTGTTGTCCTCCTTGGTTTGACAATGGTTGATTTTGTTTCCAAGAAAAATTAGGGTGATTCCTCCAATTAGGATTATATGTGGATGAATATGGACTGTTGGAGGTTTTCTCATATGATTGTAAGGCATGTACCTGCTCAGAATAAGCCTCTTGATACGCTGGTAATGATGGACAATTCTGCGCTGTATGAGACAAGTTAGAACAAAGAGCACAAACCTCATTAGCTACACTAGGATGATGAGTCATTGATTGGTTCATAGCTAAGGCATCTACTTTCCTAGAAAGTGTAGCTAGAGTGGCTTTCACATCAAAATCATCCCTAACTTCATATAGACCTTTCCTAGAAACTTGAGATGACTTCTCTCTTTGATTTGAAAAATCCCACTGTTGAGAATTCTCAGAAAGTGAATTAAAGAAATCCCATGCGGCCCCTTCATGTAAATTCAAAAAGCTCCCACCATTCATAGACTCTACCATATGACGATTTGATATAATCAAACCATTATACAAGCATTGTATAAGTCTCCATTTCTCAAAACCATGGTGGGGACACTTGAGGAGTAAATCATTGAATCTTTCCTAACACTCGTAAAATTGTTCACCCTCTCTTTGATAAAAATCACTTATCTCTCTCCTAAGGGCATTTGTTTTGGACATAGGGAAAAACTTGGTGAGGAACTTATTACTCAATTCATCCCATGTAGTAATGGACCCAGCAGGAAGTGAATTCAACCAAGCTTTTGCTTTGTCTTTTAATGAGAAACGGAACATGCGAAGCCTAATTGACTCATCATTAAAATTTTGAAAACGAAATGTAGAGCATATGTCAAGAAATTCCTTAATATGCAAATATGGATCCTCTCTCTCTAACCCATGGAAAGATGGTAAAAGTTGAATGACAGAGGGCTTAAGCTCAAAGTGCGTTGCTGTAGTTTGTGGCAACACAATACAAGATGGTTGGTTGGCTGCAAGTGGTGAAAAATATTCTCTAAGGGTTTTCTCTCCTTGCACTGGTGGAAGTATTGGCAATATTCTATTTGGGTCATCCATGACTTGACCAAACGATTTGTTGAATCACGTTCCCAAACACTCATAAACTAACTAGACAAGGAAAGAAAGAAAATTATAATATAATATAATATAATATAATATAATATAATATAATAAACCAACAATAAAAATAAACGGAATTTAAAAATAAAAAAAAATCAAACAACCAAACAATGAATTTAAAGACCAATAAATTTTTTTTTTTTTAAAAATAAAAGACAACCTAAATTATAACTAGTGGAAGAATCAAATCAACCTAGATTAAACTGACTTTCTAGCACAATCCCCGGCAACGGCGCCAAAAACTTGTTGTGAAAATTTTAATATACTCGCAAGCGCACGAATCTAGAGATAGAGTAGTGGTAACGAGGTCGAACCCACATGCATTGTTATAAATTGAAAAGTCTAATTTAAATCTAAAATTAATATTAATCCTAACCTAGTTGAGCAAATTGAATTTTGAAAGAAATTAAACTAATTAAAATAAGAAAACAATTAAAGCAAATGAGAATTCAATAAGACAAAGATTACCAAGGTTTCAGAATCCACCACTATTCAACTAGTAATTATCTAATTATTAATTAATCCCCAATTTTAGAGTGACAAATCGAAATCAATCTATGTCATCTCATGGATATGACAATTAAGCCCAAATAAAATTAATCTTGTGTAGGTTCTTTTTCTGCTTGATATTATGACATCTAAGAATCCCATGTAAACATATTGAATAACAAAGAGTCAAAGTTTTCCTAAGCACTCTATGTAAATAATTTAATGAAAGACATAGAATAAAAAATAATCATGTATAAACTTCATAGATCCAAGCATAGATTTAATCAAATATTAATCTTAACAACCAATAATGCATGACAGAATTAGTGAAAAGATTTAATAACACCCAATTAATCATGTAAAACAAAAACCATAAATATTAAAGCACACATATAGGGAATTAATTAAATAAAAAGATAATTATTTCATTAAATAGGGTTTCATCTTTAACTTCAGTATAAGAAAATTTAGTTAGACATACTTAAATTGAGAGCAACAAATAAAATAAAACCAGTCATGGGAAAGCTGAACTGCTGCTGCCGATTGCTCCCTTCTGAATCGCGTTTGCTTTTTCTTTCTCTTCTCCTGGCGGCTCCCTTTTGTAAAAGCCAAAAATTGCTTATATAGTCTTCAAATGGGTCCCACCTTTTTAATTCTAAAGCCAAAAGGTTTGGCCTTTTTAATTTGCTTCACAGGTGCCCACCAAAAGCTATAAATTCGTTTCCACTTTTTAAAGTTGAAAGCCCTTTGCACGCACTTCCATTGGCAATTGCCAAAATTAAATCTTTTAATTATTGAAGACTCCTCAATTGAATTAATTGCTTTGATTTCTTCCGCTCAGATTCCATTAATTCTTGATTGTCTTTTTGTCTTCCAATTTAATCTTTATTGCTTCCCAAATTAAATTTTTTCATGCCCTTTTTTATCCACAATCTCCAATTAATTCCCTATTCAACAAAACAATTCAATTAATTAAAATAATAAATAAAAATAACTAGTGCTTAAATAATTAAAGGTAAAATTTGTATCTAAATTATGCTCATCACATATTCATTACAATACTCATTCATTAGGTACTTTAGGTACTAGTACATGCATTGGTTGCATAATGCTTATGTTGCAGCTATAACTACACCCATTATCAAAAGCACAATAACAAAAATGAAAAAGAAGAAGTTCAAGAATAACATTATCTTTAGACCATTATATTTCCCCTTATTGTTCTGTGTATCTTGCATGAGTGATTTCAATTCCTACAGATCTTTCTGCATAGTCAGTAGCAGCTCGTAATTTGCATGACATGTTCCTACACCTTTAAATATTTCACCTCGATTAAAGTCATTTAAGGATGGCATCCAGAACTTGAAATAACCACAACCATGTTTATTGTTCGTACAACTATAGTGTAGCTTATTTGGGTTGTCATTTGATTCCGAAATCTTCAAACTAGCTCTCTTGTTGCACCTGCATATCTTATTTGCAAATCGAATGAGGTTGTCGTTAATCTCATCCCTCCATCCTCTGCATCCTTGGCTGCTTGATCCTATATTTTGTTGTAAGCTAGCTGAATCCATTATGAGTATAAGATAGTGGTGAAGTGAACTGCAAATAATAGAGTGATATTGCCCTTTATATAGAGTTGTGGAGAGCAAATATTACCGTTGGAAACCAACGGTAATATTAATGTTTTGCAACTGGTTCAATAGGTTGGTGTTGGTGATTTAGCCACTGTCAATACATTTATTTCAGTTCGTATTTTAGTATTTTAATCACTTATGTAAATTTTGTCCCATTACATGATTGTCTTCTAATGTCAACCTAATTATAATGGTCTTTCCACTGTTCTTATACATTTGGCGCCAAAAAAACTAACAAATGGTCTGCAGCCCTGCAATTGAAAAAGTATTGTCAAGTCTGCAACTCTGCAACTTTGCATTGCTACAAGTAATCTAGTACTGTCAGTTATTGAACTCTGGAGTGAAGGGCATTAATGTACTTTAACCAAGAAAGCAAACGACAGTCTAATACATATATACCACCAGGGGAGCTATGTGTCAATATATCCAAACATTCTCTCTAAGTGTAGCAAGTGCAAACCTCCGGAGAGGTATCCAAAAATTACCCTTCCTAACTATTCCACTTAAAAAATGGCATACTTTCTTGAAAAGAAATTAATTATAATTTTTTTGAATTACATGAGACTATTACTCATATTACAATTCATATTATATAAGATTATAACTGATGCTGACAATCAAACAATTGCTGAGACTAATTTACATTAAATGTTATACGACATTGCCCAAATTTTAACATTCTCTAATATTCAAGAGATATTAACTCCACTTAAATTTTAAAAGAGAGACAACAACCTTCACTCAATTTTGAGCGATGAATTAAACTATTACAATACTTTTGTGGGGATTCGAACCACAACTAATATAATTGTGAGGGAGTGACTTTAGCCGAGTGGTTAATTAATTGTGATTTCAAAATTTTCTTTTATATGTGTTTTCTATATCTTATTATATAAATTATTAAAATATTTAATTTAACTAAAATATTTATCCAAATAAATAATCATGTAAGTATATACTAAAACATCATACTCCACAGTTTTGAAAACATAGAATAGATTAATGATATGTTTACTTCTTGTATTAGAATTGATAATGCTTACTTGTTAAAAACATAAAAGATTAACAATCAATTTTTGGTGGGGCTTATAAATTTGGGAGTGAGAAAGTGAATCCATTTTCATAAGAGGTAAGAATGAAAACGAGAATTAATGAATGAATTGACTTTTTTACTCTTAAACAAAATTAAGAATTTCTGTTTTTTAACCACATTTAAATAACAACAACAACAATAATAATCATTGTAATAGTTATTAAAAAATTATTTTATTATGATTATGATTATTATTAGTATTAGTATTATTATTAATAATATTATTAATATTATTAACTATAATTATAGATTCTATTATATAATAATAATAATAATAATAATGGTAACAATATTTGTAATAAAATTATTTACTCTTTATTCTGTTAGTGAATAACTACATAATTGTAAGGAATGGTGTTTTTAGTAACTTTCTAAAATTTACTCCGATTAAAGGATAAAGTAAGTGTATCAATAGAAGTATAATTTATGTTGATTTTAATCCCTGCAACTTAAGTAAATAACTTATTCTAATTATTATTTTTCATATTTTGATTTCAAATAAATAAATGCACCATGAAAATAATCTGGTAACAATCCTGAAGGTTAATCGTGAATAAGTTTGTAATTAACAGCAAGGCTGCAACTGTTTACCACATTGTTTTTGGCAGAATCTTTAAAATATTGGATTTGACTCAATTTTAATGGGTTAGAGTTTGTTTACTCGCTGACTTCAAGATTTTACCATTTCTAGTTGTTTTGCTGATGATTAGTTTTATTTTTAAGGCCTGAGGACATTCCTGTACAGCATGGCGTGAAGTGAGTCGACTCAGTGATTTAAACAATTGTCCTCACTCCCCCATGCCCATGGGGTCCCCGCACCATGACATGAAAGATTAACAGGGAGTTTTTATTAACACAGAGACGTGACTTCTTTAAATTTGTCATTTGTATTTTGCCTTTTTATATGGGGATTTGTAATTATAGGATAGTGATTTGGATCTGGTCGAGGACTCGTTGGCACCACTCAATACTAAGCTTGATGCAGGCGCGAGCAAGTCAGTTAACAAGGTAATACAAAAACTCAAAACTCGAGAAGAGCTTTAGCTTTGATAGATGGAGCAGGGGCCACAGCCAGGTCCAAAATCTGCATGCTATCCTCCTCATGTTCTGATATGGCCTCTCCCAGCACTAGGCCATGTCAACTCCATGCTGAAGCTGGCCGAGCTGCTCAGCCATGCCGGTATCAAAATTACCTTTCTCAATTCCGAGCATTACCACGAGCGCCTCGTCCGTCACAGCAGTGATGTTTTTTCACGTTACATGAATCTTCCAGGATTTCAATTCAAGACCATAGCAGACGGCCTTCCAAAGGACCATCCCCAAACGGCAGATAATTTCCACGAGTTGTTGAATTCATTGGCATCAGTAACTACCCCTCTTTTGAAAGATATGCTCACTGATCCTAAGTCGCCTGTGCACTGTATAATCTCAGATGGATTTATGAGCTTTGCTATCGATGTTGCCAAACAAGTTGGAATTCCCATTATCTATTTTCGTACCGTCAGCGCTTGTGCCATTTGGGCTTATTTTTGCATCCCTGAACTCATCGACGCCGGCGAGCTCCCTATCAAAGGTACTTTGTCTCTTTTTTTTTTTTGCTGTACAATTTACAATATATTCATATCTTTTGATTATTATTATTTTTTTTTTGGTGTCCTTTTGTGGACTTTTGTTTTAGTCCTAAACGGTACGCAGAATAATTCAATTAAAAATAATACATACAAGTGTAAATGGTGGACACATTGGAAATGTGTACGCCTGAGCTGAAAAAATGGAGAAAATACTTGAAAGCGGAGGAAAACATGCAAGTAACAGCTTAGGTGGGATTTTACATCACAAAACCAACTCTACATACTTCGATTCCACCCCGTAATAATCCTCCTCCGTAGAGTCTAAATTCAATCTGACGTACATGACCAAAAAATGATGCCACATTTAATAACTAAGTGAATTTGTTTACTGCAGTTGCTTCCCTAATAAAACTCCACATTTATCAGTAGTTAAATTAGTTCCATTCTTATTTTAACTTACTTTCTTGATAAAATTTACGTTTGGATTCTACTAATTTTCCAATTCTTCTTATTTTTCTCTAAGATCGAATTCCTCTGATCCGATTTTCATGTGAAGGAAATGAAGACATGGATCGCCTAATAAAACATGTGCCTGGCATGGAAAAGTATCTCCGGTGCCGCGACCTTCCAAGCTTCTGCCGAGCCGAGGACCCAATGGACGTGAACCTCCAACTCGTTGTGAGCGAGACCCGATCATCTGTTCAAGCAGACGGACTCATATTGAACACATTTGAAGACCTGGAAGGGCCAGTGCTGTCCCAAATCCGCGCTCACTGCCCTAAAATTTACACCATTGGACCTCTTAATGCGCACCTCAAAACAAGAATCCCCGAAAAAGCACATTCCTCAAACAGTTTATGGGAAGTGGATAGAAGTTGCATAGCTTGGCTTGACAATCAACCTTCCAAATCTGTAATTTTCGTAAGCTTCGGCAGCGTTGTGGTGATGCATAGAGATCAACTAATTGAGTTTTGGTATGGTCTCGTCAACAGCCACAAAAGATTCCTGTGGGTCATCAGGCCTGACTTGATTTCTGGGAAAGATGGTGAGAATCAGATTCCGGAGGAGCTTGACAAGGCAACTAAGGCGAGAGGGTACATTGCAGGCTGGGTTCCGCAGGAAGAAGTTTTAGGCCACAAGGCTGTTGGCGGATTTTTGACTCACTGCGGCTGGAACTCCACTCTGGAGAGTATTGTGGCCGGAATGCCTATGATTTGCTGGCCATCATTTGCTGATCAGCAGATCAATAGTAGGTTTGTGGATGAAGTGTGGAAGCTGGGGTTAGATATGAAGGATTTGTGTGATCGAAAGATTGTTGAGAAGATGGTGAATGAACTGTTAGTGGAGAGGCGGGAGGAATTTCTGAAATCCGCCGATCAGATGGCTAATTTGGCTATAAAAAGTGTCAATGAAGGTGGATCCTCGTATTGCAATTTGGACCATCTGATAAATGATATAAGGAGGATGAGCTCAAAATCAGAGAACAGCTAAAAGACTGGTGATGCATGATTATAATAAATAATTGTATTGAATATGTGCTCTGTATTGTATTGGGCACGAAATGTAGAATTAAGCGCACTAAATAATCACAAAAAAAAATAAAATATATATAATTTTATATGGTTCGGTAATTTTGTTTACGTCCACGGGAGTAAGTGAAAATAATTGTATTACTAACAATTATTGCAGTATAATATTTGAGCAATGAAAACCTCACTTCCTAAAACCCAAATACAGTTACACCCAAATCATTCTCACACACATTCTCCAATTTTTCACATTCTCATAACTCTAGAATTACTTTATTTGCAATTTCTCTTAACTTCTCAAATTTTAGGCTAAATAAAATGAATGAAACCCTTAGCTATTTATAGGAGAAATGAGTTGCTATGCAAAGAATAAAATAATTAAAAATATAATTTTTAATTATTATTATTTTTCTTTTTTTCCGACTACAAAATCAAATTGAATTCGATTTTACTTCCTTACAATTATTGGCTGCAACCAACAATTTGTTGACTTCAACAAATCTCCACCTCGGTGAAAATTTGCTAAATTTGAGTCAAAACTAACCGACCATTATACTTTATCTCCAAATGATCCTTGAAAGGATCTAAAACGGCTACATCGTTGTGACTCTCTATGTACCCAGATTTTAGGATCAAGCCCACCATAGTTCAAAATTCCCAAAGGAAATAATTTAACATAATCAAATGATTTGAATTAGTTTCGAGCAGTGTTAAAACTTAACTCCAGAAACTACCTTTGTTATCATATATGATGGGTTATCCTTAGTATCGATCTTTTTCAATAACACAACACTGCCCTCGATAACCTCTCTCAAATAATGATATTTCACATTTATGTGTTTTGTCCGAGCGTAATATGTTGGATTCTTTGCGAGAAATATCTCACTTTGGTTATCACAAAGACCTCAATGTTCTCTTATATTACTCCCAAATCATCCAATAAATCTTTCAATCAGATAGCTTCGTTTACAACTTCAGTTACTGCCATACACTCTGCTTCTATTGTAGATAGAATAATTGCTGATTGTAGAATCGACCTCTAGCTAATTGGACCTCCACCAAATGTGAATAGATGACCCGTTGTTGATCTTCACTTATTTAGATCTCTGAAAAAATCAGAATCACAATACCCCACACATTATTGACCAAAATCCTTTTTGAAAAATAACCTATCATCAATTGTCCCATACAAATATAAAAGAATCCACTTTACTGCAAGCCAATGATTTTTATTCAGATTGTGCATGTATCTACTAATCATGCTCACTACTTGAGATATATCGGGATTCTTACACACCATAGTATATATCAGACTACCCACAGTACTAGCATATGAAATATGAGCCACGTACTCCTGCTCATTTTTTGATGAAGGACATGAAGAAGAGCTCAATTTGAAGTGAGGAGCAAAAGGCATACATATCGGTTTAGTTTTGTCATCCATACTAAATCTTTCTAGCACTTTTTTTAAATAAGACTTTTGAGTCAACCATACGCTCCTATTCTCTTGTCTCTACAGATCTCCATCCCAAGTATTCTCTATGCATTACTCAAGTATTTCATCTCGAACTCAGAAGCCCGTTGCTTTTTCAGTATTTTGATCTCATCTCTATTCTTCGAAACTATAAGCATATTGTCGATATAGAGTAACAAATAGATGAAATCTCCATCTAGTAGTCTTCTAAAGTAAACACAATAATTATGTTAATTTCTGGTGAATTTCTGCTCTTGTATAAATTAATCAAATCTTTTGTACCACCACCTTGGCTATTGCTTCAGTCTATACAAAGATTTAATCAACTTACACACATGGTTCTCCTTTCCAGCAACTTTAAAACTACAAGACTGAGTCATATAGATTTCTTCCTCTAAATTTCCATGTAAGAACGTCATTTTAACATCCGATTGAGCAAACTATAACTCATATTCGGCTATTAAGACAAGTAGGATACGAATGAAAGTATGTTTTATGACTAAAAAAAACTTCATTACAATCAATACATTCTTTCTGAGTAAAACTTTTTACCACGAGCCTTGCCTTATATTAAAGAGTTGATAGATTTAGAGATCCTTGCTTTTTAGTGTAGACTCATTTATTGCCAATAGTCTTTTTTCTCTTTGGTAACCCTACAAGTTTTCAAGTCTGGTTTTAATAGAGAGATTTCATCTCTTCCTACATAGCTAACTTCTACTGATAACTTTCGTTGTTGTGTAATGCTTCACCAAATATGTTGGGGATGTCATCATCAATAACTGGAAGTTCATATGCTACCACCATGTCTTTAGTAAGCTATTCAAGTTTTTTTACCTCTTTTCTTGGCCTCCTTGTTGCTATAGAATTATTATTATCTACATCATTAGTTGTTTCTTCATTTTATGGGACATTAGAAGAAACAACCTCTTCTTTAACTCTATGTATCTCTTCTATAGTTGAACCATTCTCTGATGTAGAACTAACTGGTACATATGAGTTGTGTCAAACTCCAACTGCTATAATACCTCGGTGGCCTTGTTCTCCACCTGCTGAGAACTTAAAGTCTTCATTATTGAAGCTTCATCAAACATGACATCTTTGCTACACACAATTTTTTATCTTCGAGATCTCAAAATTCAAACATGACATCTTTGCTACACATAAGTTTTTTTATCTCTTTTCTTGGCCTCCTTGTTGCTATAGAATTATTATTATCTACATCATCAGTTGTTTCTTCATTTTATGGGACATTAGAAGAAACAACATCTTCTTTAACTCTATGTAGGGGTGGGCGTTCGGTTCGGGTTGAATTTTTTTATTTTTAAGATTTAGCTTTTAAAAAATAAAATATATATATATATATTAATCATGGTTGCTATTTGCCATTTTAATTTTTAGATTTGTAATTTTTGTAGCTTTATTAAACTTGAATACATGTTTTATGTTTTGTTAATTTTAAAAAGACTTGTTGAAATTTTATTAAGGATAATTTGTAGTTGATATTTATTGCTAAGGATGATTTAGAATTGAGATTTTTAAATTATTGAAATATTATTAAGGATGATTTGTATTTTGTAGTTGATATTTGTTATTAAGGATGATTTAGAATTGAGATTTTTAAATTATTGAAATATTATTAAGGATGGTTTATAGTTGATATTTGTTGTTAAGGATGTTTGGAATTGAGATTTTTGGATTTTAAGTGATTGTTGTTAGAATTTTTAGATTAAATTGTTTTAACCCGTTCTAACCCAAACTAACCCGAATTTTTAGATTGAATTATTCTAACCCAAACTAACCGGAATTAACCCAAACCAAAATTTTAACCCGAATTTCCAACCCAATCCAATCCGAATTGCCAACCCGAACCAAACCGAACCGAATTAATTCGGTTCGATTTGGTTCGGGTTGGCGTTTTCAACCCGATTGGGTTCAATTCTCCTACCCGAACGGGTTGAAACCCAAACTGAAACCCGAATAACCCGAACCGAAATCTGGTTTGCCCACCCCTAATTCTATGTATCTCTTCTATAGTTGAACCATTCTCTAATGTACAACTAACTGGTATATATGAGTTGTATCAAACTCCACCTGCTATAATACCTCGGTGGCCTTGTTCTCCACCTGCTGAGAACATAAAGTCTTCATTATTGAAGCTTCATCAAACATGACATCTTTGCTACACACAATTTTTTATCTTTGAGATCCCAAAATTCAAAGCCTTTAACTCCACCTTTGAATCCCATAAAGATAGCTTCTTTAGCACGACGGTCGAGCTTATCATTTTTTACGCGATAAAAAGTTGGATATTCAAACACATGAATGGAGTCATAGTCTTGTGCATGCTTTTGAGATGACATTTTCATTAAAGTTTTACCTCCAATTGCAGTAGAAGCTAACCGGTTTATTAAGTGACTTCCATAGCTCACAGCTTCAGCCTAAAACTTTTTATCTAAACCAATATTAGATAACATACATCGTACCTTCTCCAATAAAGTACGATTTATACGCTTAGCTATACTATTCTATTGCGGAGTATGTCTCACCGTAAAATGTCTTTTTATGCCTTCACTCTGGCATATTTGCAATAATGGATCAGAAATATATTAACCTCATTATCAAAATGTAATACTTTGATCTTTCTGCCAGTTTGGATCTCCACTAGTTTCTTCTATCTCATGAGAATCTCTAGAACCTCATTCTTTGCTCGTATAATGTACACCCATACACATTTAGAGAAATCATCAACAAATGTAACAAAATAATGACTTTCACCAATTGATACAGTCTTGGTTGGTCTCCATACATCATTGTGAACATATTCAAGGATCTCATGAGTATCGTGATTAACTGTACCAAATTTAACCATTGTTTTATTGTCTATTACATAATGCTCATAGAACTTTAATTTACAGGTTTTAGTACATTTTAAAAGTCTATATCTCATCAGAGTTTGCAAATACTTCTCTCTAACATGTCCCAGTTGTACATGCCATAGCTTGGTGGTGTCATTATGTGTTTCAATAATATTTACTTCATCAGTTGTACCTTCCTTCAAATAGTATAGAAGATTGTGACGCGAGAACACCTTGTAAAATCACCATAGCCCTATATATGAACTTCATTTTGTCATTTTTCAATAGTAAACTTTTAGTCTATAGCTTTTAAAGCACCAGTAAAAATTAGATTTTTCTTTAAAGTTAGAACATATCTAACCTCTTTTAGTTCTCTAGCCATTCCATCAAATATTTTTGAGCTAAATTATTCTTATATCCATTGTGTGACAAGGTTGATCAACCATTCCTTAATGAGACACAAATGATAGGTTACTCCAGTATCAAGTATCCACTCGCTTAAACTAGCCACGTATATTGCAGGAGTAATACTTAGTGAATAATCAGAGTTATCATCTTTACGTGCTATGTTTGCTACTGCTGGTTTCTTCCGATTTCTCTTTTTAGCATTTAGACAATCTTTCCTCCAATGACTCTTTTCATGACAAAAGGCACGCTTATCTCGACCTATATTTCTGCCTCTCGATTTAAATCTAGAATTTTTTCCACCATGCTTTTTATTTTTCTCCATCGTCCTTTATCTAGCAAATAAACCTTCATACGACACTCTTTCAGAATGTTTATCATTATTCCAAATTTTCAAATTTGTCAATGTTGTGCAGACATCTTTAAAGATAATTACTCTTTTTTCATATATTAAAGTAGTCATAAAATGACTATATTCCTCTAGCAGTGAGTATAATGATAGGTTATAAATAGTCATATTATATTTAGTTTAATTCCCTCATATTTTGATTGATCTCGTGCTAATTTGTGTAAATTATGTTTGATTTGATCTAGGAGCCAAAACATGGAGATTAAGATAAAAAGTGGATAATAAGGGCTTTATTTGGGCTTTGGAACGTGGGCTGACCGTTGACTTGAAGGAGACGGTTTCCTAGCATTAAGAGGAGAAGAAGCCAAGAAGGATTAGGAAAGCTAGCAAAAGAGGAAACTGCAAGGAAAAGGAAAGCTAGCAATAAAAGGAAAGCAAAGGGCGTGTGAATAAAAAAGGACATCCAAGCTTAGAAGGGAGAGAGACGTGAGAAAGAAAAGGCTGCTGCAATTTATTTTGTTTTGTTTGGCCACCATGAGTGGCTAAGCTTTTAATTCCGATCCAAGGGTAATCAAATTCCAGTTGTAGTTTTGTGAGGCTTTGAACTTAACTAGAATTTCTTCAATCCAAGTAATTTTTATTTCTTGTTCTTATTGTCTATGAATTATTTATATTGATTGAGTTGACGCCTTAATTCAATATTTATTTTTCTATCGCTAGTCTTGAGTTTGTGATCCGCAATTGTCATGAATGATTGAATTGAGTAGCAAGGAGTTGGCTCATGTGTGTGTATATTGATGGCCACAATTACATAGCTTGCATGATAGGCTCTAGGGAAATAAAAATACAAATTGATTGAATTGGAATAATCTGAATTAATTAATCTTGTTTTAGTCATTCTCACTATTCTTAATGCTATCACTTAATTTGATATGGAACGATGATGCCCAGTTAAATTGGTGATAAGTTTGGATTTAGGCGATTGTTTGAGTCTATTTACACTAGGAGAATAATTACTTTCTGCGGGATTCCGATTAAGTAGACTAAGTTCTTGGATTGAGTAATTTATATTTTTGGCCTATGATCAAAATTGCAATTGGATGGAATTTACACCCTTGGATTGGAAGCTTGGTAAGATTGATTTTTCCTTATTTAATTTTACATCTTGTTTTATTTAATTTTATTTTATTTTATTTTCGTCAAATTCTCAAAAACCATTAAATTCAAACATTCGGATTTCCGGTTTCACCAAACCGGCTGACCGGATAGAACCAGAACCAAGAAGAGCATAAATTGACTTCGGTTTCTCACATCCGGGTAGAATCACTCAGCCTTCAATGGCAGGTCTGATTTTCCCTCGTCCCAACTTAGCTCAATTTCATCAAGTCTGGCCGGTCTGGGATTTCACCAAACCGGTGACCGGATCGCATCGAATCATCACGTACGCATTCGGTCTTAGGGATCTCGGCCGGTTGTCGATTGTTCCCGAAAACTCAGCGATAATGCGGTCTTCCGGTTTTCCATCTTCCGGTCATCCGTTTCCTTCGAATCAAGCCAATCAACAAGCGGTCTTGATTCCTCGGTAGGTTATCCAGGTTCGACTCCCAGATCGCTCACCAAAGCGGTTTCTTGCCGGTTCCATTTTCCGGTTAGCCGGATATTTCCCAGAAAATCAAACAAAACAAACGGCTTACCGTTTTGAAGAAACCGGCTATCCGGTTTGCGGCAGAAGCTTGCAAAATCTAAATCTTGGGGAAATTAATTTTATTTTAAACTTTGAGAGATTAAAATACATAGTTCCCTAGGGATTCGACCTGGTCTCACCATTTCTACAATTTTATTTAGGTGAATCAGTATTTGTTTTTGAGGAGCTTCGACAAACTCCGTCATATAACAGAATCATAGCCTTGACTTTATCCTTAATATTCTTATTAAGATTTTTAAATCAGCAAGTAATTTTTCAAATCTTGAGATATGATCGTGCATTGACACCCCATGCTTCATTTGAAAGCCATATACTTGACTCATTACATGAAGACGATTTTCAAGACTTTTCAACAAGTACTTCTCCTCTAATGTACGCCACAAAGTTATCGCACACTTCTCATCTTTCACCAAGTATTTTACCTCCTTGGTCAAACAAGATTGGTATGACCATAGGTTTTCTCGTCCATACGATCTCAAGTTTCTTCATCATATAAGTGTCTTTTATTTTTCAAAACAACATCGAGATTGATTTGAATAATGGCATCTATAACTTCGTGCCTCTGCATGCCGAAGTTGATTTTCCCATCAAATTTTTCAACATCGATCTTTTAGCCTCCTATAATAGATACTGAATGGCAATTTGACAAATCTTACCTCCCACCTGAAGTGTCTCCTGAAATAGTATGGGTAGATCTCTCCTTAATTCTAGAAGTTTCACCTTCTACCATTTTCTCAATTAACTATTTCCACTTGAAAAACAACCTCTATAATATTAATTTTACATGAATAAATACACTAGAAAAATTCTCAAGAGAATGGAGGGGTCACAACGGTTCCATTTAAAACCCAGACTCTTTAAGCTCTTATCGCCTTATTGACAAAACTTTCCTAGACATGCAAAAATACACACTACTTACAAAAGATTGTCTCCCAAGTACAAACGGTCGTCTCCACTGTATTTGTGAATAATCAACATAAATAATCTTGTCTGCGTAAATAGTCAATAGCGTGAGCGATGTCATATCTCCCCAAGTATGAACGAGGCTACGATCTCACTTGTTGTCGTAGAATCTGAAAATCAAGCGTACTAAATAATTATAAGAAAAATAAAGGACATAGAATTTTACATGGTTTGATAATTTTACCTACGTCCACGGGAGCAAGTGAAAATAATTGTATTACTAACAATTATTGGAGTACAATATTTGAGTAATGAAAAATCTTATTTTTCAAAACCCAAATACACCCAAAGCACTCTCACTCGCACTCTCCAATTGCCCACACTCTTAGAACTCTAGAATTGCTTCACTTGTAATTTCTCTTAAGCTCTCAAAGTTTAGGATAAATAAAACTAATGAAATCCCTAACTATTTATAGGAGAAAAAAGTTACTATGTAAAGAATAAAATAATTAAAAATATAATTTTAATTATTATTACTTTTCAAACATTTCGACTTCATCCCCTTTGTCCAATCCTTTTTTCCGACTGCAAAATCAAATTGAATTTGATTTTGCTTCCTTACAATTGTTGGCTGCGGGCAACAATTTGTTGACTTCAACATACCGAAGCTTGTTGGACTCTTCTTAGTTGAAGAAATGTGTGTTTGATAGAAATAGCGGGGTGTTTGACGAAAGGCCTCACAGACAACATTTGACAGGAAACTCCAGCTCCTCGATGATTCAGCGTTGTGGCTTTTGGATGGTTTATGATGACGAATAGAGAATACTTGAAGATAAGAGCTGTGACGTGTGAGTCACTGAGAGAATCAGAACAAATTAAAAAAAAAAAAAAGATGTATGTATCAATTTTATACTGCAATCCATCAGCCAACAAGCACATGCCTTCCAAAATAAGAAAGAATAAAAATAAAAAAACTTATGGCCAGTTATTTTGACAGTTACTGTGGCCTCAAAGATTCTTTTACCGAAGTTTGTGAATCATGACAAAACATACTACTACAAAAATCTTCCACAGCAAAATTAGGTAGCTAGAGTTCAAAATAACAAGATGGAAGAAAAGCCTAAATCTCCTCATATCCTGATATTTCCCCTCCCATGCCAAAGCCATGTAAATTCCATGCTCAAGCTTGCCGAGATTTTCAGCCTAGCTGGCCTAAAAGTGACCTTCCTAAACTCCAAGCACAACCACGAACGCCTCATCCGGTACACGGATATCCATGACCGTTTTCTGCAGTATTCTGAATTCCAATTTAAGACCATCTCAGATGGTCTTCCAGTGGATCACCCACGAGTAGGTGACCGATTGATGGAGATATTCGATTCTTTGAGTTTGAATACCAGGCCACTTCTCAAACAGATGCTGATTGACACTAGCCCACCAGTGAGCTGCATCATTGGAGATGCATCTATGGAATTTGTCTTAGACGTTGCTACTGAACTTAAAATCCCTGTAATCCATTTTCGTGCTATAAGTGCTTGTAGCTTCTGGGCATATTTCTGTATCCCTGAAATGATCCAAGCAGGCGAGCTTCCTATGAAAGGTATACACAGAACCTTTTTTTTTTAATTTTCTCTAAATTTTTAAGTAAGAACAAAAGTTAAGTGCGTTATTATTTAAAATTGAAGCCTACGATGAAGACATGGATCGTATGATGACAAAAGTTCCAGGCATGGAAACTTTTCTGAGATTCCGAGATCTCCCCAGCTTTTGCCGAGTGAGTGACATAACCGACCGAGATTTGCAAGTTTTGAAGAACGCGACCCAACAGTCCCCTCGAGCCCATGCTTTGGTACTCAACACGTTTGAAGAACTAGAAGAACCAATTCTGTCACATATACGCACCAAATGCCCCAAACTGTACACAATAGGACCTCTTCACTTGCAGCTCAAGACAAGACTCGCCTCAAACATGATCTCATCGTCATCTCAAAAGTCTCCAAACAGTCTCTGGGAAGTGGACAGAAGTTGCATTGAATGGCTCGATAAACAGCCTGTGCGGTCTGTACTGTACGTAAGCTTTGGTAGCATTACACTGTTGAAAAGAGAACAGCTGATTGAATTTTGGCACGGTCTTGTAGGCAGTAAGCAGCGGTTCTTGTGGGTCATTAGGCCAGATTCTGTGATTGGCGAGGATGACGCCCCGGCAGAACTTGTGGAGGAGACGAAAGAGAGAGGTCTTTTGGTTAGTTGGGTTCCACAAGAGGAGGTTCTGGCTCACCAGGCTGTGGCTGGATTCTTGACACACAGCGGCTGGAACTCAATATTGGAGGGTATAGTAGCCGCGATGCCGATGATTTGCTGGCCTTACTTTGCTGATCAACAGATCAATAGCAGGTTTGTGAGTGAACTGTGGAAGCTTGGATTGGATATGAAGGATGTGTGCGATAGAAATGTTGTTGAGAAAATGGTGAATGATCTGATGGTGGAGAGGAAGGGGGAGTTTATGAGAGCAGCTGATCGGATGGCTACATTGGCTAGAAACAGTGCTAATGAAGGTGGACCATCTTATTGTAATCTGGACCGTCTGATTGATGATATTAAGACGATGAGCTCCCAAGCATGAAAACATATAGCTAAGGTTAGTGCAAGATGCCACTGCTAGATTGAATAAATTTTAAAGTTTAGTAGAGATTCTGTTATATGTGCACCAGACATTTGTCTTGATGACTGCTAGTCCGCTACTACTAGATTATCTATTGGGAATGGCTGCGCTTGGCATTTTGTTAAAAAGTCATTATTTCTATCTGTGTGGTCTCTTCTTTTGAACTCATAAATAGCTCATACAAACATTATAGGGTAGCACTGATAAGCTCAGAGTAAAATAGCATTGCGATAGCTTATATAAACAACATAAAACAGACTAACAGAGGATAATTCAAAGACAACAGAAGAAAATAAAATAAAAATAAGCACTAGTCCTTTGGCGCGATTTAATTTATTTCATTGGTAACCCCTTCCAAACTTGAAATTACTTGAAGTTAAGCATGGAATGACATCTTGCACCAAGCTTTCAGCAATTTTGTGGTTGTGCGCTCATCATTTTTATATCATTTACCAGACGGTCCAAATTGCAATATGAGGATCCGCCTTTATTAACACTTTTTGTAGCCAAATTAGCCATCCGACCAGCTGATTCCATGAACTCTTCCTTCCTCTCCACCATTAGATCATTCACTGTCTTCTCAACAATATTTCTATCACACAAATCCTTTATATCTAACCCCAGCTTCCACACTTCACCAACAAACCTACTATTAACCTGCTGATCAGCAAAAGATGGCCAACAAATCATAGGCACTCCAGCCACGATACTCTCCAGAGTCGAGTTCCAGCCACAGTGAGTCAAAAATCCACCAACCGCGTTGTGAGCTAAAACTTCTTCCTGTGGAACCCAGCTTGCAATGTACCCTCTCGCCTTAGTTGCCTTGTCAAGCTCCTCCGGAATCTGATTCTCACCATCTTTTCCTGAAATCAAGTCAGGCCTGATGACCCATAAGAAACTTTTCTTGCTATGAACAAGGCCGTAATAAAACTCTATTAGTTGATCTCTTGACATTACTGCAATGCTACCAAAACTGACATAGATAACAGATTGCTTGGGTTGCTTGTCAAGCCATGCCATGCAGCCTCTGTCAATTTTCCACAAACTGCTTGAGGAATATGTTTTTTCTGGGATTCTTACTTTGAGATGCGCATCAAGAGGACCAATGCTGTAGATATTCGGGCATGAGTGGTTGCGAATTTGGGACAAGATGGGTCCTTCCAGATCTTCAAATGTGTTCAATATGAGACCGTCTGCACGAGCAGATAATCGGGTCTCGCGTGCAAAGAGTAGGAGTTGCGGATCCATCGGGTCGTTAACTCGACAGAAGCTCGGAAGATCACGGCACCTGAGAAAACCTTCCATTCCAGGTACAGTGGTTATCAGGCGATCCATGTCTTCAGTTCCTTCAAATGAAATTTGAATAAACAGAATTGAAGCTTAGAAAGAAAAAGAAAAGTACAATAAGAGAAAATCTTTTGTACATCAAAACAATATAATTAACAAATGATAATGTGGCGAGTGCAGTTTTACATATTGTAACCACAAACTTGTCTGATAGTTAATAACAAGTTAAAATAAGGTGTTTGATGGAAACATTAAATTGTTTGATAAAATGCCTCCATGAGTCAGTCTTGGCAGGAAAGCGGCAATTTGAACTTGTGCTCATTCATCAAATATCAATGGTTCAAGTGAAAGCTTCCATAAATATGTTCTGTTCGATTTACAGTATAAAGAAATCAATGGTGAAGATCAATTTTAAGGCAGAAAACAATAGTAAAAATAACTACCTATCTTTCCTACTGTCCTACTAGACAGAAAACCCCAGCAACTGATCATGAAATTGTAAGAGTTATAATAGCACCACACTCCTAGAGTATAAATAGGTGCTGAACATCAGTGGAATTATGTTGGAATATGAGAGAACATTCATTATGCTCTCCAGCAATAGAATATAATTTAACTTTGAACACAAACACAAACATGGTAACATATTTTGAGTGGTTGTACGGTTGACATAGTAATTTGGATATACAGATTTTCTCAAACATTAGAGACATGACTTCAATGAATTTAAAGGAAAAAAAGAAAACTAGAAATTTGGTGAAATTAACTATTGACAACTTTTAATGTTAATATGCTGAGTTTTAGTGCAAAGGCTGACAAAACGAACAACTTCATTGGCTAATAAGTGGAATTGTATGTCAAGTTAAAAAGTCAAATGAATTAGAACTCTTGGGGCTGTTATAAGATGGAAATGGGGTATATAATTAATAAATTAAGGGGCGGAAAATCCAAAGCAAAAAAAGGGATTACAAAAAGCCAAAAAACTACTATAGTGTTTTCCTCTGTTTTTAAGCTAATGCAGAGCATGCAAGAAAGGTAGGTAATAGGTTTATGTATTTATGTAAGTACCTTTGATAGGAAGCTCGCCTGCATCGATGATATCGGGGATGCAATGGAATGACCAAAATGCACAAGCACTAATAGTGCGAAAATAAATAATGGAAATTCCAACTTCTCTGGCAGCGTCAATTGCGCGGCTCATATACCCATCTGTGATAATACAGTTCACCGGCGAATTAGAATCAGTGACCATCTCTTTCAAAAGGGTTGGAGTGGCGAAGTTCAATGAATCAACAAGCTCAGGGAATTTATCTGGAGTTCGAGGATGATCCCTGGGAAGTCCATCCGCTATGGTCTTGAATTGAAATCCCGGAATTTGCATGTAACGTGAAAAGCCATCACTGCTGTGACGGATGACGCGATCGTAATAATATTCGGTGTTGATAAACGTAATCTTGATGCCGGCGTGGCTGAGCAGCTCCCCAAGCTTCAGCATGGAGTTGACATGGCCTACGGCTGGAAGCGGGAATATCGCAACATGAACATGATCCTGCTTCTCCATCTCTGACTCGGACTTTGACTGCTTGGGGGGATCTGTGTTTTATTTTTATTACTACTCTTTTATTTATTGGGTACTAGCTAGTTTGACATCTTGATAGGACCGGCGCCAAGCCTTTTTGTGCTTGTCATGTTTGCCTTGTCGGTGTTTGAGTCTTGAATTGTCACGGCTTCGGCTTCTAGAAATATTTTAATTTTTAAGCCCTGCCAACTTTATAACGTTCAACTGAGAAAATATAAAATAGTCTGTACTGGACCATGACTACTGGCGGGGACCATTTCCTTCTGGCGGGGACCATTTCCTTTTCCAAACCCCAATAATTGAGGCACTGGGGCTACGGGGCGGTGGCTATGAACGGCTTAACGCTTATCATCTCAGAAATTGACAACTGTCACGTCTAGAAATTTGATAAACGACACGTCTAAAATATTTACAATGCTAAAGACATTATTTTTGAAAAGTTTAAAAATAATTTTAAAAATTTTAAAATTAATTTTAATATTTAATATAAAAAATTAAAATTACTTTTGTACCTATAATTGATTTTGAAAAATAAGAAAGGAGTAGTTTGTAGATTCTAATTTTAAGAATCAATTTTATCCTTTAATACAATTCCATAAATATCTTTAAAATTATTACCTAAACCCAAAATTATTCTTATTTAAATTGAAAACAAAATTAATGTTTTAATAGATTTTTATTATAATTCATCAATATAAATTTATTAATATTAATTTATTGATCGAATTATTATTAAATTTATTTCACTATATTATAAGATAAAAAATAAAAAAAAATTAATATATTATAAATTTTATTTTTTAAAAAAATTATTATAATACACAATTAAGAAATATTATATGTATAAGTAAATTTTATCCTACATTATGTACATTTTAGCCATTTATTTTCTCTCAGCAGTTTAATAATAAAATTTATCTAACGTCCATAACTGCTTTCAAAACTCACAGTACATTTGAAAATAAAATTTACCAAACACTTAACTGATTTTTTTTACAGCTAATCATTTATACAGTACAACTAACAATAATTATTTTAAAAGCTACAGTGTTACCAAACTGGCTCCAAGTCTTGTTGGTTGGTATAATGTTCATCATAATGATTTTTTAAAAATTAAATATGGATTTCACGTTGATCCGATTTTCTACTAACGACTACAAGGTTATGATTCACTGTTCTTAAATGAAAATGTCAAATGTCTCAGTATTTATATTTTAATCTCACAAATGAATACGCTGCACTAAACCGTTTAAATTAAGGTTAATACAACTCAATTTAATATATGGATTAAATGAAAAAAAAAAAAAAACACGAGCAGAATTGTATGAAAGGGAATTAATTGAATGTGCTGTTGCGGTCTTTTTACTATTATTATTATTAAGTTCTAAACATATAATCTATTATTAAATAGTTGGTTAAAAACTATTGATGAGTCTTAAACTTATAACATGTACACCATCAATGAGCAAGTGTTTCACAAGGGGCGACGCGTGAGGCGATTGTGATTGTATTCAGAGTTGGGAAAGTTGATTCTGAGGCCGAGGAGCTCGGCCTGCTTCAGCATGGAGCTCACGTAGCTAGGGGCCGGATTCGGGAAGATGAGAACTTGAGGAGCTGGAGGCCGTAAAGCTTCTCTGGATCTTGATCCATTAGCTAATTAATAGCCAGCTCTGGGGCTTTGATTCATTTAATCATTTGCTAGCTTTCATATATATTACTTACTTTGTTGCTATTTTGCATATGATTTTATTAGGCAGGCAGTACTCGTAGATCGACGTTTATGTTTCTATTTTTACACGAAATGATCTTGTGTGGTCGTACAAGTTTCAAAATTAAAGTAACCATTCTACCACTGATCAAATTCAACTCAAATTAATCAATTCATAAACAGCCTTTTGTCATATTAATTTCAAAACTTTCACAAGAAATTATTAATCAAAATCACATAACCATTATTAATTCAAAAACAAAATCGTTAACCTATTTCAAATCAGCGACCAATGGGAAAAAGACAGCACTCGTTTGATTTTGTTGATTCAGGATTTTCTTTTCTTTTCTTTTCTTTTTTTTTTAATAAGAGATAATGATAAATCTTAGTTTTTATTTTATTTTACTATTGTTATTATTATTATTATTTGTCATGAGATAAACGGTGAGTATAGGTAGGATATGCTTGTAAATTTTAAAATTATAGAAGGATAGTTATATCACCGATTAGTAATAAAAATGGACCAAATTTAAATAATTTAAGGATTGCAAGTGATATTTGAGTATTTAACCCACTCACTTTGGAATTGACCCTATATATTTACCTAACAAAATTACATATATAGTCACTTTATTAATTTTCATCACTGTCAATAAGGATTATTCATTAAAATAGTAAAAGTTATCGAAGCATGAATGAAGTATCGATTGATAGAACAAAATACAAATAGTGTTATTTATAATTATCTCCCCTCAAGTTTGGGGTAACTACTCTTAGATGATGAGTTTCTTTTTATCCCCACTTATCTCCATGCCATTAATACTCATACTCATACTTATACTCTTATAACGTTAGTATATGAGGGCAAACTTGTAAAATACTTGTTAAAATTGAAAAAAGAAAAACAAAAATTGCTTTCAAACCTGTAAAATGCCTATGGGATAAATGAATTATGTGATTCTGCTCAATACCCAACATGCAAAAGAGTGATTTTTCTCTTTTGAGGTTGCTATAGCGTTTGATAAGAGCAATGCAACAAGAAGATGGAACAGGACACTCATGCAAATTGTTATTTGACTTTGGAGGTTGTGTGGCTTTGTACAGACTCTCTCACAACTACTTTAAAAGAGTCATGATGGTTATGTGATTTTTTTTTATATTTTAATTTAAGAGAAAGTGTGTGACTGTGCATGTCTTGTTTGGTTTTGTGTGTTCAAAGCAAGCAATGAATCAAACCCCTAGTTGTTTGTCTGGGAATCTATAAAACCCCATAGAAATTAAGAACACTTTACTTTTTTTGGGGAAACTATGCTAACGCATAAATAAAAGAATGAACTTTTTACTTTGTTTATTATAAAGAATAACTATGACAAAGTATTAAACTTTTAATGCAGTAGGTCTCCCTCAACTCCTACTTGGCTATTTTTTTGTTTAGTTGTTTTCATTCCAAGAGCCGCGTGTCCGATAAAATAGGTTTATTCTTTAACCTCTAAGATGGTATTTTCACTTTAAAAAAGCCCACAAGATGGTTTTGTCGTTGTTGCTTCTATGAGCTTCTTTAAAGTGCAACCCGAATGCTATTACCTATTGCCAGGCTAGCCTTTTTTTTTTATATCTGTTTTTAATACTACAAGCTAAAGATCTATCGAAATTATATAACCAAGGGTTCTTTGAGTTTGGTTAAATTTATAGTCTGAAGGTAACTCATTTCCTCTATACGATATATAGAGCAAGGAAGTTTCTTAGCATTCGGTCACTACCATGGGTGGCTAGCCTAGTTGTGCTAGAACGGAAACGGTAAACTGGAGTTGATGATACAAACCCATTAGAAAACTTCCAAAATTTGATCATGTTTCAAAAGTTTATTTTCAGATTTATTGAAAAAAAAAACTGATTTATGAGGTCCACTCAATACCCACTAATAATTTCAAGGTCTCATAGCAGTTTGGTGCCTGCAGTCTTCATCTCCAATTCCATAGCTTCTTCCAAGAGCTTTGTGTCACGGGATGAGTTTTATTGCGCAGCAACCCGTGCGGCACTTACACAACTTCCAAGCACACAAGTCGCTAAATAAGTCTTGAACACTTCTTAACTAGTCAAGATAGAACGCTTTACGGAAATGCTAGTAGAAGTAGAACGTAATGGCCAATATATATTTTATTATACACAATTGGAAATATTACAAAAGTGTTTGTATAAGAGAGCTTGAGTGCTTATGTGCTAAGTGTGTGTATGTGGTGTGGATGGTGAGCTTGGTGAACTTGTTACACAAATGGTGGGGGTTCACCCTTATTTATAGGTGTTGGAGTGCTAGATCTAGAGAGCTCCATACAACTTGCACAAATATCACACGGACCTAAATGCACAAGCCTAGAAACTTTTAGCTTATGGATAATTGTAAAAAATTTTAGATCTTGGGCCTTGGTGGGTGTTTTGGTAAGTGCACCACGGACAGATTTGTTATGTTGGCGGCCCACTTCTAAGTGCACTCCTCTTCTAAGTACATCTCGATTGAGTGCTAAATGCATCCCACTGCACTCCACCTCGAGGCGGGCTTTTGCTAAGCGGGCCAGTGTTCGCGGAGTCAGCCTCCGATTACGGGAGATTTGAGCGGCCCGTGACATTTGTCTCTCTTCTTGATGTCTTGAAACAATCACATTTGCACCCACTTTTTCTTCCTAGGTTTTTCTAGTTATGCATTTATTTTATCAATCTCTTGAGTATCTAACGGGATTCGGGAGCTTTCTCGATCAATTTCAAAATCAAAACATAAAAATACAATACTATTTTTTGCAGATGATTTACGGCAAAATCCTTCTAAACGCAGCATCCTGCACTTGTTTCACTTTTTTTTTTTTTTTTGGCTAGTCAAAAGTGATGATCCCGATGTTGCCCTTGAAGGATTAATCAAGTTTTTCCAGAACTTGAATATTTGGTTTGGAAAGAAAATTGATAAATATGAGTAATTTTAGAAATAGTTAAATTTAATTGGAAAGTGAGGAATCATGAATTAAATTGAGGGGATCAAACACAATTACTTATAAGTAAAAAGCTTTGAAGGCCTTGACAAATGTTGAACTTCAGAATGGACTTTGGGTTGGGAAAATTTAAAACACCAAAATCTTTTTGGGTCTTAGCTGAGTCAGCCCACCGCCTGCCTTCAAAAATTCGTAGAAATTATAAATGTAAATTTGAGAAACTTAAGAAGTCAAGTTACATGCTAATTAATATTGGTATCATTAAAAGAAAAGAAAACCGAAACCTACACAAATTTTGTAACAACTTAATCATATCTCAAAAGAAATAATATGCCATATGCTGCAAAGTTGAAATTTTTTTTTTATTAAATTTATTTTGAGTACATAAAATGGCACAAATGGTCGAGATAATCAAACCTCGATCCTCTCATAATTACATTAAATCATAATAAAATCAATCTATATTTATATATATATATGCTTGAGCAAAAAAGCTCAGACTATTAGATAGAGAAGGTTGACGCAGTAATTGCGACATGTCCGAATCACTATAATTTTTATACATAACATATAAAAGGACTCAAACAAAAAGGCAAAAGAAATTACTGAAAAAAAATTAAATAACAGTAGTAATAATAATAGTCATAATCATAATTCTTAAAAAGAACCAGGCGGAGGAGGGAATCCCAAGAACGGCCTTCCAGGAAGGGAGGGATGAGCGGTGGATTCAAATTTGAGTTTATTGTGAAGCATTAGAAATCCATCCTTGTATATTCCGAAGCCGAAGAGACATCCAAAAAGAATTACCAAGGAGAACAAACACATGCAGCAAGAACAGACGGGGCTTATAAAACACATCTCCGCAAAGTTGAGATTGATGGGATTAATTAATGGGATTTTGATATCGACTAAATTAAAAATTAGGGTTAAAAACAAGATTTTAATTTTAACCCCCCCTTTTTTTGTGCTTGAATGTGATGGAGGTCCTTTTTTTGAAACAATAGCTGTGAATTGTGATGGGCTGTAAAAAAGCAATGGTAAATGCAAAACTGGGAACGTACAGCTCGAGGCTTCCCATTTTTCGTTTGTCTGTTTATATTATAAGGAACTTAATTAACTACATTTCATCAGTTTTTCCTTTTTCGAAAAATAGCTCAAAATAGCAATGTTTGATTAGAGATTGGAATGCCATTAAGATTTTGTATATTTAGACATCAAATGAAAGGAAAGTATTCGTACCGTTTTTGACAAAATTATATTTGGGTGGTTACTCTTTTTTTTTTTTTTTGGCACATATGTTTGGTAATATTCCATTAGTTTCATAAGTAGAACCTCGATAAACTAATAGTCTTAGGATCATGAAAAATCTATAAATTTAGTAATAAATTTATATGAATTAATAATTTACTAATTTATAAAGATAATAGGGTCCACTTTATGTTACTGTTCTGATGATTATTTTTGGATAAAATTAATATCCTCTTCTAGGATAATAGGTCGTTGTCATGTGTTATCTCATCTGTGATTCTATTTAATATCACATTTACAATATGAATTTTATGAAGTATAAATGTAGTATACTTAAAGAACTTAGTGATTCTGTCAAGGTTTACGACACGATTCACATTTGATTTTAATTGAGTAAATTAATCATTTGATAATCCTTTGGCTGGATCACAATTACATAATCACTTATCAAGTAAGATTTTTTGAGACAATTTATTAAGCTACTTTCTTTTTTATTTCTCTTAATATAATACATAGAATACAATAATGGTTTGTAATAAAAAAGGTGAGATTTTTTTTTGTTGGATCACAATTACATAATCACTCATCAGGTGAGACTTTTTGGAGACAATTTATTAAGCTAGCTTCTTTTTTATCTCTCTTAACTTAACACATAGAATAAAACAATGGGTTCTAAATTCTAATCCGAAAGGTCTAAAGAAATCTAAAATGGTAGATGAAATTACTAAAACATTATATCAATACAATAAAAAAAAATCATAAACACTCCATATATATTTAGTTTCAAATTAATCAATTACTAATTGGGTTCTATAGAAAATAAGAATTTTTTGAGAATTTATTATCTAATAAATTTCTCGAACCATTAATTTACTACATCGGCCTCAAATTGAAACTGATAAAAAATAGTATTTGACTGAACACATCAATTTATGGAATATTAATTTAACTTAACGAGGTTGTACTGTTATTCATTAAAATGGGCAACCTGGTGCTGATTCAAAAAACCAGTTACAATGCAGTAGCAATCAAATTGCTCTCAAGTCGTTCAGACCTCCGCTGGAACTGGAGAAATTTTGAGATCTTTTTCTGATAATCCATCATCCCCATGTCCTTGAGCTCCAATTTGGCTCGGTTTAACATACCGTACACCTCCCGCTCCTGCGTGCATTTCATTTTCTGTACGCTTAGCTTAAATAATTGTCCAGAAAACTTTTCAGTTACTTGTTATATAGTCTTTCCTCCTCCATGGCCAGCTAATCAGCTGTAAAGAGTGGTGATAAAATTTTTCTTTTAAGAAAAAAAAAAAAAAAGGAAAATCTTATCCATTAATTGACTAGCTTCAGCTTGTTTGTACTGCAATGCTTACACGCAATATTCCGAAAACAATAGATGAGATAAACCAATTTGGCATGTGCATTCACTATAAGAGACCATTAATCGCATATATTCTTGGTCATTCAATTTGATTTTGAGGATGGACATGCATCGACTCTTAGCTCATCGTTTCCAGATCATCCATGCATAGACATAGTAGCTTGATCCCCACATCTCCTGCTGGAGTAATTAGGTAACAATTCTCATAAAGTTATTTTGTCTAGTCTCTCTGCTCTGTTTGTACTTCAATGTCTGCTCCGTTTCCTCACATTAATTATGTATATTTCTTGTCCCTGTAAACGGACAACATTCTCTATATATCTGAATCTTTTGACCTTAATTTGAGAATGAAACTGACCCCATATATATATTCGTATTTATATATAGGAATAAGAAGCAAAAGAGGATGCATAAGGGTTACACGATGTTGAAGTTTGGAACCTTGTCGTCCTCCAATAAGCTAATAATATTTATTACAAATTAAAGTGCCACATCACATATATATCCAAAATTTCTAATCTAAGTGATCGATGTCTCAAACGCCATTCATCATAATTTATTTCTGTAACTGCAAATGATCAACCGTCACGGATGTTTAGAATTTGCAAGTATAAACAGGTTACGGAAGGTTCAACGATCATCACAAACAATCCATTCGTTTGCTTCTTAATTACTTGAGTAATATTAAAACGAGAAACCATTGAAATTTAAGAAACGAAACACCGTTAGATGATATAAAAAATATAATAAATTCCATTTTCTCATTTGTAGGGCAGGTAGCTTGTCCCATGCATATTTATTTATTTGATCAACAAATTGCTCTGGGGCTCTGGATCTCAGCATTCGGGCCTCAGCTGGAAATGGGTGATATTTCACCTGCTAATTTTCCTGATAGTTCTAATCCGTATGCAGTTGGATTCAAAATTTGATAATTTTGGCCTGGGATAACAGACAATACACCTTTCATTCCTGTGTGCATGCCAACATCATTAGAGTATATATGCTCGATTAGCTCCAAAAAAGAGTGACCCGGAATTAATAATATGCAATAGATAGTAGTTATAAGATGAAAATTTTGATAGAATTAAGCTTGTGTGAGTGTGACATTAATAATTTAATCATATATATATATATATAGAAATGTTCCAGTCCGGAATTTTAAAGTATGGGAAAGTCCGGGAAGCCTTTAAAACCGCATGGTTTAAAAGGCTTAAACTGTAAGCCTTTAAAGCCGTGCGGTTTTAAAGCTTTCAGACTTTTCCGACTTTAAGATCCGACCAAAACTAATGTATATAGAAATCAGAATTTTAAAAATGCGGAAAGTCAGGAAGCTAAAGCGTGGTTTAAAGAACTAAATCAGCCTTTAAAGCCGTGCGGTTTTAAAGTTTTCCCGGACTTTTCCCGCACTTTAAGATCCTGGACCAAAAAACTACTGTATATATATATATAGATATATAGATAGATAGATAGATAGATATATAGAATTTAGGATCATGTATATGTATATTAAATATATACATACTTGCAAATTTATCTGCCTCCTTCACGGTTAGTCTAGCTGCAAACCCCCTGACCACGTTGTCGTAAACGTAAACCAGAGATTCTGCAGGTGTGCTAAAATTAGGGAAAGAAAAAAAAAAAACACAAAGTTTTGGTCAGGATCAGAAAAAAGTTAACTCAAAAAATAAGAAAAAAAAAACTAATGCTATATTTAAAACAATTAATGAGATCTCTCATCTATGAAAATATCACCAGCCCTCCACGACCTTGGCAAGAAATTCAAGAGCAACATCCTTTGTGGATTCTAAAGAAGGGTCCAGTAACACTATATATACCTGCATATATAATCGAAACAAGACGATAAGTGACCACATCACAGCATAATCAATGGATAAAAGGATATTCAATATCGCCAACTTATGATGATAATTCTGAATATTGCAACATCCGTTCATTCTTGCCTCTCTCAAGGAGTCGTCGTCGTTAGCATAGCACTGGAGAATGCCTAGAAATGTGAAGGTGATGGCTAATATTGGCAAAATTTTGGCCATTATTTACCTGCAGAATGAATATTTTCTCACGTAGCACCTCCCACAGTTTGCTGAACAAGTGCAGGGGAACAAATATTTAACACAAAGTTTTGAAGGTACGCATTTACGTTACGAATAATAAGGGTAACTTGAGTCTATTTAGTAACTTGTCGGTTTCTTTCAGTTTTTAACTCGATCCCCTTAGAACATCTCACAGTCGAAACTATAAATTTTTAATACCATAAAGATAACTTACGCTCATTAGCTTCACCTTACATTTAAAACGTAGGCATATGCGGTTAGCTGTGACTTTAGATTGTTGCAATAAAAGCAGTAAACCAAATTGAACCTAATTTATGTTCTGTCTAGCATCCATATCTCCTCCCCTGTTCAAAATTCAATGTCTGCTCTGTTTCCTCTGTACTGCATCTCTGCTTTGCTCCACATCACAAGCGCGCGTATATGTATTATTATATTATTAACTTGTGCAATTAAGCCACATTAAACAGAAATAAATAAGGTCAGTAATTACATTATTTCTATAAGCTTAAATTACAACAAACATTTTATAACTTCATGTATAATACACATGAGATCACATCACAAAAGTACAACCAGGAACACAAAAAACAAGACAACACAACACTACACTACACTACAATATTATTTACTATTATTAATATTATTATTCAGACGAGAGGAGAAAACTGATCAAAAGGCCAAAAAGCCCTACTTGATTTAGTTAAAGCCATGTGCATGGATGTATATGTAGATGATATACCATTTTGTATGATAACTTGCTTCTCAGCCTCGGGCTCAACCTCAGCCAGAAATGTCAATAGCCTTAACCTCAGGCTTCTTGACATCCTCTTTAGGGACAGTGACAGTAAGCACACCATTCTCCATGCTAGCTCTGATCTGATCCATCTTGGCATTCTCAGGCAACCCGAAGCTCCTCATGAACTTGCCAGTGCTCCTCTCAACACGGTGCCACCTGTCGTTCTTCTCCTCCTGCTCTCTGCTCCTCTCTCCGCTTATCTGCAGAACTCTTCCATCTTCAACCTCCACCTTCACCTCTTCCTTCTTCAGCCCCGGAAGATCAGCCTTAAATACATGAGCTTCTGGGGTCTCTTTCCAGTCAATTCTTGTGTTGGCTACGGCTGATGTTTCCCTTGCTGAGGACGGAATATTAGCGACTGACGATGAGAACCCTTCAAAGGGATCCCATATGTCCAGTGAAAACGGATCGAACACGTTGCTCCTCCGGCCACCACCAAAGAGACTCAAAGAAGCCATGTCGCTGTGTGTGTGTGTGTGTGTGTGTGTGTGTGTTTCACTATGTATGTAGCCTAATTTGCTGCGTTTGCTTCTGTTTCTGTGCGTGTGCGCTAATGTAATAATAAATTTTTGTTGTACTTGTCTTGTGATGTGAATGAACCAAGGGGCCCTGCTATTTTTTTACTTATAGGAAGCAGAAGACGACACTGGAGGAAGAATATCTCTGTTCGGTAGATTCAGATAAAAAGAGAAGGGAGCTCTCTATACCCTTCTACCAAAATCTTGATGTGGCAAAAACCAACCTTACATGTCCCAACGAGAGCTAGCGGCGGTGAATTTCATGCAAAATATTCTCAAACGTGGCCTTCCTCAAGTCCAGATTCTTAATTGGATAATAACAGTAATACGAAACCAGCCCATTAATGGATACTGGTCCACATGTGTGGGTCTGTGCACCAATTTATGCCCCAAATTCAATTTTTAGCCATTGAAGAAAGTAAGAAAAATGGTGAGTGTGCGTGCACCAACTACTCTTTCACATTTTCCCTAATTTTATGTGAATTCTATAAATTTCCTTCCATCCACCATTGCCATCGTATGATGTCAATTCCTTGCTTAGCCAATAGATATGGTGTGATCACATTAATTTAATTATGCGCGGCTGCCACGACAGTGTTTCAAGCCACCATTTGCCGTCTTATATATATTGTTGCTAAATCAATAGCTAGCTAGCTAGATTTGAGCAACAAATTGACGATCTAGAAAATCGGATGAGGACATAGTATGTCTAAATGATGTGACAACATGAATAAAGTAGCTTGCATTCTGACTATGTGAAATCAAAATTAAACTAAAAAGAAGAAGCAATAATATTGATTATCAAAACTCATAACTTAGCTTTAATTAATTACTTTTTATATGTGACCAAAACTGGACATATTTTTTGAAGCAGTGTCAAATATATTGTTGTATATGTACAGAATGAAAACAGACTTAAAACTCTTCCTCATCATCATCAACGTATTCAGTGCTGTCGTCTGAATACTCAGCGTCGATAGCAACAACTTTGGAAGCACTAACCCTGAAAGAAGCAGCTCGAATCTTGAAAGGCAACTTAGGATTGCTTGTAATGACGTCACAGCCATGATCTTCTTCTTTCCTTAAGTCACCAGGAGGCAAGAAGCAATCCATGGACAATCCCTTAATGTTAAAATCAACTTCTTCGATGGTCCAAATTTCTTCCATTTTAGTCCTGGTATGGCTCTCAGAATTCTCACCAAACCTGAACAATGAGACTGAGGTTCTACCTGTGTGCGCAACGTTGATGCCATCAATGAATCTGTAATCCTGAATCAATGACTCCATTGTTGTTTCCCAGAAGATGCTGTTGTTTTTGCCTGGGGTTTTGATTCTGAGGAGATGAGAGTCTTTGAGTTGGACTAATAAGCCTGTTTTTTGGCTGAAGTAGCCCCATATTGTGTGCCGAATTATTTCTACATTGCTAGTGCTTCTTTCTCTTAGTGCTGAGGCTTCAGCTTCCACTTTTAATATGAAGCAATCTTCATTGTTGATTGTTTTCTCCATGACGCAGAGCACTGAATTTGAGAATAAATTTGCCGTAGACCTTGGATCAAGACCCTGTTGAGTGTTGAGAGCAAATTAAGCCAAGTATGAGTTTGGGCAGCAGCATTATGTGTCAAAAACAACATCATCGTTCTTGTTCTTACAAGGCAAGGAAAGATGTTTTTATATCTCTGTTTTACACTACAAGATTGTTGAATGTTGACTTTCCCCATGATGGTGGACCAAAAAATCATTATTTCTTTAACTGTAAGAGTCCATCTACAGTGCATCATTTCAATTTTCATGTTATAAACCGCTTTTATTTTCTTTTTCTTTTCCTGTTGACATCCTAAATTTTATAATAGTATGTATGTATACACAATATGAGTTAAGATTTAATTAGAGATTCTGTACTTTAGTTAAAGTGCGAAATTTAAATTTAAGCTTTTGAATTTGAATCCAATGATAAGTTAGAATCCTATACTACAGTTAAAAGTGTGAAATGATCTTTAACCCTGCATAATATATGTAGATTATATGTAGATATATGTACCTATCCGCATATGCATATATGAAAAGTTCAATAACAAAAACAATCAAGATTCAAGATCGTGCAGAGAATCCAGAACTTGATGAGCGTTAGTGGGCCAAAGCACAAAGTGGCGTAAGAAATGGGGCACATCCATACGCTAAATCGAACAAGTTTTTGAAGTCCAGTCCCTTGGCCCATATCTTTAGGAAAAGTCAAAAGAATATAAAATAAATAAAAAGAAACTGGAGTTTGATCAGCTTTAATGGTACCAACCAGCTAGGCTGAAGACTCACTGATACTAATACGACCGCACAAAAGCACAAAAACCATCATCAAATTCAGTGCTAATATTAATAATAACATCGAAGTAGGAAAATTACAAAGCTAATTATCTGGGAAAAGATTATATAAAATCAATTTAACAGTGAATTTCATGTTAGGTTTAGTTAATTAACAGCAGCTTAAATAAATGAACTGTAAAACAACGACTGCATATGAGGAGAAGTAATGAATGATTAAGAAAAAGTAAGCATTGTACCTGTAAAAATCGCCTGAGAGGCCTTGGTGGGCCTCTAGAGGCATGAGAATGGTGCCATGGGGTCTGTCTCCAGGCAAGTTTGCCATCGCTTCCGGCACTAATTTTGCGTCCTGAAACAACAAGCTCCAAGCACCAAAGGTCAGGCCTCTTTTGCCAAAGCACAAATCCACCCATCTCCCCGCCGCCGACGCCGTTTTTCAAGTTCCTTACCTTCACCAACCTATCATTCAAACTCCCTTCGCCTGCACAAAATTCCGAAGCTGCCATCTTCACCTTCCCCATTGCATACATGCTGTCTATAGAATTCAATGCCTTTTCTCCCCCCACCGACGCTATGTATTGCTTCACTATGTACTTCGCCATTGAAGCCTCCTGCAGTTACATCCATCGTTCGTTTTATGATCTATAGTTACTCAGCAGTACCTATTCAAATTAATTAATTATTCCATTATTAACGAAAACTTACAATGGGATGATCTTTGTTGACTATGGGGTGGTGATGATCATGATGGGAAGAAGGAATAGGAAGAGGGATCAATGGAGCTCCAACGACCCCAAGCAAGAGCTGGATCTCAGTGTTTTTGCCTCCGAAGAGAGCCGTCATGCTCATAGATGTTGATGATCTTGTGCCGTGTGGCTTTATCCAAGTCTTCACATTTTGCCATGATCTGTGTGTAGTATTATTGGTGTTCTTGTTGCCTGTGAACATTTCTTCAGGAATTGGCACCTCCAGCACTGTCTCCAGCCCATCTTCACGATCAAAATTCGGACAGAGTTTCCTCATGATCACACTCACAACAGATTAATTAACTCCTATGAATAAATGGATAAGTATCTTATCTGTGTTCCTTTGCCTTGCTTTGCTTTGGAGGTTGCTAAAGAGAGAGAGAGAGAGAGAGAGAGAGAGAGAACTGAGAAGAGAATTAAACATCAAAATCAATCACCAACCGACCATTGCATTGGTCCCTTGTAACGCGGTCCGCTTTGTCTATGTCGTGTTTGCACGCTCACTGCTCTTATGTTAACAAACTTTCCCTTCTTTTTTTTTTCCTTTTTCTATTGGGGTTTTGTGATTAGATGACGTTAGGCTTATGTGTAACTTTGAAATATTACATTACAAATTGGAAGTTTGATGTGTACAGTACAATTTTGTCGTACCATATTTGCCTTTTATCGACTCTCAAATTAAATAATTAAGGCACTAAAATTGGTCATCTATTGACTTTAGATGTGTAATTAAGCAGGAGATTTCAAACTATTTTTCACACTAATTTTTAGTTGATGAGCTAAGGGCACTTTTAAATATATTAATAGTTTTTTCTGTTAATTTTTCTTTGATAACTAGATAAAATAGAGGGAAAACCATCTCTATAAATGCTTTTCATATATACACGATAATACAAACATTAAGTTTTAGAAACTCACTACTTGGCTATGAAAAGTAATATTCAACAACTACTTGTATAAGTTTGTCAAATTTCATTCACAATTTTGAAATGTTTTTGGTTTGACACTAGACATACCCAAGCATTATTTCAATATATTTTTTTTCATTGACTTTTATTTCAAGGAAATACTTCAACGAAAGCGAATTTTATAACTTGACAAAAGAATTGAATAATTTTTGTACAAAATAAAATGAATAAAAACCCATCATGATGGAATGCAGCTACAGGAAATTAAATTCCAATCCTCAAACTCAAAGGCCACCTTATACCTCTTTTTACCAAATTAAACGTATAGACAAGGGAAAGGGATAATACATTTCTCACTATTTGCATTAAAGATAAATTTCTTCCTAATTAATATTGGAATAGACTCTTCCTTCATGGGAGCAGATTTTCAGACTATTATATTCATTGCCATCACAAGTCAGATTTTTGGTTTTGGTTTTGAGCTATGCTCATCCTATCACTTATGACGAGTAATTAAGGGTCCATTTGAGTAATTTTAATGTCCGTTAATTTTTTTTTTTATCAATTACTTTTAATAAAATCATCTCATCCTACAATAAATTTTGAAAAACATAAAAAAAAGTAACTTTTTAAAATATAATTTTGAGAATCATTTTATACTTAATACAATTTCATGTATATTCTTATATATTTTATAAAAAAATCTAAAATTATCCATATTAATTACGAAATAAAATCATTAACTTTTTGAAATTATTTATCATCACCAATTATACTGAGATAACAAAATAAAAAATTAATAATATGAAATATTTATTTTAATTGTCAATTTTTATATATATACAATTAAAGATATTTTACATACATATTTATAAATGTGTAAATAAGTTTTATTCAATATTATGTTTATTCCAGTCTTTTATATTTTTACAGCAGCTTAACAATAAGAATTACCAAACACATACGACTGTTTTTAAAACTCATAGTACTCTTAACTGATTTTTTTTACAGCTGATTATTTCTGTAGTACAACTAACATCAATTAGTTTAAAATCTTCAGGATGACCAAATTGATCCTAAGACTAATTCCTACAAATTAAATTGCTATTTACAATATCACTAAATATTTCAAAAAATGAAATCTTAGGATTCACCCCTGTAGCATAATGACATGAACATTTTTTGCTCGACCCCCCTTTTCACTGTAAATAGATAAAGAAGAAGCGCTCCCATAACTGCGGACAGAAACAAATCTAACCCAAACTTTAAGGTTACAAAGTTGGATAAGATTAATATCAAGATCGATGATATATCATCTCTTAAGCTACCTTGCTTCGATTTAATTACATTAAAAATAAATAAACAAGTCGGCGGCAGCGCCTTAGCAATTTGCATGCTTCTTGCCGGACACATCGGTATCCACCGACATCTTGATTGAGATAAAGAAGAAAGTGCTGCTACTAAGAGACATTCAGCCTAACTGTGTCGCATTTGCTGCGTCGCTTAATTAGCTGGTTCCTTCTGGCCTTATTCTTTGATTTTTAATTAGTTCATGTATTTATATGTTGTGGCCTTGTGGGCTTGTGACACGTATCAGAAACCCAGAATGGATTTGAGGAATATTGCGTTTATTTATTTATCTATTTAGACTAGGGTTCAGGAGAATGTCTCACATGATCATGTCATGCACGTTCATGGTAATTTTAATTATTTTGTAATCTAGTTAGTTCTTCTTGGATTAGGTCTCACGATCCATGGGTGCTTTACTAGAGAAGAATCTTTTACTTTATTTATTTATCTCTTTATTTTTTAACAATACTAACGTTTAATATAAGCTTTCAAGAGTGCTTTCGTTGAAATCTATAAGTAACAAATTCTGGATCCTAGTTTGTAATATCTTTTCAAAACATATAATTGAGTGTTTTAGAAACTCTATTTGATTCAAAACATTTTTCATTTTTTCCGATAAATGAGTGTATTTAGTTTCGAGTTTTTTTTTTCTTTAAACTATTACATTACAAATCAATTAATATTTATAATGAAAATTTCATCAAAACTTTCTAGATCAAGTGTTTGATAGCATAGTATAGAAATCTCACCTAAACCGAATCAAGTCTACTCCCAATTTAATATTAGATAAAAATTCAATATGTATAAAGATTCATTTAATATTAATTTAATTTTCACTAAACGATCTTATTGTCAAAGAAAATGATTTTTTTTTAATGAGATATATCTATTTACCTCGTGATAAAAATAATATGTGTTTCACACTTATAAATTTATAAAATAAATTATACAAATAGCTACATAATTTGCGAGGTGTGTGCGCGATTGTGCATCACACTAGTCAATTCATAAGGTGGGTTGCACACAACAATTTGAGATTGAAAGAGTGTGTTGCTATTTGGTCAAAGATAATAGTAAGTTGTAATGCAAATTGAAATTGCTTCCGCGGCTCAAAATTGATTAAATAGTAATCAATCCTTTTTAATCTGTTCACGAATCCATAGACGAATGAAATGGAAAAAAAAGGAGCATTCAAATATCTTATTCGTTACAACACTTTCCTCTGACGTCTCCTCATCTTTTCCTTACTGATCAATCCCTGGAGAGGGAGCTGTTTGGAGCTCTTTCTCTCCTTCTCCAGTGCCCTTTCCTTTTCTTTTTCCTTTTTTTTTTTTTTTTTGGTTTTTTGGGTTGCAGCCTCCTCATCTTTTTGAATTGAGGATGGTAATTTTGCTTTGGCCGCCACTACTTTTAGGTGTGAGGATGGAAGATCTACTTCAATTTCTTCCTCTTTTGACTGTGAGGATAATTGCTGGGTGGAATCACTTTTTGAAGTAAATCTATTTTGGCACCAGATGGAAAGCTTAATTATATTCATGGAGATTATATCAAAAGAGTCAGGGATCCTCGACTGGGGCTCCATTTATTTGTGTACTGTGAATGAAAGTTATTACTTTTTGGATACACAAATTTCTTCCCGCTCTTATGTGAGATTGTAGGCGTTGCTTCAATTGGTTATTGTTATACATCTCTATAATATATACTGATGATGTACTGCAACTCATTGTACTGATGTTCCTTTTTTAATTAAAAAAAATTATTCCAAAAAAAAAAAAAATCTCATTCGTTATTCTCGTTATGCCTCTTTAACTTTTGTTCATTTGAATTCTTTACTTTGCATAATTTAGATACCTCGCTGTTTGATCCCCAACAGTTTTCATATTATATAGGTAGTAATAAAAAGAAATTACGACAAAACGAAAGTGTCAGTCTCTCAATAACAAGATTATACAAACCCTTTCAAAATCAAAGTTTCTGCAGAGGGAAGTAAATTAACATTGATGATCATCTGTATGGTCATGACCCCCATGCATTGCTATTCTTCTGGACCTACAATTATAAAGTCTTCATGCCTCCAACTTCGAGGACCCCTACAATGTCCATCAGAGCATGTACTTATTCTAACAATATTATACACGGCAACAGTAGCAAACGAAAGGGCTTCAACAGTCAACACTATTTAGATTACGGGTTGTTGATCATATATCTTGTTTATTAATTTGTTTCATATATTTTTTCATGATTTCAACTTTTATTTGAGTGGATATAATCACTTCGTTGGTAGTTAATAAATTGAAATGTAATAAATAGGTAAATCATGACCATACATAAATAAAAATGTGCAAATGTTAAAAGATTGAGAAGATTTTATTTTTTTATTTTTTTTTAAGGAATCCTATCAGACATATTCGCATGCACTGTTTACGTTAAAATAGTTTTTAATTTTTTTTAAAAATAAAATACTGGCGTGCATTATTTTCAACCTATAATTTAAAGAAGAAAGAAGAAAGAAGAAAGAAGAATTTCATTTCTAATTTTAGATATTAATCTTGAAAATATCTTTTGGTGGCAGCAGGAAAGAAAAAGGTATATAACATTACCAAAAAATTTGTGGAGCCTTGACCTTTCAAAATCTGAAAAGCATACCATTAACAGGTTGGAGAATGATATTTTCATTTCTCAAATCATTTATTTGAGCAATTTGGTTCTTTATAAAATTCTTAATAGCTACCCATTTCATTTATAGTATTAAAAACAAACGGAAAGGAAAAAATATATTGTTACAAGGGTACGGTGGTGTGACGTTTTCACTTACAAATAATATATTAGATAAATAATCGACATCGGTAAAAATTAAAATTAATCAATACTTATCTCAATAGTGTGCATATAATCTCCAAAAATAAAATGACGTGTCAAATTTTATAAAAGACTTTAAGAGATCGAAGAGTGAATTCTCCCTTAAAACGTACCATCATCATTATACATTTTGGCGCAATAATGTAAAATGCATAGCACGCGCACCTCCTAGTGCAAGATATTGAAATAAGCAAATATTTATTACATAAATATATAATTCTTCGAAGGGGTTGTAGGAATATAATGAGTGATCACCCACTTATTGATAATAGTCTGTTAAATTGTCCGTTAAGTAAAATTTTCCAGCACGCGCCATGTCCTATTAAAACGAGATTAAGACAAATTATGACCGATGATCGCGGCATCATCATGGCAGCAACTCGTGTATGAGCCAACAAAATCTATCGAAATATAATTAATATAAGTAGTAGACTTGGCCTGGCAGAGCTTGGTCTTCATTTATTTAATTATATTTGTTGTTTTGCATGGAAATGAAGCAATAAGAGGCTATCACTTTCGCACTCATTATGAATGAGATTTCACTTTTTTTTTTTTTTTTTTGTAGCGTTTTTTAGACTAAATGCTTAGTCACTCCTTAGAATCTAATTAATTAATTAAAGAATGTTAATTAAAGAATGTTTTGGGTAATTGTTTAAAAAAAAATTTTGGTTCATTTAATGTTGAAATTATTTTACGGTAGAATATTGATGATGAAAGTATAATTACAGTGACAAATTTATTCTTACTATTATAATCTAATAGTCATCGTCAATACTCTACAATGGAGCAGCTCTACTACTGTAGCCATCATCTTTTTTAAAATATAGAGACTTAAATCTTAATAAAGATAAGAACATATTCATTTATATCACTTCATCAGATCTTAATATATCCCAAGTAATTCAATAAACACAAAAATTTCATCAACATTGCACGTAATAACAAAATATTCATCATTTGTTATAAATTATACAATTAATAAATAAATAAGAAAACTGAGAGAAAAAGATTACGGGCTATCAGCTCTTGCTTTGTTTTGAATTAATATTGAAGTGCAATGATTTAGAAATCAATCTCATGGCCTTTTATAATACCAATAACCACCATCCTCCCAACTGAAAGAAATGAACAAACTGAATGCCATCAATGATTAAATTCAAGCCACTAATAAAATGTAGTTAAATCAAAAGTGACTCCATTTTCAACTCATTAAATTTCTCCTGACACTCACTTTCTTAATATACTCACCGTAAAAATTTTATTTCCAAATTTTGCTCCACAAAGCCCTTAATTCCTTAATTATTTCAAGCAAGCACTCTTTATTTACATATTCATTACTATTATTTTTTAACAGTTTTCCTCATTCTTTGTCTTTGATAGGATTTTTTTTCCTCCCCGTTTTCAATTTAGATTATACTCCACTCTTAACTTTCCATTTAGATCTCTGTGTTTAGACTTCAGAAATTGAAAATTTAGTGCTTCTGCTACTTCGGTTGACAAGCGTCCACCCAATGTCCTTCTCTTATGCTACAAATTCAACAATTTATTTAAAAGTGGGTGTGATGTGGAGAGTGCTTTCATGGGTCGAAATAACCACACGCCTAAATTCAACTGTTCCCAAAAACAATATTTTAAGACTGACAAAGCGGCATCAACCCACCCAAAATCAGTAAGTATAAACAACATAGATTGATCATCTACCAAGTAACAACCGGGTGGTTGTTTGTTATACTGTGATTTACTAAGTTTCATTCCTTGGCTGGACGAGGCCTGAATTCTGAAACTAGATTCAGAAACATAGATTGTATTTTTTGTATACTAAACAAAATGTCATGATATCTCTGCTTGGACGAGGAGCCTCCTCACAAAATCAACTTTCCTGCTTTCCGAAATCAAGAAGATAACTGAGTCATCTTCGTAATTTGATTCTGTGGCTGTCTAACTATGTGATTCAACTTGAAACGAAGAAAAAGGCCATGGATTTTAGCTCAAACCCTCAACTTGAGCTCGCATTGCAAAAGATTGTCGAGGTACCTGGGCAGGTAGAACATCTGTCATCATGCCTGTCAACTTGTTCCGTCCCTCTTCAAAGCGCATGTCTCTCCTTACACTTTGTTCTGATATTTCCATTCGTGCATCGGAAGAAGTCCCCTGAGTCATTCTCTCACTAGCTGCATTGCCTGGTACTCCAACATTGCCATTCTCAAGGCCACTCTTGATCCATGCGATATTGTTCAAATCCGTAGCTATGGAAATTAGTTCATGACTTGAGAAAGCAGGAGGCTCCTCATAATCAACAAACTCAGGACCCAATAATGAGCTGTGTGAATGGTGCCCTGTTGGAGATGCACAGCAACCATACCCACATTGTGAAGGGATGACGGGCTCACTACAAACATCTTCTAGGAATTTGCATATGCCTAAGTCTAGTCTGGGTGCTTGGACCAAAGGTCCCTGAGGTGGCACTGTCCTGGGGATCCCAGAGCAGGGTGTAAGCCCACTTGAAGAGTTATATAGACTGAAAGCACTAACCCGTGCAACTGGACGAGGAAGAGTAGGATGAGGTTTTGGCCCAGCAGCAAATTCAACCTCCATTCTCTCGGCTCTGTCTTCATGCATCTTTGGTGTATCATTCATCGTAACATCTCTTCCTTCTGGGAGCTTGCACGAATTAATATCACCAAGTGGACATGGAAAGGTAGAATGCTGTTTCGGGACAGCAGCAAACTCACCCCCATTCGTTTGGGCCATATCTTCAAGCCGGTTGGGTCGATCGTCCATTGTGACATCTCTTCCTTCTGGGGGCTTCAGTGGATTAACATCTCCAACAGAGAGAGTTTCTTCTGAGGATCCCTTTGTTCTGTCAAGGCTAGCATCTTCCGTTATGTCTCCAGGGGCTGGTTTAAACCTCCCTAGATCTGTATATCTGCGCCTTAGGGTAGAATTCCAGTGGTTCTTAATTGCATTATCAGTTCTACCTGGCAGGAGCCTTGCAATCACTGCCCACTTGTTGCCATGAACTGCATGTGCTGAAATTATAATTTGGTCCTCTTCATCTGCAGTACCATAGAACATGTTCTCATGAAAGTTCTTACATATTCATCGCAATAATGATCAGATTAATGAGCATCAAATAAGAAACTCCAAGTGTAACTCAGGTTATATGCAGATATTTATTCAGAAAATAGTTTATTCAGTACTAACAACATCCAAAAGACATAGCATACGATGGCCTATGAGTCATAAACAGTAAAATAAGCATAGAACCCTAGCTTGTTATAGCTCTTACTTCTGATCATTCTTAAAATAACACGATGGCGAAAAGAGGATACCAACCTACAAGAGTCAAAGATTGAAAAACCAAATACTTATCACTATAACCAAATAATGACCAAGTGACCCTGTCAAAGGTTACTGCAAGAATTATCAAATAATAACAATTCCAAAACTGTCTTTCACCAACATCACAACACAAAGAGCTAGTAGAATGCTAGATAATCCTACCAATAACAGAACTTACAGCCTGAAACATTATATGACCATAGGCATGTTTGGGACTGCTTCCTTCTACTGAACTTTGAAAGGACAGCAGCTGAAGTGTTTGGTAAAAACACCAAGCTGGGAACTACTCTTTATACCCTCACTCTCACACTCACACTCACATTCTCACTCACACTTATATAATTATATCTGACATGCAGTACTCTACTTGCAAGTTGCAACCATCGCATAGCAGGAACTGTGGCTTCCAAGCCAAAGCACCTTAATCTCAAACATACCAACCCTATGTAATTTACACAGCGGACAAAAATCAATCTTTGATTCTGTATATGTACTATGTAGAGCGTTTAACAATGGAGATTTTCAAATCCTTCATCAAAAATCCAATCTTCCTCAGAAAGAAACAAGAAAACAATTGCAAAAAAGATTCCTTTTTTTTTTTAAATAAATAAATAATGCAATTTTGGTTGAGTTACCAGTGAAAGGCTTGCGCTTAAGGCAAGGGTCGAGCTGATTACACCAACGAAGGCGGCACGATTTTCCCGACCGACCTGGAATTCCTCTCGCGATCATTCCCCAATTCCTCGCCCCGAACTGACTCACTAATCGACTCAGCACCGCGTCCTCCTCCGGCGACCACGGCCCCTTCACTCTACTACTACTACCTCCTCCACCACCACCACCGCCGCCTCCTCCAGGCTCCGAAGAGTCCTCCATTACAATCGCCGCATCTACGTCGTCGTTTTGACTCCTACTAACACTATCTTCCTTTTTTTCGCTCATTGTACTGGATTTTCTCTTCTTTTTTTTAATTTTTTTTTATTTTCCAGTTTTGGTTTTGTGCTGTTGTTTGTTAAGAGTACCTACCTGCGTAGCCTAAGTCCTAACTGGAAAATGGGCATAATTGAGAGCGATTTATGGGTACCGAACCGAATGTTTCGGATTCTTCCTCTCATTTTTACCTTTTTATCAGAGATTTTCTTCCAATTGACGCGCATGTCCCATCAGTACGGCGTCGTTTTAGCAACTCCAACCCCAAAACGTTAGCGTTTTAGTGTTTTGACTTGGTTGACTCCAGCACGGCGGTGACTTTGGCAGTTGAGCCAGATGCTTTATCACCTTTTTGGACTTTCGTTAGAAAGCGAGACCACAGCGTATGTGTTTATTTTCACCCTCGTACTTGGTAAAATTTACGGGGAGGGCAAATGGAGTGATGGTGTAAATAAATATATTTTCGCTCGGATAGTGGTTATGATGGGTACGTTCTGTTATTTGGTAGGCCAAAGAAACCGCCTTGATATTTTAAAAGTTGAAAAATAATCGACTGTATTTTTGTATGACATATTTGCCCTTCAAATGGGCCTTCTTTAAGTTGGCCTTCCCAAAGGCCCTAAATTTTAAATTGAGTGGGCCGCTTGAGACCCTGCAAAATTCCTATAAAATCCTTTTTTTAACTGAAATTACTAAAATAACCAATGTCTTATTTTTAAATATAAATTCAAATAAACACTTAATAAATTATTATTATAACAAATATTTTACACCCACTCCATTTCACGATTTCTGTTTATATTTTGATTTTTAAAAAATTTGATAAAATTATAGTAGTTTAAAGTTATAAAAATAAAAACTATATAAAAAGAGCAAATGTAATTTAGTATTTTAAGATTTGTATGTAACTTATAAATAGCAAATTTAAAAGTTTACATTTTTTATATATATTTTGTGAATTAAACTAAAGGGGAAGATGATATGTAAATTAAAACTAAGGCGTTTTAATAAATAATATTTGAAAGGGGTGGTATAAGGATTTTAGAAGAGTGTTAAAAGCTGCACCCTTAAAAATTTCTCATCGGGACCTGTCAGCTATTGACAATTCTTTCTTTCACCTGTATTGTACAAGTATGCTTCTCTAATTTTGTATTGGACGTCTCAAGTTGAGGCGTTTAACGTGTAAATATTACTAAAAAACCTTTGTAAAAAACTTTGTAATAAGTTCTAATATATATATATATACATAAAACGGTTGCAAGGTAGTTTATTCATCTGCAACAAATAATGGGGAAAAGGTGCCCAAGTTTTTCGGCGGTTATGGTATAAAAATTCACTTAAAGCAAACAACTCATTTATCAGTAATTACGATAATGATTATGCCGCAAAGCTAGCAAGTACTCTTGAACTACACAACATCTAATGAAATTTACCAAGGTATTGGAGGATAAGTGTCCCACAACAATCATAATTCATGAAATTAAATTTGCAGATACAAAGTGACCTACTTATTGTCAGATTAGATTGAAATGCTCAACTGCTCGTCAATAGCATTAGATTTTCTGCACAGCTGGTTACCGGCGCTGGTGATGGCACTGTTCAACGATGTTCTTCGCTGTAGATTCCTCAGTCGAGATCAATTCTGTCTTTTATCGTTACTGTTATTGGTATTGCTGCTGTTGTTTGTAAGTTTTTCTCAATTTTGCAGTGAGGCTTCAGGAAAGGAGGAGGAGAAGAAACGCTCATTCTTCTCAACGGTAAAAGATTCTGGACTTAATTAATTGAACTAATCGTGTCGCTATTCTGATTAAGCACTGGCGTTTTCAGATATGGCAAAAAAGTCATCATACCTCCCAAAAAAACAATTGATTGAACTTACTGAACAAGAATTTAAGGCTCCATTTCTTCTAATTTAGCTATTAATATTTGGTACACACTTATAGTTTGACTTCAGCAGCAAAATTGATTACTCCCTTAGTTAAGCTTTATATTTTCATGTTAGCTGTAACTTAAAAGCCACTGAACAACAATACCAAATGGAGTTTAGTTTGTAATGTCATTGTATGCCAGCTGATGATGACTGAAAATCAAACATCTATATTTGCTAGACCAAAACATACGATACCTTAATTGCCATTAATACAAAAAGTCAAAGAAGACCCTAAAAAACCCTAATCCACGTGTATATGGGAGTTACAAAACCTTTATTCCTTATCAGACAATAGATGTCCCACATCTTACATGCACCTAATTGAAAGCTGTTAAACGTTTAATTCAAACAAGCTAGTTGAGTGAGTGGGGTACGTGCTAGCTGAGTTACTGTCCCTTGGCACTAATTAATTGTCCTTTGCGCAAGATTCCTCACAGTTGATCAGTCCACGTGAAACTGAAATTAAAATCCACTATTTCATTAATTAACCAGGAAGTTATATAACATATGGAAACCAAAATAACAGTGAAAACATAATTATATAATTATGTGCCAATAATAGCTTATATCTCACCACAAATTATGCATGTTTATATTTGCCCTCGACCGGACCTTTGATTACATGAAAAGACATAATACCAAACTTTCATCTTTCAAAATTACGCTAGCGCAGTTGTGGTCCAAACTTTCAAACGTTCAGTGAATAATGCTTGTATATGGAAGTTACAAACACATAATCTATAGGACCACACGCATGTAAACAATTAATGTAGTTTCGAATCAATGATTCATTCAAAAGCCAAATTATAGATACAGTAATAAAGTTCGTTGCGGCCAATGAAGTAGCTAGGCTAATATGGAAATAAAACTGAAATTACATATAGGTGAAGTTGAGTCAAGTTCCGTTTAGTATTACATATGGTATTGTATCTTTAAGTCATAGCCATTATGAAATGAAAATTCTAGCTATCAAGAAAAAGTTGATGGAATGGTCAGCCGGTATTATTGTTAAGCTAGAGGTTACTAGTTATATTTTTGATAGAAATTATTCTCCAATAAATACATGTCAAAGCAAAGATGCAATAAGCAATTGCTACACACGTTGATCGCTAAACTACTGAAAAGCTAAAATAAGCAAAATCCTAAAAATGATTTAATAGTGAGATTACATCATGCCATTTTCTAATATCAACTGCAAAGTCTATATATGAACAAAATAGAAAGCAAACAAGAAAGAACTGTTTGTGAAAGTTGGCAATACTGATCGAGTTTCATCTAGGGCAATAAATTTCAGGTTCATTCAATGTCCTTTCGTGCTTTACCAAATGGGTAACAAGAGCTGAGTGGAATAAAGTTCATGTCCCACAAAGAAAGAACAAATAACCCTTGTGGTGGATTAAAAACCAATAAGCAACCAAAAAAAAAAAAAAAAAAAAAAAAACTGCTTTCATATCTAAGTTATTCAGAAAGATATCAACCAACCACATCTGCCCGCATTGCCATGGGTCATTAAGGGTTTATTATGCTGTGGCGTTAACTTGTAAATATGAGGTTTTTGTTATTACAAGTATAATGTTAATTTTATGTTACAAAGATTTGATATTATTGGTATTGACCTATTAAATTTAGGTGACTAGGTGTATCAATTCATTACTTAGAACTATCACTTGTATTATACCTGTTCTTTGCTCTGGCTAGAGGTGTGACTACATGCAGGGTGCATACTTGAAAATGAGAAATAAAAATAAATTAATCTGGAAGTTATAGAAATCTTGCGTCAATGGTGGCAGCAGGATTATAGAACTATTTGAGCAAAGAATGATATTTTTTTCTCCCCTTTCCTTTGTTAAGTCACTTGACTCTCTTGTCGAGAATAATTTTGACCCTCATTTACTTAAGTGGTAATAGGTGACAATCGTGTGGTTTAATTTGCCACCAAGAAATCAACAACTATAAATACATTCTGTAACAAAACCCTGGCGGTGCTATGTGATAGTGTGAAAGAGTCATTATGTGTATGTGGTGGTAGGGTCTATAGAGCACCATGGAAAGGCGCGGTCCATTTATGCTTCACTAGTGTGGACAAGATCCAGCACGATCCATCATGATCTAGAGAAGTCAAATGATTAGAACCTTAGTGATGGCCCACGTATCCAACGGTTAAGATGACTCCATTGTAACTTACTAGCTTTTTGAGAAAACGTACGCAAACGACTAAAGTGATCATCAACACGAACTAGTAATCTAACTTTGTGGTTGGGAGCCAACTTGAGATCATAAACCACAAAAGTAGCAACCAAAGTTTATGCAGGCTAAGTACACAATAAAATAAATTACTTACGTGTTATCAGAGCTTACAAAATTTGACACGACTCGATTATTCAAAATGAACACGATATAAATAAATAGGTATGAGTTGTCAAACTTGACACGATTATTAAATGAGTTAGACTAGGGTCGACACGATTTTTTTTTTATCAAGTTAGGATTAGAGTTCTTGACTCATTTATCCGATTAACTATATAATTATATTTTCTTTTTTAAATTAATTTCTAAGTTCTTGTAACTAAAAATCAATTATCGAACATTATTCTCTCCTTTTAATTTTTTTTTGGAAGGATAGATATATACTCAAGATTTTATTTATAAAATTTTATATAGATTTAGAATTTTAATAGTGTAAGTGTGTAAAATATTAGAACACATCTATATTTTATGATATGAGTAACCCGTTTATTTTTTATGTCAAGTTTGGGTCTTAGTATTTTAACACCATAATTAAATTGGTCATCTTTGAGTCAACCTCAATTTGACAAGACACGAACATGACCCGACAATCCATTTTGCCAGCTCTATGTATTAGAATATTGTTAAGTGTTTGGTGAAATCAACGTACTATTTTTTATCACAAAACGATGATTAAGGTTTTATTTGGAATTGAGATGTTGTAATTTTTAAGATACAACTACTATGATAAAAAAAGCTGTAGTTATAAAACAAGAATTAAAAATATGTAGTTAGTATAAATTTTAAATAATAATTTTATCAAAATTATTAAAGATATAACAGATTTTCTATTATACAAATAAAAAATCATATCAATATAGTTTCCAACTTATAGCAATCAGTGTTTATCAAACATTTTAGCATTGTAAGTTTTAAGCTACACCTACCCAACCTCAATCCCAAATGCATCCTAAAATTTTAATTTTAAGACTACAATGTTCGGCGTATCCAAAATCAAAACCAGGATATCGTATACACACTATGCGAACCCAAAAAAATAAAATGATAGGAATTAAAGGCTCAGCTTGTAATTTCTATTTTCATTTCCGAATTGTCAAATTCCAAAATCCAGAACACTTATCTTTTATCCTTTATTCAGATTTGAATTACTTTTGCATCTTTTACATATATACAGCACAACTTAGGTTGAGTTTACACTTAAGCTTATCATTGTCCCTGTGTATTTAGGGTTCCTATTTTATCCATGTGCACCTACACTCTATGGTTCTTATTGTATTGCAAAAGCCCCATTGGTTTTTATTTATTTATTTATTTCATTTACCATCCATGATCCGTATTTAGTAAGATGCCAATGCTATAATTTGTTTGAAATAATATTTATTGTTAGTGATTAACTAGAGATTTATGCGATGGGACATGTGATACTGTATATATATTACTATATATTGTAATTAATGAAAAGATTGGGATTGGGGTTGCGTGCTGTGGAAATGATACGTTTTAAAATGCGAAAAGGCTAAACTGTTGTTATATACCTCTTTTTTTCTTTTTCTTTTTTTTCATCCTTTTTCCTTGAGAGGGTTTGACAAATAGATAGTTAAACTGTAATGTGTATCCTCAAATATACAATTCCAAATGTACAACAAACATACACGCATTGGATAAAGACATGTTTATTGGAAAAAAAAAAAAAAAAAGGAACAATGTGAAGAATATAAAATTTTAAACTTATCGATTGACGAACACAAAAATTTTAATTTGTACAAATATTAAACTACAAAAAATAAAATATTACAATTATGGTACTTAAGTATGCGATTGATTTACAAAGGTTGATTCAATTAATTTTACTATTGATTGACGATAATCAATCTTATTGAGAGAATCATTCTTGGTAGTTAATTGTCGTTATCTTCATTTTTTTCTTTGATTTTTATCATTTATGAGTCGAAGTCTTAAAAGATAGCTATAGTTGAAACTTTATCCAATCATGCATATTGTTATATGAATAACGATTGATTTGAATTAGAAAATTCTCTAAGATTTCATCTTGTATTCTTGTTATTTTAACAGTTGTGAGGTCGATTATTCATGTATTATATAATTCGGTCAAGTCATATTCATCTGTGTTCATGCTTTCATGCTCTTGACCATTTAAATGTTTATGTGATATTGTATTATTTAGATAAATACACAATAAGTAAGCAATAATTAAAAATCACATCCATAACATATGAGGCTAAAAACTATTATTGGATCCGAAAGATTTTAAATTTCTAATCATTGAGTCCTGAGAGTAGACTATGTCAAATATCAGGCATCTTTGACCATATGAATTTATTTACAATTACAAATATAAACCTCTATTCGCCAGTTTGAATCCCTTTAGCTCCACTAATAAATCTATAAACCTTAGCTAGAATTGATAACTATAATCTTCAAATTGACCCCCTATAATTTAATACAATGAATTGCGGTTTGCACTATGATACATACAGTACTAATCATTCATACAAGATAAAAATTTTTGAATGTCCCAATATGTTATTTATTAAATTCTTATCATATATGTATTCACTCTTATATAATTAGTTTAAAAAATTTGCATGGCAAATATCTAGTATAGGAGAGTATACTCTATGAATTCCTAAGATTTTATATATTTGATTACATTTTTAAATGAATATTTAGCTATGTATAGAACATACTGTGCGACTATAATTTAACAAGGAATTTTAGTTACACTATATAGTCGGCCTCAAATGCATTAAAGAATGTGTAGAGGCATTAAAGAATGTAGAGGTTGGCACTAAAGGAGGACTGAGCATATGGGTCTATACGAGATATTAAAAAAAAAAAAAAAAATTGGGAATGCATATCATTAGTTATTAGAAAAATGAGAAATTTGTTAATGTATTCTTTTCTTGTGAAATAATATTTGTTTTTGTTAAATTAAACAAAAAGGTTCGGTGTGAGAGGGAACATGGAATGGACCACAAACCTTCATAAAAATAAGCAAACAAGAAAATAAAATTATAAATACTTCCACCCAACTTGTTGGGAATTTCTTCTAATAAGGGGATAGCTGACCCACTACTAGTAAAACCTTTTCCATGTGTCTGGTTTGTTAGAGAACTGGGTCTACAATTAAATAAATATCTTTATTTTGAAAAAAATACATTTTCTCATGATTTGGTAAATTTAAAAAGAAAAATCTCACTATTTCTCTATTTTATATATGTTGGAGTTTCCCCTAAACCACCCACCTCACTTTCCTCTATAATGGAGAGAGAGATCAGAGAGAGAGAGAGAGAGATGGTTTGAAGTTTTTGGTTTCTTGCTTCTGCTTCTGCAACTAGAGGATAAATCCAAAGGGATCGCATTGATCCTAAGCCTTAATTATAATTCTCATACTTAATATTCATGAGGATCATGCTATCCCTTTGGATTCCTCCTTCGGTAGCTCATATATAATCTCTATATATAATTTGCGTATGTGTGTCTGTGTGTATGGATGGTTCCTACACACTCGCCATGCATCACCATCACTACTCATCTCCGCTTTCCGAATGACTCGCCGTTAAACTCATCCGATAGTTACCCGATTCACCACCTAACTTTGTCGCCGAAGAAGCGAAAGACAATGCAAAACATGTCTCCTAAATCAAGTAAGTCATGATGTCACATGAGCAAATTTACCCTTCCTGCTTTGTTCTTTTTTTTTTCTTTTTTTTTTGGGTCTATTATTGTTATTTTTATCATTCCTGCTTTTCATTCCATATTTTTCCCTTTTTCTCGCTATCAATTAATATCTGTGTTTACATTTATATAGCTTGTGTTGGTTCAGTTTTTGATAGATCATAAACTACAAATCCCACATGAGCAAATTGGATCTGAATTTTCTCATAGATGCGGAATTGGCTCCAGGAGATTAGTTGACGATCAATTATGTTACTCTTATAGTTGTATACAGTTGTCATGAATAATGAGGTTTACTTATTTTATACGAACACAAACGATCAGTTCCTAGACTTTATGAATTATTATAAGCCAAAATTGAAAACAAATATTTTATTTTAATATTTCTAATTCCATCAGCACATACATATAATTTAAGTTCGCTTATCATATTTCCAGCAAAACGTTAAGCAATATTTTAACTGTATGGTTAAGGTTCGTAGGCAGTAGAATTGTTTCTTTTTTTTTTTTCTTTTTTAATCCTTAATTAATCTTGCTGTGATTTATTTGTTTCTTGCAATAAGAAACGGGTATGGAGCTGCTATCAATGAATCATCATTAGCAGAAAAAAATACAAACAAAAAATAGAAACAAGTGGAAGCTAGCAATGCATGTGAATAAAACAGTCATTAAAAAAGTTAAAACTCTTTTTATTTAAACACTCAAGTCTCAACGACCAACTGACCAAATAATCATAAATTTTAACTGTAATTTTATTCATGTTAATTTTTTCATCACTCTCTGCTTGGAGAAACAGGATCCGTAAACAGTCAAGACTCCAAATCACATGCTTAAAGGACTTTAATCAGCATCCAAGGCAGTGGATGATTATTATGCTAATGTAAGCCTTAAGTGCTGGCTTCTTCTTCTTTTCTTTTTTCCCCCTTTCTCCAGCTCTGGGGCCTCACATTGAGTGCCCCAAAGGCAAAGGAATCATACACATGACATGTGATGCGACCTTAAAAAAAGTCCTTTAAAACTTACTCAAATTTTGAAATAAAGGTTAGTGCATGCATGATAAATCTTTTTGTGATCTCCCTTCTCTCCTAGCTAGCCAGCACATGATATCCCTTTTGTCACATGGCCCAAAACCCTTTCTACCATTCTGACTTACCATTTTTTTCACCTTCTTTCAAACATATGCATTTGATTTATAATTTCAGCTAAACCAACTACCAATATGACTCCATTTTAAGAGAAACATCAAACACCCTTCTTAAATGAGAAGTAAAAAAACACCAAAGTTAATATGCAATAACGTGGCCATTTTTCTTGCGTCTTTTATATATAGAACTTGTACTGGTTTATAACTTTTATCACTATTTAATCAGTTGAATCCAGGCAAACGAATAGCTTTTCTGCTAATATTTATTATGTGATATGATCATTGTCATGCTGTTTTGGTGTAAGTGCAAAACTTGAAATGCTTTAATGAAAGGGACTGAAATTGAATAAGTGTACAAGAAAATGGGTCCTAGGGCTCAGAACTGAAGCTTTGATTGGACTATATATAGTTCAGTGTACAAAAATTGTCTAAAATGTAAAAGATATACAGTTCAAAATGTTTACCTCTTAGGCTACACAATTTTATGAAGGACATAAATAAACTGCCAAAAATAAAAAACCCCAGCTATGGATTTTTTTCTTTCAAGTTCATGAGAGATTGAACAGCCCTTGGGACCCAGTTTCCTAGACTAGCCTCCAAATTCAAACTCCATCGGCCCATTTCTTTTTCTTTAATTCTGCAATCGCTGAAACACATTTAGTAACTGGAGCAGTGAATTGCACACTTGTTTTTTTCAAAAAAAAAAAAATGAAAGAAAGAAAAAGACATATATATTTAGTCAAAGACGGTAGATAATTTTTTTAACCCAAGTGTCATTAGATAGTGTTTAACCCAAGTGTCATTATTATGGGACCAATCGGAAAAACAGGAAATTATTTATAGGGTAAGTAATTATTGTTGATAGGCCGGCCAAAGACACTGCGGATAGCAAGAATCCCCAAATCTGTGGAGGAAGCAACCTGGTTAATGTAAATCTTCAAGGGAAACAATTATTTACTTAGCTGAAACTTAACTTTGCGTAGAGTCTTCTGCAACAATATTTAAATTAAAAGTAATTTAACTGAGCTTAGGTGATTATGATTTATTGGGGGAGGAAGTCTATGGTCAGAGCCATGGATTGGCAGCCCCACTGGGCATGATTTTGTCTTAAGGTTACAAACATTACTCAAATCCCCATATGGATTTGGAAATTAATTTCAAAGAACTAAATTTGGGATGCATGTTCCTTTGCTAACAAACAAACAAAAAGAAAAAAAAAAAAAAAAAAGAATTGGGATGCATGCATTTTAAGAATTTTCAAAAGCAGACTTACGTCTATAGGTCTGCATTGTAAGACTCTAAACGTATAGACAAAGCTTAGAGCAGGCACATGCACAATTAATCAACGTGCACAAATCATCATTAGCAATTTTCACAAGCTGTCTGCGAAACTCATGATGCTAGATGATAGCATATCTTCATGCCATGAGCAACACTGTCATCAATTAGATGAATACTTATTCTTCATTATACAAAGACCAAGTTATATATACAGAAGATTCATTTACTCATTTACTGCATTTAGAGTGGAGACATCATCATCATCCATTTTCAATCAATATTCTGTGCTTTAAGAGAAAGTGTTAACTCGGCCGGCATGGGAATGCGAGGGCTTGTTTACCATGCAGAAAATTTTATGAATGTGATGAAATAAATATTTGTAAACTAAAACATAAAATGTAAGACTTGTAATGCCGCGTTTGCTAAAATTAGATACCTATAACAAAATTCAAGGTCGGTTGATTTTTCAAGACCTTCTCCGAAATGGAAAAAAATCACGAGTTTCTAATTAACGGACAAGAGAAATCGAATTTTTGTTTTACAAATAATAATGTATCAATTGTATGTGATGCAAGTGTCTGCCTGCGGATAAGTTCTCTTCAGATTTTTCTTTCTCCCAAATGTTTTCATGCTTGTATGTGAAGGAACATGGTCTCGTACGGTGGGTCATATAAAATAAGATAATTTTTATTTGTCTTCTGATAAACCAAAATGAATTAGAAAAAGACCATCAACCCTTTGGTCCAATGGGAGAAGCCTGCACTTACAATGTTGAGTGTGAGGGTTCGACTTTCTATAAGAGCTTTATAGAAGTTAGTTTCAGTACTCTCTCAGTTATTAGCTAATTGAGTGGAGACAGTCTCTCCCTTACGAAATGTGAGTAGAGTAGACACCCCTCGAATATTATAGAAGATTTAAAGTATGTAGGCAAGTATTTCAGTGGATTAATGTATGGCGGTAGTCCTAGTTATTTAGTATAATTATAAATATTAATTGTAATGTCTAATGTGATATCAGCAATAATAATATGTGATAACAGAATTTTAAAAAAAAATGAACTAGAAAATGACTTCAGAAACTGACAACCCAGCTGTAAGATGAAACGAAATTGTATTGCACATCAAATACAATATTAGATTAGACATATCTCTGAAGCTGTTGGAGCGCAGTATACTCCTGCCAAACAGCTAGCATCGTTTAGCTTGAAATTCGCATTTTAAAACGTGAGAATGTAACTCTGTAATTGTTGTCTATTCATCCTTTTGCAACACAGGAAGGTGATAATTTTAATTCTGGAACAAGTAAACATTTAAAATTGTAGGACACAACTTGAGCTTTCTACGCTTTTTGCAATTATACGTACGTATGCTTAACAATTCAACTTTTCAATTAGTAGGACACCTGCAACTGCAACAACAGGACTAAGTAGAAACATAGAACTTGGCACTTTCAATTATAAAAAAGTATCATCATTGCGCCAATAACAATTATCATCTCATATTCTCATTCACCATAAGCTCCAAGAGTTGAAGATCTCCATTTCATTTGTCACCAGTACCTATCAAACTCGATTCTTATAATAATAATTTAAGATTAATTTTTTCTAACATTAATACTTTCTAAACAATAATCCTAAGAACAAAATTATAATAAGTATATAATAATCGATAATTATATAATGAAATTAAATTGTATATAATAATTATAATAAGTCCAAATTATTAAACTTTTAAAATTGAAAAAAATGCGGGTTGGTGGATACCTACAGGATATTTGGCATATACCAAACCTACCCGCAATTAAGTACGGGTTTTAATTTGTGGTACCAAATCCACCTGCAATATACAAAATTACATACAATGTGCGGATTTTGGCGGGCGGGTTTGAGCGGATTTGTGAGTACTATTGCCATTGCTAATTGTAATGGGATGCCGGTAAATTTGATGCGACCAGAATTAGAGATACAAAATTTATTTTTTATCAAACAAAATTTTAAAACTGTAATCTTTAATCAAATTGCATTCGAAGATAAAACATGTCTACTTAATCCACGTGTTAAAAGAATAATAATTTTCTTCTGCTGGAAACTAATTGCTCACAAACATATTACAGAGAAAGCGCAGGAGACTATGGCTTTGTAGGAAAAAGGAGAGGCACCGACGTTGAATTGGAGCTGTGGCTCGAAACCACATAAATTCTGCTGGTTTTCTGTACAATATATCCGTGTTGTTGCTTTGATAACATAGTTTTTCTTTTTCAATAGTTGCTTTAATAAATACTTAGAAACTTTGTTTTGTTCGAAATCTCTATATTCTTGTATAACCGGAAACTGAAAAATAAAGAGGAAAATAATCATAAGTCTGTGAACAAGAAAACAAGAAAACTCTATTGATGACGTCGAAACTGAAAGACTAGGCCATTGGGGTTTATGGAGGAAATATGAATAGTTTGCCTTAAGGTTAATTTTGTCAATTAAAGGGGTGTTATAAGAAATTTATATTATTTTTAGGGAAAATGGTTTCCCTTTTTAAGTGCCAATAGTTCGACTCATTTAAAAATCTAAATTAGAAACCGCTCTTAAATCCCCAGACATAATTTTCGTCAAGGCCCATTAACTATCAAAATCCAATCTAATTTGATTTTATTGAGTGAACAATCTTACAATCCATCCCCAATGAGCCGAAGAAGGTTTGGCTTTGGTAATGCTACTGAATACTGATGGTTTTCGTGCAAGGTCTGCAAGGTCAAACATAGAGATAAATCCTGCATCTTAAGAGTTTTATGTACTTTTGCTACAATTTGGATGAAATATGGTTGCTGCATTTTTCAGTTTATAGTTTTTTTTTTTATATCATCCATTTTTGTTTAATTTTTCTATTATTTGAGACTAATAATTGTGCAGTATTTATTACATATTTTATTTTGTATGTCTTAACAGCTCAAGAATTTAAAATTATAACCTTCTTCTTCTTTCTTCTTTTTTTGATTTTTAAATTGAATAAGTGATTACCGTAATTTAATGCATCTACAAGCTTATTCAAGATCTTGAGAAATTTGTAATAGATAGATGTTACAGTCTAGATTGTATAATTTTGCCGGATGACTTTTTCCAACAAATTTTATTAATGTTTGCTTCTAATTTATCAAATTCATTATCCATAAATCAACGACAATAGCAACAACAAGAATAAAACAACGGATAATTTCACTGTCCTCCCTTTAAGCATGTCCAATTCACATATACATGAACTTTATTTCTAAATTCACACCAAAGCCCCTTCGCCTCCCCCGGAACCCACCATTTGCCTTGTTTGACCGTTACTGTCAAAGGGCAATTTGGTAAGTTAAATACTTCAAATCAAATTTCTTCGTTCTTGATATTAGTATATGCTAGCTATATATTTTGAAAATTTTGAAGAAAATTATATATGGTATATATGGTATTGTAGGTGCTGCCAATAGCTTAAATTTTGAAGAAAATTATAGGACAATTACTTGAATTTTTTATCCGCAAATATGAAGTATGCTTTATAATTTCTTTGTTTCTCCTGCTAACACAAACTGCATAGTTGCCGCATTTTTTTAAATTGACACAAGCATCCTCTACATGCATATTAGGTGCTATGCACTGATATAGGATTTGCTATTTTCTACCACAATGGTAAACCAAAGGGTTTCAATATTTTCTCCTCTCAATTGCCATCAGATTTAACAGTCAAAGATTTGGTCCGGGGAGTCAGTACAGATTTAGACATAAAGTCCATCTATGTGTGGGTTATATATATAGACATAACAGTGAAAATTACTCAATAATCAATAGAACATTTTAAGTAACTCAAAAAGTACTACTATGTCTATTCCATTTTTTTTTTTTTCTTAACTGATACAACGTAAACTTTTCATTAGTGCATAGAGCTGAAAATACAAGCAATATCAGTTGGAAAAAAATCCAACCATTCAACGGAGGTTTTGCTTCCTAAAGCATACTTTGATAACAAGTGGGCAACTTCATTAGACAATCTGGAAACATGCCGCATTTTTAACATTTTGAAAATCCAAAAACCTGTGTTGAATCGCTGACACGACCCAACATATTTCTTTTCTGCTCCCTTTCTTGTTTTCAACTATCTATTGGCAATCCGTCTCACAGACTACTGGTGTCATCTTCGCATCCTTGGCCACTTGAAATCCCCAATTTACAGCTTCAGCTTCCGCAAAAGTTACATCACCAGAAAACCTTGAAAGTTTGACAGCAGCAGCAATTACCTTGCATCGGCATCTTTAATAACAGCACCCTATCCTACAATTTGAGCTTCCCCCTTTGTAGCAGCATCAGCAATTACCTTGCCATCAGCATCTCTAATAACAGCTCCCGATCCTACAATTTGAGCTTCCCCCATTGTAGCAGCATCGACATTGATTTATACCAACCTCTATGAGGAGGAATCCACTGTTGCTTTCTCACAGTACTTGGTTTCTCAGGCTCCCAACTTTCTTCGCTCTCAGAAAGGCTTCCACAGTTGCTTCTGCCTTTGCAGCCGATATCACTGGGTTTAACTTCTTCCCTTCAAAAATTTGCTTATTTCTTACATTCCAGGTAGCCCACCAAGTAGCTCCCATCAATTCACTATCTGTTTTGCTCAGCTTTTTAGACATGTCATACCACACATCTTGGCTTTTGCTTACTTGAATGCCTTTACTAGCAAGAGCGGATTGTTGCCAAATATTTCAGCTATCTTTACACTATAAATTGGAACAGAGTTGACAAAAAGGAAACTGCACCACTTTCTTCGTCCATTGATTTTCTGCAGTTGGCAGCAAATTTTGAGCTACCCTCCACAATAAAATCTTAATATTCTCAGGTAGCTCCAAGTTCCATTTATCATTCCAGTAGTGAAAACTTCCATTTCAGCTAGTAGGCATATCATTATACTTATAATTTGAGTGCCCCGTGATAGGCACTTAACAGTGAACATACCTTCGTTATCAAAATGTCGGCAAATCTCATTATGGCCTCAGCATCCTCTTTTATGAAATGCTGATGAATAAAATCTGTTTTCCACTGGTCTCAGCATCAATCAGTTCTGCAACTTTTGCGTGGGCTGGCAAGAGTAGGACTGGAAAAGGTCTGAAAGAAGCTGGCTTAGGGATCCACTTACTTCTATAGATTTGTATCTTATCCCCTCTACCCACAACCGACTCGTCTAGAGGAAACAAGGGATTGAATCCCATGCTAACAATTGCATGGCCCCTGCGCAAGGATGACACGCACAAATCGAGAAATGGTCAGCCGAGTTTAACCCATACCAGAGTTATATTAAATTGAGAATCCCGATTCAATTTTATAAACCTAAATATATCCGGGTCCAGGTCTGAGTTTAAGTAATTGGACATATCCCGAATCAGACCCAGACATCTTTATTTTAACATTAATTTTTTAAAATTACCTTTAATGCGAATAAAAAGGAAAAATCACAGCCGGCCTAACTTGCAATTCACATTTTCCTCTTCTAAAATCTCACAGCTGCGGGTCACCAACCATTTCCTCTTCTCTTCGTCAAATCAAATCATCGTCGTCATCGCTTTGGCCACCATTTCCTCTTCTCTGTGTTCATCATAATCATCATCTGCTGCTGTGTTGACCATCAGCCACTATGTTTCTCTTCTCTGCGCTACAGCGACCTCCATCTCCGATTCGGGTTGAACCTTGAGCGCCACCTTCGCGATCAGGGCTGCGTTCATCATTATCATCATCATCATCATCTAGTCCTATTAAATCTAACTATTCTGAAGTTCTATATTTCAAAAGCTTGACTGTGGTGGCGTTTTTCCACTTTCTTTGCTATAATTACACTAGGGATGTGCTGAACTCAGTGATTATTTTTCGTGCATGCCACATATGTATGCATTATTATTGTTTGAATATGATCACATTTTGTTACACGGATAGTGTTCCATGATTTCAAGTTTTGAGCATTCACCCTCATTTGATGGTCTGTTCCAGGAGCACTTTCTTACTGCTTATACAGTGCCAGCTCTTAAAAGCTGCATTTGGTGTGTGATTCATTATTACACATTGCAGAATTCATAATTCAAAAGCAACCCGGGTTTAAAACCTGTAATTGGGAACCCGAACTTTCGGGTTGGAGCCGGCCCGGATCCAAAGTTAAAAAGATTGGGTTTGTATTCAGGTCCCATACGTCTGGAATGAAGAAAGCTTGTTTAATTTCAAAAGCCCTTCTCTTCTTTTTTTTTTTTTTTTTTAATTATTAATTGTTTGTTTTTTTAGGAGATTTTTTAAAAATTAAATAAATTATTTTATCAACAAAAAATTAAATTTTTAATTTTTAAAAATAAAAGTTTAATTTTTTTAAAGTATTAAAATATCTAAAACATTCTTTACTTATTTAATAATTTTATTTTGTTCCTTTCATAAAATATCTTTAAAACATTTGCATATTAAAGTACTTTTAAATTTTTAATAAAAGTACTTTATTAAATTTTTTTTGATAAAATTTCTTCTTGTAAAAGCTACTAACAGAAACTCTATTTAAATAAACTCTATTTGAAAATATCTTTAAAACATTTGCATATTAAATTACTTTTATAATTTTTAATAAAAGTTGTTATCAACAATCAAACAAATAAATTTTTTTTGATAAATTTTTTTTTTGTAAAAGAATTAACAAAAACTTTATTTAAATAAACTCTATTTGAAAAGATATGTCCAGCTCATATGGTACCCAATGTATCATGTGATTGTCCTTCTTTGAACCCCATCAAAATTAACTTCCTAGATATCCTTACAAAGCCCCATCGCGAAAGCTAAAAAAAAAAAAAAAAAATTAACGGCACAAGTTGGTAATATTTTTAATTAGTGTTTTTACGTTTATTTTAAAGAAAGAGAATGATTTTTTGACGTAAATTTTTTAAAATAAAAATTTGTTTGGTAGTTTGTTTTTAAAATAGTTTATGAAAATGAAAGCAATAAAACTATCAAAGATTTGTAAAATAGTTTGTTTCGATTCACTTATAAATTTATTTTTTATTATTATAATTTTAATCAAAATGAGATCAAATTTCATATAGCAATAATATATTTTCAAAAGACCCTCTCATTATTTATTAAGTTCTAAAAAGATTAAAAAATACAATAATAAAATAATAAAAGTAGTGTTAATTAGCATATAACAAAATAAAAGTTCATACTACAATTATATTTGTTACAAATATTAGCAGTTCATTTGTACATAATTATATTTTACAACCTAAAATATAAAGAATAAAAGAGTCAAGTATAAAACATTTGCATTCAAAACACGCTAAATATTTACGTCTATCCCTTCCATCATAAAAATCATAATTGACAGCCATAAATAAACAAAATAAAAATCATCTTTTTGATGTTCAGTAATAATAAGAAGAGAAACTCAAATATATAACCAACGAAAATTGACACACACATTTCGCAGATTATGCAGTGAATAATCATGTCATGGTATCATATCACTTTGCAAATGACAGCCAACTTAACTCTTAGTACTCTGCAATGCAAAAATTCAACAATAGACAATAAACAGTACTTAAATAAAATTAGGGGAAAAAAAATTATGCAGCCATGTGAAAATAAAATAAGACCATCAGACTAAACAAAGATTCAAAAGCTCAAAAACAAAAAAAAATTGTAAGCTCATATAAACTGTGGTAAAATAATCTAAAATACAGCACCAATCAATATAATCATTTTAATTGGAAAAAAATAAAAAATAGACAAATCTTTGTGCGTTTTTTCCCCCATAAACACAAAAAATTCATAAGCTCATACAAACACTTGAAAAGATAGATTGCCAACAAACACTTGAAAAGATAGATTGCCATAAGCTAGACTTAAAAAAGATAGATTGTCAAGCCACACATAGATTTAGCAAAATTTAACGTGATCTGAATATCAGATACGAATATTACACAAATAAATGGGTACGAATCGTTAAATTTGACATGATTATTAAATGGTTTGGGTCCAGATCGGCACGTTTTTTTTTTCTTGTTAAGTTAGGGTTAAAATTCTTAACCTATTTGCTCGATTAATGACATAATTATATTTTTTATTCTAAATTAATTATAGGTTCCTATCATCAAAACTTAAATACTGGGCATGATTCTCAATTTTTATTTTTATTTTTTTAAAGATGAACATATATACAATATTTCATTTATAAAATTTTATTTAGATTTAAAACTACAATAGTGTAAATATGTAAAATGTTAGTAGACATTTATATTTTATAATATTGATATATTATACTATTTACATATATATAATTAAAACTTCAATAGTATAAAATGTGTAATATTTTGGTAAATATGTATAATTTATAATATCAATAAATTATATATATTTGTGTGTGTTTAATGTAAATTTTATTAAATATATAGAAATTAAGCAAATTATTAGGTAATCCAGCTGTTTTTTGTGTTAGGTTTAGATTTTAATATTTTGATATAATTATTAAATAAGCCATATTTGAGTTGACTTAAATTTGACGCGATATGAACACAATCCGATGACTTATTTTGCCAGCTTTAGCCACACATACTGAGCGAACTTTGAATAATGTTAATGCTAAAGAAGTTTCTGCCCACAATAAACTTTAATTCATCTAGATAGAATAATACTTTTTAGTTTATTCAATTTATTATTTATTTTCGTTCAGGGGATGATGACAAATCAGAGTATATTGAAAATATTATTTTTATCTTCTTAACAGTAAATGGGAGTAAGCTGATATTTTTACACTTTTAGAAGATAAATTGAAGATTATTATTACTATCATTATTTGATAATATAATCCTATAAATAAATTGAAATACAAGTGTACAACCCAAGAGGGGGGGTGAATTGGTATTTTAAAACTTATCATAATCAAACCACACAACAATCCAATCTAATGACTTAATAAATTCGAAAACAATAAATTCAATGAAAGCACAATAATAAATAAGGGAGGAGAAAGCAAACTCAAGGATTTTCACGTGGTTCGGCTATCCCTGCTTACGTCCACGCCTCTAAGCAACCCAAGCTTGAGGATTTCACTATCCAAGCCTTCCAAGGCTTCAAAAGCTTACAATTGACTTCCAATGTGTCAATGAACCTTTACAACAAAGATATTATCTCTCAATCTCTTCACTCAAGTATATCACACACTTTAACACTCACAAATTTGATGAGGAATTAAAACTTACAACAAAAACTCTCTCAAAGAGTGGATATACAAAATGATAACTCAATGAAGATTTAATCTATGATGATTTTCGAATTTGAAGCTCAATATATGTTGTGTGCACTTGTTTATGCTTGCAGAGATTACCAAACATGAATTGAATTTGAGTTTATATAGTTGGAGCTCAAAAACTAGTCGTTATGCACTTTCTGACATAAAATGAATCGTCGTTAACCATTAACGGTTAACCGTTTGGATTGGTCAAAATTACCGTTGGGCTGAATTTCAAATAAACGGTAAACCTTTTGTCACTATCGGTTCACCGTTAATTTCCAGAGACCTGCAAAATAAATTTGGCTTAACCGTTCTTACTAAACGGTTCAGAGTTAGCAAATTAGAAATAATCGGTTCACCATTTTCCGTAAAAGGTTCGAGGTTAATTTCCAGAGACCTGCAAAACAAATTTGGCTCAACTGTTCATACTAAACGGTTCAAGGTTAGCAATCTGAAAATAATCGATTCACCGTTTTTCTTAAATGATTTACCATTATTTTCCAGAAACATCATTTTAACAATCCTTTGTAGAACATGCTTTCTGGAAATTATCGGTTAGCTGTTTTCAACAAACGGTTAGCTGTTTTCAACAAACGGTTAGCCGTTTGCTACAGTGACTGCTACAGTAAACTATTTACCAAAAGTTACAGTTTATCCCAAAATGTTCTATAATTGTACTATGGCCCAAGATGTTATAAAACTTTACAAATAAGTCCAATTTTAGAATTTTCAAATAATACTCGTTAATCCCAAACTTTTTAAAATTATAAAATGACCCAAAATACTATGACACTTTTCAAATAAGCCCTTCTCCAAAATTTCAAACAATATTTGTTGATTTTAAAGTTTTTAAAACTCTTTCAATTAAACCAAAAACTTGAAAAACAATCAATTTCATAAAATCATTTTTCCATTAAATATAAAACCTTTATAATGTGAAAATAATGATTTATTTAAAACGTATAAAAATAATGTAAGCTTTTAAAAATTTAATCATTTTTAATCTTATTTGTTATCATCAAAATTAACATTATGGATACATATATGCTAACAATCTCCCCTTTTTTATGATGACAAACCTTGCATGTATTTAAAGAATGATTCCACAAATTACTCCCTCTAAATGTAAGCTTTTCTTACAATGTAGGTAAATTAACAAATATAAATACATGTATTTTTCTCCCCCTTCATCATCTAAAAGAAAACTTAGTGGAAAAGAACAAAAAAAAATAGAAATTTTTTTACCAATTTAAAAACATGTATTCTTCTCCTCCTTCATCATCAAAAAGAAAATTTAGTGAAAAACAAAAAGTGTAGCAAATTTTTATAAATTTAAAAACATGTATTTTTCTTCCCATTCATCATAAAAAAAATTTAAATGAAAAGAATATGAGGAGTAAGTTTGTTACCCATGTTGTCCAAGTAGAAATTTTGACACATTCTCCCCCTAACAACAAATATCACCTCAAATACAAGTTTTAGTAATATCACTCCCAAATTATCATCATCACATAATCCATCAACCATAAAATGATCATGAATCATGATTCCATCAATTATCAAATTAACAACTCAAAACATAAAATCATCATATAAAAACCATGTAATCAAATCATCAAAATATCTCAAAAACATCAAAATCATTACCATAATCACATATCAACCAAACGAATACTCAAAGCGCATATTATTCTCCCCCTTTTAACATCATCAAAATGACATATTTCTTTGTCTCCCCCTTTGGATAACAAAAATGTTCAAAATGCATATTACCCAAAATAGAACAAGTAATAAGCTAAGCAAGGATATGCAAGAGTCATAAGAGCATAATGTCAACAATCCAAGCTCTATAAATAATAACAAGACAACTAAACTCATCAAAGATTTAATGTGACATTTCAATAAACTTTTTAAAAAAAATCTTATATGCTTAAAAAATCTCGAAGAATATGTATTTTTTCCTTTTTGATATCATTTAAAACAAGTAATGCATATTCAACAATACATCAATAAAGTACAAACAATGCATCCATTCACCAATCATAGATTGCATAAGATCAAACTTCATCAAATACATGTATTCATCAAAGCATATTTTTTTATCTCAAATCTTAAGCAAAACATAAGTATATAATGCAATATATAGATCATCAAAATCAACATAGCTTTTTAGATTAACCATCATTATAAGCTAAAAAAAATAAGTAATCAAATTAATAGATGCAATAAGTCATGTAAGCGAATTTTATAATTGAATGATGATATAACATAATTAATGGCATATGAATTCACATATACATAATAGATGGACAATGATGATAGACAATTAAGAAGATAAAATAAAAAATCATACAATCATCAAAATCAAACAAAGGCATCATAATAAATCACTCAATGTTATACACAATGATAATTCCATCATGTAAACATACAAGCATACCTTCGCAAATTCAAGCTATTATGCATCTATTATGATCCATTCAACAAAATCAATATGGCAAGAATTGTTACCAAAATAATTAAATCATCTTGCCTCCTCTTTTTCTCCTAGATCATGATCAAGTGATTATTCTCACAAACTTTCATCAAAGAACTCTCCACTATTTCTTGATTGTGGTACCTACAAAGAAAACATTCACGTTGTGCCCTTTGGTACCCAAATACTCTTGGGTCCTTGCGTGTTAGATTTAGTTCCTTTTGGAACCCAAATATATTTTGCTCCATAATATACATTTCTTTTAACCGGACATCTATTCTTCATGTGACCATTTTGATTGCAATAATGACAAATAATTTTATGATCACATGTGGAGGTAGCCTTAACAAAATAATTCTTATAATATTTTTGTTTCACGTTAGGTTTATATCCAAGTCCTCCTTTATTAAAATACACATTTTTGAGAGTTAAGCAATTTTTCGAAGTTCTTTTGACCATTTGTGAATTTTAAAACAATCTCATTTAACTCATTACTCTTCTTCTTAAGCACTTCATTTTCTTTCATTAATTCATCGACATGTGATCTCTCATGCTCATATGAAGTACTTTGTTTACATGTAAATGATGCAGTCCTATCATGTAACATTTCATTATCTAATTCTAATTCTTTGATCTTTTCGTTTAATGAAACATTGGATTTTTGTAAAGCATCATTTTCATTTTTCAAGTCATCTACATATGATTTTAGATGCTTATAAGAAGTGTTAGATTTCTCATTTGATAAGGCAATTTTATCATGTAATGTTTTATTCTCTAATTCTAGGCATGTAATCTTTGCACTTAAAGATTCATTTTCATTTGTGAGCTCTACCATTTTCTTTTTAAGACATACATTCTTTTAACCAATTTTCATAAACTCATCATGCAATTCTTTAAAAGTATCATGCAATTCATCATAGGTAGGATCACTTACATCATCAAGCTCATCATCTGATTCATCTTCAATTGCCATAAGTGCCAAATTTGACACTTCATGAGATTCCTACTCATTTGTCGTCTCCTCATACACAAGTTCAAGTTTTCTTCATATTTTATAAGCATTAGAACAATTCCCTTTTATCTAAGGCACAAAATAAAACATTCATAGCTTTAGAATTTAAAGATATCATTTTTCTATCCAACTCACTTAAAACATTATTCCTAGGAATGAAGGAATCATCACAAACTATTTCCCATATTTCATAATCTAAGCCTTGTAAATAAATTCTCATCCTAGTTTTTCAATATAAGTAGTCATTACCATCAAATAATGGTGGCCTAGTGACGAATTGCCCTTCCATGAAGATTGAACTAATTTGGGTTGCTATTGATCTTTAACTCTACATGGTTAAGTCTACACAAGAGCACCTTACTCTGATACCAAATAAAATACAAGTGTACAACCCAAGATGGGGGGTGAATTGGTATTTTAAAACTTATCCTAATCAAACCACACAACAATCCAATCTAATGCCTTAATAAATTCGAAAATAATAAATTCAATGAAAGCACAATAATAAATAAGTAAGGGAGGAGAAAGCAAACTCAAGAATTTTTATGTGGTTCGGCTATCCCCGCCTACGTCCACGCCTCTAAGCAACCCAAGCTTGAGGATTTCACTATCCAAGCCTTCCAAGACTTCAAAAGCTTACAATTGACTTCTAAGGTGTCAATGAACCTTTACAACAAAGAGATTATCTCCCAATCTCTTCACTCAAGTGTATCACACACTTAAACACTCACAAATTTGATGAGGAATTGAAACTTACAATAAAAACTCTCTCAAAGAGTGGATATACAAAATGATAGCTCAATGAAGATCTAATCTATGATGATTTTCGAATTTGAAGCTCAATATATGTTGTGTGCACTTGTTTATGCTTGCAAAGATTACCAAAAATGAATTGGATTTGAGTTTATATAGTTGGAGCTCAAAAACTAGCCATTATGCACTTTCTGCCAGAAAATGAATCGCTCTTAACCATTAACGGTTAACCGTTTGGATTGATCAAGATTACCGTTTGGCTGAATTTCAAATAAACGGTTAACTTTTTGTCACTATCGGTTCACCGTTAATTTCCAGAGACCTGCAAAATAAATTTGGATTAACCGTTCTTACTAAACGGTTCAAGGTTAGCAAACTGGAAATAATCGGTTCACCGTTTTCCGTAAACGATTCAAGGTTAATTTCTAGAGACCTGCAAAATAAATTTGGCTCAACTGTTCATATTAAACGGTTCCTGTTAAGAACTGAAAATAATTTGCTCACCGCTTTCCGTAAAGCCACTGCTTATTTTCCGTAAACATCATTTTAAAGAATCCTTTCAGAATACATGAATTCGGAATTATGCCAATTTTAACAAACTACAATATTCACACAACGACCGCTAAATAACTATTTATCAAAAGTTGAGTTTTACCCAAAATATTCTATAATCATTTACTACCAAGACGTTATAAACTTCAGAATAGTGCCTAATTTTAATTTTCAAATAATACTCATTAATCCCAAACTTTTTAAAATTATAAAATGACCCAAAATACTATGACACTTTTCAAATAAGCCCTTCTCCAAAATTTCAAACAATGTTTGTTGATTTTAAAATTTTCAAAACTTTTTCAATTAAACCAAAAACTTGAAAAACAATCAATTTTATAAAATTATTTTTCCATTAAATATAAAACCTTTATAATGTAAAAATAATGATTTGTTTAAAACGTATAAAAATAATATAAGCTTTTAAAAATTTAATCATTCTTAATCTTATTTGTTATCATAAAAATCAACATTATGGATACATATATGCTAACATAAATAAATATAATCCTCTTTTTAAATGATTAAAAATTTAAAAAAGAAAAAAATTTGATCCATTGTTTTAACTCTAAAGTCAAATTATTATTATTTTTTAAAAAAAAGAAAACTTATAAAGTCTAAATTGAAACATATTATTTTAATTAAATAAAAAATTAAAAGATAATGATTTTTCAGAAAGAAAAATAAAATTATAATTACCAAAAAGGCTAAAAGAAGATAACGGCTGTAATACCAAGCAAGCTCGGAATTTGAAGCCAAATCTTGTGAATGCGATGGTATCAAAGCCCTGTCTTTGAAATCGTTGATTGAGCCCTAAATTCTGATTCTGCAAAGTCATGGGCATGGCCTCATTTCCAATTCATCACAAAAGCTTCGCATTATCGCTGTACCTCACAATTACAGTTTTTCAATTATTAACCCTAATTGTAACTCCCAGCTCATCCCAGTCCCAAATCCAAAATCAAACCCTAACAAACTGCCCCAATTTCGATCCTGAAATTGCCCTTCTCGGCGACGCCAAGTTCGTCGCTGACAACTCTCACGTCCAGCTTCTTACCCCATTGCCGTCAAGCTCTGGTCTTTTACTCTACAACAACGCCTTCAAGTTTCTTGACACAATTCGCTCCAAAACAACGTCGTTTTCTACCGACTTCTCGTTTTCCATCACTCCTGCTCGCGGCGGTAATGGTAACGGTAGCGGTAACGGTGATGGCCTCGCTTTTGTTATATTTCCCTATCACTCTGCATTTAAATTTGTGGGTCAAGGCCCATTTGGGGTTTCAAGTGAGAAAAAGTATCTGGGTATTGAATTTGACACAAAAATGGATGACAATGTGGGAGATGTGAATGCAAATCATGTGGGTGTTGACGTTAATAGTCTTGTTTCTGTGAGTGTTAGTAATGTGTCATCCCTAAATTTAGTGCTAAACAACGGTGAGAAGCTTAAAGCTTGGATAGATTATGATTTGAGCTCCAAAAGAATTGAGGTTAGGTTGAGTAAATTTGGTGATAGCAGGCCTTATAGTCCAGTTCTTGCATATCGCATTGATTTGTTGAAAATGTGGGGAAATGAAGATGTTTATGTGGGTATATTTTCAAGCAATGGCCTTTCAGAGCAAACTAGCAGTGTTTTTTCGTGGAACTTTAGGTTGAGGAGTGCTCCTTATTGGATGCATTCGTTACCGGCAGATCCGCGAGGTTATGTTGATGAGCACGCTGAGAGGCTTAGAGAGCACAAGAGGAGTATCTGTCCTTTGAAAGTTTTTGCTGGGGTGATTTTTGGAACAGGTTGCGCAGCATTGATGGCCTTTCTGATACTGTCCGTATGGTCCATTTTTGTAAATAGGGACACGGTGTTCCCCACAGAGTATCAGATTCATCCTGCGGATTTCAGGTACAAGAAGATCAATGTAATTGTTGAGGAAGATGGTAAACACAGTAATAATCAGAACAAGTAATGGATAATCTCCTGTTCTGTGTTTATGTTGTTGACTTGTTGTTGTTGTTGTTGTTGCTGCTAACCAATGGGTCTTGTGTTGAAATACTTAGTTGTTATGTAATGAACTATGCAAATGTTTAGCTTTGATGTAATGTGCTTTATATCTATTTAACTATATATGCAGTCAATCACCTTTTGTAATGTAGCCTTTGTGGGTGGACTTTGTATGGTTTTCTTACCATGAATGAATTTGAGGTTAAAGTATTGCATAGCCCAATAATGAGATCCTTAGCTCAGCAACCAATTTGGAAGTGTGCAGAATAGTAAAGTTTGCTTGTTGAGGAATCATACTCAATATGTTAATAAACCTACGTTAGCTTTCTTTGCAATGAGTCAAGGACTTTTTTGATTATCAATGGACATTATATGTACAATTATTGGCCATTTTCATCGCTTTAAGCATCAGAGCTTCTCGAATCAATTTTCTTTTCTCCGCTTCAAGATGCATGATCTGTCTTAGGCTCTTTAGGTTGCAACTTCTAAAATACTGGATGCTTAAAAGTCATGACCCTGATAAAAGAACCAACTATGAGAAAGTAAACTTCATCTCTTGTGCTTGATGTCAGATGTTGATTAGTTTATAATATAGCAGGCATGTCCATTTTGCAGCAGCACATCTGTGCTGTTGTGGCAGATTGATTCCAATATTATATGCTTGTGCATAATAGGTTTGCTAGCTTAGTTTGTTTACCAGATTTTTGAAGATTCAGGAAGGATTTGTAGAGCTTAGTTCGCATCTTGATGTGGGTGCATATGTTTTCTTTGTTTGTCTTTCATTAATTTCTTCTAGTTTTCGGTGATTCCAGTTCTATCCTATGCTGGAAATCAGTACCAATGAAGTGAACATTGTTTTGATTAGATAATTGAGAAATCTCAACCGGTGGCGAGTGTTTTTTTTTAATTACATGGGACTATTGTTCAATACTCTATCGAATGTTTTTTTTTTTTAATTACATGAGACTAATGCTCAGATTACAATTCATATTATATGAGATATTTACAATTACTGAGATCTGTTTATATCAATTCTGATATGACACCGCTCAGATTTTAAAGATATTTAAAACTACTGAGATCCGTTTATATCAATTCTGATATGGCACCGTTCAGATTTTAAACCCTCTCAAATATTCGAGGGACGTCAAACTTTCATATTAGAAGAAAGACTGTCTTCACTCGAGCTCTGAGGCTCTAAGAAAGAAAATATAAATTAAATTTCTACAATGCGTCTGCGGGAGCCTCGAATCATTTTTCTGAGGTAGTGACTTTAGCCTGGTTCTCTATCGAATGTTTTTAATTTAACTAAACTATTTGCTTTGACTTGGTGGGAGCAATCTGACTGACACGTAAAAAGCATGTAACCAGCAGCATAAATGTGCAACTTGACCCAGCTTAAAAAATGAGGGAACCAATGCATATTGGGATTTGGGACCAATTAATGATTGATGAATCCCATAACCATTTGACGATTTGACTGCATTGCATGCGTCGATGGATGTAGCATCTGATGTATGATAAACATTTTCAGGTTTGATATTTTATTTCACAAACAACAAAATGATAATTGTTGGTATTAAAAACCCCGTTCGAGGTGGAAAAAAAAAAAAAGAACGAATGCAACAAGCAACTATGCTTTTCATAATGATGGATGCTGATGGCCCAACAAGCAACTAGCGACTAAGAATTGTGCCTTCTCTTTAATTAACCCTCGCTCCCTCTGGCTTCTTCTATGCCACTTCCTTAATAAAACATATCAAGCAATTTCATACCCAAACCAAAAGCAGCATCCACAAACACCATTTGGGCAAAAGAAATTTTTTTTTCTTATACAAACGGATGATCCTAAATAAAATTATTAAATCACACCAATGAATGCTGGTTCCCCCCCCCCCCCCCCCCCACAAAAAAAAAGAAAGAATTATATATATATGCTTTAATGTTAAGCTATCATTTTTGTTTCTCTTTTTTCATAGATTCATGGAGATAAATAAAGGACGGGGGAAAAAGGCAACATGAAGCCAAAGTATGCAATATGATACAACGTAATGATTAAATCAATCATCTCCATTATGTAAAGAGATTTATTTTATTTATAAGAATTGACCACTCCATTTTATTAAGTGACCAATTTTAAATAGTATTCTGACTCCCCCATTCTCAAGAGAAGCAACTTTTTGGATGTTTTCAATTCACAGAAAATTAATTGGTGAAAGTGTGAATTGAATATTTGAGACAAAAAAGAAAAGAAAAGGTGAACGTTTCGCATTCCCAACGGACCAATAAGCCATTTATTAGTAGTCTTTCATGGTTTGCCACTGTTCAATTTTGCGAGTCTCATCTCATAAATAATAGATCCTTTTATCACTGTTTTTTCAAGCCAATGCAGTACCTCTGCCTCTCAACTCAAACATTGTATTTGTACTCAAAGCAACATCCACAACCACCATTTGGGAAATTTAATTAAAATAATATGCAAAGCGTTAAAAAACTTATCTTTGTCATTTAAAAAATTGGTTCTTTAAGAAAATCATGATAAATATTCTAATAAGCTACTCTCAAATGAATGCTGCCTATTCATGGACAAGTTATTATAAATAAAAAAAATAAAGAAAAAAAGGTTTTTACTAACTTAAAAAAATATAAGCATAAACACTCACTGAAAAGAATAAAGGGTAAAAGTAATAAAAAAATCAAAATATGCATACTAAAGTTTATTAAACTAAAGGTCAAGTATTCCAACAATGGCTGAAACTCAATTTCCCTCCTAATACAATTGGGTAGTGATATAATTGTCTTCTCATAATTTTAGGTAAAATAATTATCCCCCAGATATTATATGATGGTAAAAATTTTAGTTGTCACATAATAAGATTTCTTATGGAAAATATTAATAAAGTTCTAATTGTAATATATCAGTATATTAAAAAAAAAATCTCTTTTATGCAAACAAGAATGGCTTTTTTTTGAATTCTCAAGTCAAGAACTCGTTGGATATTTTCAATGAAAAATGGTTTCCTTTGCATTAAAAATTTAATAACTTTTTTTCTTTCTCGTCGCTTTCATTGATATGTCTCCGTTATTGTGCCGTGTTCAACAACTCGTTACGACGTTACCTTACGTAATACGCACATAGCAGGTAAAACCGCGTCATTTTACCTTATGAAAAGAAAAGAAAAGAAAAGAAATATTGTAATTACTTTATTTTTGCTTAACATTGTTTTGTCCTTCAGCATTAGCAATTTAGCAATTTAGCAATTTAGCATTATGGCACATAGATTTAAAGGGGGAACAAATACTATTTTCTCATTTTCAGTACCTGGACGTTCAACTACCACATCAATATGTAGATTTTAATAAATTCTAATGCATTAACCAATATTATATATATATATATATATATATGTATTCACATCTTAAGTGATTTCTTATTTTATATAATGGGTTATGATTTACTTTCCTTATCAACAATAATCTTTGTCAAATTAAAAAGAAAAAGTAAAAAGTACAAAAAGAGAAATTGATGATGAGTACTTGGAAGCAAATGAAAATTTCCAAAGCTTTGAAATGTTTGAAAGTTACTTGTACAACTGCCGATTGTTAGCCTCTAATTTAAATTATTTTATATAAATTATGAATGAGTATAACTATGTCAGAGTTATTTTATGGCAGAATATTGACGATGATGAAGATAAATATTAAATGCGAACTTAATCATTTGTGAGGACTCCACGATATTAAATCTGAATTTACTGATCTGATGGTCATTGCGAGTATTCTACGTGAAACAATTCTACCGCAACCACCGCCATTATTAGGCAATGTATTGAGAAAGAACAGAATTCACTTTTAACTCTGGCTGACGCACGCCAATCTAAGAGTTTCTGATTTTGCCGTTGCCCTCTCTGGGACTGAAAGAGACTAGAGAGAGGGAGCAAACCAAAAGCGAAAAAGGTCCCAAAGAAAGAAAAAGAAAGAAGAGCAAAGGCAGACGCACACCCAGCGTGGCAAATTTGGAAAAACTAGAAGGCATAGCTGGATATGATTTAATTACAGCGCGAATTTCGCATGAATAAAGCCATCTCCATATATAGGAAGCTGGCTGTCTTAAAAATATTTGACGAAGAAGAAGAGAGATTCTTAAGGGTCAGCCCCTTGGGTGGTGGAGAAAGAATCCAAGACCAAGAGCATACAGTTTTAATGGCAGGCGATAATAATAATAATAATAATAATAATAATAATAATACTAGTGAAGGAGAAGCTGCTTCTGTTCTTAAAGTGTATGATCAAGGTGTTGAAATTCCTGAAACTGCCCATCAAATTAGCAGCGGTCGGTTTGTCTCTTTTGTCATCTCTCTGATTCTCTTTGCTTCAACTCTAGTGGCATGTTTTTCATTAAATCATTCTGTTTCATTATGTCTCAAATTTTTATTTTATTTCTTTTTGGCTGAATTTCAGATTTTTATTGCCTTTTTTGCGAGTCTTCCTCAAATGTATGGTTTTTTGACGTGGGATTCTTGGGTTATTGGTTTTTCCATTCTCTTTGTTTCATTTGGTGTGTATGAGGTTCCAATTGTAGCAGCATGTTCTTGATGAATTGAACGTGTTTCGTTATGTCAAAGTTTTAATTATTTTGGCAAAAAAATTCAAATTTTTTATTGCTCTCTGTGAGAGTGATTCTGTAAATGGATGGTTATTTGGTGTGGGAATCTTGAGTTAAATTGGATAAGGGGATCAATTTGATGAATCTTGTGGGATGATTGTATTGTGAATTTGTTATCCTCAATAAGCTTTTTATCTGCTTGTTCTGTGAAATGAATATGACTGATCGTGTTTAATTTGGTTTATTTAATATCTGAGTCTTAATTTTTTTTTTTTTTCTTTTTATCTGTTTTCTATCAAATGAACCAAGTTTTTGCTTTTTGGTTGTGAAAAATAAGAGTATCATGCTGCGATAATTTAACCTGTTGAGGAAAGTAAATTTCTTATTGTTCTTACATATAGATAGGAAATGTAAATTTCTGCAGTTTGGTAATGTATTATTGTTGTTATGTGAGTTCGTTATACTTTTTTCATTTGGAAATGCCAGATTCATGGTTTCAAGTTGGGTTTGTCCTCACCACTGGTATAAACAGTGCCTATGTATTGGGATATCCTGGGACTGTAATGGTCCCCTTGGGTTGGATAGCTGGCGTAATCGGTTTAATTATAGCAACAATTCTGTCACTCAATGCAAATGCTCTTATTGCCAAGCTCCATGAATTTGGTGGAAGGAGGCATATCAGATACAGGGATCTTGCCGGGCACATCTATGGTATGAGGAGAAAGTGGATAACATTGTGAATTTTGTTAGACAAATTGAGTTCACTTTGTTTATTGTTTTGAGGGCTTATATTCCGGGCATTCAACATTATTTCAGGAAGAAGAGCATATTCTCTAACATGGGGTTTGCAATATGTCAATCTGTTTATGATTAACACTGGATATATCATTTTGGCTGGTCAAGCCCTTAAGGTATGCCAAATTGAGGAAATACAATTTATCTTTATTATTGACATCAATTCGATCATGCCAATCAAGTTCTCCATTTTCATCACTTCATATTACCCTGCTCAAGCTTGATGACATGCCAGAAGTTAGTGAATGGCATGAGTTAAAAATTTCTGTGTTTGCTATGCAGGCGTCCTTTGTTCTGTTTTGGAAGGATGACCACACTATGAAGCTTCCATACTTTATTGCCATAGCTGGGTTTGTATGTGCCTTGTTTGCCGTAGGGATACCCAATCTTTCAGCTCTTGGGGTTTGGCTGGGAGTTTCAACAGTTCTCTCCACTATATACATTGTTGTAGCAATTTGGCTGTCATTTCGCGATGGTAGGTGCCAAAGTATAATCATCACTGCAAGTCTTTGATTCTTATAACCTACACTTTGGGAATTTTCTAGTTTCTTGGGCTGTCGTGTAAGCAACAATCCAGTATGCTGCTTAACCTTGACTTCTAAAACTATGAACTTGGGGTTGTGGGTCATCCCTCACCTGATTCCAATAATTGAACTACATAGTGGGATTGAAAATTGAAGAATTTAATGTATTGGCTCTTTCATATTCATAGGCCTTGGGTCTGAGTTATCAGCCAATCACTAGGCATTCACAAGAGTTTCTGTTGTTAAAATTCCTCTGGATTTTCTTTTTCCTTCGCTCTTTGCTGGCACCACTAATGTACCATTTCCTTGTTTTGCTTATATTGCTTGCTCTTGTTAATAATTCCGGCATCAAAACAGGATTAACTATTTCCTTACTGTCATAGGACTAAAAAATCCAGCACGAGATTATAGCATCCCTGGAACAACTGCTACCAAAATCTTTACATCAATAGGGGCATGTGCTAATCTTGTGTTTGCGTTCAATACTGGAATGCTTCCTGAAATACAGGTAAGGGAAGAATTCGGATTGTGATTGTTTGCTGAACATGGATGGCAACTAAACTTCGACGAGCTCTCTGCTAAAAAATGGATAGCGTTTGTCATTCTACTTTTTGGAAGAACTAGAATGCAGCATGATGTATATATTTATCCCCTATCAGCATTCTCCGGTCTTTGCACTTGAAACTAACCATTATGCCTTGGTATTATTCTTGCAACAGGCAACAATAAGGCAGCCTGTTGTAGAAAACATGATGAAAGCTTTGTACTTTCAATTCTCAGTTGGAGTTCTACCATTGTTTGCTGTGGCATTTGTCGGGTACTGGGCTTACGGGAATTCCTCATCAAGCTATTTGCTCAATAATGTCAGTGGTCCGGTTTGGGTGAAGGCCGCTGCCAATATTTCTGCCTTCCTGCAATCAGTCATTGCTTTGCATGTACTTTTCTTTATCTTTCACATTCCCACTTCATCATTACTGCCATTATACCCATTTACAGAATAAGTTTCCTCCTCTTGTAGATATTTGCAAGCCCAATGTACGAGTTCTTGGATACCAAGTATGGGATTAAAGGAAGTGCTCTGGCAGTTCGCAACTTAACGTTCAGATTTACTGTAAGAGGTGGCTACTTAGCCATTAACACGCTGGTTTCAGCTCTTCTGCCATTTTTGGGTGATTTTATGAGTCTTACGGGGGCTGTTAGTACATTCCCACTTACTTTTATTCTTGCAAACCACATGTACCTAGTTGCGAAGAGGACCAAACTGCCTTCTTCACAAATGATGTGGCATTGGTTAAATGTTTGTTTCTTTTGCGTTGCATCTGTAGCAGCAGCAATCGCTGCTTTGAGGCTCATTGCCGTAGATTCAAAAAGGTACCATGTCTTTGCTGATCTGTAATTTCATTTTCATCAAGTGTATTCTCCAATTGCCAATTTGTAGGTTCAATTTTTCCCATGAAATTCTTGTTTTGGTTTGAAATAAAAAACACATTATTAGTGTACTTACCAATGTTTATAAATGTTATAGCAAAAGCAGCCGCCAGGCCGCATCTTTAATCTTCTTTACTTGCTCAAACATTTCAATTAAAGTGACTGTATATCAACGGTACAAAAGCTATTACAAGAACATATCTAAAAAAATAATTGGCTTTCCTACAGGGATGTTTTTACATTCCTTGTTAATAAAAGAATCTTTGAAATTTGAATTATCTATGGAACTGGTTCGAGTCCCATTATTGGATTCTCTCCTCACATTTTTTTTTAAGGGAATAGTATTTTTTTTTTAAGGGAATAGTATTTTTTTAAAAGTGAATACAGTGTTCCCTTGTATAATCATATTAAAACAAAAATCATCTTGGCATAATGCCAAAAGGAATTGAAGGTGGTTAGAATTTTTTTAGCTTCACACTTATTTGTAACTTGTGAAGAATTTGTCATGATCTTTAACTTCGAATTCGAAAGGGTGAGTACCAGGAAAAAGTACTCTGACATCTAAATTAGTATTTAATTAAGATTAAAGAAAGAGGAAAAAAAAGAAAATGAGTTTCTCTTTTTAAATATGAACAATATTTTTTTTGGAGGTCAAAGACATTTTTTTATCTTAAAGATTAACAAAAGACTTAGAGAATCACAATATACTAACATTATAATAAAGAATCAAATATTACTTTGCAACATCGATCCGCTGACATGATTATAGACAAACGCATAAAATATAAACCTTTAAAATAATAAGAGATTGCCAAGTAACAAAAAGCTCAATCGCATAAATCCACCAATTTACGCCCACTTTGGGGATAGTTTAAGAATCAAATACTTAAGATTAACAAAAGATTTAAAGAATCATCGTATACTAACGATATATTAAAGAATCAAAGATTACTTTGCAAGATCAATCCTCTGACATTATTATTGAGAAACACAAAAAATACAAACTGTTAACATAAAGAAATTGCCAAGAAACAAACTGCTCAATCACATAAAACCGTGAACTTACGCCCTGTTTCATGATAGTTTAAGACTGAAGTATTTGGGATTAACAAAAGACTTAATGAATCACAATATGCTAACATTATATTAAACAGTCAATGAATTTACGCTCTGTTTGGTGACAATTTAAGAATCAAATACGTGAGATTAACAAAAGACTTAAAAAATCACATTATACAAGCATTATATCAAGGAATTAAAGATTATTTTGTAAGATCAATCATCTGACATGGTTATTGACAAATGCATAAAATATAAACCTTTAAACGTAAAGAAATTACTGGGTAACGAACTGCTCAATCGCATTAAACCATGAATTTATGCCATGTTTGGTGACAATTTAAGAATCAAATATTTAAAATTAATAAAAGACTTAAAGAATTACAATATAATGACATTATATTAAAGATTCAAAGATTGCTTTGTAAAAGAGCCAAGTTTATCATACATGTACGAAATATATCAACGTACGATTTCACTTTATGTGGGAATTTATCAATGAGAGGAAGATTTTTTTAAAAAAAATTAAGATTGCAGTGAATGCGCAAATATGTTTACTAAGGTAGTGACCACGATCAAGTTTAAGCATTGTCTAAACTTGATCAATATCCTACAAATTTGAAAATAATCGAAAAAGGTAGAGACTGCAGGATGGTTTGTTGATAGTCGGCTTAGATTTAAAAATTTTTGCCGAGGTAGAGAATTATTAAAAAATCAAACTTAATACGGTGCCCACCAAAGTTGATCTTTTCATTTTAAATTCAATTTGCCAAATTGAAAAATGGCAGTAAGCATTGCTTGCCTGTAAGTAGAGAGGAAAGGAAGAGCTTTAAATCCATTCCATCATTTTGAGAGCAATTATAAGGGAAGCAATTTAAGAGAACTTCTATTTAACTGTTTTAATGAGAATCCAATTTGATGTTTTGAGATTTTGGGGTTTGAGAGTTTTTCTCACTTTTGTAAATTCTCATTTATTATTGAAATTATCTTTCAATCTTTACCTACAAACATAAATTTTACACCGAACTATATAAAATTATTATATTATATTATATTTTTTTATTTATTTATTATCATATTTATATTTCTCCAAAAAACCAGTCACCATAATATTAACAATTGCTCAACTCACGCTTCTGCAACATGTTAGAAATTTTGACGTGATTGTCTTTTTCACTCCCACCGTTGTTTTGTAAATATATACAATATGCTTGCTGAAGCTCCTATTTGTGTTCATATTTTGTTTACATTTTATATATTCCTTTTTTGTATATATCTATACTTTTATGGGGCAGTAGATTCTATTCCTCTTCACTTTGCTTCACGAATCTGCAGATCAAATCTAAATTTAGAACCGAACCAAATCGATTGGTTCATATTTTTTAAAACCAATTCGTTTTGGGTCAATTCCGAGCCAAAATCGAATGGAACCAATACTGCCCAGCTTTAATACCACTCATTGATTTTTTCTTTTAACAAATTTATTTATATTTAAACAATTCTAAAGCAAATATGAAAATAGGTTATTACCCGAGTTCAGATGAGAGCCCACGATCCAGCCCATAACCCATTTCTCTTACCTTCCCAGACACAGTTGAATCTTTCTAGCTCCCATGGCGGAGTTTCAGAATTCTTTTATTTGAGATTGATCAAAACGGAAGAACGATCCTTTGCAAAGACTGAGATCTGCTTGAGTTTCGGCAAATTACGGTACAATTTGTTCGTCTTCATCCTCTTTCTTTTTTCTTTCCCCTTTTATGTGTTATTCCTTTTGACGTTACTGTCCGATCTAGTTTACCAATTTTTAGTTCCATTATGGAATTGAATTAATAAATTTGAAAAAATGCGTGTATACTGGTTCTTTAAGATGGGCTTGGTATTTATACAAATGGGTATCTTTATTTTTTTCTCAGAAGAATCCATTCTCAGCTTGTTCGGTAACCTTATATTCTGGCAATGCAGATGAGTTTGCATTCGCATAAGCTTTCCAAATATGCATTTCTATATCACGGGTTTATTGATAATTTTCTCTTTTTCTGGTTGATTATGAAAATGAGGAATCTTCATTTGATTTCTCAAGTGTGTGAAGTGTTGATGGTTCTATTTTGCTGAAGGTATTGCTGGTGACGATAAATTATGGCGAGAATTAGGGATAGAACTGAGGATTTTAAAGATGTTGTGAGGCATACTGCTGTTTCTCTAGGTTATGATGAGGTATGTTTACTCTATCAGTTCATTTTGCCTCTTAATGTTTTTTGGGATGCTTGTACTGTTGAAGAGTTCTTTAGAAAATTTGAGTTATTGGAGTAGGATTTTGATAGAGTGTTTCGCAAGATGTATATGGCATCTATATGATAGATCCTAAACTTCCTGTGGAAGAGTAATAATTTTGTATTTTGAGGACGCAGCACGGATAGCCCTGTAAACTTTCTAGAAAAGGATATTTATAACATTCATATGTGTGGATTTGCTTGTCATTGTTCAAACTGCAACCATTGCTTCTGGTATCTTTTAACTCCAACTTTCCCATGGTGTGGTTGCTTTTGACAGTCCAAACTGGCAGCCATAATGGCTTCTTTCATAATTCATAAACCACGGGAAAGATCCTCTTTTACCAAAGCTGCTCTCAAGACGGTATGCTCACAATTGTTGCTTTTTACTTCGAACTATGTTAGTTATTCATTCAAAACAATGGTCAACTTTGCTGGAATTCAATCTCACAGGAAGAATTGTTGTTGTTTACTTTCTTCAACAAATAAGAAATTCTGGTGTATGTGCTGTCCATATGATTAATAAAGCTTTTCACTCCTTGTGTTAGCTTGAAAGCATTGGAGCTTTGGAACAGTTTATTATGAATCATAGGAAAGATTATGTTGAGATGCACCGTACAACTGAACAAGAAAGAGATAGCATTGAGCATGAAGTAAGTATTTGTCTGATATGGATTTTATTGTTGTTATATTCTTTTGTAATAGAAAAAAAAATGGAGATGTTGTCTTATTTTTTCATCTTGCATGATATACAATATTCTAGCTTATTGTAGATTCAACAACAAAACTATCTGTGTTTCTGTCTGCTTGTGAAAGTCATGTTTTGTGTTTATGGAAGAATCTACGGAAACTGTTCGTATCAAAATGAAACATAAGGTTTTTTTTTTTTCCCTAGGTAATGAAACTGCATATCTTCAGAGAGTAAATTGTTTTTTCCTGAAATATTGACGCTGTTTCAAATTCATGCAGGTTACGGCTTTTATTAAAACTTGCAAAGAACAAATTGATATTCTCCAAAGTAGCATAAATGATGATGAAGCAAATTTAAAGGGCTGGCTGGGCCTTAAAGGTGATAACTCCAACGCTGATACAATAGCTCACAAACATGGGGTGGTATGATTACGTTCATCTGCTGTCTATCCTATGTTTAATTTACTTGCTTATATCTTGATATTTGAGCTTGATTAAATTTGTGGGGGTGTATTTGAAGTCACGTTGAAAATGAAAACTGTATTTGAAGACACGTTGAAAATGAAAACTAAGTGGCTTCTTTCTCGCTTTGCTATTTGTTTACAAGCAAGAAATTAATAGTCTTGAAAAATTAGATCTTAATAGAAGACTGGCTGCTTCTTCTCAGCCTGTTCCCTTAATTTTTGACACAATTACTTGATGGTTGCCTTGGTTCTGAATGGCTAGGGACTTGTGCACATTGCACACGCTGCTCATGTTGCTTTCATTTGATGAAAAAGCACTTGGATGTTGAAAGATTTGTGTTGGATGGGCAATATTATTAGCAGTGAAGGGGAACACGAGTTATTGAAGGATATTAATTAGCCATAACTAGTGGCGATTTTTTGTTCAAGAACTGTAGATTAACTTTATTGGTTTCACTAGCATAATATGCTCGGTGAACAAAAATTTAGTTTAATTTGTTGTTAAGCCCTTACTTAAAAGAGTATCTTTTATGGGAACTAACTCATCTTAGTTTCTTTAATTCTTGTATAATGTTATCTCATGCTGTCGGTTCAAGAGCAATGTTTCTATTGTTTACTTTCTTGACTGTAGATTCCATTGGCTGACTTGTTGTTTCTTAGCACATTGTTTAGCCAATTAATTTCCTGCATACTTTTATTTCGTAATCTGCAGGTTCTAATTTTAAGTGAGAAACTCCATTCAGTTACGGCACAGTTTGATCAGATGAGAGCCATCCGTTTCCAAGATGCTATTAACAAAGCAATGCCAAGAAGAAAACTCAAGCGAGAGACTGTTTCAAAATCTGCAGATATTTCTACGCCAAACAAGTCTGATATCAGGGAGCTTGACGAAATTCAACCTGAACCCCTTACCGTCCAGCAGCAATTATTGGATGATGAAACACGTGCCCTTCAGGTTGATTAGAATTTGTTTTCCTATAATTTTCACAGGTCCTCAATAGCATTAGATCCTTGTAAAATATATGCTGTGTTTCTGATGAAATTATTATGCAGGTAGAGTTGACTAGTCTCCTTGATGCTGTTCAACAAACTGAAACTAAGATGGTAGAGGTGTCTGCATTGAATCACCTGATGTCAACGCATATTCTGCATCAAGCCCAGCAGATAGAGCATCTGTATGAGCAGGTCAGAAACTTTACAAAATCTTGACATATTTAAAGATTGCTTTCTGAGAACTCTACTTGAGTCTTAATTCAATAATTAAAGGAGCATTTAAGAATTGTTGCAATACATTAACAATGCATTGAGACATACATCTTTCTTCTTGTTATCATCATAATTAGTCAGGATTCACTTTGTGTTTCTCCATTGGTTGGAGTTCCAGTGCTGGGGTTATATTATATAGCTCCTCTTATATTTCTTTCTCCTAAACTTCTGTTCACACAGGCTGTTGAAGCTACGAAGAATGTGGAGCTTGGTAACAAAGAACTATCTCAAGCTATTCGACGGAACACCAGCAGCAGGACTTTTCTTTTGCTTTTTCTATTTGTACTTACTTTTTCAATCCTCTTCCTTGATTGGTATAGCTAAAGAAATATTCATTTCCCCACTGGAAAGGGTCCATTTTAGTTTGACAGAGTAAACAGAAAAATAGATTTGAAAAATGATGGGCAGAGTTATGTATTTTTCAAGTAACTTTTATTGTAATTAACTTTACATTTTTTCTTGTATACAAACTGTCACTGTGATACAAAGAAGTCCAATCAACAAAATTGATTTTTCCTTTCATCTTTAACTTCTACATATTTTTTTCCGTGTAGGGCAAATATATTCTACCCCTAAAGAGAAGCCCATTGCAAAAAAACTCTAACCCTACAGTAAAGCCCATTTTCAGCTTCAATCGGAGAAAAAAAAAATTGTCTATGTACTACAACATAACCACCTGCCTCAAAAGAAGCAACGTGAGTTGGTGGAATATTATTCTACAGCTTAAGCTAAAGCATAGAAGCTGCTCAGTCCAATCTTTCTTAAACTTCCCTTCCTGCTATATATCCGCTTTTTGGTCATGTCGCACAGACACAGGCAGCCATGATAAGGATCAAGGATATGCATGGAAGATCTCCTCTCTTCGTGTAAGTTCTTACAATTCGATGCAAATGATTCCCAAGACATCAATCCCTTGTCCATTCGATTTCGATCCACTAGTCACAAAATTCCATCTGCAACAACATCAAATGCATGTTCTTCTATTAGGGATCACATATTTGTCCATTAGATTTCTTTATCTCACAAAATTCCATCTCCAATCATCACGTGAAATAATTTATTCAGAAACATAAATATGTCTGAATTCTAATAAGTAAAATGTCGAAGTAAAAGTAGTATTTTTTTAAAAGATAAGGATTTTTTAATTACACTTATATAGTTGGGATTTGTGTCTCAATTAACATGGCATTTAACGTGTCATTTGCTGATAGGTCTAGTGGAGTTAATTTATTAGTTATAAATTATCAAGTAAATTTACACCACACATAATTAACTGGTGATACATGTATTGAAAACATGGGGTATTGAGTTCAAATCCTGTTTATATGGACGGAGAGGAAATTAGACTGATGTTAGGTTAAATAACAAATATGTATACATCACTGGCCACTTGTAATACAGGTTAATTATCTCAATTATATGAAAGTGTAGCAGTAGTGTTATTATTGATAAAAAAGAATTTATTAACTGTAGCCCAACGTATTTAATTTGAGCCCATGGACTGGGGGGCTCAAACTCGGGTTGTTCCAAACTTCTAAGCACACACCAAAAGCCTATATTTTGAATAAACAAAAAGACTGTGTCTATTAATTTAATTAAGAAGGGTAGGCTTTTAGGGTTTCTCCTGTTCTTATTTTGCATCGCTCGCAGCCTCAGTCTCACTTGCAGAGCTTGTTGTGTTGTTCAGTCAAAATGGTCAAGGGACGACAAGGAGAGCGAGTCAGGTGAGGTCCCTATGAATATGATCTCATTCACCCAATAAATAGCCCTAATTTTTACAGTTACTTGTGTTCTCATTTTATATCAACAATATTTTGTTCTTCTTGTTTTGTTTTGCAGACTCTATGTCAGAGGAACCATCCTCGGATACAAGAGGTAATCATCAATTGATCGTCGCTCGTGTTAGATATCATCCCCCTTTTTTTTTTGGGCTCCCAAACAAAATTAGTTGTCTTTACACGTTTGCTAAGAATAAATCAAAAGTTCAATTTCAATCGTGGGTTTTATCGCTAGGAAATTGAAATGATGGTTTTAGTTTTAACCAAGTAAAGCAAAATACTGATTTGATAAATCATGTGTGTGCTCTATTAAAATCTAGAAGTAGCTTCTTTGATGTGTATTGTTTGATGCTCTCTTTAACAACAGAAGGATTAATTTGTGTTTTTTTGGGGGGTTTGTTTCTTTCTAAAATTAATCTAAAGAAGATATATTGACTGAGTTTGTGGTTTTGTTTTATTGGTTTTGAGAGCATAATGTCATAATGGAAGTTTTTAAATGCTAGCGATAGATATTCTTTTTTATAAGTTGCTATATAGTTCGAATATATTTCATGAATTCCTTAACCGCCCTTAATCTAAGTTTTATAAGGACCTAGGATGGCATCGGAAGAATGAGGAGTCCTGAAAATTTTTTTCTAATGCTATTACCAATTTTAGGTCAAAGTCCAACCAGTACCCAAACACTTCATTGATCCAAATTGAGGGGGTGAACACCAAGGAAGATGTGTCATGGTACTGTGGGAAGCGTATGGCTTACATTTACAAGGCTAAGGTGAAGAAGAATGGATCACACTATCGTTGCATCTGGGGAAAGGTCGCAAGGCCGCATGGAAACAGTGGGGTTGTTCGTGCTAAATTCAAGTCCAATCTGCCTCCAAAGTCCATGGTATCTTAACTGTGTCATTATTACCACTGTTATTAAATGGTGATCTTCAGATTTTGATTTTTGAGATTTTTTCAATTTTATTCAGGGAGACAGAGTTAGGGTCTTCATGTACCCCAGCAACATCTGAGGTAATTTTACCTTTTTGTTCATATGTTTGTCAGTTGCATTGTGGTATGATTATAATTATCTGGTTTCAGATGTTCATATTTCATGCTGTTTGCTTTGCTAAATGCCTTTTTTGTCCTTATGTGGACTTTGTTCATAGTATAGGATTCAATCAGTTTGTCTAAATGCAAGAGTCTGTCTCTCTCAAAAAAAAAATAAAAAATGCAAGAGTCTGCCCTCTCAGTTGGGCCTGGGTTCTGATCCAGCTCTTATTTTCTGTTGCAGGTCCTTCGGCCCATAGATGTCAGATTGAGGTTGTTGACAACTCGAAGGAATCTGCTTTTTAACTGGTGTTATAAGCTAGATTTGAATTCATGTGTGTTATGGAGCTGAATCATTTTTGTTTCATTAGGATAGTAAATGAGACATTATTTTCGCTAAAACTGATGTCAGAATTTTTTACCCCCATGTTTCTATCTTATTGCATATTTGGGTGATTTACATTGTTGATCTAAAACTTCAGTCAGATTCTAGCAACCATATTCTGCTATTATTTCAAGAACTACTTGTTCATGTACCAAATTTATGCAAACCATTAGCCTTATTGCTTATTTCTTGACACACTCTAGTAAGGATCAAATTCAATTTTTCTAGTTGCATGGAGTAGAGCTAGTAAAATTTGAGACGATCCGATTACACGACACGAATAAACACGGTGCAATTATTCGACACGAAAATGACAGATAAATGGGTATAGGTCGTTAAATTTGACACGATTATTAAATGGGTTCGGTTTGGGTCGATATATATAATTTTTTTATTTTGTGTTGGGTTAGGGGTAAAGTTTATGACTCATTTATCTGATTAACGGCTTGATTATATTTTTAATTCTAAATTAATTTATAGGTTCTTGTCATAAATAGAGTATTTTATTTCTAAAATTTTATATAGATTTGACCTACAATACTGTAAAGGTATAATATTTTGGTAGAGATGTATATTATATATAATGTATGTATGAATGTATGAATAGTAGTTTGTAAATTTTTTATGTAAATTTTATTTAATGTATAGGTTTTAAGCGAGTTATTGGGTAACACGTTTATTTTCGCGTCGGATGTGAGTTTTAATATTTTGATATAATTATTAAACGAGTCGTGTTTGGGTTGATCTAAATTTAACATAACACAAAGTTTGACACAGCACTAAAACGACCGGTGGTTCATTTTGCGGACTTTGGCATGGACTGTTCCGATTTCATTGTATGATGTGTTATAACCTGTTTATATAATGCTTCTGTGCTAGATTCAAGGTTCTGCCATTTATTTATTTGGTTGTAAGCCTTGGCGGTAGCAAGCTTTCCCCGTGTGAACTGAATCTGAAAGGATTTAACCTTTACACCTTTTTCTGCAAACAAAGGAACTTAGCATCGTAGGATTCAAGGATTCATGTATCTTTTTAAGTAAAATATTTGTTTATGCTTAAAGTTAATAACTATTGATGGAGTAATTATCTGAAAAGGAAAGAACAAAAGCAAAACGTTACTCCCCGGCACCTGATTTTCATTTATCAGAAAAGATTTGTTATTTTGGTGTATGACCTTTGATTCGTTGGATTAGAGTCTCGCCTGTACTCTGTTTTTTTTCTGTGTGTTTTAATTGATGGGAGAGTGGGTAAAGTTCAACATAGTTTTAGTATCCTTTCACATGCATTTACTTTTACAAGATTCATAAACATCTAAATACACTCAAAAGATTAAAGACTTCATTGAATTAGGTAGATTCAGAATTAGAGAGGGCATCGCCGGCAACGTGGGATGCATTTGCGTTATCTCGTTTTATGTTTATGGCTGGTGGGAGAATTTTGACTAGGTTAGCAAGTTAGGCTTAGATTTTGACTTCCTTCGAATCATTCATTCCTAACAATTCCCACATATTATTGCACGACTACCGAACAATTAATGTCAAAGTAGACTGAAAAAATTAACATTTACAATATGTTTTTTTTTTTTTTCCTTATAACTAATCTTAATTAAACTAAAGTGCAAGTATGTGTTTTTAAGAGTGCTTCAAAATCTAGGTCCTTTTTTTTTTTTTTTAAGACTTCATCATCACTCTTAAATCAGCAATTAAAAACCCAAAATAAACAACAGTAATGAAACGAATCATTTCCAGTTTTCTAAGTTGGATGATGAAATATTGACCAAAACAAAATTTTCAAATACTTAGACGTGCCTTTTCTTCCTTAATTAAATGTTGTGTTGAACTGTTGATGAGGTATCCTTTCTTAATTTCTTTCTTTTATCTTGAGGAGGAGAAGGGTTCGCTCTGTATGACTGTATATAAAGAATCATTTCTTTATCGTATTGCAAAAGGGTCCATGCAAATTACCACACCACCAAATTGTCATTTGAGGAAATACAAACATTTTGCAGATTATTTGTAGACAAGCACAAAGGAGAAGGAGAATATTGTGAAAATATCTCTTAACATTAAGAAATAGATTGCTAAGTAAAACAACTACATTATGTATTGTGGGTCCTATCAAAGGAATGCTCCTCGCATGATTTAATACTCGAGTCGGCGAGATATTTTAAAATCATATCAGCCAATTAGAGCCTCTGATTCACATATTAAAAATCATATTACAGTTTAACTGCTTACTAATTCTCCGTAACCTAAGGTCCAAGAAATTAGATTATAAAGTCTTAACAATCCTAAAACATGTATCTTGAATTTTTTTAAATTTATTTTCTATATAAATAAATAAATAAATAAATAAATAAATATATATATATATATATATATATATATATATATATATATATATATATATATATATATATATATATATATATATATATATATATATGAATGAATGATTAGATACTTGTTGAATAACCCATAATTTGAACCGCGCATAATATTAGAAGACATCACACGAAAATGGAAAATTAAAAGTGAAAAATCTACTTTCCTTACGCTATACATTTTCATTCCTCGCACCTTCACATCTCGAAGTCTCAACCAGCACGTATTATATACTAAATTAATTAATAAATGGGACTGCGACATCCAGGTCCCTATATTTTATCAAAATCACAATTAATTACATAGTTCAAATTTTATAACACAATCCTTACCCTTAGGTCCCTTTTTTTTTTTTTTTTTTTAAAGAAAAAGCCAACTGCTTGAGCAATTGAACTATTATACCTATGTAATCCTTAAACAAACTAGTGCCCTGATAAGTTGATTTATGGAGCATAAAAATTAAATTATTTTATTAACATGTTTCAAAATAAAAAGATGCCGTAAAAAAATACTCTAACATAATTAAGTGATTGTTAGTATGAGATTTTTCCTCTGAAGTAATTAGATAAAGACGAAAACATAATTTTAAGAGTAATGAAAAAACACAATTACTAAATGCTTAATTAATATAATTAAAAATATTTGGTATAATGTGCATATAAGATATTGCGCAAGTGAATTATATTAATTTGAAGGCTTAAAAGAATCATTGCATTTTGTACGCATTGACAACATAGGTTAACTAGTCAACTTTCTAAGGTTTCATATCTAAAATATGAGTCCAGTTATGTAAGCTCAATTTTTGCTATTATTATTTTCATGTCGTGCTTGCTAAGCCGATTTTGGTTTAGGGACCCAAACATTATTACAACTTAATAACGAAACAGCAACATGAACTTTCCACTTTTAATTTACTCGAAAAGAAAGGATGCGAATGTTAATATAAACAAAACAATAAAATACGGAACCGACTATTAAGTATAAATGCCCGAATCTGGACCGAAACAAGAAAGAAACCCGAACCCGTACGTAACGCTTCCATTCCCCAACATACATTAACGCGTTTACCTTCTCCTCCTCGTCGGCGTCGTCATCTTCTTCGTCTTCTTCTCTCTCTTCATTCAGTCATCGGTTTCTCTCTCTAAAATTACACAAAGCCCCCTCCACTGACATTTCTGAGGCAGATCCAATGGGCTCCAATCCCCCTCACCCAGATCCACACCCTCGCTCCATATAAGCCCTCCAACTTCACCCTACAATCTCCTCGACCAACATCAAAACGAAATGAAGAGCTCGAGCAAACTGTTCACCTTCGGTCTCGTAGCGGCATGGTACTCGTCAAACATTGGAGTGTTGTTACTGAACAAGTACTTACTAAGCAACTACGGGTTCAGGTACCCGATCTTTCTGACCATGTGCCACATGACAGCTTGTTCTTTGCTCAGTTACATCGCCATTGCCTGGATGAAAATGGTCCCCATGCAAACCATCCGATCTCGTCTTCAATTTCTCAAAATCTCCGCTCTTTCTTTCGTTTTCTGCATCTCCGTCGTTTTTGGGAACGTCTCCTTGCGCTTTCTCCCCGTTTCCTTTAATCAGGCCGTCGGCGCCACCACCCCCTTCTTTACTGCTGTTTTTGCTTACTTGATGACCCTTAAACGGGAAGCTTGGCTCACTTATGTTACCCTCATTCCTGTTGTTACTGGGGTTATTATCGCTAGCGGGGTATGTTTGTTTTTCTTTTTTCTTTTTTCTTTTTCAGTTCTCTTATGGCGAGTGATTTGGGTATTAGGGTTGTTTTGAATTTTTATTTTCGTCTTTTCTTTTTGTTAAAGTTGATTCTTTTATTGGGTAATTTGGAATTTTGGTTATGGGTTTGGTTTAAATTAATGTTGTGATTCTTATTTTAGCGGGGCAAAGATTAAACCCAAATTCATCTTATTACAAAGTCTTTAACTTTTGTTTTAGAGCTCTGGTTTTTACTTCCTAAGGGAACGACAATTGCTTTGTACTCGGTTCAGTTTTTAGAAATTAGAGCTGAAAAGAATAGCAATACAACTCTGGTTTTTAGATGTAGCGCTATGTGGGCCTTGTTGATACTAGAGCTTCGCATTAGATGGTGTAGTGCAATTGCAGAAAGTTCTTAGTGCTTCTACTCAAAGGACCCTGATGTTAGGGACACTTTTTTCATCACTTCGCTTGCCAGATCTTTACCTTTCGACCAGTTTGTTTGGCAGCCAAATTCAGAGTTTTTCACTTGTGATATTGTTGTTTGATTAATCTGACTATAGATTGTATTGATGATCATGCAGGCAGATGCAGAATTTTTGCATCTTTAATTTGTAGTACTTTTAATTTGATAAGTAAAAGTCTTTGGGGTGCTTCAGTATTCAATGAAATATATATGGAATTTGATCAGAGAGTAGTTTTAAGTTAGTTCAATTTATATCTAGATTATTATACATTTCTGTACGATAATATAGTTTATATCCTTGGAGCAAATTATTGTGCTTTCTCATCATCTTCCTCTCACGTATGTGGCTGTAGGGTGAACCAAGTTTCCACTTGTTTGGATTCATAATGTGTATTGCGGCGACAGCTGCGAGGGCACTCAAATCAGTGCTACAAGGGATTTTACTTTCTTCTGAAGGGTAAGAATTGTGTATTAGTTGGCATGCAGTTGATCACGAGTTCTTGTTTCGTTGTTTTAATCATTTTTGAAACTGGAAATGGAGACTTAGATATTTGTATTTCTATTACAGGGAGAAGCTGAATTCCATGAACCTCCTTCTATACATGGCTCCAATAGCCGTCATGCTTCTACTCCCTGCAACACTTATTATGGAGAAAAATGTGGTTGGTATTACACTTGCTCTTGCAAGGGATGATGTCAAAATCATCTGGTATCTGCTATTCAACTCAGCGCTAGCTTATTTTGTAAACCTTACCAACTTCTTGGTCACAAAACATACAAGTGCTTTGACTCTCCAGGTATGCCTGACCTCTTGGTTGTTTCTTCCCTATATGTTGTTTCATAGTTGCTATTGCATTTTTCTGCATGTTTCAATGTCTAGGCCTTGAAATCTCAATGTTCTTCTAACCCTTGAAATAAGTGAGAAATTAATATGCACAGACACATTACAAATCTCTAGCTGTGCGTACATTTTTTAAAATAAATAATCTTTGAGTGGAAATGGGTTTCGGTGTGTACACGTTGAATGAGTGCATCAAAATACCCTCGTGGCAATAAGATAAAGGTTTGAGAATAACTCATTTATGTTTTAAGAAGTTCTAGGCAACATCAAGAATAAATCTTTTTAGATTGTTCATGTGCTGCATGATGTAGGTGAGTTTTTATCTAAGTATAAGTTATTTAAGGATAGGCAGATTGCCAAAAGTGATTTATAGCTTGAAGGTTAAAGTTTTGAGAAGCAAGTTTCATGTTTGCCCTCAGGTTTTATCAATTTTGAATGTTTTTTTTGTTGAATCGTTTTATACTTGGTAAATAACATTTGGGGCTACCACCAACTCAACTTATGTTGTTAAAAAATGTCAACTTGGTGGAGTGGAGTGTTTTAATCCTTACAAATTACATGAGGAGTGGTTTCTGAAACTCTTAAGAATTCAATGCCTTTCTTCATGTTCTTCCTTGCAAAGAGCACTAGTGATTACAAATGCTTTGACCTCTAGGTTAAGAGTTTTTATGCTACTTGCTGAATATTCATTCTTTCTTCTTTTGGAGATGCATATCTATCTAGGAGGACTAACGAAAGTTTTGGCTTTTCCAGGTGCTTGGAAATGCAAAGGGTGCTGTGGCTGTGGTGGTGTCAATTTTGATATTCAGAAATCCTGTCTCTGTTACAGGAATGCTTGGTTACTCGCTGACAGTGATGGGAGTAATCCTTTATAGTGAAGCAAAGAAGCGGAGTAAATGAGGCATCACCACAGGAATGCAATGATCTCTTGTATTTTCTTTCTACATTGCCAGGATAGCAGCAACCTTCCTGGTGGCAAGTTTGGGCTACATACAAGCAGTTGGTGTTGTGATTTTGCCCAGTTATAAATTCTATATTTTTTTTGTTCCCCGGAAGCCTGCGCAGGAGTGGTTTGGTTTCCAATTTGTATCAGCAGCGGCTGCACGATTAGAAAAAAATGTAGAAAAAATCCCAATAAACTTAAAAGTGACTGCTTTCTCTCTATTATTCCCAGCATGGGGTTGTAGAGGGAAATATTGTTTTACGTTTATGATTCTTTCAGGAAAGGATTTGTAGAATTGGATATCTATACATTCAGTCTGTTATTAACATTTGTCATATTGATTAATTAATGAAAAAAAATTTACTCACAATTTCTCCATCCTTGTTCGATGCCTATATTTAAACAGCGTTTCATTCCATCTTGTATAGAAAGCTGAATATATATCATTTTCATATGAGCTATAAACAGAGAGGTACCAGCATCGTTATGCATCTGTGCCTGCGTTCTACTTCTACACGGCTGTAAACCTCTGAAAAATATCAATCAAAACAGTAAAGAAATCCGACGCAAAAGTTGTCGAAACTTTACAAATTCAGATTGCTACACATGCACAATTCTTTCACTCAAAGAGGAAACCAAAGCGCTCAAGTTTGGATCGGGCTTGTACTTGTTCCAGGCTGTTTCAAACTGCACGCCTTTGCATCTAGTTCCGCAATGGAAAATTATTCAACCAAAACAGAAAAAAGGAAAAAAGAACATAGACTTTGCAGGATTCACTGTAAATATGAAAGGAATATGATACTTACTGTTGTAGTAAGATGAATATCTGAATAATACCAGTTCTGATTTCTTCACGGGCATTTCTTAACGCTGCCTCCTTGTACAGTTTGGTCAGTTCATCCACCAATCTGAAGTCAACATACGACAAATTAGAAACTACAAGGAATGAAAACAGAGCTGGTAGTTGATTTAACAAAATTGAAATGCTAAAACTTTCAGAGACACGGGGGAAAAACTATCTGTTACTGATTTCTGGAAGGTGCTCAAGTGCTGCATACACAGTGAAAAAATTCTAACTATGATCCAGCAGACACTCAAATCAACCATATTATATTTATCTAGATGAGTACAACTAATTTACCTTCCAATATATGGTGTGTTTCTAACCCACGTTAACTTTATAACAGCATGTATCCGTTTGAGGACCTGCACACAGAAATCAAAACTAATCAAATACACATAGAAGCTTCAAAACCACATCAGCAGGAAAATTTCACTGGTTTGGACAAGCAAAAAGAAAAAAAGAATTTAGGATAGAAGTTCAAATAATTAACTCCCGTTCCCCATAGATATCTCACAAATGCTCATCATGATTCCAGTCGACAGTTAACAAGTTCAATAGGAAATCTTTTACACACATTTTCACATTCCTCTTCTGACTACAGAGAATTATCATCAGGAAGTAAAACTATATAGCAAAAGCTAATGGAGCCACACCTGAAAGCTATATAATGCAGCCAAATTTGCAACAGCTTTCTAGAAGGTAATCCATTATAATCAAATTTCAAATTTCGGTGCTGCCTGGATTTTCCTAAATTTTTTTGGACAAATTTGTCCATTTACACAGAGAAAGCACATGATTTTTCAATGTAAGAAGATTTTTAACAAAGCACAGATCAAAATTTCTTTAAGTTTCCAAACCTCAAAATTTTAAACAGTAAAAGAGAAAAAAATGTATCTATGATTCTTATTGAAATGGAAGGTGCATAATTCTCACCAGTAGCACAGTTTCATCATCATCAGCATGCATCCATTTAAAGAAAAGCGGAAATATACGCCTAAAATGAGCTAATAAAACAAGACCAACGGCGCTGAAAAGTGGCTCAATAAATTTGAGCCATGCTATACGGCGATCCTTATTTCTTGGTTGGCGCTCCAAGTGACTTAACATCTCGTTTAGCATCCTTTCAATCCTACATAGAAAGTGAAAGTTACCAATTTTAGTAAGCAAAAAATATGCTTGCAGGTATACTCAATATATGGACGAAAAAACAAAATAAAATTAAACAAAAGCAAGCTTCATGGAGCCCAAGTCCAGAGTCTATATCATTCATTTATGTCTCACAAAAACAGGTCACATACAGAGATATACATGAATGTGGTGACAAGAAGCATACCATGAGCTGCGGCAATTATTTTTGTGAGTAACAGTGGCAACAAGTACAGACATTTCAACTACAAGGTGCCATATTTCATCAGCAGAAGGAATATTCTGGCAACACGCATCAAGAATTACAGCGTCATATGCACCAAGTTCAATGGCATCCACATTTTTCAGAAGATGTATGATTGCAATCATGCCTTGTCCCTGGGATATTTTTTGGCAAACAAGGACGAGCATCAGTCAATTCACTCAGTAATTCAATTACAAAATTACAGTTTTGTCCCATATCAAATCATATACTAAAGAGAGAGACAAAAACATACTTTGACCTCGGACAACCAATGGTCAAGCGCGGTCAACGCACATGGAATTACCAAATGAGACACCTTCCCCAGAAGAGGACACTCAACCTGAAAACAATGATTCACAAACATTACCACCCACAGAAACAGAAATGATCCAGAATGAAATTACGAATTACGATTGTACAAAACCTGAGTAACGAACCACCGGAACTGATACGCGGCCAAAATCGCGTGAAGAACGGGGGCCCTAGCGGACGACGTGGCTAATTCACTGTCATCCTGTTTCATCGTCTCCTTCAAAGAGCGGGCCACTTCAGGCAACAAGTCGACCACCAAAGGTCTGTTGAAAACGGCGTCGTATTCGTTAGAGATGGCGCGAAAAGCGGAGGCGGCGGCTGAAGAGACGTGTCCGGGAATCCAGGAGAGAGAGTCGTGAGTGTAATAAGTCTGGGCGGTGATGAGTAATGCGAGTGCGAGAGTCGAGTTTTTGAAGGAAGTTAGATCCTGGCCGTCGCTTTGCGACACCGTTTCCAGGAGAGTGCATATTATTGATTTTGTCGAGTCTGCTGACGGTGGCGCGCAGTTTGTTTTCTCAAGCGAGTCTAGTATCGGATTTATTAACCTAAATTTAAAAAAGTTGAAAAAAAAGAAAACAAAAAAAATGATAATTTGAAGAATTAAATTAATATGGGAGAAACGGAGTAAATAAGGAGCTTACTGAACGAGACGATGATGGAGAGCTGAGCCTGAGAGAGTTATTGACATTTTTGGGGGGAGGGGGGGGAAGTTGATTTTCCGTTCCAGTTTTTCCTGTTTTTTTCTTCATTTAAAAACGCAGCGTTTTTTAGGCAAAATTAAACCAGCAGTAGCACAACACAAAGCTCGTTTTGAGACAGAGACCGAGATTGAGAAGCAGTTGAGTTGATGATGATGTCTATTAACTGTGTTTGAAAATTGAAACTGGGGTGGTGTAAGTAATTCCCGGCGGCTGACAATACTTTTAAGTCTTAACTGGTTTGTGCTCTGGAGCAAGCCATAACTTATTAATGTTGTTAATGTTAACTGTTATGCTGCATCTCTCATTGGTCCTTCACTCCTTATTTTTGGCTGCCATAGTAAACATTAACTACCACACCTAAAATGAAAAGCTTTGATAATTTATATGACGCTTTTCTTTCTATCTTGGAAAACAAGAATTACTCGTGCTGTGAATCTAGCTAACGCTGACATTACAGGCAAGGCATGTTTGCTCATCAATTTTGGGACCTATAGTCCATAGACATTAGCTTGTTCCGGTAAACTTAAGGGAGTGAGTGATTCTAGGCACAAACTCTCAGCTGGCATTGCAAGTTCCACAAACATCGCACTGCAAGTGAAATTTGAGATTGATGAGAAAAACATGATCATCATCATGATTCACGAAAAAGCCCCAAAAACGGGAAGCATCAGACGACTAATCTCTTTTTAAAACTATCATTGCCAGAAAATGGTCAATTTACGACCACAGGACTATGCATCCCATAAATCAGTATCTCTAATCAAATGAAATTTGTCCCAACAATTATGATCGAAAGAAGCAGAGGGAACTGAAGGTTTGGTAGTTCCCCTCAAAAACAACAAGAGGGATCCAAATAGAAAGCACACCCACAAGCCGCAGAAAACCCACACCAAATAAGATTTAAATAGAAGGAAGGATATCATGTTCAAGCTTCTGGAACAGAGGCTGCTGCACGCTTCATTGAAGCGGATTTGATAAGGTGGTTGTAGCTGCCTTTTTCCTTGAACAATTGGGAGAAATGATGTTTGCAATACAAGATGCCTTCCAGGGCCGCATAATTTGATGGGCTAATGGAACAACCACCATGCGAGCACTTGAAACATGTCTTGTGATAGGCCTGGTTTTCCACTGCTACCTGCAGTTTCTTTTTTTTTTTAAACACAATACTTGAATGCTTTTATACAAAAAACATTAGTGCGGAAGTAAAACATCATTTCTAGTCTCATAAAAGGATGCAGCATTTCACTTTAGAACTTACCAGGAATGTGAAAACATGTTGTAAGATTACGTGAATCTTATCCAGACAGATTTTTCACAACCGTATTAATTTATTGATAATTATCCTCCAACACCATCCATGAAAATAAACTTTGCATGTATAAGAACTAACTAGCATCAAGGCAGTATCATTTGTGAACCCAATACACTTCAGAACCAGAATGTAAAAACTAGAAATTTGCAATCATATAATATAATAAACCCTAACAATCGACCTAGGGTTAGAGGGAACAGAAGAAAAGGAGAGCAATGGGAGACACAATTTAGGGCGGGAAAAAAAATTGTCACTCTCCACACTCCACAGGCAATATCACAATACGATATGACTTATTGAAAGCTTGGATCACACCTTCTCCAAGGGATACACTGTTTTACTGCAAGAGGCACATTTTTCTTGGGTCCCAGAGAACATGCTGGCAGCTTTGCTAGGCGACCTCGTCTGCAACAAGCACAAGCTATTAGGAATCAGCATGAACACCCTACAATATATACTGTACTAAGCATATCATTGAATGGTTGGAGTTTAATTTGAAATGCATGCAATATTGTAGGAAAGATTTACCAGCTCAGGAGTTAACTTCTCAGCTGACTTTGCAGCTGTCAACAATGAAATTGATAACTGATCAAACAGGCAACATAAAACTATCGAAAATTCAAACAAAGAGCTTCTTCATTTCAGAGACGAAATACATACGCGACTGGAAATTCTTGTTGAAGTTACCCGACTCCTTGAAAAGCTGCTCAAAGTGAGGCTTACAGTAAAGAACACCTTCCATGGATGAGTAATTGCTCAGCTGAAAAGCATTAAAATTTCCAACGAATTAATTGGGTAGAAAATTCCATTTAGGAAAAAAAACCACTTTCTTAAACAAAATCAAAGTACATTAAAGCAAATTCTCTTTTAACAACAAAATAATAGAGGTGATTCAATTTTAAATTACATCTATATTGAACATAACGCAAGTCTATCAACTACATTGACAAAAAATTTATAAAAAAAAAATAAAAGGTGCCACCTTGAGTGTGCCTTTGCAGTGAGAGCACTTGAAGCAAGACTTGTGATAAACAACCCCATCAGCAGATAATTGCTCAACTGGATAAACTGTCTTCTCACAGACCTTGCATTTCTGTTGGGTACCAATAAAAGACATTGCTTTTAGATCTGTACAAAAAGAACGGGCTTTTAGTCATCCAACCAACTGATTCATCATCTGGATCTTACAAAAACTAGATTTTGCACTGAAATGGGCTACCAACAGCCCTTTAGGTTATCTAGAACTTGAACCAGAAAATAAAAAATAACAATGATAATAGTAATAATAAAGAATAAAAAAACCCAGTTGCTTGATCTAATTGAAAAATCAGAAAGTGCAGTAAAATAAAAAGAAATCTCACCTTTGGAAAGGGAAAAAATGGATCTTTAAGTTGATTGAGCTGAGATTTTTAAGGAAAAGGACAAAACCCAAGTGGGGAGTTGAGTTAGAGAGACTATATATATTAGAGAGATGTTTTAACGACAGGCGAAAGAGAAAGAGAAAGGGAAAGGGAAAGGGGAAGAGAAAGAGATGGTTGGGGGAATGAACATTGGCGCGTGGGATTGGAGGAGCTTTTTCTAAGCAGGCGAGAGAGGGTGGTGATGATGAAGAAGAGAGAGAATGTGACAGATATTATTGCATTTGCACAAAAACGCTGAACACAAAAATATCTTTAATCCGATTGCGCCGCGCTGGAAACACTTTGTCTCCACTTTGTCTTGTTCTAACCCATGCTTAAGACCTGAGAGTTTCAACCAACCAACCAACGAACCAATTAGTTGCGCGGATTTTTTGCTTTGGGCCTGCGATTAACTGTGTTAGTTTAACTATCTATGTTTCTTTCATATATTCACTCGTTTTTCTAATTTTACTTTTCAATGTAATCTGCTGTTGAATGCTTAATTGGCTTGTTAAACTTGGATTATTATTGAAACCATAATTGTATTCTAACTCCAAATATTTGAATAGGGTATATGGTCAATTTATGTTAAAACAACAGTTTTGTTTTGGACCAAGATATTATTACCTGCATCATCCAAAAAACTCAAGAGGTGCATGGTTAAATATGTTCTGGAAGATTTATATATCATCGTAAAACTGACCAGCGTTAGAATATAATATTCCCACTCGTCGTGATCTTAAGAGGCTTTATATGTCAAATTTATTTTTTGACCTTATCGTGAATATGAAGAAATTATCGTCTAAAAGAAGAATTAACCACGAGATGCATATTAATATCATGTCATCAACGTGTAATGAAATTGATGAATAATATGGTGAAAGAGAACTAAAATAAAACAAAACTGACATGTGTTCCATTAAAATCATTCCAACTACATATTTTCTCCATCTCGTCAGGTTGGGTGCTTTTTTTTTTCTTTTTTTTTTTTGAAGAGGGGTGCTTGTTAGTTTGTGATGTTGGTGGATTTTCGGATATGGAGGTAAAAAAGAAGGAAAAATTATTAGGATTTAAGATGTGTTTATGCACTTTCCTTTAAGGTTTAGGGTATGTTTGGGATCGAGATGCTGGAGTTTTTAAGCTACAACTGCTGTGGAAAAAAAACTATAACTATGAAATAAAAACTAGTAATACATAGTAAATATAAATTTTAAATAATAATTTTAACAAAATTATTAAAGATATAAAACATTTTCCATGATATAAGTGAAAAATCACATTAACATGAAACTACGTAGCGATGGTTAGTGTTCACAAACACTTTTAGTCTTATCATGGAAGCTATAAATTCAACCTCAATCCCAAACGCACCCTTAATTTACCCTCTCGACAATAGTTTATTATAGATTTTTAATGGTAAATTACTCCTAAAATATATCAAATCCTGAATACAGTCTTTAACAAATAAGATTGTATTTCCAGAACATATCTGAAATATGTAAAATCTATTTTTTTTTCAATCTAATGTTGGTGTCCATTTTAATAAAGAGAAATATTTATATAAAAGATTACAACCATTACAAAATGGTACTTCTTCAAGACACTCTTTTGTTTGAAATTTTACATTTATTTGCAACCAGTTTGATAAATACAAAAATCGAAAATTAATTTCTTGTCCAGAGAAAATTCTACACGTAAATGGTTTACCGTTTACTAAAATCGGTTCACCGTTAATTAAAATCAGCTAATCGTTTTAGTCCATAATGTTTACTGGAATTAAACAATTTGATGTTTATCGAAATCGACTAACAATTTAATTTTAGGATACTCATTAAAATTAAACAATTTACAGTTTATCTAAATCGACTAACTATTTAATTTCAAAATGTTTACTTGAATTAAACAATTTATCATTTATAATATCTGACTATCTAATTTTATAGAATACAAAAATATGATCTCTGGACGTAAACGGCTAACCGATTACTAAAAAACGACAACCCTTTTTTTTTTTTCGAATTTCAAACTAAAAAGAAAAATATTACAATCTCACTTACACTTATATGGGCTTATAATTTATATTCCGATAGTGTCAGATGATTTAAAGCCTTACATCGCAAATTAATACCGAGTAAAATTTATGTTAGATATTATTATTTTGTGCAGCAATATCAATCCAAAAGATTGTTATTCCCAACAAAATAAATAAATAAAATCATCGAAAACAAATGATTGTATGCTCTGCCACCCACCAAAAGTCAAAAGCCGCTGGGCCTGTTAAAATGTTTTATAAAAGTTCGGCCAACCAACAATATAATAAATCTGGAATGGACCTGGCTGTAGCAGCACATCACGCGCGGGTGAGTCGGCGGTCGGCATCTGGCCCTCGCGCGTCGAATTACCTGTTTTGTGGAGCGTCAACAGGCCTCCGATTTATTTTTCAGTTTTTTTTTTAATTTATTAATAAAAGGGCAAAGAAATTACAGCGAAGAATAAAGAGCGATGAATGAACAGTTGAAGTGTAGACAGCAGGCCCAAAAATAAAATTGGAAGGAAAGAAGAACTGGTGCACGTACGTAATTAAAATGAGCGCGTAAGCAAAATAAATAAATAAAATGAGCACTACAATCCAAAGATTATTTTATTATTTTTTTTTTTTTTTTAAGCAAACAGAATATCCTCTTTATCGATTTGTTTTTTCAAAGCAACCAGAATATCCTCTCTCTTTTATAATAAGAAGGTTGATCAAGGCCACTTGGGCTTGTAGCCCAGTGTTGAACCATTGTCCTTAAAGTTAAGCATGATTATGAGGGCAATGGTTCGAGTCCTCATGGACTCAACCTCCCTCAATTAAATTTAATTGTGTGGAGAGTACTTGAAACTTTTTTCTCCCTTGTGAAATGCGAGTGGAGTGGAGACAACTTTTTTCTCCCTTGTGAAATGCGAGTGGAGTGGACATCCTCCTCCGGAGGATATTCGAGCGTATCTTGTAGAATAAAAATATAATAATGTAAGTCCCAGGTATATATCTGATTGTAAATATCAGTGTATTGATCTGCTGTCATAGCAGTTGTAAATATAAGTGTAATATAATAACCCGATACTTAATCAGTTTAAAAAAAAAAAAAAAGAAGGTTCATCAGGGAGTCGTATCGCATACATCCTGTCCTCTAGATATATCCTAGTCAGACTCATTGAAATGACTTGCAGATCGAGCAAATTAAAAATTTTTTATTTTAGCTTTTTTTTTTTTTTTTTTTTTTGCTTTTCGGTAAATTTGATTAGATTTAACTTTTTAAGTCGCGTGTTAATCAGATTTCTTGAGTTTGGATAATTGCATGCGGCCGCGTGGGAAACTAAAACAGTGGCTTTTATGCCAGGGCTTATTTATTTTACACACTCTTGAGATGATGGACCATATCGCTCGCATAGATCGGTCATTAGTGCGTGATAGATTACTACTGTGGGTCAGTTGGAGCGGTGACAGGACGCTGATTGCTGCTTTTGTTTTGACTACGTCGTTTTCGTACCGGGGGCGTCGACGTCATTGTGGTTTCTGGGTTAAGGTTTTTTCTTGGGCCTAGCAGCTTACACAAATCGAAAGCCCAATTCTGTCCCATGTACATTTAGAACTGGTTCGGGTTATCTGGTTCCATTCCCCTTTCCCCCCCGAACCGGTTCGGATCGTCTTCACTAGGCACTAGGCACTAGGCGATTCGATTATCAGCGCCAGACTCAGACATGAAACAAAATTTAATGACGATTTTTAACTCGAACAACACAAGCAAAGCCAGCAGTTCAAAACGCTAGCTATCCCCTTGATTTAGCTTCCCTACCCAATTTTTTTTTCTTTTAATTTCTAAAATGCCATTCATATCTCAAATAAAGAGACAAACAGATTACAATCTATTCCCTTCCTCCACTCCCATCGTCATCGACAATGGCGCCTCCTATTTCCGAATTGGGTAACTTTACTCTTAAACCCTAATTCTTAACTACCCACTTTCTAATTTCCTTTTTTTCTTTGGGTTAATATAATTCCATGGTCAGGTGGGCGGCAGAGACTGACCCACGTGTTATTTTCCGCAACATTGTTCAGAGACCTCGCCACAAAACCACCGGTGCTCTCTTTCTCCCACTTCGCCTTTTTGTTTTTTAAAATTCTTTGCCTTTTCAGTCTAATTTTATTTATTTATTTATTTATGGTATAGGTGAAACTGTGACCATAGTTGGTGATCATGATACAACATTGTTAAAGTACTTTGACTGCACGCGGTCGGGGCCTCGCTCAGCTTTTGACAGCAATGTTGTTTATCAGTTTGAGATTATGGAATATGTATGTCACTATGTTTTGTTAATGTTGAATTTTGTAGCACATGTGTCTTGTTTGCGTGTTTGTATTTATGGGTGATAGCTGTAGTCTCATGTGGTCTATTTTGTGCTTTGTAGATTCTTGACTTTGCCTTTGATCGGCTTGGTGCAAATGGGTCAGAGGTAAAATGACCAATTTGCAATTTCTTTCATTTTAAGAACTTTTGTAGTTGTTCATGTGTTTTGATGTTTGCACCCTAAAAGGCTTCAATTTTTGGTGTGTTATTCTAATTGTTGTCTATGGCATGCACTGTAGTTTACTCGGTTGGTGTTTTCTTATAATCATTTTAAATTTATGCTGAGGTGACCTTTTCATTATGGTTGTTGATTCTTTTCTTTGATGCATGTGACATTTAGTTGTTTTTATGGTGCGTACAAATAGTTCCATGGATGATATGTTACTCTGTGTTCTTTTCTTTTCTTTTTTTCGTGCAATGTTTTTCTAGTGGCATGATTTTTACTAGTTATTTTGTCATGCATGTCTAAGGTGTAGCTTGGTTCATTGGCTTGACCTTTTCCTGATTTAATGTTCATTTGAGGACAGAGCAGATTGATCATCCTGTCCTGATCACAGAATGTGTATGCAACCCAGTTCACTCTCGCAGTAAAATGGCAGAACTTCTTTTTGAGACTTATGGAGTTCCATCAGTAGGTAAAGCATTAAGTTACCTTGCACTAAATACTTTCCATGCCCTTAAAGAGGAAGCTTGTAGTTTATTTATCTGATGGATGCTTCTGTCTAAATCAGTAAGCCACTAATTGTCCGGGCAACAACCCATGATTGGCCTGATCATGATAAAAGTTCCCTTTTCATTTTATGTTCTTAGAATATATGCTGCTTTCTAAAATTAACATGTCCTTTCTTTATGCGATCACAGCATTTGGTGTGGATGCTGCTTTCAGCTACAATTATAATCAGCAATATGGGATTTGTAATAAAGATGGTCTTGCCATCTGTCCAGGATTTTCCACTACTCATGTGATTCCGGTATTGTTTTCATGGCCTCAATATTCTTTTAGTTGAATGTACATGCAAGTTAGAACTGGTGGGTGTTAAATTTTATGTAGTAGCATACATAACTGCCTTGCTTGATATAAAAGAGATTATGAATCAGCTAGCTCTTGAATTTTCTCTGTTTAAGTCTCATTTTGTACCATTATTGTTATCAACACTATTAGTTGTGGCATCATTTTGTTTCTCATTTGGTCAATCTTTGAATCAATTTGGGACATATGTAGCACCTATGTTCCTAGCAAAGGTTGTTTGTTAACATATCAAAGGACTTTGTCTCTTGCTGGCATGTTTATGCATGTATTTTAATGCAATCAATCTTGTTGATAGCATTTTTACTTGCTGCTAATCCTTTTCCTTTTTTGTTTTATTAAATGTTCCAATAGCAATATGATTTCTCAAAGATATTGGCTATAAGCCATGTCTATGTAGATTGATCTCTTATATATGCTACTTTGTGGGTCCAATATCTGGTTGCAGCATTGTTGTTCCCTCAATAAATTAGATCTTATAAGTTCTGTGATGAATCTAATTCTCAATTGTTTTAGTTTGATATTGATGTGTCTCGTTTAACTCCCAGTTTGTTGAAGGCGAGCCTGTTTACAGAGGTTCTTGCCGAACTAATATTGGTGGATACCATGTCACCGATTATTTGAAGCAACTACTTTCCCTTAAGCACCCTCAACACATGTGAGTATAAATTCACCTGGCTTTTGCTTGATTGATTAAAGTAAAGCTTCTGGTCACAGAGGTTGAATTAATTATCCAGGGCTAAGCTTACATGGGAGAAGGTTGAAGACCTGAAAATGGAGCACTGTTATATTGCACCTGATTATTTTTCAGAAGCTCAACTATTTCAGGTACCGACCATGTCCTACATTTGTTCCCACTTCAATCTTTGATGTTAATTTGATGCAACACGTATTACAACAGAAAGGGACCAAGGAAGCTGAGCACAAAACCAGGTGTTGGCAACTTCCATGGGTTCCACCACCAACTGAGGAACCTCCTTCAGAAGAAGAGATTGCGAGGAAGGCAGCCATTAAAGAGAGACAAGGTCAAAGGTTGCGGGAGATGGCTGAGGCTAAGAGATCTTCTAGGATAAATGAACTGGAAAATCAAATTCATGGTTTACAGTTTCTTTTACAACAACTTGAACAAGTGGAAGAGAATGACATTGCAGCTTTCCTTTCAGACACCGGTTATGTCTCCCGGCAGGAAATAGAATCTACCCTTGTGAAACTAACACAATCTTTAAGAAAAGCCAAAGGGGAACGGAAGGTTGAACAAGCTGAACTCGAGAAGAGTGATGCCTCTATGAATGAAAAGTATCCTCTTATTCACATCCCTGACAACATGCTGTCCCTTGAGCAGGTACACTATACAGTAAAAGAGCTGGACTTTTGAATTTTGCTGTACTGCTGATTTTACTCATAGATGTTTACTGAGTTTCATTTCACATTGGCTCGGAAACCCAGGGCAATTTCATTAGTTACTTTTTGAATGTAGTGCTGAAGGGTGCTTCTTGATATGAGTGTGCCTCGCATGGAATGACACTCAAATAAAGAACCACATTGATTCTCATTTTTGGGATTTTCTCATCATCATTAAATTTCTCTTGGCTGCTATTCCTTTGCAGCTTAAGGAGAAGAGAAGACAGATTTTCCTTAAAACTACAACTGAGGGCCGCCAGCGAGCTAAACAAAAGCGTGTTGAGGAGGAGTTGGAACAAGAGAAAAAAAACCTAGAAGAAGAAGAAAGACGCTTGTAAGTGCTAAGCTCGCGAAGTTCTTTTTCTCCTTATTTAATATACATTTTATCAATGGTCAAGCATCAAGGAGAAAAGAGGGGGGGAACTTTTGTGAGCATTATCAAGAGAAGTCTCTTACTGTTATATATCAATTTTTAGTAAAATACGTAAAGTACTTGGTCTCTTAATTAAATCACTATCATAATAGCATTGCAGATTTCTTGAAATGATCTTATCATCTTGGAAGATAATTTCGTTAGTATTCTGTTTTGCATTTATGCGTTTTATAAATCATTGTTTTTTATTTCTTTTACTGTAGAGAGAACCCAGAACTCTATGTAGAGCAGATGCGGGCCAAGTACAAAGAACTTTCTGAGAAAATTGACCAGCGAAAACGGCTTAAGACAAATGGGAACCACACGAATGGAAATAACACATCTGGAGGGGTTGGCCGTGGTGAGAGATTGAATGCTGCTCAGAGAGAAAGGATGCGCCTCCTAACAACAGCAGCCTTTGATCGAGGGAAGGGTGAGGACACTTTTGGTGCCAAGGATGAAGATTGGCAACTTTACAAACTGATGAGCAGAGATAATGATGATGATGATGAGGAAATGGACGAAAATGAAGCGGAGCTTGCCCGCATTTCTGCTAGATTGCAGGTCAGTCAATCAACGTGTCTAATTAAGGATATGCACTAATTTTCGACTTTGTTTTTTATTTTTTGGTCCTTATGGAGTGTTCTCTTATTCACTGATCTCTATTCCGGCAGGAGGTAGACCCAACATTTGTTCCCAAGCAAGAATCAGGACCCTCTCAGTCAGCCGCAGAGATACCACGACTTCGTCCTCTTACCAAGGAACATTTTCAAATTATTCTTGGTGTTGAAAGGTTTCGCTGCCCTGAAATCTTATTTCGCCCCAACTGGGTTGGGATCGATCAGGTAGGATTAGATGAGATGACAGGAGTATCAATAAGAAGACTGCCAACTAAAGACGAAGATCTAGAGCAGAGACTGACCAGTTCAATTCTTATGACTGGTGGATGCTGTCTATTCCCTGGTATGAGCGAGCGCTTAGAAGCTGGAATCCGGATGATTCGACCATGTGGGGCTCCCATAAAAGTAGTGAGAGCTCTGGATCCAGTTCTTGATGCATGGCGAGGAGCTTCCGTTTATGCTGCTAAGTTGCAATTCCCCCAGCAAACGTTTTCTAGGATGGATTATTATGAGAAAGGCGAGGACTGGCTTCGCAGATATCAGCTGCAATACACATTATAATCGCCCGATCTCCCACTGTGTTGTGAATTATCTGTGACGGAAGTACCATCAAGAGAGTAAAATATTTTAGACAACAATTAGACCCGGCACCTGATGCCTTTGATGCATAACGGCGTCGCAGCTGTTGTAGTTTGCTGCGTATTTGAAGGTTTCAAACCATATTTACTTTTTAAAATTGCCCACTTAATTTGGGGAAAATTTTAAATGAGATTCGAGGATGTTAATTCTCTCATAAGCAAAGAAAAATTAACAAGAATGGTAGTTAGTTGTTACCTGTAACAAATTATGAAGACTTCTTGTAATTTAAAAAAAAAAAAAAAGAAGATTAGTGACTAATTGTACGCACAGAACTTGATGTTCCCAAAGACATAAGCAACGGCTATTCTGCATTTACTTGGTAAACTATACACAAATCTGACAGTTATACGAGCATATGGAACTCTGGTTCATGTAAAATCGACCGTTGGAAAATATTTTGGCGACATACAAATACTACTTCCTTTTTTGAAAAATGAATATATAACACTAAAAGACCGCTCCTATTCTTACCTGCCATTGATAGAATTCGACCGTTGCTCCTCTTCAAAAGCCCTCTTTGCTTGCAGAGAGCGGCCTTTTCCTTCATTTTCCGGAGAAACAAACATACCCCGCCTGGGCGTTTCCTCTAATCAACTTCAACCCCAGAAAGAAGATGGATTTGCCACAAACAAGGAAAACTGGGTTGAATCTCCCAGCTGGAATGAATGAAACCTCCCTAAGACTCGAAACATTTTCGGGTTCTTTTCGAGCATTATCAAACCTGTCATCTCCTTCATCAAGATCATCAACTTGCAGTGACAGATTCATTCCTTGCAGATCTTCTTCAAGGCTACACACATTCGAGCTGATTGAGAAGGGATCACCTGTTAAAGAAGGAGGCAACGAGGCTTATAACAGGCTGTTAAAATCTGAGCTTTTTGGAGCTGATTTTGGTTCTGTTTCTTCTCCTGCAGGTCAAGGCTCGCCAATGAGCCCCAGCAAGAATATGCTAAGGTTTAAGACTGATCATTCTTCTGGGCCTAATTCTCCGTACTCGCCTTCCATTTTGGGGCATGATAATGGCTTCTCTAGTGAGGCTTCTACGCCGCCTAAGCTCCCGCGGAAAGTGCCCAAGACTCCACATAAGGTCAGTGAGCCTGATTTGATTCTTTGGCCGCAATTTCTTTTCCCTTTTTTCTTAGGTTGCATTGAAGATACGAGATAGAGCAGGAGATAGTTTTTATGTTTATTTCAATTGCCAATATTTAAGCATCATTCATGTAGGCAGTGGCATTTTGTTCCTTTGCTACACATTGTGTAGAAATGCAGTCATTCTTTTGACAAATTATTTTGAGCACTGCGTCGGAGTTATAGAGATATCTAGAATATGACATGGGTTCAAACATTGTGCAAATAGGAGCAGACAGATTAGCTAAACTCCACAATAGGACAGAAATTGTAGACAGCTTTGTGCTGATGAGGTAAAAGTTTTAATGATGGCTGCAGGTTCTGGATGCTCCATCTCTTCAAGATGACTTCTATTTGAATTTAGTCGATTGGTCCTCTCAGAATGTACTTGCTGTTGGATTGGGCAGTTGTGTATATTTATGGACTGCATCAAATAGCAAAGTGAGTTTGATATTACCAGTTCCACAACAAATTGGATAATGCCATTGTATCAATAAAGGTTGTTGGGTCTGATGAGTTTAACAGTTTTCTGTTCTTGTTCTCAGGTAACAAAGTTGTGTGACTTGGGACCTAGTGATAGTGTATGCTCTGTCCAATGGACCCGAGAGGGTTCTTTTATATCAGTTGGTACAAATCTTGGCCAAGTTCAGGTAGCTACTTGTTTATTCCTATTTTGCATTTGATATCTTGTGTTTCAGTTAGTTTGTTCATAGAGTTTCATTCATATTTATAGTTGAGAACATTAGATTTTAACCAGCTGATTTTACAGGTTTGGGATGGAACCCAGTGCAAAAGGGTTAGGACCTTTGGTGGCCATCAAACTAGAGCTGGTGTCTTGGCATGGAATTCGCGCATACTATCATCAGGAAGTAGGGACCGGAACATACTTCAACATGATCTTCGTGTTTCAAGTGACTATATTTACAAGCTTGCTGGACACAAATCTGAGGTAAAGCTTGTTGCACTCAACTACAAAAGAAAAGAACAAGATTATTGTGCTCGTCTTGGGGAAAGAGGATTATTGGACTTCATGAGCAATAGATTATCCTTAACTTTCGTTATTGTCTTACAGGTGTGCGGGCTGAAATGGTCCCATGATGACAGGGAACTTGCATCAGGTGGAAATGATAATCAGGTAACCGTCACTAACACACACACGCACCACAAATCTATTGATCTTTGCAGTCTAACTGCTGGGAGTAAAATGCTGATGTAAATGTGTTGCTGTGGTCCCCAGCTCTTGGTCTGGAACCAGCATTCTCAGCAACCAACTTTGAGATTGACCGAACACACAGCAGCTGTGAAGGCTATTGCTTGGTCACCCCATCAGAGTAGTCTTCTTGCTTCTGGAGGTGGAACTGCCGATAGATGCATTCGCTTCTGGAACACTAGTAATGGTCATCAGTTAAACAGTGTGGACACTGGGAGCCAGGTTACTGAGTATTATTTAACAAGCTTTAGCCAATTATTATGTTCTTACACAATGTCTTGATGCTACGCAGCTGTCATAACATCATGCTTATCAGCATCATTGTGTACTTGCAGGTGTGCAACCTAGCATGGAGTAAGAATGTGAATGAGCTAGTGAGTACTCATGGATATTCTCAGAATCAAATTATGGTGTGGAAGTATCCATCAATGGCAAAGGTACGAGAGAGTTCAGCCAATTTTAGCTTGTACTTCACAGATACAAATGCCTTTTGTCTTTTTAACTCACTGATATCTCTTTCACTCTGGATAACTGATAGGTTTCAACTCTAACGGGTCATAGTTTGCGAGTTCTCTATCTGGCTACATCGCCTGATGGACAGGTACTATAATGTTTCTGAATAAATCTCTAAGATATATGCAATCAGTATTTGATAGCAACGGTAGATAATATTGCTTTGTACCAAACAAAAACAAATCTTAAAGCCAAGTTTATATTCTGTTGCAGACGATAGTGACTGGAGCAGGAGATGAGACTTTGCGATTTTGGAATATCTTCCCTTCTATGAAAGCACCGGTAAGTACATAGAAAGCTGGTAAAATCAACCATTCATTCGATATTTCGGTATACATTTCTCACTTTATTAAAAGCTTTTGTTTCTATGTTTGCACTGCAGGCTCTGGTTAAAGATACAAGTCTCTGGTCACTAGGAAGAACCCATATCCGATAACTGTTGGCGAATCATATAGATGTAAATTATATGTTCTGCATGTGCATATATACCAAGACTTGTGACATGATTTGATTGAATTGTTCTGTCTGTCTTTGTAATAATTAGAGCACAATGAGCTTTGAGAGTCGAGGAGATTCATAGAGAGAAAAAATGTACATGCTTATTTCATTTCTGGCACATCAATACCAATAGCAAGTATGAAAGATACTGTGACATTCATAGACTGAGCTGCAGAGCAACAAAGATTACAACAGAAAGCTCATTAACCGCACATTTGAAGTTACAAAATATCCTGCCTATCCCTTTAAACCTTGACAAATAAAATAAATTTCTCTAGAGGAAGATCTCGTAGCTTTAGGCCTCAACCACGACGCCTTTCTGAAGAGTGGTTTGCAAATCTGGGTGAATTCTGTCACCAAAGAAAAATAATTAATACACTTCCAAGAAAAGAAACAGATAAATAATATGCTTATTTAAGTAAATTCTCACCGTGGGCATCCTCACTCTCCAGAAGCTTTATGACAAGGTGACCCCCAGGTTTTAGTACCCCACTGTCAGTACTAGAATCTGAATTATTAACTGGACTTGCTAAGGCAGCCCGACCAAGAGCCAAATCAACTGCTCGCATTCCTAACTCCACAGACAAAGCTGCATCTTTGGTTGTAATTCCAGACACTGAAGGACACATGTCTGAAAGTATGACAGAAAATCCTTTTTGCTACACAAAGATGTAAACTAAACTGTATCACCATAAGGTATAAGATATGAGAGAGAAATAGTTTGAACTAGATAGAATAATAGCTACTCCTTCTAAGCATAGGGTGTGGGATGAAGCTAAACAAGCAAATTGGACACCAAAATAACAGGCATAATCATTGGAAAGCTCAAAAACACATTTGTAATGGCTTTGATCATATGTCTGAAATGAAAGAGAAATACAATACATGTTTAGATATCTTTTATAAGATAAGTCATTGTAAGTTGATCAAATATCATGGCTTCCACCATAAACATCCAACTATTTCGACCTGTAATAAAGTTTTACAGCATTTCAAATGTTCTCACAAAGGCCTGACGACATGCAAAGAACATTAGATAACAGAGGCATTCCCCAAAACGATCAAACTTAGCAATAGAAAACAACCAAAACCAAGAATGAAAGTTAAGCAGATATCTATGACAGATCACAATACCTTAGGGGAAAGTGCCCTGACTTGATTACTGCACAGATTAATGACGTCAGCTGAAACAGTTTGGACCCTTGCGTCACAATGAAGAGAAGGAACCTTCACCTTCTGTTCTGCAATCCCACATATCCAAAGTTAATTCTTTTCATTCAAAAGAGAAATAAATATCGAAACTTTCATCAAAAGAAGCATCTTAAACACACTTTTTCGTGAACATAACTAATAAATAAATAAATGAATAAAACAAAAATTACACCTTAATATCAATTCCAACAACACTCCCACCATTGTCTAGTGGACCCAAGCTTTGGCATGCTACCTATAGATTCAACAAAAGAAGACAGAAGAATCACATATTTGCAGCAAAATGAACTGAAAATGGATATAATTTTAAGAGCCTGCTAAAGAAAACGAGAGGCGTACCTGAAGCCAAGCACCAGGAGCGCAACCAAGATCAAGAACTGAGAAGCCTGGTTTTATGAGCTTATATTGTTTTTGTATTTGAAGCAGCTGTAATTTCAAGACATAAAAATAATATCAACTGAAACAGAAGAGAGAAGAGAAGGGAAAAAAAGAAAATCATTTTTTTTTTGTAACCGCATCGAGCTTGAAAATTACAAAAAAAAAAAAAAAAATTGAAATTTAGATTGGGGAAAATACCTTGAAAGCAGAACGAGCAACGTAGCCGAGGCGTTGAGCCTCTCTGTAAAAGAAATCGGGCGCCCCTGCTGCACTCATCTAAATCTTGCTAAAACCCTAGATTTTGTGAAGGATTATAGAGGACGTATTTTCCTTTTTTATTTTTTTATTTTAAATAAAAAATGATTAAAAAATCTTTTATCACGATAATAAAATTGTTCTCCACCCTTTTTTTTTAATGTCCGTATTTTTTTTAATATGAATATATATTTTAAATCGTATAGTTAAAAAAAAAGTTAAAATTAACTCAATTCAACCCGCGTGAAAATAAAAAAGACAACTGAGAAAATATACATTATCGGCACGCTCATGACCTATTGTTGAGATCATGGGTTTAAGTCTCAGTACTCGTAGAGCGTTGGAATTTATTTTTCTTGTATAATAGGGATTGAATAGTCTTCCCATATTATGGTAGAATCGATCTTCCTCCAGTATTAATAGTAAGGACAGATCTCCCTTCAGCTTGAAGGGTTGACATTCGGACTGTGCCACAATAGAAATATCTAGGAGAGTTCCGATTAACGTCTAATTATAAATATTAATAGAATCGATATTCCTTCGGTATTAATAGTAAGGACAGATCTCCCTTCAACTTTAAGTGAAGGGTTGACATTCGAACTGTGCTACAATAGAATTATCTAGAAAAATTTCGATTAACGTCTAATTATAAATATTAGTAGAACTCATATTGTAATATATCAGTGTATCAAAAAAGAAAAATATATATTAACCAAATCACCCTAATTGCATCTCACATCTCGCAAGTCACATGAATTCATAAATATCACTAGTCTCCTTCTCATTGGGTGACTTCAGCATCCATTATCTTTTCACACGAGATGTGAGATGTGCTCGTAACATCTTTGTTTAAAAATATTTAAAAAGATTAATTTTTATTCTAATTTAATCAATCTGACTTTATATGTGGTGATAAGGTGAATAAGATTGAATGACTGATCATTGACGTTAAATCATTTCATCAAATAAAAAACTGAAAAGTTCACGCCAACACAAGGTTACTCAACTAAATAATTTTCTTTTTGCTTGTCGGGGACACTATTCAGGTGCTAAAGAAATCAAAGTAGTATGACTCGTGGTTGCAATTTTAATCCATCAAAGAGAAATGAAATCTAGCAGAGTCAATTCAAACGGTGTTGGATTAGTTGACCAAATGAATTGAATCGATCGATCTACATAAAATGAATACGGACTTTGAAGTAATTGTATTCTAATTTAGACCTGAAGATAATGCTATTATATTGCTGCGGCTTTGTCATCAACACAAGTTATCATGTGACAATGATTCAATCCTTTCGATGAACGCGGCCAGTGACATCAATTTAGCAACTTTTCACGATGCTGCAGGTTATGACGACAATGCTGATAATAAATAAAATTTGCTCATGCAGACCGTAGCCACAAAGTTATTAATTACTTCAAGAGCCAAGAGTCTTACCATAAAACATTACAATATGGTACATTTTTTCAGAGGCTCAAGATAGGATAAGGCAAATATGAAACAACTAACCATGCCTTCCAGAGAATAATATGCATAAACATGAATTCAAATGCCCTAAAATCAAGAATTTCAAAAAAAAAAAAAAACAAAGCGAAGAAGGAATCTAAAGAACAGGCGACGCAATGATGCCTGCCAAAATCTGTGGAAATTATGAACATTTGAATTTTCTTTTGTTGCTGAGATTCCTCATATTGCTTACAAACATGCAAAATGCTGGCAGCCTAGCACTGACCTGAGCACCTCACTTTGCATAGGCTTGCAACTTTGCAAGCATTGAAGCTGCTGGCTTGCTGAAGTGGCAGAGTATAATGGGCCTTCTGCAGCTCGAAGAGAAGTAGCTTCAATGATGCTCTCATACTCTTCACAGCAACACAGTTGAATAACTGTCAATGTCAAGTTTGTATGCTATTGTTAGCTGTGGCATAGCCAGAAAATCAAACCAGCGAAGGGCAAATTTTCAACGGTTATAAAATACAATCAATGAAGAAGGAAACATATAAAATGTCAAAATTTTACTATTATATGTATGAGTGTAAATATATGTGTGGTTCTTAAACTAGATTTTGAATCTGAACTTTTTTAATAGCTTTTGAACCTAAATTTAATGATTTAATGTATTAATTAGTCCAATAGCGACAAATTTATAATTCAACTGAATTGAAAAAAGAAAAATGTCTTTTGGGCCTTTTGCACTAAACAGCAGCTGCCACTGCTTGCTTGTCCCTTGGTGGCTTCGCCACTGATTGTTAGAAAAGCAATGGCAAAAAAAGAAGTAAAGAACAATACACATTTAGATTTTAAAAATGAAAATCTGTTACCTCCCAGATGTCAGACTTCCATTAATATATCATTGAAGCAGAGGTTGCCACTACGAAGAGAATCCTACCATCATCCCTCCAATGTGTAGCAGTGAACATGCATTCTAAAAAGAAGGCTTCCAAGTTGAGAGTGCATAAACAATTCGTCCCTTCCAGCCCTGAAGCAACCACTGGCTGTCTTCATCAATTACAAAATCCTTGTGGTAGTTCGTATCTACCCTCTCCTTTGCCATCTTCATGATCTCTTCATTAAGTGGGAGATGAGTAAACCCGGCCCTCATGTTACGCACTTGCCACTGCTTGTATGTTTCAGGTCTCTCGATCCTCTCTGCACCCTCACAAGCAATGACATTCATTGCCTCACGGCCAAATATCTCTCTCTCAATCAGCATCCTCTCGGGAATTTCACGGGGCACATTCGTCTCAAGCATGTCAAACAAAGTAGAGTAAAAGAAGAGTGCCTCTCTGAATCTTGTTATAAAGAAAGGTGCACTATGAGCCCCATTCACTATCCCCAGTACAAAAACATCTGGATTCATCTTCCTGATTAGGTTTAAGACGATATTTCTTGGACAATCCACCACAACAGTCTCATCAAGCAGATTTCTAAAGCGATACAAACAATTCACGACAAGCACCTCACCGCTGTCAATATTGAGATCCTCAATCTGAATGGTGTCCCACTTCTGAGCTATTGCATTGAATTCAAATGGAACTTTAAAAGTTTCTGCATACTTTGCCAAGCGGCGCCCAGTCTCCTCAACCCTTTCAGCTGGTTTAAAACCTGGTTGCGGCAGGTCAATCCCAGTTATCCGAAGCTTAGGAGGTCCACCAGACCTAGATGAAAGACGCTGTATGAGGCATGGCCACTGAAAACCATACAAGATACCAAAATCTATTATGTGGAGTCTTGTTGCTTTCTCAGCTAAATTCATTATTGTTTTGTTTGAAAAGAAATTTGAGAGCTTCCTAAATGGACATGCAGCAAGAAACAGGTGGTAGGCTTTCAAGACATCGGCAGCCGATGTATGCTTGGTGATTAGGGCAGTGTAAATCTGGGTACCAGAGCCAGCTAAGCGTGCCTCAAGGCCATCAGCAAAACATTCGGCCATTCTCTGCATTCCATCCCCTGTAGTAGAAGAATGCTGTCTGATTTGCTTCAGAAGCTCATATGCATTCCTTCTATCATTGGCTGCAACAGCTTGTGCACAAAGTGTCAGAAGAGTTCTCAAATCTACCACATCTCTTTTGCCTCCCTGCTTCCTTCCACGTGCCTTTCCACCATTAGACCCTCTTGATTGTTTGTTCTGTCGCACATTCTTGCTCGTTTCACTCTGCAAAGCTTCACGAAGCACAGACTCACTTTGTCCACAATTTAGCAATATCATATCAAACATTTCTTCACTCACAGTTGATTCAGTACAAAATGCTGATTGTTTATTACTTCTACCCCTCTCTAAACTCACTTCTTCAGGATGAGGATTCTTCTTTCCCCTTGACCCTTCAGGAGAGTTCTCATTCTCAGGCTTCTTTCCCATCTTAACTACCACACTTTTAGGCTCTTCCTTCAACTCTTTTACTACTGATACATTATTTTTCAGATCAACAAACAAAGCATTACCATTAGGAAGGAATTTACTTCCCTCCTCAAGCCCTCTCTTAAATTGCAAAGCAGACTCAGAATCTCTAAATATTTCAGGAATCTTAAGACTGCTCACCGGAGAATCTATAAACCCATCAACCGCATTGCTGTTACTGCTTGATGAGCCATAGGATGACTGAGAAGTGGACTGAGAAGAAAATTTTGAAAACTTACACTCACTCAAATCAGAATTCCACCCGTGATCCACCAAATTATCACTCTCAGCACTGATTGTACTGGTATTACAGTAAGAGTTACTTGAATCATGAGTTCCATCTGGGCTTTCATGGTCGTGATCAACAAAATTTTTGTTGTCATAACTGGGTTGCGGAGGATACTTCTCCCCCAGAAGCTCATACAACGACTTTTCAGCCGCTTGAAGTGCAGCTGAAGACTCTTGAAACATGCATGTCTTCTCCTCCATGTCCTCTTCCATAAGCATCTCATTTATGTACTTGAGAACTACATCACTGAAATCATAATCCTCGGAAGAATCTCTCTCTTGTCTCACAACAGAAGACGAGTTCTGATTATCTGCAACTGGATTAGGTGGCAAAGCCTGAATGTCTAAGTAGCTTTGGCTTACAAGAGTATCATTGGGTTTGAAACCAAAAACCAGATTCTGATCAGACAAGACCGAAAAGTTCTCATCATTGGGTTTGTACTGATTAACAGAACCATAATATCCACTTAACCTTTGATCCATGACCATCTATGCAATAAAAACAATCCACTTAAACAATAGCCAAAATCCCCCAAAACAAAATACTTCAATAATGATAAGCACAAAAAGCAAAAACTAAAACTTCCAGCAACAGGAACACTCTATATCGAAAAGCACTCATATGAATCACAAATTCACCGCAACCCAGAAACCAAAAACTCAAAAAATCCAACTTTCTGATCCTCCACACTTCTTTTATAGCTTCTCAACATGAAATAGCTTCCTCAAACCTCAAATCAGAAACCTAAACCAAACAAAGAACAAAAGAAAAAAAAAAAAGAATCTTTGAAAAGCAAAATGAACTTGGAAGAAGTACAAATTGAACAGGAAAAATCAGACGAATCCAAAAACAACAGTCACTATTAATACAGAAACAAGAAATTTGCAACCCGCCAATCATAAGTCACATAAAAAAGAGAACGCTAGCTTTAAAGACTTCAAAGATAATTTTAAAGATGAAGAAGTAGTACCTGATGGACCGAGTAGGGGGAGAGAGAGAGGGTAGTGAAATCACAAGCGCTTTGGAGGAGTGTTTAGAAAGTGCATTTTTGGGCAACAAGAAATTATTAGAAAGCTAATCAGGGGATACATAGCATGATATTTACAGTAACAGTTATGTTGTGAATGACGGAGGACGATTCATTCCAAGACAAGTGCCCAAGTGGGGCTAAGTGGTGCCAACAATCTTAGCCATAATCCACATTTCCCGGCGGACATAAATCGACCGTTAGATCTTTAATTTTCACTCCAATAATTTGCTCCTGAATAGATACGATCAATATTTTTTTTCCCTCACAATTTATTTCTCAATAGATTTTACAAAAAATTTTAGAATATATTAAAAATGATATAATTAATTAATACATGTATAATATAACGGCTATTTATATCATAATTTTTAAAATAAATGTATATATATCATAATATTATTTATTTATTATATATAACTGATGTAATATTTTTGATGTGTTTTAAATAAATAAATAATAAAAATAAAATAGATATAATGATGTGTAATGTAAATATTAAATAATATATGGATGGTGATGTAGCACAACCATTGATTTTGGTGCTAGACAATCACCTAAGGTATAATCTATCATCTAAGATGTATAAGGTTAAGTTTTGTGTGTAAGTTGGTCGGATACAATGTCCACACAAGATTCCAAATGATTGAATAATAAATGATAAATTTTGTTATCACACAGCCTGACCTTTTTGTGAAGCAAAAGTGGCCTGAGGTTTGCATGACTAGACATAATAATGATTATGAGAAAACCAGAGGGTTTATTGGTCAAGGTTTCTACTATTGCATATTGCATCCTTTTGACATTTCAACTTGCCCTGAAGTTTGCACTCCTTGGCATCTTTAACTTGTAACCTTTCCTTTATAATCTAGTCCTTTGTACAAGAGTCAATTTCTTGTGATTTTAAACATTTATGGCAAGAGCATCAACAAAATCACGCCTTCTTCTTTTTTTTTTTTTCACATCTTTTTTATTTTCTTCATTAAAAAAAAAATCTTTAACACTATAAAAATTATTTTCACTCTTGGGTAAGGAAAAAAATTATTTTCATTCAATTATAAAATATAATTAAAAAAATAAATACTCTTGCATTGCGCTTGTGGGGGTTCAAATTGCTGCCCTCCAAGTTGGAGGGCAGCAACCCTAAGTTGAGTCATGACAAACTAAATAAAAAAAAATATGTGTGTTTATTTATAAAACGTAAGAGATTTATTAATATTAGAATATTCATCACCCATAATGCAACCCTACATACTTATGCTCAAACTATGAGTGTAATCTTCTTTGAGATTGGTGCAAATGAGATTCAACCCTTAAATCTTTTATGACCAATGATTTTTTTTCCCTCTTATTTTTATCAAATTTAAACTAAATGTTGTTATTAAATTAAAAAAAACAATGGCCATGTGTGACCAACTTCAATAATTATGGCAGCAAACCGACAACATAATGATTATGGTTTCCTCTTGCATCCGCCTCAAAGCACAACAATGCGTGTTACTATTGAGCTGTGCACTATATATGCAGCCATTTTAAGCTTTCAATAATCACTTTATTTTTGTTCATGGTTGGCATTAAGAAGGGACATAAGAAGGACCAAAATGTTAAAGTAAAATATGGAGTCCAAGCGATGCATATGCAGAGGATGCATAACATTGAAGCTTAGCAGAATATACGATATGTGTGCATGTAGCTGGTTCGAATAGTCGGTGTTGCTGAGTGCAACTAGCTGCCAGCTCGGGAAATGATGTTGACAGAATTAGCTGCAGCGTCAGTAATATAAGCTTGACTAATTACTACATTAAAGAACAAGATTCATTTTTCCTTCTCGTTTTCTTGCTCTCCAAGCACACTCCACTTATCGATACTCTTGATTTCCGGACTTGCAGCGACTAATAATGCATACGAAAGGAGCTGGGGAAGAAAGACCAAAAAGGAAAATTTGAGTAACCGCAAAGAAATTGACTTTTTTTTTTTTTTTTCAATAAGAAAAAGTACACAGTATTTTATTAATTGTTAATGCCGCCAATAAATTTTAATAAGAACGCCATAAAGTGACTTCTCTTCCCTCCGACTGCTTTGGCAGATTCTTGTGACTACTTTTCCTTTAAAAACCCATATACACAGAGAGAATATCCATTCTATTCCTTTGAGAACTATTTTTAATTTTTTCGATTGATTAAGCTGTGATTTTTGTGATCACTTACTGTTTTGTTTCGATTATATATTCATAATGGGGGAGAGCATAAAAATCCGGATCCGGTCCAGATCTGGATAAAACTCACACGCTCCGCCCAGGTTCAACCCGTATCTAATGTGTTAATTATGCAAAATCCAACACCATTTTCATAAAAACAGATATATTTAGGTTCTGTTTCGAGTTCAGCTGAACTTTAAATTTCAGAATCGGGCCCGGACTATAAAATTTTTTAAACAATTATTCGGGTTTAACCTAAATCTTTTATTTGATTTTTTAGTTTGATTTTATTTGCATATTGTCCATAGATTAAACATGTCCATCTTTACTCCATAAAATTGGCCCTCATACAATTATCGGGATTTAAAACTCGTAATTTGAGAACTCAAAAATTTTCAGGTTGAATTAATATTAGAATCAAAGTTAAAATCGGAAAGACCGTATCCCAGATTTTACCTTACCCTCTTTGTGGTTTGTGGACCGTCTTCTCTGTGAGGAATTGCACATAATTATAATTACAAGTGGCCTCTAACTCTTTATCAATCACCAGAAATTTTATAAAACTAGCCCAAAATTAAGGTTTATGCTTCAATTTATAAAATTAGCCCAAAATTTATATGTTTCTTCCGTTTCTTTCGTTGTTTTTGTTAGGGATAAAATAAAGATTTTGAAAAAAGAAATGTCTCTAGATAAGATAATGTTTATCGATATGTGTTGATTGCGTTAAACAGGTGTGAATGTTTTTGTCTAAAATGCTATCTCTTATCTCTTTCGAATAAGAGATTATGCGTTGTACTCGAAGTTTCATGAAAATGAAAGACACGTGCATATTTTGTTGAAAAAATAGCATACTAATATGTTATTTTGGGGGCATATTTTGAGTTGAATCCACCTAACCAAAGTGAAAAATCTCGAGATGTTCGGATTCTACTTCGCGAACACTACGAAATGGTATATTTATTTACTCAAAATGATATTTACGTGAATGAGAAATTGATTCTCAAAGTGCAATTTTAAAGTTAAAAATTTAAAAGGAAATAAAATTTGTCCCACAAGGCAAAAATAAGCTAAGGGGTGTGTGATTATATATAGATACTTATCCATGCGTGTCGAGGTCGTCACTATCATAAAAATCGGAAGTAATCGCCTCGCCCACGTTTTTCAAATTTTATAACAGAACATTTTTTTCACAATTAAAATCAAAATTAGTTTTGATTTGCGAATAATAATTGAGATGTTACAAAATTGAATTCAATAGGTTGTTACATAATTGAATTTTTCAATTCAATTTAATTCAATAGGCTGTTACACAAACAAAATTAATTCATATATTGAATTCGGAAATTAAATTTACGCTTCCCCTCATGTTTATAAAAAGGGCAGTCTTCCTCATCTGTTTGACAACGCAATACACACAGAGCACTTCAAATTCTTTTTTCTTCATTTGCCGTTTTGTTTCTGATCGAGAATCTATGTTGTTGCTGTTCGTCGAAAATATTTGTCCGTGCTTGACAAATAATTCACTCCCGTTGTATCCTGAGAAACAGATACCAACAAACCTAAACACCGTAGTAGGTGGTAAATCTATTTTAAGGAAACTGTTTTTAACAGGCCTCAGGTTTTCTTATTATTTTTTTCCCTCTCCTTCTTCTGTTTATTAGTTGTTGTTTTCATGATTTTCAGCTACTGCTTCATTAAATTTGCTGTTGTTTCAATTCTATTGTTAATAAGATTCGCGTTTATTTACTGCAGCTTTTAATTGTTCACTCGCTGTAATTTCCTTTTTTCTAATATATTCTTGAGTGGGACTATTGGCACCCCTTTAAAACTCTAATGAAACCCCTCTTCTAAAAATACCCCATTGATTATTTAGAAAAATTCATTATTTATGAGAATATCTATGCTCTTCCAAGGTTATCCCTAATTCAATCTTTTTTCAGCTTCTTTTTTCATGAAAGATGTCTCTTGAAAAAAAGGAAAAAATTGATGTTGCATTAAGAAAAACATTACAACAAAGAATTGCAATTTGTAGAAGCCCATCCCCTAGCCAAATATATGACTAGCCATCATTTCAAATATGCAAATTTCTGATCAACCTTTTCCTTGAGAAAAGCAATAAGATTAAGAAGTTGGGTCACCAACATTTACTAAGAAGTTGGCACGAACATCTGAAATCTCCTCTAAAGTCTTGATAAAATTGAGTATACATTGAAAGGATGACTTTATAATTGGCTGTAGCATCTGCTGGAAATTTTAGTTTTCATATAATGTTCTTTTTATTTTTTTGATGAAGTATTAATTCAAATAAATGAATTTGTTCACAAAGTGAAAGAAGCAATTTATTGGAATTGATTTAGGAGTAATTTTGGACAAATAATGAATTATTTCCATTAGTAATGGGGTTCTTTTAGAAAAGGGGTTTTATCAGGACATTAGAGGGGTGCCAATAGTTATACTCTATATTCTTATATGAAATAAAGAGGACTTGGATTATGCAATCCCTTTTACGAATTCAATATAATTTTGAATAATGTTTTGTCAATGAAAATAGAGAAATGATAACGAAAATTACAACAGTTGTTAATTTTATGAAGAATAATGTTGAATACCCCAAATAGCATTCTAAAAAATTTTATATGTTATTTAATGATTTATCATCTATAAACTAGATGGTAAAATTCTTAAATTGTAAGCGAAGTTATTATATTATAAAAATTAATTTGACACAAATATTGTTATTGCCCAAAAACATTTAATTTAAGAGTTCTGACAGGATCCACGACCCAGTACATTAATACCAAGTATCTTTTTTTTTTTTGAATTACGTAGGGGTATCTGATTCTATTTCGTATTATATGATATTTATTTGATATTTCTAATCTTGACGAGGCCGTTTATACTCCAGTTCGATATGGCATTTCAGTTTTAATATACCGAATATTAGAGGACGTCAAACTCGCGTTGGGAGAAAATTGCCGGCTTTCGAGATCCAGAACAGGAAGGAAATATAAATTAAACCCCTGCAATGCGTTTGCGGGGTTTCGAACCACTTCCCTTGCACTTGTGAGAGAGTGACTCTAGCCACTTAGGCTAAGCCCAAGTGGTTCATTAATATCAAGTATCTATTTGATACAATTTGATACGTATTGCATTGCTTTTTCTATGAAATGTGCTAAGCGTTATTGCTAAAAACTTTGAAATGTTCAAAAAGAGGCAAAAATTCGGACTCGTTGACCAAAATATCTCACTTCCTCCCTTCAGTAATTTTATAAATTGATCCTACTTTTACGTTAAATTTTTTTTTTTAAATTTAACTAAAACTTGTAGGAAGACTGGGATCAGGTCCAGGCCCAATTTGAAGCCCAACCCACCTTTGTAACCAAGGATAATTCAGATCATCTGCATTTCTCCTAACGAAAAGAATTGCATGTGGTGTGCTGCAAATCTGCGAGCGCGGACGCACACGCGCACAAACATATGACCACGTGTAGGCTGTAGCGTTAGCGTAAAACAACAAACAAAATGAAAAGCAGAGGGATTGGGCCAACTTATTGTGAATTTTGTTCGCCTGATCATAAAATAAACCACCCGCAGTTCACAAGATATGGCGGTACGAGACGGCGATAAGCGATGCGAGTGGTGATGTTAATTGTAGTTGTAAGAGGTTGCGGCCAACAAACACTATTTGACTTTCATTTTTCTTCCAACAATCACTTACCGTATATCACATCCATGCTTTAATTTGATTTGACTTGACGTGCTGGGAACTAATAATTAGTAAAGTAAATAATTTGATTTAACTTCTATAAAAATAATAATAATTTTATTTAACTTGTCTCTTAAAACATAATTGAAGAATCAAAATCCTTCCCCAGTTGATTCGATTGGATGTGTTCGGTGTGACCACTAATAAAACTCCGTTGCATGCTCAAATTGATTCCTTGTGTTTGGGTGCGTAGGTAATCTGCTGATTTGAACCAACTACAGGACCCACTTGATGCACGGCAGTACATACATAATCGCTTCACTTGATTCTTCTTCAACACACACCGGTCATCAACGAGAGTGAAAAAATAAATTAGCTCTTTACATCCACATTTCCCTCCAAGTTCAACAAGTATGAATTACACAAATTCAATCAATCAATCAATGAAAAATGACAGTATGCACATTTTGTTAGAAATCAACTTATTACATCGAACATTTACAATTGCCGATCTTTCTCCACTCGAAAGCCAGCCATGAATTGCGAGTGAGTGTTGAGAATATTACATCAATTTCAAGAACAATTTTTGTACAATTTTTTTCCTCCTTTCCTTCCTTCGTGTCACGTCAACAATTTTACCTTTCTCTTCACATCATCACAATTGGATACCAGGCACTCCAATTCGATCTGCCTGGGCCCCGAGTTTCAGTGTTCCAGGCTGACTCTTGCCTTGTTGTTTAGCTTGATGCTGTGACCAGTAAGCGTGGGCAGCCAACACTCTGTCCAGAAGCTCTTGCGGCACCGGCTCTCCCCTTCTTTGCTGAGGAGAAATACTTGCCGTATGAACCAATGTTTTCCATTTATCCTGTACAAGACCCGCAAACAGATAATATTGCAAGGATTTTCAAGGCTCACCAAATAAATCATAAAAATGTTTTCCCACACACTTAATCAATGTTAATGTGAAAGACTGAGAGTTATCTAACCTTTAAGTCCACATAGGTTCGGTGATCTGCATGCTCAAAAGAACACAATTTAACGTCGCGCCACCTGCAATATGAGTTTCAATCATTTAAGTCCAAATCTCCCATGATTGGAGAAAATTATGGGAATCAGAAAACAGGCATAGAAGATCACACCTTCCAGTTCCAAGTTCCTCAACAGCCTGCACCAAAGCTTCTACTTCCGCTACAGAAAATGGTCTCCTCGTTCGACGCTGTGCAATTTCAGATCGCCTAATTTTCTGGTTCACAGGAACCACAGCTAGGGCATCAACATCCGTTGCTGGAACCGGAACCAGAGCTCTGGAATCTGGTGCAGTTGTGTCAGTTAATACAGTATGGGAGGTCTTAGCCTCATGGTTACTTTCTACATGGTTGGTCGGATTAGTAATTGGAGAAGGGTCAGATAATGAATTAGGAATGCCTGAATCCACAGCAGGAGTCGCTGACAACCTGTAAATAAAACATATTCATCAACTAAGTAACAAATGACCGAGAAGCTAACAGATTCTACTACAGTGGCAGGATCTTTGAAAGGAAAATCAGAATTACCTTTGTACAGGTTGGGGCGTGTTGCATGGTAACATAAGTGGAGGATCTTCAGAGCATACAGGTGAGGAGGCTAGCACAGACCTGGGCTCTAAAGTGAAACCCAAAGAATCCATATTGTCTTCAGAAGAAATACCAGATTGCGACAAGGTCCTGTTGTCATCTCTAATCTTCTTCCCATTAAGGAGTACCCCAACGCATATTCCACCACCAAGTATAGCAGTCACCATATCCATTACTGTTCTCTACAAGAATTAACAGAGGACAAATGAAATAATATTAGCGACCCCAGTTCACTAACAAGCTGCAAGTTAATGCAGAAATACTACAATTCAGGATTAGATGGCATTTAGTTTCCCATTACAAAGGTAATGTCAATGCAGTCAATATCTAATGAAAAGAACAATAAATATGAAAACGGTATGTCAGTAATCAATATAAGAACTTTCCCGTCCTGCTAATTAAAATCTCAGCGAGTTTGAGCATAATAATGTAAAAGATCTCTGAGAAAAGAAAAAATTAACACAGTTCTGCAGAAGCATCAATCTTGGATTAGACGTCTCAGAAATGGGCATCAAAATGAAAAGAAGTATTGCCTCTTTTAATACCTTCAGAGAAGCCACAGTAGCAGTTTCTGAGATCTCGATAAATATCTCTGGAACCCTAAAAGATTTAATGCTGAACTTCACTGTTCAAGAGAATATAGCACACGTGAGAACTCCTATATGGCAAAACTCAATGAAGCACTGACAAAAATGCTCCTAACGAATCTGACAAACACTAGTCTCGTACCATTAGAATCCTTGGAGTGGACGGATGCTTGATGACCTCCAATTGAAGATGCCACCCCATTTGCTGCACAGATTAATTGTAGTTATTTAGTGAAAACGACAGAAACCCTGAGGGAAAGAGCATAATGAGTAAGGACGGACCTCCTTGTAACATTTTGTTCCCTTTCCTACCCTTCTCAGGTGAATTCGTAACACTTTCACAACTAAAACTCCCGTCAAAAGTCTCCAACAAGCTTCGGTTGTGAAATTTCCTCCTTTTATAAAAAGCATCATGCTGGCATCTCTCTAGGTTGTGACATTTTTTTCTCTTGCGATGTGGAGGTTTTATTCCACCATCTAAAATGTATAGAAAGAAATTTTTCAATAGAAGAAAATGAGCTTTTGAATAAGAACCAGCAAATATATTTTAATTACATGTGCAGAACACATGTGCACACCCATGCACAACAAGAGATGTAACAAACACTAAACTCAAGCCATTGATCCTGCTCACCAGCTCTAGAAAGTTCAAAATCCTTCAATGTTGGAGCTACTTTCCAGTATCTTGAAGTCAGCAATTTCCTTATTCTTCGGTCTCCAATACGTGACATAGGCCTATAAACTTTCAACTTGTTGCTTGATTTATTGTTCCTAACTAAATTATCGTCATCATCTCTAACACCTAATCTAACATCATTCCTCTGCCTTGAAAATGAAGCAAAAGGAACAGGATCCCTGTAAGATGGCAATTTGACATCTTTTTCAGAATTGACCAATGCCGCATACGTTACACACAATTCTGTTGGATCTCCAGTCTCCAGACCCTTAGTCTCTAGCCCTTGTTCAAATTTATTTTGCATGCCATTATAACATGACTCCCCAACATTAGGGTAACCACCCTCCAGCTCCACTTTGCTTGGTATATTCTCATTTGCACTAATGCTATTGAAAATAGCAGATTTCAAATCACCAGCATTTTTTCCTGAGAAACCAGAATCCATGGTTTTTGAAGTTCGTTCCAAGATTTCATCATCTTCAGCAAGTGGAAATTCATTCAGTGAGCACTTCTGATTACAAATTTGTGACGCCGACTCTGAGACAACAGCACTCACCTCAGAGGTTCCCTGATCAAGATACTCTGTTTTCAATGGTTTACATTCATAATAATGACCGTCTTTAACAGCATCTTCAACAATGGTGACATGATCATTTCCAGATGCATTACTAGAAGCAGAAGAACTTTCACTCTCCTGCAGTAGCTTTTTAGCTAAGGAAGCCAGTAATTCAAATGCACAGATGTCCTCTTCCGGCTTCTTCAGATGAGTCTTCCGCTAGAACCAAAATAGCCAAAAATAAAAGAGTTAGAACAGTTTTCAGCATAAAACACTAGTAAAAATGAAGAAAGCCCTAGAACTAAAGCGATGTATACCCTGATTGATCGAGGAGCCTTAGGAATAGTGGCAACGTGGAAACCTTTGAGTCCAGAATCAAGCCTCTTCTTTGACTTCATATTTCACACAACGCACGAAAATGATAACTCATCAAACACAAAAGAGCATCCCCTGGTTCCACTTCACTGTTATTAGTCCAAAAGGTAACCGTGTGTCAGTGTAATCTTAATGATGGTTTGAGCGATTGGAATAAATTTATAATAATGGGGTTCCTCAAATCCACTTGTTTAGTGGAGCTAACACATAAGGAATATTATCAAACATACAGCCGCAAAAAAAAAGGTTGAAATACAGCATTTCAGTCATATAAACTCTATATGAATGCCAAAGCCAGAAATTGTTGCCAGCATGACAATTTTAATCACTCTTTGAGAAAGGGAAAAATTTAAAATGATCCAAGTCACCCCAACCTATGCTTTAGAGATCTGTAAAATGATCACTATATAACAAAATAACCTAAGTATGGTACATAAAATCATGAATTACAGAAAGAGCCAAAAAATCATTAATTACAGAAAGAACCAATTCAATTCATTACTTCCTCAGTGAGTCAGAATGATCCAAACTCCGATAATTTGACTGGAAAAAAGAGGTTCCATATAAATTTTTTCAAAATAAAAACATGCATGCATATGTGCACCTGGGTGCATTTGTCTAATTTTATTCTACAAATTTTCCCTCAAATTCTTTGCTGCTGAATTAGATCCATAACTTAAACCCCAGAACCAAATCTCATTTCAAGTAGACCGCTACAAGCAGAAACCAAAATGGAAAAAAAAAAATGAATAAGCGATCCTTGATGGGTGTCTACGAAGCAGATCCCAAAGCCCAATCAATCATCAACCGAAAAAACTAAACTTGAAATTGATCACTATTCAGACACACTTGAGATTTCCAAATCCATAACCGTCACATGTAAGGAAAGGAATTGAGCTTGAATTTCATGAAATCCCGATCATAGCAAGCAATTCAACAATAAGAACAATTCTGTAAAAAGAAAAATCCAAAACCAACAAAATTAATGAAACTATCCACAATCCAATGTAAATTCCCACCAAAATTCATTTTTTTTTCAAAAAAAAAAATACGAAAGTAACACAATGAAAAGTTTCATATCATTGTTTAAACAAAAATGAGCAACTCATTTACGAAAAAAGTGATTCGAAATCAGGATCGTTCTACTCCCTCAGAATCAAAATTCTCGATCAAATCATCGAATTCCACAAAACCTCAGCTTGAAGATCGGATCATGATCACAAATCAAAATCGCAATTCACTTCTCATCACAATTTCCATCACATGATCACCAGATTCAGCATTAAAACACAAAATCCACCACAATTACGAATCAAAATATCAAAACAATGAAACCGAATGCTTTCAACTTACCTGTAAAAACCAACGATCACAAATTCAAATCTATTACAAGGAGTGAATCAAAATTCAAACTCTCGCTCTCTCTCCAAAATTCAGTTATTTCTTTTCCCTCTCTCTCTCTCTCTCTCTAGAAATTGGACATAAGCGAAAAACCCCACGCAAGAAATAACTGCTAAAACCCCCCCTTTTATTTATAATTTTTCATTTTTTATTGGCCACAAAACCGGATCAGCAGGTTTCGAGGAACTGTTGTACCGGCAATAGCCGGTTACCAAAACTCTGTAGATTTGACACGCGTTTGATAATGAGCAAATTCTATGAAAGCCTTGGTCATTGGGCACATTTCATATTTTAGGATAAGATAAATCGATGTGGAATTTTTACTTGTTTGAACGGAAAAAGACGAAGAACCCATTTGGTGTGGGTGGGAGCTGTTCAGTTTCGTGTGCTCTTTGTTTCATTGGTCCACATCAGATGGAATATGTTATGGGATATGCCCTTGGCTTGCAGAGCTGTGATGCTTTGTAAACAAAGAATATTTGAGATCCGATCTTCTCATCGTTCGGCCACCTCATAAGAATCATGTTTTGTTCGCTGCGTGCACTTTAGATAAATTTTTAATTTGTACTTGAGTTAAGAATAATTATTGTCGTAAAAATTGTTATGTTTTTAATATTACATGCAAATTTTATTTATATTAAAAAAATTACAACCTCTTGTGCAACCATATTTGTGATCGCACAACCTAGATATATAAGATGATAATAAACTAAAATTTACATTATGTATCCAAAAGAAAATCACCATTACATATGAGAACTCAAATATTTTTCAATCATTTATATATCATATCAATATTGAAATATTAGAAGAATTTTTTTTAATATTTCATAATTTAATTAGTAAAATATATAGGACGATGATTTAGTGAATATTAATTAGCAATTCACAACTTTAATATCATTAACATTAATCATGTTGGGCCATATATGCAGTTATTCAGCCGATTATTTTTTGGAAAAAAAAATAAATATGAGAGAGGTTAAAAAATAAACGATAAAAAAAAAGTGATAAGAAAGACAAATCTGTAGATTGCCATCTATTCAAAGTTTGGTTACTCAACTCCCAACGCATCTTCAAGAGACCAAAGACACCAGACCAGAGTTTCTTGACAACTTAAAAAAACGTGCGCTTATTTGTGTAAATCTACTCTATTTGCAACTAAAATCTATCTAATTATTTGCATTAATTTAAAAAAAAAAAAAAAGGAAGCCGTGTAATTCACCTTTTATTAGATTTACTTAAATTATTTGTTTTCAAAAGGATAAGCAAATTAATTATACAATCAACACTAATAAATAAAAAAAGAATTGACACTATAATTATAATATATCGATTAAACATTAAAAATTCCTATTAATTATTGGTTCTAATTTAATATGACGTTGACAGCGTTTAGTCCAAATCCAATAACAGGAAAGAGACAGGGGAAAAATTGACGGCGTCAGTTGGAAGAAAATACTAGCAAGTTATTTTTTATAATTATAATTATAATTTAAAATAATAAAGGATGTTTGGGTTGCCGGTGGGGGATTCGGTGACGGAGTTTGTGAAGTTGTGTGGCCTAGAAGGTACCGTAAACGAGAGGCCGAAAAGCGGTTAACGGCCATTTGTTTTGGAGTTTGGATTAGGATTTATCTACCCCAGCGTCAATAAAGGTGACCCTCTCTCGCACGCTTTGCCACGTGTCCATCTCAGTTTAGTTTTTGACACGTATCAGTACCATGTGCAGTAGGTTACAAAATATATAAATATATTTTAATAATCTTCATTGATTATTCGCGGTCAGATTCCACTTTGCGCGTCAAAATGGAAAATGGTCTGAGAGAGGTGGTGGCTCAATCCCCAGGCATGTGTGCAAAGGAGAGGAATTTTGGCGGAATAATTAAATTTATTCGCTTATGAATTTTACTCCTCAACACAGACAATTTTGAAGCCGTGTGGTCTCCCGCAACCACCGGAAAAGCGTGGATTACCACGAGTCTTAAACTGCTGCCTGCAGCCTGGATGGATGAATGACTAATTAAGAAAATTAGTCAAATTGTACCTTATTTCGATTTAAGTTTAAAATTGGGATATCTTTATGGTCCATGCATCATAACACTCGATCCCTTAAAACTTGAAGAACCCGTGTTCGTGATACGCATTGTGGAAACTATTCACTTTTCAATTATGCACATACACAGTTTCTCAACCATAAATATCTAAATACAAAATTTTGTGTGGATTTATTATTACAACTATGCATATTTTAAAATATACAGGCATCCGCACTAGAGAAGGAAGCGAGAGAGAATAGGATTGGGAGCCTTCCTTTATACACAAATTTTGACACAAGATCTTACTCTTTAAATCACAATAATTTTTATTACCGATAAGGATTACTTTGTAAAGAAATAAAGTTAACTAATGGACGCAATTATCCCTCCTATTTACTCTAGTATTAGCACTAAAAAAGTTTATCTTGAAACCGCAGATTAATGTGGTTCTTAAACCGAACATAATATTCTGTTCTCATTGAAATAGAGCAGTCATGATGGGAGTTTCTCAGAATTGTTTAGTAGGTGATACTATGGCTTGTGCGCTAATGATCATTAAAGTTTTGAGGCATTTGATCAAACTATATATTCCGCAGACCCTTGCTCGAAACATATTAGCCATGGTTATGAATTCTGAAACCAAGTCTAGCCAAGTGCAATATTGAACATGAACATTGGGGGAAAAAAATATTGAATATAAAAATTACTTTTTCAACGATTATAACAGTATTTGACGAATTAGCTTTCGACAAGATAGTTAAGGATCGTTGCAGAAATATGAAGCTTAGGTCCCGATCCTTTGGGTGAAAAATAGGAAAAAAAAAAATTAATCTTTTTAATTTTCTGATGTATAGAATAACAACTGTAGAAAACGGTTCTATCATCATCATCATCATCATCATGCACGTTAAAAATAGAGAAGGAGACAACAGCACAGGAAGGAGAGTGAACATATAAAGATCCGTTAAAGAGTAAATAGGAAAGAAAATAGGAGTGGTAATAATAGTTGTGGGATCTATTATTAATTGACTTTATTTTTTTCATAACTAATTCCTTAAAAAAAATCTTAGCCATTAAAATTATTGTGAATAACAGGATAAGATCATGTGTGAAAATTTCTGTATAAAAAGAGAGACTTCCGATGAAAATTTTTCATGAGGGTTCCCATACTTTTAATAAAGTGCTAGAAAGTTATTACGCTATGTGATGCAAAATAATTTTGAGTGGTTTATTATGTTGTAAGAGTCTTTTATAATGCCGTAAAATTTGAATTCCCTTTTAAAAAATACAGGTGCTTGAACTTAACAATAATTATATATAATTCTTTTCTAGTACAAGATGCTTGTAATTTTTAAATACATATGTGGGTTTAATTTTTCATAATGGTGTCAAATGTTTTTACATCGTTGTAAAATGATTTTTCAACCACTTATAATGGTGTAAAAATATTTAACACTTTTGTAAAGATTCAAAATTATATTTTAAAAAATGTGGTGCCTGCAAGTTATGGGCAATCGTTTGTACCTTTTAAAACGCGTATTTTAAGTTTCACAAATGTGCCAATTTTTGTTGCACTTTCTTGACTCTATCATTGTAGCAATAATGAAGAGTTTTATTTAAAGTATCCCAGTGGCGAAGCGGTTAGTTTCCTTTGGGTATATAGCTTCATTGACAAATTAATTGATTTTATAAGCAGAGGATGATGCAATGGACAAACTAACGCAAGGGCATGATTGTTTCCCCGAATTATTGCCGTAATCTTTCCAAAGAAACACATTCAACTTTTATTGTTAAAACATAGAATTTATAATCTCAAATGTAAAATTTATGGAAGTTGAGCGAGACAGAGAGAGAGAGAGATGGAATGGTGAGGCATGTTACCTAAAGTTTGATCAAATTAACAAAGCTTAATTTGGGGAATACGGCTAGGCAAGCATTAACAAAGCATATGATCAAACACACATGCGCTGTTATTATAACCTTATCGTTATTATGCAAAGACAGATCTCCAACGACATTTAGACTGCTTTTGTGATTTTGAAGTCCGGGAACACCCATGTGATTGCTTGTGCGGATGCTAAGCTAGGAGCTTGCTTGCATGTCCTACCATCTAGCTCATGAAAGAGATGCAAAATTAAATTAATTTAAGAAGATCACAAAGCCGCTTTATGCAATTGCTTGTGGGGGCGGCAAAAGATTATTTATTTATTTATTCTTTAAAAAAAATCATTTTTTCTTAATTATGTATATAAGCACACCCACCTAAATCCGATATATCAAAGATCATGAGATGGGTATTATTGCTTAATTTTCTCTTAATAATGACCATATAATATGATCAAGGGGTAATTATGATACATAGATAATGTAAGTAGCTATGTTTGGGATGGTAAAAAATTTGTATTTGGATTATGCAAAAATTATTTAATGTTGATGTTCTCTTTTTCTTTTTTCTTTTTTTTTTTTTTTGGTATGAACGGAGATTTCAAAAAAAAAAAAAGCAAATTTTAATGTAATATTTTTTGCATTTTGAGGGTTTGTGATTTTCTTTTTGATGGGATTGTAACCCAATTCATCCAACTAATAATACATTCGGATTTACAAATATTAAAATGCAAAATTCTAGATCTAACATTCTTTTAATATGAAGGTTTTAAGTTTGTGGGAATTGAGCAGTTTGAACTTTATTGGGGCCTCTTGATCTGCATGAGGTTAAAGAATCTTAGGGCCCGTTTGGTACCCTTTTTGAACACCTGTTTTTGTTTTTGTTTTCACAATACACATATAAAACCCGTTTGGTAGAAGAAATTCCAAAAACAAATTAGGAAACAATAAATTCGGATTCAACATTATAACTACAAAAGTGAAAACATGTTTAACATGTTTTCTAAAATTTACAAACTGAACTCAAAATCCTTTTGAAAAATAAAACCGAGCTCGTTTCATCTTCCGCTTCTGCTGCCTTCTCTCCCCTCTCATCTTCCGCTTCTCTCCCTCTCATCTTCCTCAATCTAGACACGGCACCTTGGGTTTTCTCTCCTTTTCTTCCTCCAACAACAATTTCCAGCCGCTGTTCTCTCCCGATCTACTCTCTCCCACCATTGTTCTTGCCTCTCGCCACAGAACTTCATCTCACCGCCGCCGCCCGTGTCCGCCGCCGTTTCCAAGTCCGCCTGCTCCGCTCCGCTCCGCCCGCTCTCCGCCACCGCCGCTTCCATCTTCGCCCAGCCGTTGTTGGTCTCCCGGATCTGTCACTTGGCCGTTGGTCTCCCGGATCTGTCACTTGGCCGTTCGTCTCCCGGATCTGTCACTTGGCCGGATCTGTCACTTGGCGGTATTTGCTTTGATTAAGTTAAATTTAATAGCATGCCGGATCTGTGAATTGTCTTTTTTTTCAATTTCTTTCATTAAGTGCATAAATTTTGTTTGTGATCAAGTGCCGCTATTCTGGATTTTGTATTTCAGGTTTTTGTTTGCACTTTTTATTACTTGGAAAATATATAAATTTAGAATTACAATTCTGGATTTTGATATTTTAATTGTGTAGAAGCAAAATCGTTGAAAGTTGATTGTGTGAGTAAGATCATGTTGTCAAAATACAACATGATTTTGGTGATACATCATGTTGCAATTGTGGGTAAATTTTTGTTTTTTATTTGCAATTCTGGATTATTTGTTTGAGTTGGTAAAAGGTGTCGAAAGTTGAAGGTGGGAAGAACATAAGCGGTTTTTCAGTAATGTGAAGTTGTTAGGTGAAATTGAAGCTATAAGCAAAGCTCTTTATCTATAAAATAGAAAATAAAAGCAAGAGTTCGAGTTCTATATCCAATTTATTGCCTCACTGTAAAATTTTTTTTTGTTAGAGACAAAATGATTTAGGTAAATTGGGCTTTTGTTATTAGAGAGAAATGAAGATTGGTGAAGCTTTGCCGTAGATAGAATTCAGTTAAACAATCTGTAATTTTAATTTATTGCTTTGGATGGAATTCACAATTCCAATCTGCAACTTGTGGAAGTGAGAACCAAAAATAGAAATCCATTGTTTGATTGTGCCCAGAAAAAAAAAGAGTTAAAAATTGTGTATGAGAGCTCGGTCTTAATTTAAATTGACTTTTGTAATTTATAATCTATGTATATGTAAGAGCAATGTTTTTAATTTGATTAATATTTGATATATGTTTTTGTTTAAATTTTTTGGGGTAACATTCAGTTTTTAATGTATGACATGTTGTTGAAATTGCTTTCATGCTATGTTCATTTTGATTAATAATTGATATGTATTTTTTTTAATTTTTTTCAAGATATGGATCCACATGATGTTGATGTTGAGGATAAGGCTGATTGGTCTAGTCGGATCGAAACTGTTTTTATTAGTTTAGTACATGACCATGTCAAAAAGGGTGATTTACAAACATCAACTTTCACTAAGAAAATCTGGACCACTATAAGTGATGAGCTATTTGAACAATCCCAAAAAAGATTCAATGTAGGGCAACTTAAGTCCAAGTTTAATAGGTTGCGCAAAAAACATCGAGAGTTTTCTGACTTAATAGGTCATACCGGATTTGGTTGGGATCCTTTTTCAAATACGGTCACAGCATCGGAAGCTGTTTGGGCTGAATATATTAAGGTAAAACTGCATTTACGATATATTAAATAGTTTTGTATGAAATTGAAATATTATTTTTTATTTTATCCACATTTTTTCCACAGAGAGTGCACAGGTGAAGCCATATCGTAAAAAAGGATTAGAGCACTACCAAACCCTAGGGGAGATATTCAACACCACCACAGCTACTGGCCATTTGCGTTTTTCTTCTAGCCAAGTTCCATTGTCCTTGGATGAGGATCGTGAATTGGAAGAGGATTTTCTTGGTCATGGAGTTCATGTTGACATTGGGGATGATGATTCAATGGAACCCATTTCCGATAGTAGGACAAGAAAAAGGTCTCGTCGGCCAGTTGCATCTTCAATTGAGCGTGGTAAAAAAAATAAGAGTGAGTTTGACAGCTACTTTAAAATGGCTAGCTCAGTGATGAATGCTAGAATGGAGATGGTTAAATGCAAAGTGAGTCGACTTCTCAATGTCCTGAAAAGTGGTCTATTGAAGAGTGTATTGAAGCTGTGGAGAAATTGGGAGACATTGATGGAGATACATATAACAAATTGATGGATAAGCTTGTGCCCAGTATTGAGTGGCGGAAAGCTTTTTTAAGCATGCCCGAGCATAGGAAAAAATATTGGTTAACTAGTTTATAGTTTGTTATTTAAGACATAATGTGTTTTAAATAGGATGTTATTGGTTGTGAACAATGTTATTTTTTTTATGGTTTGGACTTTATAGTATTTTAATTTGTCTAACTTTATGTTATTTTTATGAATTGAAATGTATTTGTTGAACTTTATTTTATTATTGTGAGTTGAACTTTCTAATGTTTTTATTTATTTATTTGGTATAATATTTTTAGATAGTGAATGAATTTGTATTTGTATGTTCATTTTATTTTTATTTTTTGGATTATTTATCATATACTTGAGATACAAATTGTGATTCTTTCATTTAAACCATGAAAAATGAACAACAACAATGAAGATGATGATATTGATAGTTTAACAGATATTGAAGAAGAGGTTTTAGAGGTAGCCATTGCTATAAAGATTTAATCCATCAATCCAAATTTTTTTCCATATTTCGAGGTAAGAAATTCAATACACAGCAACAGTTCAATATTTATGTGACTTTAACATTTGTTTAATAAATTAATTTTTTTCATATTTTCACAGAAGTGTATCGGTGCAATTGATGGAACTCACATTGCTGCATGGTCACCGGCACATAAACAGATATCATATTGAGATAGAAAGACTCAGGTGACTCAAAATATCATGTGTGCATGTTCTTTTGACATGATGTTTACACAGATAATGGCCTGTGCTGCACCGCCACCACTCCGCCAGACGGCCGGGGTTTCCTACCGTAATTAAAACTGGGTTTCCACTTCCCAAGAAGGCTAAAAGAATATACACACACACACACACACACACACACACACACACCCACACACATATATATATATATATGTTAATATCTTTTTATGCTTTAATTAAGTTATATTTATTGTTTCTATATTTTAGAATACTACTAAGTTGTGGATTCCGCTATATAAATATGAAGGATTTTTGACACCATATAGAGGTGAGAGATATCATTTACGTGATTATAGAGGATCAGGTCGAGCACCTAGAGGTCCACAAGAATTATTTAATTATAGACATTCATCATTGCGTAATGTAATTGAGCGATGCTTTGGTGTTTTAAAAGCGCGATTTTCAATTTTAAGGGATATGCATAATTACGCACGTAAGCAACGTTTAATTCCAATTGCATGTTGCGCTTTACATAATTTTATTCGACGAGAAAATGCAAGTGATAGGTTATTTGAGGACTTTGCTGGGCAAGACTTGGTTACCAATGAAGAAGGAGACACTAGTAGGCCACTTACTAACATTGATTTATCTCCAGCAAGTGTCGCAGAGATGAATGCTATAAGAGGTGGAATTGCAGCTTCTATGTGGCATGATTACACAGTTGCTGCATAATGTCTTTAATGTTATTTTTTTTTAATTATTTTATTTGAATCATGTGTTGTCAAACAATGACAATGACAATGTCAAACTTTTATTTAATTAATGTTTGTTAGCCTACATGACTATTAATATTGATTTTGCTGATAACAAACTACATATTTTGTGTTTCAATTTTTCCGATGGCAATCGAATAACCGGTTATTCAAAACCGAAACCCGCTTGTAAAGCTTTCCATTCTGCTTAAAACCGATAACCGTTATTCAAAACCGAAAGTGTTTTGTAAAACCTATTTGTAGTAAACGGATTTCGTCCAAAATTGCTGCCACTGTTTACCGTTAATTTCGAGGCTCGCCAAACAAATTTGGCTTAACCGCTCTAACTAAACCAAGGTTAACAACCGAAATAATCGGTTCACTGCTTTTCCTTAAACGTTCATCGCTTTCCTTAAACGGTTCACCGCTTTTCCTTAAACGGTTCACCGCTTTCAGAACGGTGTACCGCTTTCGAAACGGTTTATCACATTTCTGAAGGCCAAACAAATTTGGCCTTCGCTTAACAACTGAAATCATCTGCTCACAAGAAATCTGCCATCGTTAATTTCAAAGGATCGCCAAACAAATTTGGCCTTCAAGCTTAACAACCGGAAATCATTTGCTCACCGCTCAGAACTGCCATCTAATTTCAAAGGACCGCCAAACAATTTGGCTTAACCGCTCTAACTAAACGGTTCAAGGTTAGAACCTGAAATAATCGGTTCACTGCTTTCCTAAATCTGCCACCGTTAAATTCCGTAAACATCATTTTAACAAACCTTTGTAGAGCATACTTTCGAACATTATCCTGCTAGCTGCTTTGGTAAACGGTTAGCCGCTTGCATACAAGAACTGCTTTTTGAAAAAGTTTTACCAAACGATATTCTCTGCTTTTTATCATTTTCAATTTTATCTACCAAACGATATCGCTTTTCAGTTTTAAAATACAGAATACAAAAAATGATACCAAACGCATATTTAAATCCGAAATATAGTAACTACAAAACACCATTTTCATTTTCATTTTTATTCTCAAAAAATACAAATCCAGAAACAATACCAAACGGGCCCTTATATTTCAGGCATTTTTATAAGAATCTCTCTACAGTTTTGTCTTTACCTTTCAAATACCATGGAATGCACTTCATACACGTAATTGAATAGTTGGAATTAATTATTAAAAAAACTCCAATTAAAAAAAGTAATAAAGTCGGTGAATTAGTTATAGAATTTTAGAACAAAGCCTCTTGGGATATAATTGTAATTAGTTTAGTTACAACTAATTTCTGTAATTCTTATAACTAAAGCTTGTAGAACTTGGCACTTTAATTAGTAGAAATTATAGAACTTTTTATCTTAAAATTTAAAATTTTTTTTATTTTCATCATAATGATATAGTTATTCATTTTTCGCTCTTCTTGTGAGAGAATGATAGATGTTAGTCGTATTTCACCTCTTTTCTTGAGTGCTTAGCTAGAGGGATTGGAGTCACCATTATTTTACAACAGGCTATGGCTTGTGTTGATCCCGGTTGAGTTAATAACGTGTTCCATCTAGTTTATGAGACATGTTTTTATTTGGTATGAATAAGTGATGACCCCTTCTTCTTCAAAAGGTTTGTTACATGTCGACTCGTTCATCCATTGTTTGTGTGGCGACTGGTGAGTGAGCTCATTTTAACAAATTTAAGGCATTTGAAGCTTTCTTTTGTTATTTACAAAAAGTACTCTTCTACATCTATAATATTATCTATGCGCCTTGAGCTCTTTAATTTGTTGTAATTTTGTGCGAAATGAGATATGTCTTGTTGTGATGAAATCTTCTATGGGCATTGAAAAAAAAAAATAATCATCAAACGGATAGAATAGTATATTTAGATAGTTTTTTATAATGTTATGTGCACCATACAATTATATGAAGTTCCTTAAAAAGTCATCATGTGCGTTCTTTTAATTTGTTAGGGATTATAATTTAAGATTTTAGAATTTTGTTATCTTAATATTTTTCTATTTTTCTATTTTTAATAAGAGTCCACGATGGTATGTACTTTAGTCTTTTATTTATAGTATAATTATGATTTACTTTCTCTCTTAAGTTTAACTTAGAAAAATAAATTGCACCTCTTATAAATAGGGAAGTCTTATTATTATTTTCATAACTGCAACTCAATTATTCAATAAAAACCCCTCTTTTCTAAATTTCTTTGGGATTATCTATCAAAAATATCTTTGTAGAGTTGTTTGGATTATAGTATTATTTAATCTCACTTATAAAGTATTATCAAAGTCTCATTGAGCCGCAGATGCTTATTCATCTGCCTTTCACGTTCCGTGAATAGCCGGGACATTGAGGAATATCCAGAAAGACATTTAGGGAATCGGTCTGATTCTATCTCTCTTCGTTCCGCTTGAAGAAAAGAAGGATCCCAAAGAATCGATCTTTCTTTTAGTTGTTGAATCTCTCTTTGATTGATCAATGTGTGATATTCCGAATCCTCATTACTAATGGAATCGAAATGATCTCTGGATTGATCAGAAGATCCTTTCAATTGGCTAGAATCCGTTACTTGAACGAAACTAGATCTTGTGGAATCATATTGTTTGGATTATAATGACATCTAATCATTGGATTTAGAGCGTAACATAATCGTCTTGGCTTGATTTGGTACTAAAACAATATTTAGTATTTATCTACTTTATCAATCCGATTCTACCACACCTCTCTTAGTATCAAAGCAGTGTTGTGTTAGTTGCATAACTTTCTAACTACCCATATTCATTCCTACTAAAACCATCATTAAAAAAAATGAAAAAAAAAATTCTCAAAATTAAAAACTTTAGTTATTGAGTTTACAGATATAGTAAATTTTGATGGTAATCATAATGATATTTTTTATGCATGATGAATGATTTTCTTCAAATTGTCTCATCGGAAGTTGTTGTTTCTTATACAATATTTAAGTTGACAAGTGATGCCTTAGATTAGTGGAAACAACAAAAAGAATCAATTATTTGACAAGGATAAGATGAAATCAAATAATGGTTTAAGTGATAAAATTGATGAAAGACCATTTTTGTTCATTGTGATGATTTCGAACTGTCTCTTTTTATACTGATTAAAATTAGAAGATGATGAGATTATTTGATCTAAATGAAATTTTTAAAGAAAAGGTACAACCTACTATTGACTGGAGCATTGATCATAATAGTGTGATCGAGCTTATGTAGTAAAATCAAGTTGAAGAGCCCCAACAATAATTGACATGATTATGCATATCCACATTGAAGACAAAAAGGTTATTCTTAGAAGAAAATTTGGCTACAAAGACAAAGTTGATTGGCAAGAATATTGAGCGAGATTTGGAAAGGCTACAAAGATAAAGTTAATTGGAGAGAATATTGAGTGAGATTTAGAAAGAAAGGGACTTAAGGGGCTTGGGAGTGAGTACAAGACTAATTTTTCTCGAAGATTTACTCATAAGCGCAAGAAAAATATGAAGCATGGAGAATTTATAGTTTCAAACACAATTGATGACAAATGCTACAAGTTCAAGCTCCAAGATGCATTAATACTCCACTTCAAGTTCTATTCTCCAAATAAACTCGAGGACGATTCTTCTTTTAAGAGAGGGAGATTAATATAAGACATTATTTTAGGTATTTTGATATTTTCTATTTTTAATTAGAGTCTATATTTATTATGTAGTTTTCATTTTTAAGTTAACTTGGTGCAATAAGTTTAATCCATATAAATAGGAAAGCCTTGTTTTTATTTTCATAACTTTAACTTTAAGTATTCAACAATAACTCCTCTTTTATAATTTTCTTTTCGATAATCTATAAAATTTTTTTTTTATAAAGTCGTTTGGATTAGATCGTCATCTAATCTTATTTCAATTATAGCGTAACCTATTCGCATTGGTTTGGTCCGGTACTAGAACAATATTTAGTATTGATCCACCCTATCAATTGGCTTCTGTCATATTATAAATTTCCAAAACATACGTATACTTCATTATTTGATTTATGATGTTTTAATTAATTTGAATCTGTTTTCATGTAAGCTGTCGTATTGATGACTACTGATGAGAAATGGCAAAAACGATATCTTAAAATTATTGTAAATAAAGTCCAGATGTCGAGAAGTTTTTAAAATACAAAATTGAGGAGCTTAGACATGGTTGTACATAGCAATAATACAGTATTAAAAAAAGAGTGGGACTATTGGCACCCCTCCAAATACCTCTTAAAACCCCTATCATTATTTTATAATTTTAACCTTTACTAAAATTACATAATAGGATAATTTCTAATTAAACATATACTCAGAAGTCAATAATTTTTTAGTTGGAAAACATGTTTAGTGATCTTGAAATGAATGTGGAAATCTAAATCCAAGAAAGAATATGATATAAAAGCATCAAGGGCAAAGGCAAACCATTATTACATGAGTAGCAATGATGATGGGGATGAATTTTATGCCACAGGAGAGAATAAGAAGAATGGGATGAATCAATTTGAGGGTGAAGCTGATGATTTTGAAGCTCACAATAAAGTGAGTAATAGATTGAACAAGACACAGAACGAGGCAAATGAGATTAGGACAACGATTTATAGCAAGTAGCAACCTTTAATGAAAGTGGTACTTGAGATTAAAATCCAACAATTTAGAAATTAAAAGGATTGCTTTTTCTTCTTATTTTCAGGTGAAAAATTTATTATTGGTGGCTGCAATGGAGAAAAGAAACTCCATTGTTGAAATGAGGTTTAACAATAAAGATAAAAAAAATAAATAAAGAATGATGTTTATGCTAATAAGTTTAATTAAGGGTAATTTTGTTATTTAAGGGGTGTTAAAAGAACTTTATAATATTTATAAATATTTTAATAGGGTTAATAAAGAAAAGGACTTTTAAGAGGTATTTAGAGGGGTGCCAATACTTCCACTCTTTAAAAAATTAACGGATAATTGCACCTAAAAATTATTTTATTCGTGTATAAAAAGGGATATACATAAATAGATGATGAAAATCTGAAAAACAAAGGGGTACTAGTTCTCTAAATTTGATTGCATTTATCTTTATGGATAGATGTTTTGTTGTGATAATATTAATAGGGTTACTAGCGACAAATGCGAAATAGAAGTTAAATGAGAAGCAAACAAATAAACCGAGCCATTGTGACAAGCCTCTAGTTGCACTTTATACACCAATCCAATCCAATCCAATACTCGAAAGCTAGAATGCATTCAAGTCAATATTCCTGGCCCAACAAAACAAAGCGCTCTGATGTCGGATTAAATTGGATTGGCTCAGGCCCACAGCTACTTCACTGTAACAATTAATTAACTGTTTGTCATTGTATTTCCGGTGTATATTAATGTTACTTGCTGTATATAAATAAGCACGTAAATCAATTAAAATTGGATTGTTCTAATTTAAGTAAAGTTTTTGATTTGAGGTTTGAGAATACAACTACGTTAAATATTTATTGGAAGAGTTTTGTTGTCCTAATAGTCCTACCTAGGTCGAATTTAAATTAATTAGTACTTAATATGATTTTTAGTTATCAGGTGGTTTAATACACCGGAAAAAAAATGTTACTTACTATAGTTGGGTTATTGCTTAGTGGTCGTAGTATTAGCAATTGGGGTCTCCCAATCATCACAGTTTAGCAAACAGATGAGGATTCATTTTGCAAAAAAAGGACCACATCAGAAATAAATCTGAAACATTTACACAGAGACATACACATATGAATCCATACAACTAACTGTACTAGCCAAAATTCATCGATAGGCTACAAATTTCAAATGCAACACTACGATGAGTCGATGATCCCATAAACGTTTTAAAAGCAAATGCAGAAGAAAAGGAAGATTTGGAATCACATAACTATTTACAGCATACGCAAGCAATGCATTACTTTGCCGTTAAAAAGTAAGCCAACAAAACATGCATAGGCCCCGATAACATCGCACAAAATCTCTGGAAAAAGATTCTTTCGGCCCCCCTTTTTTAAATGGTAGTTAGGTTAGTTGAAAACTTGATATGGTTCTTCTGTCTCCAATCCATCAAAGCTTAAAGCATCAAACAAGCAGAGTCGCAAGCTTGTATGTATGGGCAGAGATAGTTTTTGATGAAGATATGATGATACCGACCGAATTTGCTTGCTCAAGAAACTTGGAACCCTTTTTAGTTTAGGGATTGCGTAAAGCCAGCTCAATAGGACCTATATATCTAGTTACAATATGTCTTGATGTTTCATATATATCTAAAGAGCAGACATAAGAAAAGTAAAATGGTCCCTTTGGTCATTATTTGCCTAATAAAGATCAGGCAAAATTTCAAATAAAGCACGCTTGAATATATGAATCACTGTACATGATGATCGCACGAAATTATTTTTATTAACCAACTATTGATCAGTTTCATGATCGTTACCATGTTTTTGCCGTCCTTTTGTGGCTCAATTACATGTTTAGTGATTGCACAAGTGATCACCATGTACCCAAATATCAAATAAAATTTGAGAAAAGGATTTTCAGTGCTACAAATTTTACCATAACGAATAGGTGGATTCTTAACGTTTATTCGAAAGATATCAAACGTCCCATTGAACTCTATATATTTTCATTGTATATGGGATTTGGGCCTGTTATTGCATTGAGTGACACGGTGGTAATCAATATAATGCAGCAAATTAAATTAGGTTATTAGTTATTTCTTTAACCTCAACCCATTTCATGCTCTTCTTGGTAATTTAGTTAATAATCTTCTTCATGTTAACAAGAAACGTATCAGGTTATTGTTATTCTGAAGTAGGGTAATTATACCAAAGCTTTGTTTCTGCTTAATTAATTTCAAATTATTTCGTACTAAGTAACTCGGTAATTTAGCTAAAAATCCATGCTTACCGCATAATTTACTTCAAATGATCCATGCAGCATTTGTAAACATGATTGAACATAAACGTATCATAACGGTGAAAACAAAAATTAAGAACTTGAACAAGAAGAGTCGTGAAAGGAGAATTTTATGGTTAATCATCTGCGTATATATAGACATGATTGACCATAGCATTATCAAAACATCCATTTGAAGCAAACTGCACAGGTGTTGGCCACTAACATCAAAATCATGCAGCAGAAGATACACAACATATATACACCACAGTTGCCCAGTCTATGTTGACATTACCTTGAAGACAAGTAAATACTCCTTTGCTTCCTGTAATTGGTTAGTCATCAATCCAGGAGTGGAGGTGTTCTATGGCCCCTCCTCCCTAGATTTTGAGAGTAATTAAAATCACTTTTTTTTCAAAAAAAAAAAGGTGGTGTTGTGCAACAGCTTAATTATAACGATGACGTGGTGGATTTACTAGATTTGTTTGGTGGGGTGCATCTGCACTGCATCTCATCTGCATGGATCCTGGATTTTATTTTAATTTCCACTTTGCCTGCACTATAATCTCATTTGCCTCAAAATTCCTTCAACGCGGTAGACCTGCAAAAGTAAAAGGCAAGGCGACGCCACCTAATCCGTTTGATTTGATAGTCATAGAGCCTGCATGCCCTCGAGCCATAAAGCTTGACCTTGTCGTAGGATTAGATCGACCTCATATGAATATGATAAAGAGAGCAGTAGTAAGTAAGCAGTCCACTGATTAACTAAAACATACGGCTAATGCACGGCGTAATACGAGGACCGCTGATTGCGGATTCTTTTACAACTTTTGCACGTCAGTTCGTTACGGCGCCATTCCTCTCCCTTTTTCACTTAATTTAATTAAGGAAGTGAATAACGCTACTCTGTTTCATTCCTTTCCTCGACACTAATTCTTTTCCTTAAAGCTGCTCTCAATTGTTTACACGCTGTTTTATTTCATTTCATTCTTATCATGTGTGATGTGTAGTCCAATCTTCTGAGTGCTTCTCTCGAGTGTTTACACACTATTAATCTTATTTAGTTTGATTTTTATAATATGTAGTCGCCTGTCTTATTGAGTATAAACACATGGCAGAAATAACTGTTAAGTTATGTTATCTGTAATTAACTTACGATTGATCTAAAATTAGTTTCTCAATCATTTGGGCATTCAAATTTCTTACTTTAAGGGAGTTTTTGCGAAAAAAATAATTAGTTTTCGACTCTTAATACTGTAAGTGAGTGAGTGGTTAATTTATATATGCTTCAAAAGAAAAAAAAAAAAAACCCTGCTTATATATTGATTTCAAAACAACCCCAAAAATGATAATAGATGTCCAACATTGGATGGACATCAGATGCAAATACACCTTGCGTCCTGTCCTATCCCGTACAATTTGGTAGTCCCTCCAAAATCTTATTAAAAAAAGAAAGAAGGGAACAAAAAGAAACAAAATTCTTGGGGTGGAGCACATACTGTAATTGATGCCTCAACTTGGGAATGAAGCAAAGCAATTTCAATTCATGGATATCAATATCAGCCTCAAAGCTTCTACACCTTTATATGTCCTACATCCCCGACCCCATCCATATTCCACTTCATACCCTTCACCTTTCCCTAAACCCCACCATCCCTTTTCCCTAAATGGTCAGAATTCAAGGGCATTCACGTCTGCCCTGCCCCCAGTCCCCACCCCATGGGCCATGGCTACGGGATTAAATTATTTTTACCGCCAGTTTTAAACTTAGTAATTAATCACGACTAGAAACAGCACCAATTAAGGGTGATAATTAAATTAAATATTGTCCCCAACCCCAAATTAATATTTCAACTTTTTTGACAAAATTTCCCTCGCCTCTCGTCCATAAATACCACTCCAAACTCTTTGCCTTCTCCTCACACTCACACCGTCACCCACAACACCAAGTCTTAAGTTTGCTTCTCTTGGGGGAGCACCTTATTCTTATTTCTTAATTTGCGTTGAAATTAAAACCAAATGGGTGTTGTTGTGGGCATCATTTGTTTTGTGACTTTTGTTACATTTTCCTCCCTTAGTGTTGATGCGAGAATCCCCGGCGTTTACGGTGGCGAGGCTTGGCAAAGCGCCCATGCTACATTCTATGGAGGCAATGATGCCTCGGGAACAATGGGTACGAATGCACTTAAATTTCACAATAATTTATTTGCGTTTTGCATCAACATACATGATTATTTACCACCAGTCAACTGTTTCTGATTTGTTCGGTTGTGTGTAATTGCATATTTAACAAACAGGAGGTGCTTGTGGGTACGGCAATCTCTACAGTCAAGGATACGGCGTTAACACAGCAGCACTAAGCACAGCACTGTTCAACAACGGGTTGAGTTGTGGTGCGTGTTTTGAGATTAAGTGTGCGAATGACCCTCAATGGTGCCACTCTGGGAGCCCTTCAATCCTCGTCACTGCTACCAACTTTTGCCCTCCGAATTTTGCTCAACCCAGCGACAATGGGGGGTGGTGCAACCCTCCTCGCCCTCACTTCGATCTCGCCATGCCCATGTTCCTCAAGATAGCCGAATACCGCGCCGGAATTGTCCCTGTCTCTTACCGCAGGGTCCCTTGCAGGAAGAGAGGCGGCATCAGGTTCACCATCAACGGTTTCCGTTACTTCAACTTGGTCTTGATCACCAACGTCGCTGGTGCTGGAGATATTGTCAAGGCTAGCGTCAAAGGTTCCAGGACTGGATGGATGAGCTTGAGCAGGAACTGGGGACAGAACTGGCAGTCTAATTCTGTTTTGGTTGGTCAGTCTCTCAGCTTCAGGGTCACTGGCAGCGACCGGCGCACCTCCACTTCTTGGAACATTGTCCCTGCTAATTGGCAATTTGGTCAAACTTTCACCGGAAAGAATTTCAGGGTTTAGTTTCAAGGCCTTTCCCGCACTCCATGTTTTGTTGTTTTTTCGATTTTTTGTTTTTATCCCGGAAAGTGAGAAAGAAAATGAGGGAAAGTATACTGTGTAACTCTGTTACTGTGAGTGTGAACTTTTTGACTTTGACGGATTTGGTTGGTTTCTGTTTTGGTTGAAGTGAAATGTAAAAGCTGAAGTGGCTCCAAAGTAATAGACAGCCCGCAGCTTCCAAGTTAAATAGATTCGGTTTTATGTTATATGTTTACAGCTTACTTCACACATGATAATGATAATCATCTACGCACAAGTGTCTTAATTTTAATCTCGTAAGTTGACCTTGTTTGAATTTATGATTGGGGATGTGCAGGTGTTTTCCTTCAGAATTCTAACCAAATTTGACCACAGGCCATTGCCACTGACATCTACTCAATTCACTTGTGCTTACAGGTATTTTAAGAAGATTACAATTGTAATGATTTTCTCATTTTCAAGAAATGAGTTCATCATTAGCCACAGAGCCAGAAGTTGTGTGACGGTAACTCATGTTCGAGGTAAGGCTGTGAGGGTGGGGCTGGTTCTTCTAATCTGATTACGAGGTTTCTTTCTTGTTCTAAGAAGTCCATGAAGGTTTCAGTTCAAATTACTAGCTAACAATGCAAAGAAATTCCCATCAAGAATCCTTAGGTAGCTTTATATTGTAAATGGGAATATGCTTATTCTTCTGTCAACACTACACTTGTTCTTGCAATCCACAAGCACAAGTTCAACGATCCTATTTCAAATCAACCAAACTATTCCAACCATTCTTGCTAAGGTCATTGTTTTATAAGGAATCCTCCAAGATGGTCATTGTTGCCGTTGAGCTCTTCAACTATTGCAGAATCAAAGGGTTAGCTTGGTTTGCTTGTTCCAAATTCAACTTTAATTCAGAGCTTCAACACACTGCACACTAGAACCACTCAACCCAAGCACCAAAACGACCACACAATAACTCTCAACGGGCGTTTGCTTTGCACAAAGCTAAGAACTGATCAAGCCGCGAATTCAGCAATACTAATAGGTACCACCCTCGAGCAATGGAAACTGCATCAAATATCTACTAGCAGATTGCACTATTCTCTTCTATAAAGGCCGTCTAAACTAAAATCGCACAACATTTACAGGCCCGCCCAAAAGATAAGTAAATGAAGAAGAAAATGTGAGATGGAATCAGTAGATAAAAACAGGATTAAAAAACCTGTCATCTGTGGATCCATCACTACGGTTGTCTGGCCGCTGCCTGATCACTAGCTTACTTCCAGAAAACAGAATAATCTGTTTCTAGAAAACCAACTAGTGGCCAGGCTTTCAATGTTGCACCGTTGTTCAAGCGAGAAATCAGAATCAAAATCCGTTTTCTCGCAACAAACACAACAAATGCTAAGCAAGTAACAAGACAAAATCACAGGGCTCATATCAAGTGTAAAAGAATTTTATAATATCTTTCAATGTGGGTAAAAAAACCCAAATCGAAAATGGGAAAAAAAAATTTTCTCCAGCAAAATTGAATTGGGTTTTTTATTTCTTGCTTTCGTAAAACTTTGAACCCACTCGAGTCCTCTCTCTTTGTAATCATTGCCCACAACCCTTCCATCACTGAAATAGTGACAACAAAAACAAAGAAAACAAAATTTCAGAAATCAGAGAGGAAATTCATTTGAAGCTTTCTTAGATTAGATGACCAAGCTGTTCGATGTGGGAAAAGAAGACTCTTTCATATTAGGGTTTTGGCGGACGAGGCTTTATATAGAGGAAGAGGATGGAGGAATAGTACGCTAGGGTTCTATCTTGCAAGCCCATCATTTCGAATGATCCATGACCTCCATTGCTCAACTCTTGTCGTACGCTTCTTGGATATAAGGACGACATGTCACTTCTCGGCTATTTCGGAGCAAAATGTTTTAATTGGCATTATGATTTGAGGATAAGAAATGAAATTAGAAGAAAAGAGTGTAAAAATTAATTGTTATTATTTGATTTTATATTAAATTTAAAAGGAAAAAAAATTATATATTTTTATTTGGATAAATATACCTACTATTTTTAATATTAATATTGTTAATAAATTAAAAATAATAAAACTATGAATTAATTTAATCCAGAAATTACCTAATTAAATAAAAAAAATTATTTTTTTAAAATTACAGCATTTGGCCATGGACAACCGCCATGTTGACCATCGTTATCATAGTTGACCATCGTTGACCGGCGTCATTGATCGCCAGTTTTTATCGCATTAAATGTAAAATAATGATCAGAAATTGACGATTTACTCATTGGAAATGTTAATTTTACAGAAAATATACTATAAAGTTGGAAATATGAGAGTTAAAATTTTCCCAAGTATTTAAACAAGACTTGATATACATAACAATGTATATTAGCATTTCTAACCCCATAGAATTGTATATAAGCTCGTGAGGATTTCATTGGTACCTATTTTGATGGTAAATCGCGTTTTCGGTGAAATTCCGACGACTTTTCAGCGAGTCACTTTACTGTTTTTTTTCAAATAAATTTATCCTATTAATTTAAGAAAATAAATATAAATTATTTGTACTTTAATTTATTTAAAATTGATTTTGTTTAGGGGATAATATCGAAATTTTTGTGTTTAAATAGATAAGGAATTTGAAATACCTAGTAATTGACAAGGAGTACAAATTCTTCACATTGATGAAAATAAAATTTCAATGGAAAATCAGTTCTATTAGACTTAGTCCAACCAAACAATAAAAAGTAGAAAAGAAATCAATTTTTTTTTCTCTCCCCACTTCTCTACCCCCAAGCAAACAAGGCCTAAGGGTGGGCATTCAGTTCAGTTTTGTAGAATCAAATCGAGTTAAAAAATCAAATAGTTGAAAAGTTTAAGAACTAATTGGCTCTTATTTAGTTCGATTTAAAATTAAATCGAATTAAAGAATTAATCGATTCACTGCTTAAAATTAAAAAAATATCATTTATCTATAAGAATAATATTTCTTTATTATAAATTTTTCTACATTAATATTTTTTTGTAAATCATTAATCGTAGTTTATGATGTAAATTTTATCCCAATTTATTAGGTGATAATTCCAAGTAAGAATGACCCTCTTAGGATTGAGCTTTCTCTTTATTAGATTCAATGATAATGAATTTATCTTTTTAGCTAATTTTACTAGGCCATTGAATTTTCTCCTATATATCCACTTCCTTGGTAGATGAGGATGTCTTTTTTTGATGATGCTCTACAAACATAAGAAAACGATTATAGGGCTAGTTTTACCGATGTAAACCATTTGACGGTTAAAGTAGTCACTGAATTTTTGGAAATTTGAAATTTAGAGAGAAAAAAATCAACACTTTCCCTCTTGAATCAATTTTTTCTCTTTTTTCAATGAGAATAGAAGGCATATTTATAAGTGAAATTGGTTTAACTTAAGTCCTATTTACTTTGATGGCAAATGTCATTATTTTGGTGTCATTTAGCAACACTTGTCTTTTTGTACCTATGCTAATTGATATATAGATATGCAAACTTATCTATGAATCAAATGAGGATATATTTTAATCTTATCTTATGTTTACTTATTAGGAATGAGAATGAGAATTAAGGAATGAGAATGCATAATGTGTTTATTTGCTTAAAATGAGAGGTAAAATTAGAATCAAAGTGGTAAACCTTACATAAATTTGAGAATGATTATTAGAATTCTCATTCTGATGGGAGGAAATGAGAATGAGAATCCTATTCCCTACAATGACCATATTACCGTCACTTAAATCTTGACATTCTTCTTTTGTTATTCTTTTATTATTATTATTATTATTATTATTATTATTATTATTATTATAGTAATTTTGTTATTAATATTATTATACTAATTAATAATTGTAATAGTATTACTATTATAATAATAATAATTACTATTATTTATGTTATAATAATAATTATTATTGTTGTTGTTGTTGTTGTCATGACTATAATAAACTAAGGATCGTTTAATAACTTATAACTATCCATTCATATTATAAGATAAAGTAAATACATTAATGACAATACAATTCATTCCGAATTTGATTCCCACAATTAAAGTAAATAATTTATTATGATTTTCATTTTTCATTCTGATTTCAGCTCATTCCGATTCTAGTTTATTTCGATTATTGATTAGTAAACAGACCATTAAGTTGTTTTTCTAAGATCTTGGAATCATAGAAACCTTAGAATTTACGAGGTTTATCTTAAGTGATTTGTCCTTCGATCCTATGAGGTTTATTCTGAAATACTGATTAGGCAACCCACGAGGGAGGTGAATTGAGTTTTTAAAAATTTAAGCAATTTAGACTTAACGCAATTTAAATAAAACAACCAAATTTGAAATAAATAAATTAATGTGCAATAAAAACAAAGAGATATGGTGAGAGAAAGCAAACACACGATTTTTACGTGGTTCGACCAACCATGCCTGCGCCCACGCCTCTAAGCTCACCGACCTTGAGGATTTCACTGACCGAGCCTCCAATAAGAGATTATCCCCAGTCTCTTAACCCAAGTGTATCCCAATACTTACAATCACTCAAAAATAAAGATTATAAATGAATTTTCTCTCGCACAATATATATGGTTACAAATGAAAGCTCAAAGTGTGAATGAATGAAACTAGAACATGTTTAAAGCTCAATGATGGTTGTATACTTAGAAGCAAGCTCTATAATAACTGTTGGATCACTCTTTGTTTGAATTTGATTGAGCCATTTTATAATTGTGGCTAAAAAACTAGCCGTTGTTGACTGCTGTCGTTTAGCCGTTTTGACTAATCCAAATAATCATTGAGTTGAGATTTCAAATAATCGATTAACTATTTGGAATTATCGGTTAGCCATTAATTTTTAGAAATCCACAAAACAGATTTGGCTCGACCGTTCTTACTAAATGGTTCACGGTTAGAATTTAATTCCTTTTCGAAAATTATCGATTAGCCTTTTAAAATTATCGGTTAACCGTTTATTTTTAGAAACCTGCAAAGCAAATTTATATCTCTCTAAAAATTATCGGTTAACTGTTTTCAGTAAATAGTTCACCATTATTTTCCAAAATCAGCATTTTAATAGTTTTTTGCAAAGAATGATTTTCGGATTAAAGTTAACATTTATCCATATTCGTAAACATGTCTATAAATATTATACTGCTTTTAAGAGTTTGTTTAATATTGATAGCTCTAACAATTTTAATAAAAAATATATAAAGTTTGTTATTATCAAAATCAATATTATAGACACATATATGTTAACATATTCTCGAAACTTTTTGGGCCTTAAAACCTTGCCATCCAAGATAAATATGGTCCAGTTCTTCATAAGTTTAATGGAGACCAAATTTATTTGGGTCTTAACTGCACCTATTCTATTTTTAATCCAATATTAGTGGTAACAATTGAATTGAATTAAGAATTTTTTTTTTCAAATTTAGGTGAAGAATCCAAAATTTTAACTAATATAAAAGAAAAATAATTAAAATTCTTAAAGCAAGTAAACCAAATTGAATCATAAATTCGATTCGTATTCGGTTCATATATTTTTGAACCAATTAGTTTTAATTTAATTTAGTTCGGTTTAAAAACATAAGTGAACCGAACCGTTTAATGCCCGCCTAAAAGAGTTAGTATTTTAACCAAACAAAACGAGACCGAGAGGAAGCCGAGACGATATGAAAGAAGCCAAATTGAGAGCAGAAAGCCGAGACGATATGATAGCCAACAACCTTTTGGATTTTTGTATTTCAATTCGAATGTCAGTTTACAAACAATTGATGCCCGTTTATACTAGAACAATCACCGGCCATTTGAATTACAAAGCTTCTCTAGAATCTCTACTGATTTTGATGAGCAGAACCGAATTCTATATTTATCATTTACAAAATATATCAACCGATAAAGTGGGAGATAAACAAAATATATTCATAAACATTGGGTATACTATTACCTGGGACTTTTTTTTTCTTTTTTTTTTTGAGAATTTGAGATTTTTAAACGGGAAAGTGGTGGTGGAGATATGCTTACCAGACAGCATTATACTACTAATTCATTAGCTGTTTGTGAAGCATCAATCAACTATAAGTTTTGGAGACCAATATTCATGCGCATATGCATGGGATCGGCACGGCTATGAGTCAACGAAATATCCAAAAGAGCTTATACAATCTTGGAAAACACTAGCGTCACCAAATATCCACAGCATGGCAATTAGCAGAAAACAATCTTTAGCTACAAGCACATATAGGTTCAGCTTCAAGTCTTAACAGGACTATACGTGCTATCTGCATTTGCACATCAGTCGTATTATATAGAATGCTACTGCCTGCACTGGAAAGCATATTCAGGCACAAAAGAAGCAAGTTAACTAGGAAAAATCCCATCTAAATCTTCTCCAACCGTTAGAGCAGGAAAATGCCTATATGCTTAATATTTTAAGTGAAAGGTGAAAGGTCTTTATATCTTTCTAGTTTATACCAGTGTTGCTTCTCCTTTGTTAAAAGCTTTCTGCCCAGTAAACGTGTAACTTCTAGCAGAATCACCACCTGGATAAAAATGACAAGTCAGTAGAACATAATCGACCAACAATCCTAGGAAGCAGTTATATAGTTTTGCAATGATCTGCATCAAAATTGCATTCGAAACTAACTTTAAGATTTTCAGTTGTCTGCCTGAATTGCCTTGCCTTCAAATCCAACCAAGTGGCAGCAGCCATTTATTGCCTACATTCACATACAGCATGACACAAAACCAAGCGATTCCAGCATTGGCCAATGCATTAACTATCCAGCTTAACTCATTTCTTTTCATCTTTCTTAATTTTGTTTATTCTTCACTTCAGATAATTGCTACTCTTTATTGTTTCTGTAGCTCTCTTCACTTCTCTTCATAGGACCAATCTAATGTTCTGTAATTCACTTGGGCAACATAGCTAATTCATTTAAAGAATAATATCCTCAAATATGAGTAGAAACATATACATTTTTCCATGGCACATTGACCTAACATGATGCCAAATGTTGATCTAACTGCAGCTTCATTTACACATCCCAAGTTCCAGATATTTTTTTTCAATTTCCGAATACTACAGTAAAATTTTACTTCTAATGACACTTAAAACTGCAAATCTAAACAAAACAATAATTCTTAGCTATTAGAAGTGAACATGCAAGTCCAAAGTAAACATTAATTAACTACATATACTTACATTTGGTGCCAGTATTAGGTTGAACTTCTTTTACGCTTAGGTCGCTTTGATTTCGAGAATAAATATTGAATAATTTCTTTCAAGGTGGCTCTCCTCCTCTCCTTCTTGTTCCAAACCTCAGGGACAGGATACCGTGAACTTGGATTATATTCATTCAATTCCAGCAATGCATTGGTTACAACTTCATATACCTCAGCATGATCATTCTTCAGTTCTTTCAACTTTTCATCATCATCATCTATTATTTCCTGCATTTATCAGGAATTAAATCAAAATATGACACATATTTCTGATAAATGGTTCAGGCAAACAAAATTATTCCACTATCTTTGCTGCAGCATCTGTGAAGACTAATGACTAGGTTTGCTTCAATGCAACATAATTAGTAAATTGCTTCATTGAGCTTACGATAATAAACAGTTAAGAATTTTAAACAACTTCGGAGTCTGAGGTTTTACACTCTAAATTAAGTTTTGCTTGATGGCAACCAATTCCTGAAAGCAAGGCTAGTACTTCCCCTACATGATACATTCTAGAAAATTATACTTTTAATTTTATGCGAGGCGCATTTGGAGCTAGTCAATTATTTTAGAATAAAAGGTTCACAGTCTTTCAAAGGAATCTGGTAATCTTAATCCTTCTTTAACCCTAATAACAGATTATAATATCAAGAGTTCAATTCACTAAAGGCTAACAATTTCATATATTGTCACTTATCTTTCCAAGCCCATGCACACTATTTTTTCTTTTTCCCTTTTGTTTCCTTTTCTCGAAGTCAACATGAAGTATTTCCTGTACAAGCTGCAGTGTAATATGGTCCAAAATAGTGTTATTCACAGTACCGGATGTCGGAGGGAAAAATGGGGCAGAACCTAGCATCGATAGCTAAATATGGGGGAAGATTTGAATTGCGTTGCTTTGTTTTTCTTTTGTTTGCGAGTTTGTCTTTGTTTTTTCTGGTAGCTTCCTGACCCAGCAAACAGTTGACAAAAGACTATTTCCACAACTGCCCTCATTCCTTGAATTCATGATTTTAGGCAAGTGACTACTCCTGGCCCTATAAACTTGTCAAATAAGAATGATTTCAACCACGCATTCATCGAATGTTTGCCTATTTAATTATATTTTTTTCCAACAGAACAGCTAGGAGTCACCTAATTGTCGGTATTTCAAGCAATGTAAGAACTTAATAATGGTCTGGTTTACATAGCAAGCCAATGACTATCTAGCTCATCCACCTTGTAGGTACGAGACTGGTTCCAATTAGAAATTCTTCCCTCCATCCTTATTTTAGTTACATTTTTTCAATCAAAATCCTTCCACTGATCTACTTTCAAAAGAAAAAAAGGATATTCCTTCCACTGATCATGTACTTGTCGATATTCTCAGACCTCTGTTAAAGTTTCAGAATGGTATGGGTAAATAGGGGAATATACATACTTGCCATATGCCTCCACTTTTCACTCGCTTGAAAGGATGCCAGTTAGAATCCCCCAGATATTGTTCCCACAACGAACACAGCTCAGCAGATATCTCCTGCCAGTCTCCATTGGAGTACTTCTCTGAGCACATATCATCAAAAGCTTTTCTATTAATCTCCCCCATTCTTTTAATTAAAAGTGTTGAGCGATTATTCAACATATCCAACAAACCCTGAAAGGCCAAAACTTATTGAGCATCTAATATTTACTACTTGACTGAGGATGCATTTTAGCCAAGTAGAAAATAATTTATAGAAAATGATAGCATAAATTCAAATTTTACTGAGTAACACATGAAAATTGAACTAATATACACTTATCGACTCTTCACGAGCATCGTGCAACTCTTTCCTGGTGGTCAACTCTTTCACTGTAAGGACATTGTTCAGGTTTTCTGATTCCTCTAACTCTTCTGTTTTTTCCTTCAACTGATTAGTAAGTGCTGAGATCTGAGCCTTCAAATTGCTAGCACCTTCTGAGGGATTTTGATTTTGCAACTTCCTTTTTAACTGCATCAGTAATAATCCAAATGGTGGGTTGCTTCACAGAATTTCATCTTTATGATTATGATAAAAATTCAAGCAATAATTCAATTTCAGATTCAGAATAAAGCATCAATAACTATTAATATAGAGGAAAGAATGGAGGAAAGAATGGAGAAAAATAGAAGCTACAAATAAGCAATATTAGAAAATTAAAACGCAGGTAACTGTAAGTAAGTCACAAGCAGCTAAGCATGCGTGATTCATGGTAGACACACACAGTGGCCCCCCACGATACTGAAAAGTGAACAGGCCAATATTCTGACATTGCATGGAATAACTGAAAGAGTATTAGTAATTGCTATAATTGTAGATATAAACAGAAATGACTTATTTCCAAGAAAGTCTCAGGCACATAGAAGTTTTTACAAACCTCTTCTATCTCATCCATTAACCTTCTCCTCTCCAAATCATTCTGGACCTTGCATTCCTCCAATTCTTCGGTTCGCTGCTCAAGCTCTTTTTTCTGATACATCTTCAGCTTGTTATTGATGGACTTCTCCTTTCTGATTTCTGACAAATTATGATCACAGTATGTGAAAAGACCAGTTGAATGAAGTCTGGAAAATACAAGCAGTGATATTCAGACTGAAAAAAACATTAAACTAGGCCTGTTTTAGTCACTTAATAGCTACACAATAACGTGGGCACATGTCACTGTTGTTTCTATCTGCATGCTGTCAGTCAGTTCCTTCAGCATTTTTCAGAAAATACTGTCCAAACAACGGATAGTAAAACCAATCTAAATGCTCGGCAATTTTAATCTTTCATTAATCTAGGAAGATGTAACTCCATAAGGCTGCATTGCTTGAGTCTGATTCTAGAATAGATGGGATGATAAAGCGAACTTTACAGATCAATATCTCTCAACTTCAACAATTACTTGCAAACATACCTTCAATATATTCTTCTTTAAGTTTCCTTTTCTCATTCATCAACTGTTCCACAGTTGCGGATCTCTCACGGTACATCTTCTCATACTCATAATACATATGCTCAAACTCCAATGATCTTCTGTCACTTTTCATAAGCTTATCCATAAGGCCAATGACAAGTTTGCGAGCCACTGCAGATGTGTCATCCAACTTCTGTTCCATCTCAGACAATAGCTGGTTCTTGGAATCAATCTCCTGTTTAAGGCTTGCAAACTGGCTGACTTTCGTCAGCTCCTCTTCATATCGTTGATCATCCATATCAACTCTTCAATACATAAGCAATTAACTATATGGATTAAATGCATACATTAAAAAGAAAAGAAAAAGAAGAAGAAGAGGATGATTACCACCATTTGTATCTTAGCAGAATTATCAAGTTTAAGTGCAATTCTTCAAGTATATAGAAATAAGAGGGAGACTTAACATTCTTTTTGAGTAATATACCGTGCAGATTGTTTGCGAATCATTGTATTTTCCTCATTCAATTTATGTTCCATCTTAAACAACTGCTGGTTTTTGTGGTCAATTCCCTATTTAAGACTCATGAGCTGGCTGACATTCTTCATCTCCTCTTCACAATTGTCCATATTAAGTCTTCAATTCACAGAAAGCGTATAAAAGGATCAATGGATATTAAGAAAAGAAAAGTAAAAATTGATATCAGCAAAGAGGAAAAAAAAAAAAAACTAGATATCAGCATTATTTTATTGTTAACAGGAAGTCATAAACTTTAAGTGCAATTCTTCATGTATAAGAAGATAAGGGTAAAACTATTATTATTTTGTAGGAAGTCTAAAAAATACTCTGTTAACAACTTTTCCATAGACACAAAAAGCTCTTTTACCCTTGGTCCTTACCAATTGAATCAAACCCATTGTCAGACTTATCCTCTAGAGCGGTTCACATACCCATTAACCTTTTACTTATTTAGGGCATGTTTGGAATAGTGTTTGATAAACAAAAGTTGCTGTAACTTAAAAGTTATATATTAATATAATTTTTTACATAATAAAAAATTTATTATATGTTTAATAATTATATCAAAATTATTATTTAAATTTTAAATTTATTATATATTATTAATTTTTATTTCATAGTTACAATTTTTTTTTTCACACAGCACCTGTAGCTTAAAAAACTACTACAGCATCTCCATCCTAAACACACCCTAAGTCTCAATGAGATTTTGGGCACATAATGAAAATGCTTTCATAGGAAGCACTTTTTTGGCAGCGCCAAAAGCATTCTCACAAAATGCCTACAATATGTATCTGTTACAGACAAGCATGACAAATCACGTATTATCTTTATAATTGTTCACATACATCAACATTTGGTCCACTAAAATTCGAAAAAGCAATGAAATTGGAAACCCATGAAAACAAACCACATTTCTTTAACATGCATAAAAAGAAAATGCCGCTACGTTAAAGATTGGGGAACTGAACTTACATCGAAGAACTTTGAGCTTTGAGTAGATTGAAAGATTGGAACTTTCGAAATCAAAATGCTAAATGAACATGTGAAACGCAGCACAAGCACAAGAATAGCGTGCGAGTACTAAGCTGGAGTCTTTTTCAGAGCGCGAGTACTGAGCTGCTGCGCTGAACGTGCAAAACTTTTTAAAATTAATTTACATCGAAGTCCCTACCTTATTCTGAAATTTGAACAACCATCTCTTTTTCAGAATTCCTTAATAAAGTCCTTCCTGAGTTTCAAACTATTATTCACGTAGGTCCTCGGCTCACTGGGTTGACTCTTTACTGTTAACCCCTTTAATGGTTCGTGTAATTGTTTTAACATCAGAGGAAAAAGACTTCAGTTTTACCCACCGCAAAGGGTTACAGACAAATACAGAGACTGCATACAAATGACTCCTCACCATATTTTAATATCAGTTGTAATTAAAGAACTCAAGATTGAATTACTTCTGCAAATTCACCACCGCTTTGAAGAGGGGCAAATCGATCAATTTCCGACTACAAGTTGGAAGTGGCTTAAAATGTATAGATTTAAATGAGGATAAGGTAAAATTAACCTGCATAGTAGAAAAACAATAGTGATTTTATCTGGACAAAATGTTACTCAAAGCAAATAAATATACAATCACTTCCCCAAATACCCAAGTCCAAGATTATTCATTAATCAAACTCAAGTAATTGTACAGAGTCCTGCACAACTAATAAGCATCAAGCAGCATAAAATGAGAATCTTGTAGGCGAGAACAAAACACAAATCCTTGCCTCAGCTTCATTTTCCAAATTTTAACATCTTTTTGGATTAAATTAACAATCAGCATGTGAAAAATAACATGATTAAAGTTACAGTCAGATGGTTCTTTCACCTACACTTTTTTCTCAATACCACCATAGAGTTTCAGAGATACATGCTAAACATGAATATAGTTATTTAAGAAATCCCAGTACACGATACAATAATTTACATGACCCAATGGGGCTTTCGCCATGCCTCCCCAGTTTCCGGGCATAAAGCTCCATTTGAGCAAATGAAAAAATTCATTTCCTGTAACCAAAGTCAGTATGAAAATAACGTCAAAATATTTAGCTTTTTTTGGTCACCGTATAATACTTAAAATGAAACATGCAAACCTTCAAGCAATGCCTCCCTTGCGGTGAATTAATAATTTCCATTGTTTCATTAAAAATGCTCCTCCCTCTTGTAGAGTAGCTTTTCTCCCTTCTTTATAATTCCACAACTCCGAGGTTATATACCTCCCACTTGGATTGTATTCGTTGATCTCTACCAAAGCTGTGGTCACTGCCATGTACACTTCTTCACCCATTTCTTTCTTCAGACCTTTCAATTTTTCATCTTCTTCGTTTATTATTTCCTGAATGAGTAGCGAGCTTTATGAAAACTATTGCACATTTAATGAGTAGCATACTTTATGAAAACTGTTGCACATTTAAGGGAAGGAAAGTGAAGTTCGACAAGAAAAGGCATATAAAGAAAGTTAAAATATATCTTGAATTTGGACCAATCAAATATTTTTCTCATAAATTCACAGGAGCAGTTCTTAATAATTTTATGTCAAAGCACATTTTGCCATCTAAGACATGGATATCCATCCATAAATACATTTAACCAGGCAGAGCATGTCACGAACCAACATAAATGAAATTCTCAGCAATAACAATGTCCAACTGCTGAATTTTTTAAAACAAGAGACAAATTTGAATAATCATCATTGCAAATACATACAAAGAAGAGTTCGGTAAAAATGTTTTTGCGCATTTTGTTTGAAAATACATGGAACACTGTGAGAGACAGATATCACTAAAACTTTGAAACTATGATACAAGTACTCTGACAGTTGCATCTCTTCTCAAATGCATGAAAATAAAAGAACAGCGTAATAACACAATAAAAATTTCCTAATATGCTTGGAAAATCAATTCCAGCATTCTGGAGAGATAATCTGCTAAACATCTAAGGAAATAAATAGAAAAATCACTTAGAACAGGGACAACAAATTTTGAGATCAATGAACTGCACACCTTATGTTTCCCTTCAGCTGTAATGACTTTGAAGGGATGCCAATCTGGATCCTTAAGATACTCCTCCCACAATGAGCACAATTCTGAAGCCCTCTCATCCGCTTCTTCCTCATTATACTTTCTTTTCATTACTTCAAGAAAAGGTTTATTGTCAAGTTCTCCCATTCTCTTGAGACCAATATGAGCACGACCTGATAATTCTTTTAAGGCCTATGAAAAGAGCCAATCAGCATCCTCACAAGCTAGGGAAACTTGTAGTGAGGGTTAAAAAGCATAGAGCAGACTTTAAGAACCAATAATAAGCCTTAAACCAGCATTCACAAATCATTTAAAGATGAACATTGGACCTCATCATACACCAAAGAAGGCAATTACATAAATTACTGACAGTGAATATCCTTCCAGCATAATCATAATTTAAAACCTAGAGTTTTCCGATTTTCTCATTCACTCATGAGTTACTGAGTCATCTCAATTATTTCTCCCATCAATTACAGATAATTATCTAATAGCACAAGAACAGATACAGCACGCTGACCTATCCAAATTCATTTTTTCAGTTCAGATCTATCATCTGCAGTACTGTGAAAGATTAGTTCGGATAAGTGAAATAAATTCAGAAATACAGAAAAGAGATCAAGAGTACATTATAGATTCTCACTATTTGTATGTTTCCCAAGATTAGAGGAACCATCTGAATGGAAATCATCCGGCTAATTGCTGGAGTAGATATCTAGTCTAATGGAAGAACAAATACTCACATTAATCAATTCTTTACGAGCATCCTGCAGCTCATCATTACTTTTACGTTCTCTTATGATTAGAGTCTGGTTCAATGCTTCCAGATCATCAAGTTCTCCTTCCTTTTCTCTCAAATCTTTAAGCACAGTTTCCATCTTTTGCAGAACCTCTATATCACCGTCATCTCCCATATGCTTCATCACATTTAATGTGCCCTTCAGTCGCTCGATTTCCAGTGCCAGTGCTTGTTTTGCATCCAGTTGTTTTTCCAGCTGAATTATTCTGTTATGAAGGTCTTCTTTCTGCTTCTGTATGAGATTAAAAATTGCAATGATAGTCATCTATTGTCTGGCTTTTGAGTAATTGACATGGATGAATTGTGGTTACAAGCAGAGCATTTAAGGAAGACAAACCTTCTGATCTTCGGCTAGCTTCCAAACATTTTCATCAGCCTTCTGTTGTACCAACGAAGCCAATTGAAGCGAATTGTTTCTCATGGCATTCTAGAAGAGAATAAAATTTGTTGACAACCACACCTTTTAGCTTTTTCCGACATGAAATATAAGACCCAAAAACAAATACTCAAAGTAACAACATCAGTACCTTTTCAATTTCCTCAGCCAGAATTTTTCTATCATTTTCATTCTGCGTCTCTCGCTTTTCCAGTTCTTCACCACGTAACTCGAGCTCTTTTTTCTGAGACTCCAGTTGCATCTTGAGTTTTTCATGGTCGGTAAAAATCCTCTGAAAGTGATCTCGTGCGCTAAGTTGTATCTTCTTTATCTCTTTGAATTTATGAAAAGAACGGCATAAGTGAATGATACCACGATTTCATGGTATCGAAAATAACAAGTACATGTAACATTCAAAAGAAAAGAATCTCATATACTCTTCCTAATGGTCAAAGAAGATATAATGTTACCAATAGAATGGCTAAAAATATTAATTACTTATATCCTAGGATATTCATGATTTATTTCTAGATAATTATTAAATTCTATCACAGCCAACCTTCATTATATGACTGGAGAAGCCTATCTTTCTCTTCCATTAACTTCTCAACAGAGTTCGAAGTCTCAGTAAATCTTTCCTTCATCTCTTCCAAATGCTTGTCCTTGACCTCAATCATGTTTGTCAGATTAGAAACAAGAAGATCCTGCTTTCGAGCTTCTTCCTCCATCATTTCAGAAATGGTTTTAAGGTCTCCAATCCTCCGCAGGTGATCTCCAATGATGTTTTTTAAATTGTAGTCATCAGAACGGGCAACCCACGCATAAAGACCAGATTTTTCTTGATTACTAGCATACCAATCCTTTTTTCCACGATGATCTGCCTCATAAGCTTTCTCAAAGGACATGGCATTATGTAACCCTGGCCAATCTTTGTGGAATTCTACGACAGCACATCCTGAATGGCCCCGAAAGTTCCACAGTGGATGAACTCTTGTGGGGTTGAACCCTCTCCTAGTCAGTTCATCCCTCAGCTTGGATCCACTCTCTCCCACAGACCGTCCATCCTCTGCCCTTGTAGTAGGAATATTCACTACAATACCTGTCCAAGGCCACACAAACTTCTCATCATGGCTACAACCACTCAGAGGACCACCCTCGTTCACAGGTTTTGAAGGACTGCCTGCACCTCGTAGATCTTTCTCCAAGTATTTTGCCAGAGCTAGATGATTTGCCTTTTCTTTTGCACTTCTTTTATTTGAAGTACTGTTGCCCACCCCAGAAGCATGTTGAAGGAGATCCTTATAAAGGTATTCTTGCTTTCTTTTCTTGGGACAGTATGGACAAGTAAAAGCTTCATCTGAGATTTTCACGTTGTGGTTTCCATTCCTTAATTTTTTGTAAGATTTATCTTCGTATTTGAGAATTTCAGATCCACTTATCTCTGAATCCTCTTCTGAGCTGTGTTCCATTGAACTTCCCATTGAATCTCAGACCGCACCTGAATTACAATATAGTTGAGAAGTGAGTTCTGAGCACATAAAGCATAAGGAACCGAGAAACAAAATGACAACATTTTATCCAGACAATTCACATTCTTTAGATTTTATGTTAATGCCATTAAATATAAAACACAAACTCCATAAAGAATTAATATAATCATTCAATCAAGTCATTCATCAAGGGAGGAGATTGAAAGAATAAGAACAACTTATCATAGAATTCACTAGAATATACAAGGAATTCTAAATCACAACCCTCTAAACTGCCCTAGACAAAACTTTTCATACTGGAGGAAAAGTATGAATAAAGCAAGCCAAATTTTCCATCAAGTGGATAAATTAAATCATCATAAGACAAAAATACAAAAAGCCCACAGAAATATTCCCACAAACAACGCAATATAGAATGATTATTCACTGATCCCACTACTTGCCCAGCAAATAATTTTTTTTCCCTTAATAAAAGACAAAACATTTGGGCAATGCTTGCAAGTTGAATACTAGCAATGTCATTGCGGAAGTAACTCCAGTAATTACCTGAATAATCTAAAGTTACCAAAATAAATAGCAAAAGGGAAAAAAAAAAATAATAGACATTAGACATAGACACATACCTGCACTGACTAAAATTTCCTTCCTAAATAGCGAATTAACAAATAACTATATTTACAGTAAGCTAAATCACAAGAGAGTAAAAAATTTGAAAAACGAAAAAGTAATTAAAAACAAATAAACAAAACTAATATCCAAATGAGTAGATTATAATTTTAAAAATATGAATTCGAAAAATAAAAGCGTGCATTTTCTTTAATGGGTTTGAAGAAACTTACTAAAATCACCTGAAATGCAAAGAAAAACATTAAAAATCTAATAATAAATAATAGTATTAATACTGAAATTAGCTGAATTGTGATGTACGAGTTGACAATCTTCTAAAATAATAGGAATTTGAGTACATTTTGACAAATGCATGAATTTAAAACGAATTTAGCTAAAATAAGAGTGAGAGAGACAATGACTTACTCAAAATTGGAGTTGGAGTTGGAGTTTGAGCAGCTGAGGGCTGTGTAACTAGCACCAGCTTGGAGCTGTTAAAAGATTGTGAATTTGTGAGATCTGATTTGATAGAATTTGTTGTAATTAGTTATGACAATTGACAGACATAGAGATTAGAGAGAGGGGGAGAGAGCGAGAGCCACACACACACACACACAAACTACGGTGGTTTAGGGTTTTCACTGATTCTGTTAAAGCTGCCACTGACTTCACTACTGTTTCAGTGTGTTGGATTCTGTGTGCCGTGACTCGGTCTCCCCACCTTCAGATGCTCGTTGAGAGCTCTCACGCGCACGCCACCAGCCTCTTCAGCTTTTTTTTTTTGCCCCCTCCATATTATTATTATTATATGAAATGTTCCATTTAATTGCTATTTTTATTATTAAATTTCATTTATATTCTTTGTAAGATGTATTTCTCGAATTAAATAAGTCAAATAGCTTAAAATTATGATTTTATTATTAAATAATTATAATTCACGTGAAATTTCATCAAACTAGCATTTTATCTTCTCATTAAACAACTCTTTATCTCTCATAAATTCCGCTATCTTATAAGCATATACGACTAATTATATATTTATTTACTACACATTTATTTCATTTGTATGATTATATGACTATAAAAAGAGAGTTCATCTTTTTGTTTGTATATACTTGAGATTGAATAAAATTCGCTTGTAAATATTATATCTCTTATTTGTTTTTTTTTATTTCTCTTACTATATTATTGTGCTCTTAATTAATAAATAATTTAACTGATTTAATTGATTTAAAGAGTTTAATATTCATGTTTAAATATTATAAAAAAGAATATTGATTCGTGTGCATGACAAAATTCTTGAAATTATTGAAAGACCCAAACACCTTGAGTTTTACTTGAAATAAATATGATAGTGAATTAAAATCTCACCTCACTTTTTTGAGAAAGCGTGATATGAAAAAATAAAAATACACACCTTAATAAATATATGTAATTTGTGATTAAACACAAAATATTTAAATTTTTTATTTTATTTTTAAGTATTTTAATAATATTTTGGTCACTTATTATCTTGATTCAAATGATATTTTTCAGTTTCTCTTTGAATTAGTGCCTATCTATGACTTATCTAATGGTATAAGTATTTATTTAATTTTATAAGCTCTTTTTAAAACTTTAATTATTGTTTGGTTATCTTTTGAATAAATTTTTTAAGGATTAAATAAATTATTTTATCTCAATTAGTAAAAGTTTAAATTTTTTACTTTTATCTAAAATATATTTTATAATTTTATTCAATATTTTTAATAACATAATTTTAAAAAATTTACTTATTAAAATAACTTTATAATTTTTATAACGCATTTGGAGCAGCTGCGCAATGGGCACAACTAATAAAAAGTTCTTCTTATCAGTCTCAACTCTAACAATTAAAATTGTTGTTGATAATATCCCTACTTATAGTTACTCTACTGACAAAAGTTTTATTTAAACAAACTATATTTAAAAAGTTTCATGAAGGGAGTCTTAAATGATAGGCTCCGTAATTTGTTTCTCCTTTCTAAAATAGCCAGCTTGGGCACGCGCTAGAGGAACTGAGTTAACTGGGAGCTGTGGTAAATAGTAAATAGTAAATAGATTCTCTTCTGCAAGACAGCAACTACAGCCAACATGCAGAAGCAACAACAGTATCGTAGTTTGTGTTCTCTATCGCTGCGTTTTGACTTTTGACCAAACCAAGTTCTCTGGTTGTGGGCCAGCGACGAGCTTTGTGTCGTTGGACTAAAAATGGGTTAGCCCTGAGTTTTAAGTGAATGGACCGTCGGCCATTGGACCCACCAATATGCACCAATCCAGTTCAGCAAGAAGCCACCAAAATATCCAAACCCGGGGAGAAATGGCATCCTTTCCCCGATCCGGGCGTGCTTCTCCAACTTACCAAACAGGGCTCATCATCCCTCCTCCTCCGTTCCTCGCTGATTCATTCATTCACAACTGAAACTGAGGTCAACTTGAATCACCTTCACTTCGTCATCTCACAAATTACAACGTGTAGGTATTGTTTATTCGTAAACAAAAAAAAAAGCCGATAACGAAAAGAAAAAAAAAAAGGAATGTTTCCGCAATTTGCCGGCACATCAGAGACACTAAGCAAGGCGGCGTCGTCTCTTGTTTTCCGAATTGGTACGGATGCTCACCTCTACGACGATCCTGAGGACGTAAACATCGGCGCATTACTGGAGAGCCGATTCGATTCCGAAAAGTGCGAGGCTCTTAAGCGACTTCTCGCGCTCATTGCTCAAGGCTTCGATGTCTCCAATTTCTTCCCTCAGGTTTGACTCCGTTGACTATTTGATTTGGTTTCATTCATATTATGTGTTGTTATGTTACCCTGCCACTGCTTGCTTTTATTTCATAATTCGAATTACTTGCAAATTACAGGTGGTTAAGAACGTGGCATCTCAGTCCTTGGAAGTAAAGAAGCTGGTTTACTTGTACCTCTTGCATTATGCTGAAAAGTACGTTCTGTTGTAGAATTCATGCTGATTCTTTTTTTTTTTTTTTTTCAGTTTGATGTAAAATTGTGTAGCTTTTTCAGATGATTCACTTGAATTGCATTTGTGTTCTTTTGATTATCTAGGCGCCCCAATGAAGCTTTGTTATCGATCAATTGCTTTCAGAAAGATTTGGGGGATCCCAATCCATTGGTGAGAGCATGGGCTCTGCGTGCCATGGCAGGAATCCGTCTGCATGTAATTTCACCTCTTGTTCTTGTGGCTGTGGGAAAGTGTGCTAGAGATCCATCCGTTTTTGTTAGAAAATGTGCCGCCAATGCTCTTCCAAAGTTGCATGAACTACGACAAGAGGAAATTACTTCTGCTATTGAAGAGGTCTGATGAATATCCATCTGTTTAACTTTAGAGCAATTCTAGGCATTCCAACCTTAAGTCCTAATTTGAGCCCCAACTGATGTGACATTCATCCATTGAATGGTGGTTAGGTACTTTTATAAGTTATGAAATCCATCATTTAATAAATGAGTAGAACATAGCGTTGGGATGTAAGTTGGGACTCAAATTTTGAGATCATTAACATTATTGTTTGTTAACTTTAACATAGAAAATGTTTCTATTTATTTATTTATTTATTTTAATTAATCAGCAGTATATATTTTATTAAAACGGATGCTTTGTACTTGCTAGTTGCTGTGTCATTCATAAGTGGCAATGTTTTAGAACCCAATATAGCATATTGAAGATTATGCAATTATGTATACCTGAATTGCTAATATTGATTCGCTTGATAAACATAAAATGCATTATCTTATGCAGATAGTGGGGATTTTGCTAAATGATCGTTCCCCTGGAGTAGTTGGAGCTGCTGCTGCTGCATTTGCTTCAATTTGTCCGAATAACTTTACATTGATTGGGAGAAATTATAGAAACTTATGCCAAATTCTTCCTGATGTGGAAGAGTGGGGTCAGATAGTCTTGATCGAGATTCTTCTTTGTTATGTAGTTGCCAGTCATGGGCTTGTAAAGGAATCAATTATGTCTTCTTTGCTTTGTTTAGAGAGTTCCCACTCTGAAAAGGATGTTTTTGATGTCAACTTTGCACTCGAAGACAATGACATCCCCAGTAGGACATACGACTCTGAATTAGTAAATTTGGTCTCAAGGTCTTATATTGAAGGGCTAGATGAATACTTAACAAGGTCAAGTTACACCAATGCGCGTTCGTCTGATTTAAATGGTGCTCGATTTACCTCTGGCAAGACTAATGACGATGTGAAGCTCCTACTTCAGTGCACATCCCCATTGCTATGGAGTCACAATAGTGCCGTGGTACTTGCTGCAGCTGGTGTACACTGGATTATGTCTCCAAAGGAGGATGTCAAGAGAATTGTTAAACCACTATTGTTCATTTTGAGATCATCTGGTGCTTCAAAATATGTGGTATTTCCTTTATTTTTGTTTTTTATGCATATATAACTTGTATTGCCTATCTTCTGGTGCATACTTTGGTATGTGCATATGCATTATTTATAACTCTCTACTGAGGAGACCTTGTAATGTTCCGTTTTAGTGAATTTATGTAAATCAAAGTTTGAAGAGATTAGTTTTTGAGCTCCTAATGCTAGAGTACAAGAAATCCTATTAGTTTTTGAGCTCCTAACATTAGAGTACAAGAAATCCTTGAGATATTTTGGTTCTTTTAAACATCAGAATTTGCGATATTGGGGAATGTCCTTTGAAGATTCACATGAAACTAAAAAAATCTGTGATTCTTGTATATGTGGCAATTCATTTTGTATTTTCCGGTGCTAAATTTTGGATATTGGTCAATCTGCTGAGGATTTGCCATATTTTCAGGATATATCTGGTAACTGGTAAGGATGATTATGACTTTTGATCGCTGCAGGTTCTTTGCAACATTCAAGTGTTTGCTAAAGCACTGCCTCATCTCTTTGTGCCGCATTATGAAGACTTTTTCGTATCTTCTTCAGACTCATATCAATCTAAAGCTTTGAAGCTTGAGATACTGTCTTCTATTGTTACAGAGTCATCCATTTTATCTGTTTTTAAAGAGTTTCAGGTAGTATTTTCTGTTTTCATGGTTATCTTTCTCATTACTTTAAAAAGTTGGCTGCCTTATGTACGGATTTCTTCATTCTGGGAACTTTTGGATACGTACATACATACATGTAAATGTCTTTATGCTTATACATCTGTTTGGTGTTTGTTGATCAACTCCTAGACTTGTCTTTGTGTACTTACATACACGCTTGCACTCAGAGTATGCTTGCATGCGCACATAAGATTTACATGTTTCAAGTGCTTGGATTCATGCTTATCTTGATAGTGTGTTGGTAGGATTATATTAGAGATCCAGACGGGAGATTTGCTGCGGATACTGTTGCTGCCATAGGTTTATGTGCACAAAAGCTTCCGAAAATGGCTAACATGTGTGTAGAAGGGCTGTTAGCTCTGATTAGACAAGGTCTGTCATAACTGACTTGTTCTGTATTGATCTATTCTGGTTTTGTTTTCTTATTTTCCTGAGAAGGCTCAAAATTGCAGAACTGCTTACAAGTGATATTGAATCTGGGAATGGAGAAGCAGATGTTTTGATTCAATCAATAATTTCCATTAAATCAATTATTAAGCAAGATCCATCCTGTCATGAGAAGGTATCTTCTCTTTTACTCTATCTGTTAAACTGCTGGTTTACATTTCCCGTTGGCTCTCTTATGCTCATAATACCTGAATCCTAGAAATGCTTTAGAAAGGGTAGAATACAAAATTTGGCTTTCACATTATCTTAAAAAGATATATTTTCCCTTGTTCTATATTCTGGTGCTGCTTGTGTATCTTTGCTTTGTGTTGCAGATAAGTGATCTCCTTTTATTTTTGAAGGTTATAATTCAGTTGTTTCGTAGTCTGGATTCAATCAAGGTGCCTGAAGCACGTGTGATGATTATTTGGATGGTGGGAGAGTACAGTTATGTAGGAGTGAAAATTCCAAGGATGCTGACCACTGTGCTCAAGTATCTAGCTTGGTGCTTCAAATCAGAGGCAGTTGAAACAAAGCTTCAGATTCTCAATACCACCATTAAGGTACTCTAAGAACCTGGAATTTGATTATACTAGAAAAGTTTTTCAGGTCTTCTCATTGTTCCATCTTCCCAAATTACCCTTTTTTTTTTTTATTAATGACAGTTTCAATCATTTGGTTATAATTCGTACTTATTATTAAAGTCAGTTTGTAGTTTAAAAAAATCAATTGATTCTCTTTTTCTCTGCAGTGCCTGTGCTTTCATATTTAGTCCATTCCCACATGTACTGTGCTTAAATGTTGATCTCCACCTCTGCTCTATTGGGTAAAAGTTCTGCAGTATATTGTATTTTTCTGATCTCTGAGAACTGAAGTGCTCCTGGCTTGAGAGAGCTACAGCGGGTAGCAAAAATTGTCTTTTCTTTATCAATTGTAAAGTTCAATGCTTGAATGCAGTATTGACTAGAAAAATACAATTGGCTTCTGAGATCAGAATACCTCATAAGATGTTAATTCAGGATGTTTCTTTGAGAGTGCATCTTTTGCTGTTTCCTTCTGATGCTGACGCAAAATCATGGCTTTATTCTTTCGTTTTCTAATAGGTCCTATTATGTGCAAAAGGTGGAGATCTGTGGACAATTACCGGACTTTTCAGCTATCTGCTTGAACTGGCTGAATGTGATCTGAACTATGATGTTCGTGACCGAGCACGTTTCTTTAAGAAACTTTTTTCGCATAATTTATGTTCTCAAGTGCCAGAGGGAACAAATGCTCTACAAGAAAATAAGGACCTGCCTCATGTACTTGTGGAATGCATTTTTAGGAAACAAGCAAACCTAGCAGTTTCTGAACCTATCAATGACAGGTTTTATCTTCCTGGATCTCTTTCGCAAATAGTTCTTCATGCAGCTCCAGGATATGAACCTCTTCCAAAACCCTGTAGCTCACTGTGTGATGACCTCAGTCAGTGCTCAAACTCGATTTGCAGGACAACTGCATTAGGGGAGGAATGGACTGGTAGTGGCTCTAATGGAACTGATGATCCTGACACATCTGGATCTTTGGATGAGGATAGTGGTTCAAACTATGATTCTCCGCAATCTATTACCGGCTTAAGTGACAATAGTGGTATTGGTGATTCTGCAAGCGAAGGTGATAGAAATTGTGATCCACTGATTCAAATTTCAGATGCTGGAATTGCTTGTAGCAGTTTGAATGGAGCCTCTCATTCTGGCTTTACTAATCTGGAGGAATTGATGTCAAAGAGGGCTCTTGAGTCATGGTTGGATGAGCAACCCGGTTCATCAACCCCAAGTGCATCTGAACAAATTCAAGTCCATCAGTCTTCAGCAAGAATTTCTATCGGGAATATTGGACGTCAAGTTAAAGCTAAAAGCTATACACTCTTGGATCCTGCAAATGGAAATGGCTTGAAGGTATATTATTCATTTTCATCTGAAGCTTCAACAGTATCTCCTCAACTTCTATGTCTAGAAACTTTCTTTGAGAATTGCTCTTCAGAAACCATGTCAGAAGTAACTTTGGTGGATGAAGAGTCTCACAAAGCCTTAGATTTAGCGGACCTGACATTGGCTACGACTGCAAGGTGATTTTCATATTATTTTTAATATATTTAAACGCTTCAATATTGGTGAAATTTTGGTCTAATTGTTGAAGGCCACTGTTTTGTGAAGTTTTATTATCTAGGTCCGATGGATATTTTGGTGCCATTTCTTATGTGCAAGTGACATCAAATCTAATGTCACACTCTTTATTATAACCCTTTGGCTGGGATTTTCGGAGTCCAGTCCTGGAAAATGTGCGGACATCGTGACAATCTGAGCATGTCTTTCTAGTATGCAGTTTGTTAGTAGTTTGAGATTAGTGAAAAAGATCTTGCTTTGTTGTCCATGGTATACATTTAGATGCTCATTTAGCTTTCCAATGGATGTGTTAGAATTCTGAGATTAGCTGCAATTTTGAGCACATCCATCTTCAAAGTAGTATCTTATATTTTAAGTGACACAACAAACTCTTATATTTGAGGGGATCTACTTGACTGAATTTTAAGTGACACTATGAACTTCAGTTTGAGGACCATTGGTTGGTATCTTATATTTCAATTATTATGCTGCATGACAATGGTAGTTGTTGTGTCAACCTTTAGAAGAATATTTGATGTTGTATTTTGTACACTTTACAGGTCATGGTCCATGTTTTGCTAATATGGTCTTCAAACCTGCTTGGTTTTCTGTTCAACATAGGTAGATTTCCACATTAGCGTTTCCTTCGGGATGCTGTGTCTTTGCTGTGTTTCTTTGGTCTTAATTACTTTTACTAGGATTTTGCTTCTTACCTCTTTGAACACTAATTTTCGTGACTCCTCTGGATATTGCAGCTCCTTGACATCTGAGAGCAGTTTGCCAACATTAGTTCCCATGGAGGAGATTACATCTCTGGAACCTGGGCAGACAATGAAAAGGACACTCGAGGTTCGCTTCCATCACCATCTACTGCCTCTCAAGCTGGCCTTACATTGTAATGGCAAGAAGCTTCCTGTCAAGTTGCGGCCTGACATTGGATATTTCATAAAACCCCTTCCAATGGACATGGAAACCTTCATAGAGATGGAATCCCGTCTACCAGGAATGTTCGAGTATGCAAGGAGGTGGTCTCTTGTTTATTGAACTCAATGTTATTTTTCTTAGCCTGAAAATAATTTTTATTTTCGTCTTTTTCCTGCATGAATCCTGTTGTCCGTGGTATCACTTGTCATGTTTTGATATGCTTGACTAGATTTCTTGTAATTGTACAGCTGCACCTTCACTGACCACCTTGGGGAGGTAGATAAGGAGACGGGTGAGAGTTTGTTACCGAAAGACAAATATCTTGTAATATGTGAAAGCCTAGCATCAAAGATGCTAAGCAATGCAAATATTTTTCTTGTATCTGTGGATATGCCAGTTGCTGCCAAGTTTGACGATGCATCAGGTTTGTCCTTGCGGTTCAGCAGTGAGATCTTGAGCAACTCCCTTCCTTGCTTAATCACCATTACCGTTGAAGGAAAATGCTCCGAACCAGTGAAGGTGTCTGCCAAAGTCAATTGTGAAGAAACTGTATTCGGCTTAAATCTATTAAACAGAATTGTGAATTTCTTAGTTGAATCCTCTTTGAACACCTAAACGTCCATAGGAGTGAAAACGAATACTGGTAATTATTTTGTCGTCTTTTATAATTTCGTTGGTTAATTTAGGGCAGTTGTTCTGAATTTTCCGGTTGTTTCTTATATTGTATGGTGCACCGTGCACGGCACGGCAACAGGACAATATTGACTCTCTAATTTTTCTCGGGTGGTGTTATTTATTTTTGGTTTTGTTTTTATTTTATTTATAATTAAATGACTTGCATGTGATTATGTTATGTCTAGTTTCCTTTTCTTAATGGTTTCCCGATGTCTATGCTATACAGTATTATTTGTCTAAACTCCTCTATCAATCGAATAATAATATAACCCAAATTGAACACATGCATGTTACAAACTCGTGGAAATTATGATAACACAAAGGTTGTCAAACCAACTTTCCTTTACAAAGGTGGTGTCACCGAAAGACGATTGTTATTTGTTCTGGTGTTCTGTTATCGTCATTTCAAAAAGACGATTGTTATTTGTTCTGGTGTTCTCTTATCGTCAGTTCAAAGGGCAGCAGGTAGCGGAACTCAGATTCATAAGGTTGAGTTTCCACCATTTTTGATACTGGAGTTTTCATTTCTCCTTCTCGGCACTCCATAATCAATCTTTTCAGTGATCCAGAACGCGGCAATTGGCTGTAAATCCATTCCAGGAGTGATTCCATGTCGTCTGAAAAGTCTTTCATGTGCCACTTCAGGAGCTTTGGTACCAAAATCTTTCTCTTGCTTGTGACTCCCACTGAAGCTTCCAAGTATTCCACTTTTGCTCTTTCCAATTCATTCGCTACTTCACGCGGAGTATAGACTCTTAACTGCATTTCAGACAATCTCATTTAATTCAAAACTCCTTTCCATTACAACACTCGCAATACACTCCTAGTGCATTGGTACAAGGGGTACAAATACTTACGGCTGGAGAAGACCAGCTGCCTCTGCAAAGCGCGAATGTGATGTTGGGTTCCGGATACCCCAGTCCATATGCATGCCATAGAAGCATTTCCTTCTGGTATGTAGGATCCTGTAAACAAGAACAGAGTCTGGTAGCCAATGTAAAAGAAGCTTGTAGAGTGAAATGTTGGGCAGGAAGAATTAATGCATAGATTAGAAAGTAGCCGACAACTGTCCTAACTTACAGATGCAAAGTTGCTTGGATGCCGGAGAATAAAATGCTCGATCCCCAGAGCGTTCAAAACTATGCCACCCACGTTCAGCGCCGCCTGGACCAAAATAATTTCGTGGTCATCAGCAAGTGAACTGGAATTAAACCTCGTTGATGATCGATCAATGGAGAGAGCAATGGTCTACCTTGTTCATAAGAGCCAGCTGTTTATCCTGTGTCGAAGGCAACCCGTGTTCTAGAAATGCCTGGAATTTGATAAAAGTAGAGAGCTGTTAAGTTGCTTCATGTAATTGTTATCTGATTCTGCTTAATAATGAAGCTTCAAGATGTTTTATATTACATGCATTATGCAGGCATTGTAGATGTTGATCCAGAATGCCAGTTTCTGCTTGTAAGTCAAGAATGTCAAGTCCACATCAGATAGTTGATCCATCAAAACCCTGCGACATAAAAGAAATAGAAGAAAATATAAAGATGACTCCTTTCAGTCATCAATGTTTTGAGTGACAATATATTGTTTGTTTAAAGAACCAGGAATCAACCTCAATTTTCTCAGCGCTGGCTTACATTCTGTAAAACGATTGATATCCAATGAGCTTCTTGTGATCTGAATTAGATTCTTGTATGGCCCTATGTCTCTGATGCTACCATCTAAATCTGGCAATATCCCATAAGGATCAAGCTTTGATTCGTTTTGGTTGATAGCGAAGCCTTTAGAGTTGATGCAGGAGAGACCAAGCTTTTGAACAACGGCCGATCCTTCTCTATCATGTGATGCTTGGTTTATGTCCAGAAATATTCCTATCAAACATTTGATCAGTTCTTCTGATAGCACATTTGGTTTCTCACTGCTGGTTTCTTTGTCAACACGACAATGTTTTGGGATTCTACAGGTTTGCTTCCTTGGCTTTTCATAAAACTCTTCTGTTAAAGAAACAACCAAAACCACAGAACAAAACGAAATAAAACAAAATTATTTTACAATTTTCTCTCCCCCTGATTCTTCTGTTCGAAGCAACTTAGAAAAAAGCCTACCAGAAGAACCTGCGGGTGTGAAGCTAAGGAGCTCTGAAGCAGAACCTGCAGAAGCTCTTCGAAAACTCTTCTTTCTTTCTCTCCTGAATTCTTCATAATTTTGTGATCTAGTTCTAACTTGGAGGTCCTTAGTGAGGCCTGAGGGACTCGCCTGTCCTCGTAGCAAGTGTTTCCCTCGTGGCAATCTACTCTGGGGCTTCATCTTCCATTCCTTGGTCAGTTTCTTTTCATGATACAGTCCCATTTTCAGCTCTTCGACTTTTCTCTCTAGCCAAATTATCTCTTCTTCCACCATTGCGATTTCTGCAAGAAGTGCCTGAACCTGCATTTGCAATTCCGCCTATTATTTGTAAGCTCCATTGAATTGACACTAAACCTTTGAAAGTGTTGTTACCTGCGGTGGAAGCAATGAGGAAAGACAAGGATGTGACATGACAGGCCCATGAAGTGCACATTCTAAAACTTTATTGAGTGTCACTTCACCATCTAATTCTGCTTGCAAATTCTCAACCTATGTCGACATAGTGCATGTGCACTCACTCATTAGTAAACTCGACTATATATATATATATTATAACTCAAAAACAATCCGGGTAGAAAAATGGCTAATAATTTTCAATTCTCACCTGCTCCTCAAGTTCAAGCCTTTTCTGCTTTTCATCGTTCTTTTCAATCAAGAAGTCTTCAAATTTCGTCATTCACACAAATTAAAGAGAAAAGAAACCCAAAACGTGAAGCCGAAGGAAATACAAAAAATGAATTTTTATGGAGACATTTGAACCCTGTCCCTCAGATTCGAGTAAGGAAAAAATTTGATAAAGAAAACAAATACGCTTAAAGAGGGGACCAAATACAAATAGGGACCTTATCTGACAAAAAAAACAAGGCAAACATTAAAACTCTCTTAGAATAACAACATCATATCCTTATTCCATAAAAATCAAAACCTCTCTCTCTCACTTCTGCTGAACTCAGTGGCCAATGCCGCCTAATTCATCAGAAGCCAAATTTAATGCTAAAAATTAAATTAAGCAGTGAAGTTGGGACATGGTAATAGCAGATACAAAGTATAATAAAGTGGGGAGATGCTCGTTTGTAGGAAAGGAACGAAAGATCGTGGGTGGCATTAGAAGTGCATACATATATGTATTTTTTGTGTGTATAAGAGTCACATGCATGCATGACTCTGAGCTTCATATATGACGGAATTAAACTTGCGGTGGATGGAAGGAATTGAGAAAATGAGAGCTGTAAATGTAATTGAAGTGGAGTTAGTGCACGGCCATCACATGAACCCTGATCTGGAGGTGGTGGTGACGTGAACCCCATGAACAGTTATAAAACGTCCAATTTGTTTATTAATTTTGGATGCCTTTTTTAATTTTTAATAAAATTTTTTGTTTCCATTTTAATTTTTATGGATAGCCACAGACTTTCTCATAGCCGCCTTCAATTTTCATTTTTTTTTTAAAAAAAAAAAAATTCTGGCAGACTTTCATTTACGTCAAATCAAACGAAGCAAATCAGAATCCGACATCCGCTGTCTTTCTGCGGTTAAATCTAAAAGCCTCCCTCTACCAGGCACCACCTGAGTTTCGACGGGGCAATAGAGCATGTGCAGCGTTTCAGAATCGATAATTATCATATACACTTTAATTTAATAATCCCCAATGTCCATTTTGGACCATTTCTAATTAAAATTTAAACACACACTCGAGGAAAAAAAAATTTATATATATTACTCATTTTCGATAATGAAAAAGCCTTTGCGATGACAAGATTATCATAGGTGATTTTATATCACTGGTTTAACACTTCCCAACTTAAGGTGAGGTTGTGCAGGGAAGGAGACATCATATATGCAATCACAAAAAAGGTTCATCGCACATTATACAAGCAAATGCATTTCAGTTTTCTTGACATAGATCATAGATGATATAGCCATATAGGCACGTAAGAGATTCAGGGATCTTAGCATAAAATTGCAAACTTTATTGATTTTAGATTAAAAAAAAAAAAGAGTTGCATAGCATTCTTCAGATTCACAAATAATTCAAGCATCTGAACTTGTAGAGAAGTTAAGAGCCCTAAAAATCACTTTCCTTCCATCCTCCAAAGTCTCTATCAGTTTCCACCTCGACCTGTTCGAGGAAACAACATATGAGCCCACAAGAGAGCAAAGGAAGAAGAACAATTAAGAACCCTACCAAATAAATATCGTTACTTTAGCTCAATTTTCCAAGGTGCGTTATGCACTAAAAATAACCACCTTTTTGAGAATTCAGCACAATTGATCTCATAAGAAATCGGCATGCAATATTCGTACAGCCATATTGTAAGCTACACAATTGGGTATGGTATACATTGATGCATCATGCATCCCAACTCCAACATCTTGAAAGAGATAGATCATGAAAATGTTAAAGGTACCTGGTGGGTCATACTCAGGCCAACTTGAATCTCCCCAAAGTAAGTTCCATCAGCTTGAACTACACTATATTTGCGGGAATGTAGTTCAGCAGTTCCATTCTGCATTCCTTGAGCCAAAAGATCCTCCACATAGATTCTAGAAGCGGAAAATCAACGTACCACTACTATTTAGTCAGATCATAAGAGAGATATTGGATTGTTTGGCAATGTATATATTCTCAACAGTATAAGTACTATGATTGTATTTGTGACAGGGAGTCTCATAAATAGGACTGTGAAGAAACCTTTCATTGAACATTATGGTGGCTTTTATTAGGGTGGTTTCACGAAAATCAATTTTACTTCAAATATCCCATTGGTGAGGTCTGATGAACCTTGCCAATGGTTTAGTTAAAAGTAGTTATCCTCACCAATGAGTAGTGTATAGATCATTCAAGTGCCGGTATACTTAGTTATCTATCTCATCTTGAGGAAAGATTTAGAATGATTTTTGGATAAACTATTACGTTGACATATGTAAAGCAAATTTAGGTGATCCTAAAGGACCAAATGATAGATGGATAACTATGTAATCCAACACAAAGAGAGTTTGCCTTTAGTTGTGACACACAAAAACATCTAGGTCAAACAGAGCTATGTGATCCTCTCAAATCAGTCTGTTCAGCTTTATTTTACCTTTTGCTTGGCATTACTCAGCAAAATAGTTGGTTCTTCTTGTTATTGGAATTAGTTAGCAGACATATTTGTTGAAAAAAGGGATTTAGTGCACGTGCCCACAGGGGAAAGATGCCATTTCAACAAAAGCCAAGATATCAGTATCAACACCATATACGAAACCTCCATGTTATATATCCAGGAGGTGAATCAAGCAAGTAGATTGACACAAATGAAGTTTTGCAGTGACTGTAAGTTGAACGTTCTCTTTGGATAGTGAAATTATGTACAAAGAATGAAAAGAACATACCCATGCTCAAAATTTGGACTTATTTATTCATTTTTTGTTCCAAAAAAAAAATTATAGTGATTTTAAGACTAATAGTAACATGGACTTACGTGGCTTCACCAAGGAAGTCATCCTTAGTAAAGGTATCCTTGTCCATGATTTTGAGGATGAGCTTGTACTGGCCACCAGACCCTGGATACTCCACCCTGAATGTGAATCTTTCATTCCATGTCCAACTCCCACCACGACCTACATTATTTGTCAATATGCCTTACAGACGAAGTTCACACCAAACTAGAGCAACTATGCAATCCTCAACTCTTCTTTTCCACAAGTAAATCCATTTGCAGTTATGTTGCGCACAGTCATATTGAATTGACACCAAGTAAATTATAAACATAAAACAAAAAGCACATGAAAAGCAGTTTTGGATATCTAAAAGTGCTTTTGACAGAACCCCGTGTCAAAATCCCCATCCAAAAAAATAAAAAAATCCTGAGAATAGATGTAGGGTAATGGTGTGAATTGAACTAACCTTGAGCCACGCTGCTTGTGCGCTCTTGGGTTTTGTATTGTATTACAACATAGGGATCAATATCACCTACCAGCACATATCACAAGCAAATCATATCCACAAAAAAAAAAAAAAAAAAAAAAAATCTTTAGTTCACATATTATATTTTGTTGTAACAGACAACAAAAACATTATATTCAATGACTTGACTTGTAAAATTACAATGGAATGGCACCACATCATCAATAATGAGTTTTGAAGTACTCTCACTCACTCCATGAACATAACTATATCAGCTGAGATTAATAGGCAATTTTTCACAAAGACAGTACTTTTAATAAATAAAAATAAAATAAATCAAAACTTTTGCATCAGAAGAGACAAGTAGGAAGTAAATTACCTAAGAAATCGGTGTTGGCAAGACCTTTAGCACTCACAAGAAGTACTTCCAACAACCCAATAGCCATCTTCTTCCTCAGCTCAGCCAAAGCTTTCACTTTTCACTTTTCACTTTTGAAAATGAGAGAGAGAGAGACAGACAGACAGATGCTTTTTGGCATTGAAATTCAAATCAAGGGAAGAGTCTGACTCTCTTCTCTGTCTTGGCTTGAATCAATCAACGGTATTACATTCACATTTACCCGCCGTGGTGGGTTGAATCTGATGATCCAACGACCAATGACCTTTACTTAGTCAATATTATTCTTTATTCATTATTTATTCACTAATCATTATATTAATACGAACGGACAGCGAAAGATCACCCCGTTTGCCAACTCGATTCGTGCGTTAATTCCTCATCATCAATAAATACATAAATATGTTACATTATATAATCAATAAACTCATTATCATTTAATCCTTCCCCCTACCTTTTAAACGTATCGTGGTAAACGTAACATATGTAATGTAGTGGCCTCATTCGGCTTCACCAGTTTTCAGGGATGACACCTAAGGCTGAGTCAGTTTGCAAAAGGAGACCCTAGCTTAAGGCACTCAATGCGCCCCATTCCCTTCCACAACCGGATTCGTTTATTTACCCTAGTTATCAACCTTTCGCCAGTGGCGAATAATCTCGGCAATGGCTTCTCCCTTCTTATATTAATAATAGAATAATGATAATAATAGAATAATGGTACAACCACAAACTCGTATACAAATTGATGTAGTATTAATTCATTGATTGAATGCCGCGATGTTATACTATATTATATTAATATTAAATTAATATTATTATTTTTAAAATTTTTTATATCATTATTAATTATAAAAATTAATTTTTATTAATTGAAAATATATAAATATAATATGTTTATTTACTGTAATAAAAATTAGAATATAATGAAAATATATTTAACGCCTGAGACAAAAGTCGGAACATAACACAAATCCAAGGTCACCCCAAGTTTGTGCAATGCAACAAAATAGGGTGCACCGAAAAAGCGCATTATGGTACATTATATACAGGTTCTAAAATTGACGAACACAGGTCAGTAATAAACTAATGTGATACTACACTCCGAGCACACCCTAACTATCTATTTTCTCCCCCGATCGACCAATTGCTCATATTTGAAGGTTAGAGATACAGATATTCGATGTGTGGCTTCAACCACAATGAGATTGAACAAGCCTTTGAATGATTGGATCTCTCATTTTTTTCTGGACTGCTTCGTCCGTCCTGCCATTGCCGAAGCCAAGTGAGGTAAACAAATCACTGAAAACAGAGCAACGCTCTTTCTGAAACGTGCAATAAGACTACATATCGTACGTGAAGGCCCCTTTCATTAAATAAGAACTACAAAATATGACCCATAATAATGTGAATATTTCATACTCCAAATTATTTCTTTCAAAAAGTTGCACTGCAATAAATCTCCTTAGAAGAAACAGAGCTTTTCGGGATCCATTTACATGTTCTTCCACATTACCACAATCACAAGATATATTCCAGGAGGCATGGTACAATCTGAAACCTAAAGACATAAAATGCTAGCCTTCACATTCAACTTGCCTGATCCTATCTGGTACGTCTGGGTGACAGGTCGGCTGACCTAGACCTAGACCTAGATCCAGAGGGAGACCTTGACACTCCTCCAGGTGGCGGTGACCTCCAGTGAGCCTGTGTCTCCTCATAGCCAGATTTCCTACAACATTTTTGCATTAAGCACTTTTCCAAAGAAAACAGTCTTTCAAAGTGCTATCAACAACAATATTAAATGCTAACATCAGAACCAATTGTTAAATATCATCGGTAAAGTAGGCTCTCACTTACTCCCCATAACCATTGCCATTTGGGTTACGACGATCAGCCGAATCATCATATCCAGGAGAATATGATCTACGACTGTATTCAGCACCTCGCTCTTGCGGAGGACCTCTTGGTGATCCTGGGTGTTCTATGTGCCTTCTCCGAGGAGAAATTGAGTAATCTTCGTGTTGTCTTGGGACAGGAGTGTAAGATCTGACAAAGTTGTCGGTACACAAATTATACAGCCACAGCAGCAATCATAGGTAGAGAAAATGACACTTCATAACCTTCATTACATACCTAGAGCGGTACCGGCTTCTAGAACCTTGAGGATGATGAGGGGAACGTGAACGGGATAGTGAACGGGACCGATAACGTCCTGGAACATAATGAGTATGGAAAAGAGATTTATTACAAAAGGATTCAGCTCATATATACCAAAGGAATAAGCGAAAGCATGCAAATTTATCCAAAACCCATTGTCACTCAAGTACATTAATAAATAAATATAGAAAAAATTGATATTATATCTGCATAAAGCTTCATAACCTTCAATACCTCCAAGTTAAGCTTCCTAAGTCCCACATAATCTGACACAATTACTTTGGTTATTGATTAAAAGTTAACACAAACACGTTAGAGAAGGACAACAGCAATGCTGGTCAAGAGGGTAATAATTACTTTTGCTAGGAAGCACAAACATACATCGACAGATACCAACTTTAAAGCACTTCTTTCAAGGGTCTGTTTGCTATAGTAGAGCTTCTTCAAATTGTCTAGTGCAGATTTTGCTAGTGTAGCTTTTAATAAATCCTTGATTGTTTGGTTGTCAATCACCAGCTTTTAACAAAAAAACTCTATAATTAAGTTAGTAGATAAGTTTTTTAAGGTTATGTTATCAGAGTGAAGTAAAAATTGTGAAAAATGAAAATAAAAATAAGAGCATTTAATATTTAATTCTTTGAAAGAGCTCTACACCATCTGCTCTCAAAACCCCACGTTCTGAGCTTCTCTCAGTTAAGGAGAATAGCCTTTTCAGTCCTTTATGAGTTCTACTCAATTTACAACCAAACAAAATATATATAGACAAGGGGACGTCCCCACCTGAGCTCCACTCAATATTATTATATAATTTTCAAATAAAGGAATCCCTTAATTTATTTAGCTAAAAGGCAGAAAAACACAGATTTCAATATATCACAAGATAAAATACACTGCATTGAAGTATTTTTGTTGTCTTTTAGCTTGTATCTTTCTCAAAGTAAGAGATTCCCTTATTGTAAATATATATACACAGGATGCCAAATTAAAGCCATTGGATTGTTTTTTATATTAAAATCTGCACATGGTGAGGCCTACCATGTGCAAATTTTACATTGCAATTGGTGCAAAATGTGGAGATTTTATATCACAATTGGATTTGAATCCAAAGGCTCCAATTGTGTGTGTGTGTACACATATATGTATATATATATATATATATTTTTTTTGAATGGTCCTTTTGGCATAAAAAAGATGCACCTTTTGGCCAGTAAAGAAGCTACCAAAAGGGTACTTAATTAGCAACCATCTTTAGAGAAAAATGACACTGAAATTTAAAAGTCAAGATCCCCATCAACCCATGAAGACAGCAGTAAAAGGATTTGGTGAAAATCATCAATGACGTCTGCTGCCATGGAGACTGTTCAAAAACTTAACAACTCCATAGCAGCAAGAACTATAAACCAAAAAATAGCCATGATCCAGAAACAAAAACCACCTCGAGGCTGACCTAATTAGTGACAGAAGAAGCATTTGGAAGAACTGAAGTCTGGTTCAAGCCAACAAACCTTAGTTTACTGAAGTATTTTGGACACTATCAGAATATCTGAACTGGTACAGTGTCCATATAATTATATCTATTTACAAAAAAATAAAGAGACCTTTAATCATATACATAAATTACCCTAAACACTAAAAGTAACATATAAATACAACTAAAGGTGAAACCATGAATTAATCATAGATATTCTCACATAAAATAAGCAAGTGGCAGATCTTCTAAATGACAGGTAAATGAACCTAGTCACAGCAAAGATTAGAAGCAGGGCATGTATCACATTGTGTCATTTCTTCAGAAAACTCATAACATACAAATTAATTCTGCTCCTTCAAAGAAAAGAGTTAATAAAAAATGTAAAGTGCAATTGAGCTGTGAACTTCAGAACCTTTAGTAATGGACATACTATTTCTCATATAAGAAATGTAATATATCAGTAACAGCATACCATAATAAGATGATCGCGGTCCTCCATAGCTCGACCCTCCTCTACAGAATGTAAAAAAAATCAAAGAAAATTCTAAACATACACAGAAAAAATACCCTAACTTTTAACCATAGGAGGAAGGGAAGTGGGAGGAATGAGTAGAGAGATGGGAAGAGAGGCACGAAATGTACCTAAACCTATGTCTTTGCCGCATCTCCTCCGGCCTTTTCCTTGTCTCTGCAGCAAGAACTACAGATATTTCCCTCCCAGCAAAACGTTTCCCATTCATATGGTGTTGAGCTTCAGCAGCTTCATAAGGATCCACAAATTGCACAAACGCAAACCCTCGAGGTTCCCTGCACATAAGACAATGCAAGTCTTCATTTAAAGTATGTAAGTTTGTTCCTGAACAAACAAAAATTGCCCGAGACGATTACTTGCCCAAATGAACATTTTCAGTTACAGCCAAGTTTCGATTTGAGAGACCGTCAAACTACCATATGTCTCAGCACTGAATATGTATTAAGCAAGCTTAGTGGCTGACCTTTTCTTTTAACACTCAATAATGAAAGGCAACTTGAAAAGAGCACTTGAAAATTCTTCACATTCTTGTAAATAAGTACTTGAATTCAACGTTTCCCCAAAAAAATTAAAATCTCCCCATGTAGGCTTCAACTGGTCAAGATTCAATCTTCTTCCTCATCAAACTTCTATTGATTGTGTAATTATATAGTTTCTCTCCAAAATAGAAACAAACTTCATTTGAAAATTACTCTTTATATACTTCAGACGACTATGTTAGCCATGACAAACAGTAGGTCTTCAAATGTGAAAACTCTTCATTTGAACATTACCCTTGAGACCAAAAAGTTAGGCATGACAAAGAGTAGGTCTTCATCAAATATGGGGCTTCAGGCTTGTTTTACATAACTTCAAACCAACATACCCCCTGACAAACCAGTTCAAAATTTAATTTGTGATGAAAAGGAAAAACTGAGCCGATAAACATTTCATAATGCAATTCAAAGGATATCTTTTCTATTAACCCCCAATTTCATTACATAAGAAGATACTAAGATGAAATTAGAACATAAGTAGCATACAGCAAAAGTAGACAGAATTATCAACCTGAACCACTACTATTGATCCCAAAATTTATGCTCTATATATCTAGCACAATTATAGAAAAAGTATGAAACTGACAGCTGCATCGTCAAATATTATGCATGAGTGCTTCCTAAGCACTCTCAGTCAGCCTCACAGGCTCAGTAAACAGAATTAATGCTCATCTTCGTCGGTTGCAGTTCACCCAATTGGAGGACAAAGACATTTACGATATTGAAAATGTATTTCACGAATAAAAAAATAAAAAGATTAAAAGTTTGTTAACAATATAAATTGACAAGAAAATTAAAACCGTAAACAAAATAGTCTAATCACAAATTATATCTTTCACTTATTTGCAACAGAGAATTAGGTGTGAAACTGTGAAACAGAGACGGCGGCAAAAATCATATTAGTCAAGTAAAGAAACCTGAGATTAACCACGTGTACACAAACCAAGTTTCAAACTTAACATCTGAGATAAGGGTGAAACTCATGCTTAATCCAAATTCAACCACAAGAAAGATTTTACCACATCATAAGCAAAAGACTAACAAAAGAGATGATATACTGCAGCTCAAAAAGATTACAGGAAAAAACAAACAGAACAGAAGTATTGGCTTGATCAACTCCCAGACAGAAATTCAGAGAAGTTGCCTACTCTTTAAAATATACATGCATACATATATATATATACACACACACACACACACACACCCCCACCCCAAAACAGCAAGCTCACCCAGTGTAGTAATCCTTAGGAAGGTAGACATCCCTAACAACCCCAAACCTCTCAAACGGAGCACGGAGTTCTTCAGGCCTGCAAGCAATAGCAACAACAGATATTTGAGCACACTACCACCTGTCAGAAGTCAACACAGACAGAATAAAGTTACCTGCAATCAAGAGGAATGTTTCGAACCAAAAGGCTACCATGATTCTGTTCCTTGCGTCTTCCATAGCCCCCTCCACCACCACCGTATCCTCTTCTTGGAGGGCTTCTTCCTCGACCTCCATATCCCCTCCTCGGAGGACTATAGTATGGTGGACTGTACCTTCTCATAGCACTGCCTTCCTCCACACACAACAATAACAATAATAATAATAACTTAAGAAATTAACTAATAATTATAATTATAAAATCATGATGTATAATGAAAGAAAATAAATCTCATTGATAAACAAACCTAATTATACTACTTCGTTGACTTAATGAAGGGGGCTTATAGTGATTCAATATAGAAATTTTCGTTCAGCATCCGAGAAATCGCTAGAACATACCCAGAAATTAGAAGCTACTTTTGTGTTTCTTTTATTTTTCCGGCGATTTCTCAGCAACCAAAGAGAAAATAACAGATTCAGATGTTTATGACCGTGCGACAAACGGATACAATTGAGTTGATTAATTGATTACCTGTACGAGAAAGACAAGCGAGGAGAGCAGAGAAGACTTTGCAACTAGATTAGGTTAGATCAGAAGATGAAGATTTTTAACTTGTTGGATCTGAACTAGCGCCCTACGCCCCCGATTGAATATCATTTTACCTTACGTCATCGTAGCTTTCATCAGCCCTAGAAAGTGGGACCTACTATTCGAGGCCCAGCCCAACATGACCCTAAGTTTTTTTTAAAAGTCTAGACTGGTTGGCCCATTATAAATGTCGACGGGCATCTGATTGTCAAAACATATTAGTATTAAACAAAAATTTCCTTAGGGACTTAATGAAAGATTAGAAAAAGCTTTTAGAATATAAGCGAAAACAGAAGAAATTATTAGGATCTAAAAACCTTGATATTAAAAAAAATTAAATTTTCTAACTTGAATAACCATGTAAATAAAGTTGCTTAAAAACTACTCTGCCAAACCCTTTGAAATTAATTTAGGTTTTGTCCATCCCTTTAACCTAAAAAAAAATAATAATAATAAAATCCAACGTAAAATCTACTAATCTAATTAAAAGAAAAAGTATGATGTAGTCCGATAATTTATAGAGTTATGATTTTTAGAATAGAATTTATGAAAAAAATATGATATTATTATCTTTTTATTAGAGTAATAAGGTTATAATAATAACTTCAAAAGTTTGTGGTTGTTTATTTAAGGATGAGACTATTTAAATTTACAATTTCTCTTTTAGAACCCACTTACTCAATTTACTCATTATTGAAATTAAAAGTACTGAATTTTACTCTCTATATCCTCCATAATCCCAAAAATAACCTTCCATAATCACATATCCTCTCATTTTATTTATTTATTTCTTTCTTCTTTGGCTAAGTTATTATCTGCACCCACAACTATTTTGTCTCATTATCATTTCCCTGCATTTTCTTTAATCCTTCGTCTGTTACCCAAGGAGATCGTAGATCATGTTAAGTGAATAAAACTTAATTAATTATGATATAACTGGAAGGTTTAACATCAATATAAAATTATTTCAACTGTATCATGAAAAGAATACAACGCATACTTCTTAATGCAGACTTCAAAGTGCTTCCCTGCTTGGTATTTTGGTTCACAAACAAGAGAGAAATTAAATCAAAATCCATTATAATTACCTTTTTATTGAAAGATTATGAGTTTGTGTTCATATGTGATGTTGTTACTCTCCGATTCTTTAAATCCAAATTTGTTTTTTTGCTGTCCAAAAAACAGGACCAAGTTTTTATTTTCTAAACTTGCAAAAATAAAAATTGTGCAGTATGACATTTGATTAATAATTTAACAATAATGACACAGTGTAAAAGCTATGTTTGACATTAATTGAAGGAAACATTAAAAAAAAAAAAAGATTTTACTTACATGTAATAAATTTAGATTAAATGGGTTTAAAGAGTAAATGTATTTTATTTATAAATATTAGTTTGTCCTTTATTGTAATTTACCTTAAAGATAATTTAGTAATATAAAAGTTGATTAATAAGTGGGTAAAAAATAAATTTGATAGATGACAGGTTCAAATAATCTCACCCGTTATTATTACTACGTTTACAAAGCAATGCCTTATTACTTTTTAAAGTTATAGTCTAAAAAGAGTCCTAATAGAATGGCAATTTTTTTTGTTAGGATGGGATTCTACAGGACCCCTCCAAATTGAGATGGGATTGAAATATATTTTTGTCAAAAAATAAAAATAAAGAGATGGGAATGAGATTTTTTTTGTCTCATTTGCATATACGGGATATGATTAGGATTGACAAATTCCAATCATATCCCATTTCATTGCCAACCTTAGTTGTTGGTAGATATGACAATTTTTTCTATTGGGATGGGATCTATTTATTTAGAATGAGATTGAAACATATTTTTATTTCAAAAAAATAAAGCGATGAGAATGAGACATTTTTTCTCAATTGCATATATGGGACATGACTAGATTCATAAATCTCATTCCATCTCATCTCATTGCCAACCTTAAGTATAACATTATGTGACAGACACAAGTTTTAAAACATATTGAGATGGTAAGAAAAATAAATAAATAAAAAAGCCCAAGTGGTAAAAAATAAAAAATGAAAAATACATTATGGATCTTATGGTCATTCTCCTTGTAAATATTGAAAAATTAGAGGTGTTCAGAATTCAATCTGATCCGTAGAAATCCAATCCGTGGATTAGTGGATTGGATTAAATTGAAAATTTGAAAATCCAGCATCGATGGATTGAATATGATTTACTTCTATAAATCCACAAAAACCCACGAATCTGCAAAAAAATAAAAAATATGTATTTAATAAAAAAATAAATAAACTTGTAAATATGGCATTAAAAAATAGCTTCTCAAGCAATTAATTTTCATGTACTAATCTAAACAAATGAGTTTTTTTTATTGTGTTATATTTTAAAACTTTGAATGTATTTTTTAAATTTATTTAAATAATTAATTTATTTAAATCTTATTTTAATTTTGAATTTGATTGGTAGTAAAATTATTTTTATATTATTTTTTATTTAGCTAGTTCATGAATACGACATAATTAAAATTTTTAACTTGCAAACCAATCCGTAAAATGATAGATTGGATATAGATCGCATCAAATCCGCATCCGATCCGCGGACAACTGGATTAGGTTTGAATTGAAATTCACCAACTTGTGGATTGAATTGGATTAAAAATTTATAATCCACAAAATCGTGGATTGCATAAGAATTGACGTCCAATCTACAAAATCCAATCCGCGAACACCCCTTGAAAAACTACCTTGTAAAAGTCAAATAATTACTGTAATGCAATTTTATTCCATACACCTTTATCCTCAAATATTACAAATAGATAAGAACATTTGTCGATATTTCAACAAAGGCTACAACCACCCTCAAATTTAGATAAATACTTAAAATTCAGCTCACATTCATCTCAAGAAAGAAGCATATCAATTACAGTGGCAATAATTCACAACATCTGTAAAGCTTAATTACTAGAAGTAATTCAGTCACACAGACCGAATAATACAATTGTTGATGTGTCTACAGAGAGATCAATAATCTTCACTCATTCAATGGTAACCATACATTCGTCGTCGTGAGAAAGTGAACCAATGAGACAAGATTAATAATCCTCACTCTTATCTTTGCCCTATGTCCTGTACAAAGTAAGCACAGAGACTCGCAGCCAACACAATGAGTACTGACCATTCTAAAACTAGCTGTGCCACAATCAGCTTCACCAACAAGCATCTTTCGGGAGGCTGGGGGAAAAGCTCTGTTGTTGATAGGGAAGAGAGAATCGAGGTGTATGGTAGGAAAGAATCCACATTTGCCATCAAGAAGCTACAGCAATGTCTGATTCAGAACTTGAAGTACTAGAGTCAATGCGCAAAGGACTCTTCTGAAATTCATTTCTTAGCTGACCACATGCTGCACTAGCATCCAGTCCCCTTGTCTGACGTATGCTAGTGGTAATTTTATGGGACTCTAAAGCAGCTGCAAATGCTAGCACCTGCAAGAAGAAATATAAAAAATATATATAAAATAGAGAACAGACTGAATCAGGAGATGAGGATTATAGTTGAAAATGCGAGGTATATGGCATGGTCATGAACAAACCGCCTTTTTGTAAGGGCGTTGATACTCAGATCCTTCTATTGGATTGAAGGGTATGAGGTTCACATGATGACCACGTCCCCACTCATGAAGTAGCTCTGCAAGTTCTACTGCATGTTCTACTCGATCATTGATTCCAGCTGCCAATAAAATATAATAGAAAAGGGTCAATTTGCATTACTTTTCATGTTTTCAGCCTTTATGTAAGTCCAACAGAGAAGGAAGGGGAAAATAAGTTCATATCAAGTAATGGTAAGCTTACTAATCAGTTATCAAAATGGGTGTGCTTACTAATTAGTTATCAAAATGGGCTAGAATTAGAATGGACTGGAATAGAAAGGGCTAGAATCAGAATGAGGAATAAGAATAAGAATAAATTATTCACTCTAACTATAAGAATCAGAATCAGAGTAAGAATAAGAATAAATTATTCACTCTAACTATAAGAATCAGAATCGGAATAAGATATATCGCCATTGATGTGTTTACTTTGGCTTGAAACCAGAATGGATTGTTGAAAAGTACTAAAATGACCTGTTGTCATTATTTATAATAATAATTGTGATTATTATTATTCAAAATAATTATTTGTATAAACAAGAACAAAAACAACAACAACAACAATAATAATAATGAAAATGAAAATCATGAAAACAATAATTATAATTTTAACAATAATAATAATTTAATTAATATTAACATTACTACTATTATTATTATTGTTGTTAAAATTATTATTACTATTATTATTATTTAATTAATATCAACATTATTATTGTTGCTATTGTTATTAATTTTATCATCATTAATTAATAGTATTATTACTATTGTTGTTGCCGTTGTTGTTGTTGTTGTCGTCTTCTTCTTCTTCTTCTTCTTTTTCTTCTTATTATTTATTAACAACAATCATTATAAAAATAAGAATAATAACAACAACAACATAATAATAATAATATTTCAATTGAGGAGAAAAGTGGAATTATGAAATTTGGGTGGGGTACAAGGAGGAGCTTAAGGAATGGGAACTTGATTCCCAACCCCCCATGGAAATCAAGTTCCATTCCTAAATCCCCAAAACTTGTGGACCCCACATGATTCATTCCACATCTCATTTCTTTTAACAAGTAAACATCATCATCATTTCCATTCCAGAGTTCGATTCCCCAATCCGAGAAATAAACACATAAAAAACTACTGTACCTAATAGTGCATACTCAAAGGACACCCGTCGACTCGTTTCCTGGAAGTAATCCCTGCAATCCTTCATGATTGCTTCAAGAGGATAGGACTTTGCACTTGGCACAATTGATTCCCTCAGTTTCTGGTTTGGAGCATGTAAGCTGGAGCATAGGAGAAAAAATATGAATGAAAATAAAGTTCTCATCAACTGAAAATATGGTCTGCTTCAAAAGCTCAAGAAAACCAAAAGGGCAAACCAGTAAAACTTGAGAACAGAGCAAGGAGGAGAGTATATTCCATACAAACAATTGCCGAGTCATCAGAACAAAGATATCATACTTTAGTGAAGAAAGATGTGAATAATACAGAAACTTATATCAATGAGTTATTGAATCATAAGACTGAATGCCACAGACACTGGGACACAAGTTTTCATCGGCTATTTGAGATGAGATTTCTGCATATTCAGGATGCTGAATCTTTCTTGTGAAAAGAAAAAAGCTACTTTTTAGGGGAAAGAGAACATTTAGATACATGGGCTAGTTAAAATCTAATCACCAGAATCAAAGGGTTCCACACTTATGAATTTGAGAAAAGTTGAGGTCAGTTTCATGCTACTGGCCAAGCGCCAGATGTTGAGTCAAATTCAATGAGTTTAAGAAAAATCAGTTCAACAGAAGTAACCTAAATACTCATGAACACCACAGTATCAGTTAACAAATTCTATATAAGATTACCAGACCTGATAGCCAATGTTGACTGAAGTTTGTAAGAGGCCAACTTTTTAATTGTGTTCGGAACCCCCACAGTGGAAATTGTAATCATCCTTTGTCCAATTTGCACATCCTGCAAAAAACAAGAGCACTCGAATACACATAAGTTTAACTTCAAAACACACATAAAGACATGCACAAACTATGAAAAAGAATTAATAGAACAACGAGATGACATGAACAAATAGTTGTAGATGCACCTTATTCAAACATCGGTGTGCTTCAAGCACAGACTTTAGGTTCAACATTGGCTCGCCCATTCCCATGAACACTACATTTGTCACCCTATGCTTGAAGATCTCTTCAATTGCTAACACCTGAAACAAACTGCATCATGCTGAAGAAACAGACACTAGCTTGGATAAAAAGACAGGATAAATCTCATCACACTAAAACCACTTTATTGTCAAATAATGTAGCCAATGAGATTATATGGATTTTGATGTGTCAACATTTAAAAACTTAAAAAAGAAGAAATGGACCTGCCCAACAATTTCATGGCTTGAAAGATTTCTTGAAAATCCTCCCTTTCCAGTGGCACAAAACGAACAACGCAATGGGCAACCTACCTGAATACCCAAAGGATAAGACAATTTCTTATGCCCAATCAAGGAATAATCTTTCGAAGAAGAAAAATTTTCATTTGTCAGTAATGATGCATGAAAAGCACCTGCGATGACACACAAGCGGTAAGACGCATGGGACCTTTCTCGTCTTCAACTGGTATGCCAACAGTTTCAATCAATCTGTTGTCTTCCAGCTTTATTAGCAACTGCAAAATCAGCACCATGCAAAAATAATTAAGTAAAATCCTTCTCAATGTACATCATACATTAACATTTATATAATAACTACCTGAAAACATATGCAAGGACAAAAAGATAAAATAAAAAACAGCTAATGTAATTATGTAAATTTGATGTATTTATAAATACTTTCACAGTTCCATCAGCTGCGGTGACCGTGCGAAAAATCGGCAAGCGACCAACCGTCCATCCAGCTTCTTGGAGATCATTTCTGAAGGACTGAGGCACTTTCATTACAAATTATAGCCCCCCCAAAAAAAAAAAAAACCGAAATTTAGACACCAAATACGCATTAATAAAATAAAAATTAACAAAAAAGGCAACAGCGTAATGTACTCACGTTGAATAAAACTTTCAATTTCTTTGACCTTTCTTTTGTAAATTAGATGATGAAGCTGCTTCCCTCTGTAACTTTGCTAAATTATAAATTTCCAAAAAAAAAAAAGAAGAATTTTTATTTAATAATAAAAACAAAAAATGTTTCCGTTTTTCCTTTTAATTTGGTTGGATTGTACCTGGCCGAGGTCGACGGCGAGTTTTTGAAGCTCCTGCTCGGACATGCCAAGAAGCACGTTGGCGTCCACGCGAGGGGCACGTGAAGAAGAAGAAACAGATAACTTGCGCAGCGGGGTTACAGAAACGGCAAGGCAGGAGCGAGAAAATACCACCGCATGTGCTACGGGGGCAGAGATCACTTGCCGAAGCAGAGTCATTGAAACGGCAATTATCCTTCTCTCTGTTTTTACTAAAACCCCTGCTTCGACATCTACCCCTTTCTCTCCTGCTAAAACCTCCGCAACTCACGCTCCGTTGCAAAGACAAAAATAACCCTCCAGTTTCGAATTTCTTTCTTGGTTAAAAATACAATTTAGTCCTTATTATTTTTACTATATACTGTAATGTCCAACATGTTTTGAGTTGTCACATCAAGGTCCATTCAGTTTCAGGTGCAGTGATTTTAAGTTTCTGCTACCATGCAGGCTGCTGTAAAATAGCACAAACAGACACGAATGCTTACAACAATATTAGGAGAAACAAGAAAATGCAAAAGAAGCAAATATCAATTTAAGATACTGTAGAAAACTGTACATAGATAGATTGTCACTTGTTATTACAAATGCTGGTGTCCAAGATACAACACCAATGTTTCGTACGTAAAGCAAATAGAAAAAATAAAGCATGCATCAAATATATTATCTATCTCCTCTTTTATGCACCGGGTGGGGAAGCAGATGGCCTATGATGAACGCTGGCTTTGCATCGGCCATTTTCATTAAGACTTTTTCGTTTGTATGTACTGCAATCAGAATTCTGGAGGGATTCATCTTGAGAGACACCTGCATCATTGGTGTCTTGAATTTGTTCCAATGCTTTTACCACCTCATCCATGGTAGGCCTGAACTTTGGTTCATTTGATAGGCATTTGATTGCTAGTACTGCTGTTTTTAGTGCTGCACCAAGTGAGTACTGGCCTTCAATACGAGCATCCATAACTTGGAAAATTCTGCGTTTGCTTTGAAGGTAAGGTTTGGCCCATTCAATTAAATTATGTTCTCTAGATGGTCTGTTCTTGTCAATTACTCGTCTACCACTTAACATTTCGAGGAGAACAACCCCAAAACTGTACACATCGCTTTTCGCGGTTAGATGTCCTTCAAAAAAGGAAAAAAGTGAGGATTGGAAGAAGTTGAGAATGCCTGCATACTGATAAATTCAGAAAGCCAATTCCAGAAAATAAACATTTAAACATAAGCACAGAGGAAAAAGGAGTAACGTTCTAATAGAGACAGAGTTTAAAGCTTAAAATCAAGTGAGAACTGTATGAGTTGGAATTTGATAATCAAAGAATTTTCTAAGGAGAAAGCAATAATAATGACCAATTTAAGAATCTCGAAAATTACCTAAGAGGGGGTTTAATAGAGCTTAGGTGTGATGCCACTATGATAGATTAACGTTCTAATAGAGACAGAGTTCAAAGCTTAAAATCAAGTGAGAACTGTATGAGTTGGAATTTGATAATCAAAGACTTCTCTAAGGAGAAAGCGATAATAATGACCAATTTAAGAATCTCGAAAATGACTTAAGGGGGGCCTTAATAGAGCTTACGCGTGGTGCCACTATGATAAAGTTTTTAGCTAATGACATTAATTACCCCATTTGGAAGCTTCATATTTTGTAAATGGTTAGGGCATAAGTCAAATAAAGCACACACATTGGAAGTTGATGGGAAAAGTGTAACAAACTGCACTCAAATGTGAATAACAGCAGCGTAAGTTGAAAGATACCTGTGGCCATATATTCTGGAGCTGCATACCCATAAGTACCCATGACTCTTGTGGAGACATGGCTTTGGCTCCCTGTCGGTCCATCCTTGGCCAACCCAAAATCAGAGAGTTTAGCATTGTAATTCTGTCATTTTATGGTAAGAAACAGTGTAAGACACCAGTAAGCATAATGAGACACTAACAAAAGCCACAGAATTCAAAAGCTAAATATACTTCACTCACTGAATCAAGCAGGATGTTGGAAGTTTTGAAGTCTCGATATATCACTTTTGCTTTGTCACTATGAAGATAGGCTAGACCCTTGGCAGCACCAAGGGCAACCTTCATGCGAATGGTCCATGAAAGCGGTTGAATGTAAGAGGCTCCTGCTTCAATGACAATTTAGATATCTAATAAGTAATGATTCAATTAGAAAAGAAACATGTTAGTTCATAGACAATGAGAAGTTGAATTAAAAGAGTACATTACTAAGCAGAGGTGATCTTAATAGACTCACTTCTAAATAGATGATTTTCCAAGCTGCCCTTGGGCATAAATTCATACACCAGAAGCCGGTGGTCATCCTCTAAGCAATAGCCGATCAATTTTACAAGATTAGGATGATACAATTGCCCCAGGTGTTTGATTTCTGTCTGTAGAACAAGTGGAGCTAAGAAATTAGTTCCTACTATCAATAGGAAGAGGGAACATCACTCAACTAACAAGGGAAATGTAAAGTCCAAACACTGAAGTAAGGTCCTTAGAAAACTAAAATTGCATTGCAAGAGGGTAGAAGTGTGATGCTCACCAACCATTCCAGGTGACCCTGGAGACTCTCTTGATTAAGCCTCTTCACAGCTATAACCATGCCAGTCCCAGGCCTGGCCGGTGCATATGTATGCTCATCAATCCACCCCTTAAAGACACAACCAAATCCACCTTCACCCAAAACACTATCTGGACGGAAGTTCCTGGTGGCTGTTTTGAGTTCATTGAAGCTGAAACTCTTTATGTTAGAGCCTAGCAAGATCTCACCCTCTGTCCGAGGAACCGCTGAGACAGATGAGACCCTGCTGCTTGACCCACTAGTACCATTTCCGTCTTTTCTGCTGCATTTTGAATTTGTCCCTATAGATATCAAAGCCATATATAGCTATTTATAAACAAAATAGTCAATTGAAGTTTTTTTTTTTTTTTTAAAAGCCAATTTTGTAAAATAGATTGATATTGCACTTAAGCTGATTAAATGTTCCAGACATAATTTTTTCTGGGTTCAATAATGATCCATGACCATAATCCAAAAATCAAAATCCCAAATGTTCATTTAAACTAATTCCTCCTTTTTCTTGGCAACCAACATAACATAGCATCAATCAAAGTCACAAGTTCCCGTTGAAAGAAAGTAAGCTAAAGAAGACAAAATCAACAATCAAAAGTAGCTAAAACATATATGTGTGTGTGTGTGTGTGTGTATATATATTACAATTAAAGAAAGGGTAACAAGCTCAAATAAGCATTAAATTAAGAGAGAGGAGAGACGTGTTCGTATTGATACCATAGGGAAGACGACTGTCAGTTTCAGCGCTGAAGCAAGACCCCATGAATGCAAAAGCTAGCTCGCTCAAGTTTCTTAGTAACTAGCTCCTCCAACAGAACCCAATAGCTGTTATTTAGTTATAGAAATAGAAGAAGAAGAAGCAAGCTTTTAATTTAATTGAAGGTATACAGAGCTGGTGAACTGAAAAAAAGAAGAATTGTCAAGTGTGAAACCAAAACTTTTATACGTACGTAGAAGGTGTTAGCTGTCAGGCAGGACCAAGACCGTCCAATTGCATATTTGACTGATTATTTTAATATTACAAACAAGCTAACCTAGCCTAAACTAGCATGGCAAGAAAAAGGGGAAGCAAAAGGAAAGAAGTCGTTATTAAAATGGCAAAACAAAAGGTGGGTAGATTTTGGAGTTATGTGTGTCGTCGCATTCTGGGAAACTTCTTTTTCTAGAACTTCGGCTTTGGACAAAACTAAGTGAACAGTTGACTTGTTTGTTGTTTATGCAAGTGCAAATTACAGAGAAATACTATTGCTTACATTTTTTTTTTTTGAAAAAATAAACTTATTCCAATCTGAAATTTACTACACTTTAGCTAGGTTTAAATATTTTACTGTAGTCTAGAGGTCTATCGAACATTAAACTTAAAATTTAACCCTAGATATATGGGCGAATTTGATTCGATTTCTAATTAAATGAATTGAATTCGGGTTTAAACACATTACTTCATTTATTCGTTTAAAATTCGTTTAATATATGGATTATAAAGGAATCAAATATGATCCATTCACTTATTATTTATTTAATTAAATTACTTATTTATCCTTCAATATGTATGAAAAATTTTAATGTCTAAAGGTTGATATAGTAATTATAAATGATAATAAATTTGTATTTTGTAGGATGTTAAATTTGTGATCTTTTTATATTTTATTTTCTTAATTTTTGTTTATTAGTTACATATTTATAAATGAATTCATATTTAATTCGATTCATTATAGGATAAATGATTAGTAAAAGAATCCGGATTCGACTTGATCGTTTATTAATTCTACTAAATGAATTAAAATAATCGAATTGAATATTTGTTTAATAAATTATTCGAATCCGAATTCTGAAATTTCAGTTCGTTTAATAAATGAATCGAATCCAAATCAACATAGTTTTTACCTAATTAATTCATGATTCGATTTAAATTCGATTCATTTATTTGTTTTCCCGCCCATAAATTTAGATTTTAAAAATCAATAAAGAAATCAAGAGACCAAGAGTAGCAATACCTACATACATTCATATTTTATACATGTTCAAATAAAATTTCTTTGTCCCATCTCTTATCTACAATGGTAAGTTTTAAAAATATTAATTTGGACCTTGAAACTATTACTTATTTAGTTTAATTTTCTTTTAAAAAAAGGTAGAGAAGTGGACAAAATTTAAATAAGATTTCCAACTCCCTACTCAAGGCCCCGTTTATGAATGCTTTTAGAAGGCTTAAAAGTGATTTTGAAAATTTAAAGGCTAATTTTGGTGTTTGGTAAAAAAAAAAAAAAAAAAACCAAAATCACTTTTGTTAAAATCAACTCCTCCTACAGCTGATTTTGAAAAGCAGTGAAATAGTATCTTTTAGATTCTGATTTTGAGAATCAATTTTATCTTTTAATACAATTACATAAATATCCTTAAAATTATTACCTAAACCCAAAATTATCCTTATTTAAATTGGAAACAAAATAAATATTTTATTATAATTCATCAATATAAATTTATTAATTTTAATTTGTTGGTCGAATTATTATTAATTTTGTTTCACTATATCATTAATTTAATTATCAATTGTTTTAAGATAAAAAAATAAAAAAGTAAAATCAATGTATTATAAATTTTATTTTTAGTAAAAATTATTATAATGCACAATAAAAAATGTTATATGTACATGTTTTTATATGTATAAGTAAATTTTATTTTTTATTATGTATATTTTAGTCATTTACTTTCTTTCAGCAGTTTAACAGTAAAATTTACCAAACATCCATAACTGCTTTCAAAACTCACAATACTTCTGAAAATAAAATTTATCAACACTTAAGTACTAATTCTCTTCACAACTGATTATTTCTATAGCACAGTTAACAACAATTATTTTAAAAGTTACAGCATTTTCAAACTGACCCTCACTCTCCCCCCTCCCCCCACCCCAACAAAAAAAAAAAAGTTTTGAACCCACCCTTAATTTAATACTAAGTTAAAGCTAAAATCAATTGTCAATTTCCAAATTCAGATTTTAGTATCTCCAGATAATTTTCTTTGAAATGAATCACTAATAATTATAAAATAAAAGGTAAATTAATAGCTGGACAATTGAATCTCTCTCTCTCTCTCTCTTCTTTTTTATTTTTTTTCCCTTCCGAAAAGGACAAATGAATCTCCTTATGCTCTTTGAAAGCCCTGATTAATATTTATCCCTTTCAGTACTTAGGTCCTTTTTCTTGGGGTGGTGGGGGTGGGGGGAGGGGGATGGCTTTAACATTATATACAATATAATTAAAGTAATGTACAATCAACTGAAAGTATAAAATCTAATGGAGTTAAAGCCTAGCACTTCCACTGTCGTTAGGAAACTTTAATTTCTCCACCTTAAAATTAAGGAGAGAATGTATCTCGTTCCCCTAACCAAAAAGTTATTGACTAACATTATAATTTTATTGTAACTTTTAACAAACAAGATCCTAGTTAACTTAGGACAACATATTCCATTATGATTAACATCAAGGGTGTGATAGTAAAGAAACCCAAAAGTTGCTTCTTCTTTTTTGGTTCTATTAGGTCTTTAACATCATGAACATAATAGCATATTAGAAAGTAGGAAGAGGAAAGAGTGAGAAACAATATTAGAAACCAAAATATCATTCTCGATCGCTACATCAAATCTCGCAATAACTGAAGATGAAAATTGTATCCGTTACCAATTTTCATGATTATATTTCTCATTTGTTGTTTTAGCGGACTTCTCACACCACAGCTGTTTAGAAAAAGAAAAAAGAAAAATCATTTCATGTTCTGGTCACTTGATATTAATGGATTAGCCTATGATATTGTTAATTAACTAACAGTTAGCCTAACAAATTGTTGTACATTATTAACTATTGCCAGCGTGGTGGCCGGCTGGTCAAGTGAACCTCCGCGGTTTCAATTTCATGGACCCTACTAAGACAAATCAACAACCCTTTTGATGTATTCTAATTTTATTAACAATGTGAAAGTTTATCACATCGTTTACTTCGCTTAAATATTAGCTTCATCAGTTTGATTGTTTCTTTCCTTCTAGATGGAAGGCATAATTCTCAACGTACCAAATCCAAACACCTCTCTTTTATCATCTTGATAACATCACATTATCAGTTAATGTAAACTAATGCAATTTGTAAATGCTGCATTTATAATGTGCACGATATAAAACATGGCCATGCGTCAATAGCGTGGGTGGGGTTGTTTAATTTGTAGGAGTGGTCGCATCATCTGACAGCTTTCTAAAATTCTACGTACAAGTGGATTATGAAAATGCGGTCGCCCCAAATTTTAGAGGTCGTAGCAACGTAATAGAATCTTTTATTATGAAGTTGAACGTTAATTTTTTGAAGCAAAAAGGCTGATAATTTTTTTTTTTTAATATATGAGTTATGATATAAAGAAGATGTTGGAGGATGCAACATCTGAGTTGTGTCTTACTTTGGGGAAGACCATTGTACACACTCTGATTACTTGTCCATATGTTCAAGAGGTTTGGCTGCTTACTTTCTTTTTTTTTTTGATACATTGGTGCATGCCCCTGGTAATGCGTTGTGGAATGTGTTTGGTTACCCTAAAATTATGTTATTTGTGCACGACCTGAAATTGTTGGTTATAATTCGGTGGAGTATTTAGCGGACTCGGAATTAGGGGCCATTTAACCATGTATTTTTAGAACCAGGGCAAATATTCGAGAGTGCCAGGTAGTTTTGCCTCACGCTTCTCTTAAAGGCTTTGCTGGTGTGGTGAATTGGGAATTACCTCCTGGGATGGGGGATGTTGATGTGGCTATTGATGCTAATAGAGGTTCGATCGGCCTTGGCACTATGGTGCGTAAAGATGAGGGTCAAGTGATCGTATCAGGAGTTCACAAATGCACTTACGTGGATGAAGTTGATTTTGATGAGGCTGAGGCATTCTGCTTTGGCTTACGACTGAATACTGATGTTCGTTTATGTCTACTATTTGTAAAGTCAAATCCATTATTTGTTGTTAAGTTAAGCTTTGGTCAAGCTTCCACTTGTACGGAGTTCTTTTAGCTCATGACTGACATTCGAGGTTGCTTTTACCAAATTAAGATTTTCGGATTTCTCATGTCTAAAGGGTTTGTAATTATGCAGCATACATTTTAGGAAATTTATTTTGCAGTATTTAGATTTTTTTGTATAGATGGAGGATTATCCACTCTATTTAACTTGAAATCTTTGAGAGTTTTTGATCTGTTAATAATAACCTTTTATTAAAAACAAAAAACAAAATTTATCATACAAAATTTACAACTTTGTCAAAAATTATTAAATAAAATGTTTTTAGTAACTTAACTGTAGTTTTAAACGGGGCTGAGTATGAATAAAATGGACAAAAGATTCAAAATGAGAATGTGAGGTTATACACACACACACATACATACACATACATAGAGAGAGAGAAATCGTATTAAATTAAGGCCAAAAGAAGTTGTCCAGCCTGAAATTCACCATTTAAATTCTATAGACACACCCGACAATTTTCATTAAATTGGATCACTAATAACTGCAAACTAAGAAGTTAGACAAATGATTGAAAAGAAATTTTCTTACTCATCTCTTTTATTCTTCAACAATCAACCCAATGTGGGGGTGGCTACTGAGTCTCAAGTGGGAGGCAGCTCAAACCCCCACAAATTTCCTTCCTTAGTTATATTATATAATTGAGTGAATGTAGTCTTCTCCCTTACCTAAGTGTGAGTGAGTAGACGTCTCTCGAATATTAGTAAATGTTAAAATCTGGACAAAACTTTATAAATATTTATGTACGTTGGTCACAGTAATAGTCTGATTTGTAAATATCAGTTATAATCTCATGTAGTATGAGTTGTAGTATGAGCAATAATATCACGTAAAAAAAAAAAGCAATCAATCCGATATGAAATTGTATCCATAAATGATATTATATCTCAATTTTAGCTGATGACTTGCCAGCAGCACAGCTGTAAATCAATAATAATAAACAAATCATTCAATGTTCTTAAAGTTGTTGGTTTTGCAGCAGATCATATGATCTGATTAATTGTTTTGATTCCCCTCTTAAATAGGGATTTACTTGTCTTTTCACATTTAGGATAGAATAACCCTCTCTACAATATTAAAGTGGGGGTAGATCTCCCTTCAGTATTAAGTGAGGATCGACATTCAGATTATGTCATAATAAGAATATTAAGGAGAGTCCTGAATAATTTCTGATTATAAATATAAGAAGAATTTTGATTGTAATATATCAATATATAAAAAACAAAAAAAGTAGATAACGATACCACTTGATTATTAATGGATTAGCTTATAAAATGTGTCATATATTATTAATTAAATTAACTTAATCAATAGATGATGATCACATACTGTGTAGATTAATTTGAATTGTGGGCGTATATGGTGGCTGGCTGGTCAAGTAAACCTGCACGGTTTAATAGAATTGGACCCTACAAGCTAAGACAAGTCAACAACCGTTTAATAAAAGCTTATAATTAACATCGTTTGACTTTGTTTATGTATATGTGTGTGTGCATTGTTGACTTTGTTTGTATATATATGTGTGCGGGTGTGCGCGTGTGCGCGTGCGTGTGTGCGCGTTCGCGTGTGTGTATGTGCTAATGTGGGCTTGCTCTTAAACTGTGCAGTATAAGAGAGTTAAAATCTAAGGTATCATTTGTTCTTTTCATCTGAAATCTGAACAGACTTGAATTAGTCTAAGTTCCAAATAATGCTGAGTATCTGAATGACATATTTTTTTTTATCTGAATCACTAAAAATAAATATTACATTGTTGTGTTTTTTAACTTAAAAAAACCAAAAACCATTGTTTCTTCATCTATGCCTTTACAAATTATAAATGTTAAACAAATAATAAACATTTCAAAGAATATCAATAAGATAATATATTATCATAACATAATCATGTTCAATTGAATACAATCATTTAATATTCTAAATTAGTAAATATTAGTCAATTTTATTGTTATTTATGATGTTTTATATAAAAAAAATTTATTGAACATTATAAAGACAAATACTACTAATTTGAAGAAAATAAAAAAGATAAAAATAATAATAGTCTACCACTATATTATCATAAGTTATAGAGATGAGTAATAGTACTAATTATTAAACTTATTTAAGTAAGTTAAATAATCAGATAGAAATATTTTGGAAAATTGATAAACCTTTGTAATCAAAATTGGAAAATAGAAAAATTCTCGTGACAACTTTTTTTTAAAAAAATATTATATGCCATTATATTAATATTATAATAATAAAAATGTCGAAACCAGTTTTAATAAACACAATATTGAGGAGTATAACCTAAAATAAACCCTAAAATTACAGGCATTTACTCAAACCACCACTAATAGAGATTAGATTAAATCACTTTACGTAAAGTTATGAAAAATGTAAAAAATCCCTAATCATTGAGTGGTTCTCTCGAAATTTAGAGACGATTCATTGTAGAAGATATTCATAATACTAATACTGTAAAGATTCACGTGAGAACCCAACTTGTACAATCTGATAAACAAAAATTCAATGGATTGTTCAATTTTCCTGAAAAGGATTCACATGTAGCAATCAATAAAATTTCGAGTCTTTTCGATTTAATTACTCTGAACAATAGCCGGTAGTTGAAGACCTAAGATATTATAATTAAGCTTTTTCTTTAGTTTCATTTTCAATCATATTAATTACTTCTTGATCAGAAAGAAAAAAAAAATACATAGCGATTGCTTAATTAGTTAATTAACTAATGGGTTCATAGACATAAAAAGAAAATGACGTCATTAAATATTTCATGGCCTTTACTTCATTATGATTAAGAACCAATTTATAAATGATAAACCTTTAGAGTTAGCATACTTTAATTGCTAATTTATATATACTTATGGTGGCCAAATCTAACAAATAAACAAAGAAGATCGATGCTTAGCGATCCGGCAATGTTCCATTATTTATATTTTAACGGACACTTGGGCTCAGCCACCTGCAATTCATACTTTGACTTTTTATTGCTATTATTATTATTATTATTATTTTAAAATTCCCAAGTGGACAATTTGAGTATTTAACTCTCTTTCGAACTTTCTGAATGATAACGGTCATACAAAATTTCAGATTAAAAGTGCCCAACAATTCCAGAAGTCAAAAATTTCAACATCTTTCTCTCAACGCCGTCCATGCACGATCCAACTAATTCTGATAAATTTTCACCAAAAATAAAAGCATGATGTTAAATATTGTGAAATAGAGAATTATCAAGTGCCAATTGATCTTTAATTTAAGCAAGAATAGTTATTATCTGTTTGGGTTGGATTTTCCTAATAACCTCTAGAAAGAGTCAGCATTGTTTGGATTGGGTTTTTCAGGTAATGTTTAGAAATATAGTCAACCCCAATTTACTCATAACTCATTGTCGCCGTTCGACCTCAGAAGACAACCTCAAGCCCATGTTAACCTCGATTTATAAGACGACGGAATGTATGTGAACGACCGACGAAGGATACGACCTTAAACCCATATGAGCGACTAGGAAATTCACCCTCCGACTCGGAAGTCAAGAAATCCAACCTCGAAATTTATTTGTCCGACCTGGGAATTAACTTGACATTGATTGAGATAATGTGGCCTAATTTCAGGGGAAGTTATACACCACGATTTATTAAACCGCCTCCAACTATTAATCACTCCCAACTGCTGAAGAAGGTGGCCTAAAATTAAGGTGGTAACCACCCATGATCAAGAGCTATTTAAGCTAAAGAGGGCAACAGAAGAAGGGGTTAGCAAAAAATATCAATCTAAAACTTTTACTGAATAGTCTCCACATGATTTTCAGCCCCTCAACCGGAAAAACTCATTGATTGGAACTTTTCATAACTTTCCCTTCTCATTTTTGTCCCTCTTATACATTATTTCTGACTTAAGCATCGGAGGGTCTACGCTGGAACCCCACCGGCGTATCCTAACCGTGTTTTCTGGTTGGCAGGTATATAAAGCTGCGATCGGACCAACGTTTGAACTTAGACTTGTGCCGTTATTCCCAAAAAAAAAAACAAATTAAGCTGTTGAGGTCGTTTTTCGGCATCAACATCTATGGTCAGAAATATTATGCAACTTCATAAGTACAATAAAATTGTAAACAACAATGCAGCCGAACAATAAAGATAATTGTAATAAATACAGTAACTAAACAAAATATGTTAACATAATAAAAAATAATAGAAATAACTAGAGGCTTCTACTAGATAGTTTACTTAAAATAGATTTGCCACCTATTGTTGGTTGGACGCTTTAGGTTTAAGAATGACTAATTAGTTCATCCGAGTTAGATATTCATATATCAGGTCCAATTGGATTGAATAATATCTATTCAAAACCTTTTGGGCATGGATATTAAATGGATATCAAATATCCAAACTATTTATCCACTTTTCAAACTCAAAATGAATAAATACAAAAATGTTCTAAACAAAAATATTTATTCTCAAATATACCCTCCCAACACAAATATAAAAAATTATTTTAATTTTAGAAAATTAAGAAACATTTACTAGTGAATTTGTCTCATCGTCGGCATTACTGTTCCGATAGCGGCGCTGTTGCCAGTGGCTCTTCATATGGTGACGAATTTATTATCATCAAACTCGCCACTTCATGATCTAAGAAGTGATACTAAAAACACAATATTGGTGGCTGGTGATGTTGATTCAAGTGGCGGTGTACTTCACCACACTACCTTAAACGGACCAACTAGACAACTAGTTGCATTGAAGTGGAGTAAAATGCTTGAATCACCAAGAGTTAATAATAGTCGATTTATTTGAATATGCAGTAACACTATAATTTATTTAAAATAAAATATAATTTTTTCATTAGTAACACTATTTACTTGGCTAAATTTTAAAATTTTCAAGAATAAATTTCTATCTATTTACATTAAATCCTAATTTTCTTGAAAAATAAATTTATGTTTATTTTATTACCTAAATACTAAATGTAATTGGATTGATTTTGTAAGAAAATAATATATTCCTTTACCCAATTACTATATGAGTATGTTATAATTACATACTCTTATATAAATTATTTTTATATAAACTGAAATAATAGTATATGATTAGTTGAATAAAAATAAAAAAATAAAAATATACCATATAAGTCAAGAAAAATTTATAATAGAATCTTTGACACTTAGTCGGTACTCCATAAGAAAAAAAAATTAATTTACTTCACATTGCATTAGATGTTTCTTCTTTGTCTTCTCTGTTTCTCTCTCTCTCTCTTTTTATTTTTTTTCTCCCTTTTTCCCTCTTCACCTTCGTCTTCTCTACATCTTACTCTCTTTTTTTTTTTTAATTATTTTCCTTTTTCCTTCTTCTTCTTTGTCTTCGTCTTCTCTATATCTTACTCTCCTTTTTTTTTTTATAATTTTCTTCCTTTTCCCCTCTTCTTCCTTGTCTTCTTTGTTTCTCGCTCTCTGTTTTTTCAGTTACATAGCAAGACCCATGCTACGGGCATAAATGGCATGTCATACGAATACTGTACAATCAATAACTAGCCTTATCTTATTGAATAATGCTATTATTTGATATGGAAGTTACCTTATATATAACTTAAATCTAACTTAAAAGTTGCATTTGAATTATTGGGTGCAATGGCTAGATTGAATGTAAATTATATTAGGCGCACACCCTCTCTCTTACGAAAAATGCAAGGCATCTGGAAGGGCGAGAGAAACATGAGAGAAACAGTAACACATACTGCTGTTTCGCTCCCACAATCTCTCATCCTTTTTTAATTTTAAAAATTAAAATAATAATAAAAATAATAAAGAAAATAGAATCCCTTATCATCTACTTACTCCATCTTTGCGACTCTCTCTCGCTATCTCTGTCAAATAAGACCAATGTCGATGACGACACGACCGCCGACGATGACAAGGTCATCGCCAAAGAACGGGACAGTGTATTTTGCAATTCTTAGTCTGTGACAATAATGGAAAACTCATGAGAATTTTGAAATTGTAAGCAAAGGAAGCAGAACATTTTCTGCAAGCCTTTTCATGTAATAGTTGATGAGATTTAATTCTTTAAGCTGGCCCTTTGTTGTCACAACGAGATGCATTTGCACTGTCATTACAATTTATGGAAATTAGAGTAATTAATAGTTTCTTAATCAATTAGCTATTGAAAGTGTGGCTTGAAAATTGACTAACTCTGAAATTCTCCAACAAATCATATTCTAAATATAGGTCTTTTCCTTTTTTTAATTAATAGCTTCCCAATAAAACCAATCTGCCCTTGTGAGAACCAAAGTGCTAATTTCTTGCAAGAGTTGTAGAAGGCCAAAGAACTTCAGATCATGAAGTGAAGTACATGAGTGAGAGAGAGATCGTGAAATAGTGAGAGATTGTGAGAGAGGGGGCTGTTCGACCGAGATACTAAGAGAGAGTTGCAAAAATGGAGTAAGGAGCTGATAAAATTTTGTTTTATTTATTATTTATTATTAATATTTTAATTTTTTAAATTAAAAAAGAGCAAGAGATTTTGAGAGCAAAACAGCAGCATGTGCTGCCTTTCTCTCATGTTTCTCTTGCCCTTCTAGACGCCTAGCAGCACTCATTTTCTACTAGTATCTTATTATTTGAATACTGAATGATAGAATTGTTGATTAATGATTTGTAATGGTCATATTACTTGGGGCTTATTTGAAATCCAATATTGCACTACATAAAAAAAAAAAAATACTATTTACACTATACTTATACATACCCACAATTGATAATATTTTAAGTTTTTAACCCATGTATTATAATGAATAGCTCCTCAAAATTATACGGTTAAATATAAGCTAAACTTGAGAGAAGGTCGTGTTTATGCGGGTACATAAACTTCTTCACCTTCACTGGAGCTTCGTAACGCCACTCTACAAGAGCATCAGGGTAAATTATTAACTTTTTAATTGGGTTCTGAATTATTTCGGTCATGGTGGTATGGGTTTTGATTTTTTAATTATTTCATGTCTTGGGTTGCCTAATTTTCGGTAGCCTAGTTCAGTAAACTGGAGCTGAAACTGTTAGTCGAACCTAGAGAGAGAGAGAGAGAGAGAGAGAGAGAGAGAGCTTGTCACATTTACTTGTAATAATGCCGAGTTATGATTATATTAGTGGAGAATAATTGGTAGTATAGAGCGACTAATTATATATGACAAAGAACTTCTTGATCATTATCATTATGTGTGCATCACTTTATATATTGGATTGGATCCAATAGCAGCACATTTTTTTTTTTCATTAATTGCATATAAGATAACTTGAATGTTTTTGTAGAATTAGTATTGGTAATGATTGAACTGGTTGCCAGGTGAGGTTTTTGATTTTTTTTTTTTTTTTTGTAGAATTAATGTTAGAATTCTACAAAGTGGGGGATCTATAACCGCTAGCTATTGGGCCTTGCCCTCCCATTTCACTGCAGAAAATATAGAATGCATGCCACTTATTAGCTTTAAACCAGCCCTTAAACTAGAATTCAACACCCCTAAAAATATGTAATATCGTTGCCCACTCCTCACCTAAGTTAACGTTCGGTAGTTACTCCTTATCTAAGTTAGCTTTGGATAGTTTTGATCCTGTTGTATAGCTGGGTGCATTCCCAGGACAAATTATGTATTTATTCACCAAGTTGAATAACTTGAATGAATGAAGTTGATATACTATCCTTAATATATATTAAAAAAAATTACTTGTTTATGCTATTTTTTTAGGATTTTTAATTGAATTATTTGCTTGGATCTTTATTTTAAAGGGTATATATTTGAAAAATCCTGAAAAAAATATTATGCTAGTGACGTATGTTCCATGAAGAATTATGATTTTTTTACATCTATTTTATAAAAATAATGTAAAATTTCTGAAATTTAAGACTTGTATATTTATTATTTTTCTAAATACTAATTAACACTATTTTTCACTTCATATAATTTTAATTAATCCTACTAGAAAAATTAATACTGTGAAATGCAATGCAACACCAAGCATAGTATAATTATAAATTAAAATAATACAGTATAACACCAAATATTGTACAACATTAACATAATACAATGCTAATACAATATAGTATAATATAATACATGTGTATTAAATAATGCAATAGAGTGTAATACAATACAATTTGTCAAAGGCACCCTTAACTTGTTAATAAAAGATGATGACAATTACAAATGAGCATCATATCACTTATACCACTAAAAATCCAAACCTTGAGATACCCAACCTCGACACTTATTAATTATCTGGAAACACCTAATAAGGATCCGTAATATTCAAGCTACATTTAGCACACTGTTTTGCATTATCTTGCATTAATTGTATTACATCATGATGTATTATACTAGGCTTATTGTATTAGGACAGATAGCACACAATATTTTTGTGTAGTGTGGATTGTATTGTATATAATAATATTTTGTAATATCATTTAATATTAATATTAAAATTACAAAAGTATTATTTAAATTTATTAATATTTTAGTATTATACTATTAATTTTTTGAAATTGATATTGAATAAATTTTTTAACATAAAAATAATTTTATTACATACTATTATCAAATAGTAAAATGAAAAACATTATATTACATATTTATAAATATTATAACATAATACAATATTATAATGTATTTTATTCCTATATATCACTTATCATAACATAAATGAAATTCATAAATTAACATTATATTGTATTATAATATATTCCAAATTCATTTTTTTATTAAAGTCGAATATAATTATTTAATTTAAATTTATTTTTAAATATATTATTTTAATAAGTAATAAATGATTAAAATAATTTAAATGCTTCTTATGTATTTAAAGTAAAATAATTAAATAAAATATGAACAATATTTTAATACAATACAACGTAAACTCTATTCATGTGTTTATTTTATGTTCTTTATTGCCTTAGATATCTTTTTAATGCAATGCAATACAATTAGAAATGACGGTTAAACATAAGTTTGCATAATATAAATTGCCAAACACACTCTTACTATATACCATTGGGTACTTAATTAAGCTAGCTGTGCATAATTTGCTTGTAATTGCTTTTTGCAAAATGGAATTGCATGTTAATGAATCTGTTTAAGGTTTGTATTGTGGGACCTGAAGTTGACTACTTCTAGACATATGTCATTTAGGGAAATTAAATCTTTGAAGAATACATGCTGCTTCCTTTTTCTTCTTCCATTTCTATTTTTTCCTTTTTTCTTTGAAAAAATTTATTATTTATTAATGATATAAAAGTTAACAGCTATATTTCTTAGACATGCTATTAGAGAAATAAATTTAAAAAGCCATATATAGTAAATTTAATTTTATCAGCCTATCCAACAACTATTAAGGCAAAGTTTACTTTTCAAATTAGAAATCACGAGTGGCAATTATGAGAGAGTAGAACTAGAAGTTATTTATTTATACTAAAATAAGAATATAAAATATAAATTAGAATCTCATTCATTTGTTTGCACTAATGAGAGTATAAAATATAAATTAGAATCCCATTCATTTGTTTGCACTATTTTAGAGTGGGAATGAATTGTTTCAAATTATAATTTTATTCTTATTTAAAGAATTATATTTTTAATTACAAAATAAATAAAATATATATTCATAAAATAAACTATCTATTTTATTATTAATTTTAATTATATAAATTAATAATTATTATCTAACATTCATAATTATGTCAATCATAATTTTTATTAATTTTAATTTTAGTTAAGGAAATTAAAAATTATTAATAACAGCAACATAAAAGAAACATTACTATTAATAATGTAGTATAAAATTAATATTTTCTAAGAATAAACTATTTATTATTATTAATTATTAATATGAAATAAATATAATAATATTATATTTTAAAAAAAAATAGTATACAATAATATTATCAATTCTCTACTAATATGATTATATTATTTTTAATAAATGTAATATTATTAAAAATATAAATTACATTAATTAAATAAATATAATATTATTATTTTTAAATAAATGTATCATTATATTATTTTAATAAATATAAATTACATTATATTTAATAAATAGAGGACAAAAAAGTCCCATAGGAGTGAAAATCTCCCCAAAAATGAGTAGAACCATGGAGTAAAACTCCTACTCTCACTTCCTCCACTTCAAATGATCAAAGTAAAAACTAGAGTGGAGGAATCCACACCCACACTGCGGCAAGTAAACACTGCATAAGACTTATTCAACTCCAACACTTAGGAAACAAAGATAATTAAAAAAGTAAAAAAAAAAAAGGTTTCAGCTGGTCGCGCTTATCAAACAACAAAAGTAATTATGAAATTATACCAAACGTATTCTATAAATCCACAAACAGTAAATACTTCATCAGCAAACTGCTCTTGAAATAAATCTCAAGAAGTTTACTTCAGCTCAGCAGACTTGATGATGTCAATGAACTCCGGCTGCAAACAAAAAGAGGCACCGAGTATAAGCACAATAATACTAAAGCATACAAGGAACAGATGAGAAAAATCTAGAAATGCCAGCAATACCTTCAAAGAAGCTCCACCAACCAAAAATCCGTCAACATCAGGCTGCACAGCCAATTCCTTGCAGTTTGCACCATTTACGGATCCTTACATAGTTATGCATCAAAAAATTTATCAACTTTGGTTAATGAAATGTTAACAAATAAGTTTTTCAAGCATTTATTCTATTTGCTACTTTCTTTATATTTCAATTTAAGGGAATGATTGAAGAATTAATAATTCAAAGCATATTGCTCATTATAAAAACAACCGAATGACAATAGCAAGTGGACTAGAGCATGGGACACATTAATAGAGATACCTCCGTAGATGATCCGTGTTGCTGCAGCAATTTCAGGACTGGTGTTTGCATGAAGCCATTTCCTCAGTCCAGAATGTACCTATTATACAGGACAGTAAAATTAGTATGAAAACAATCACCACTACCAATTGATAACTTTTTAGGAAATCCATCTAGCATAAGAAATCAGCATATAGACTATGACCTAAGAATTGATATGGTAAAATACACAAAGAGGGTAGTGGAAGATAACTGAAAAGAGGTGATCGAGATGAGTGGGCAATCCAAAATTAGGCAAGGACAAGTATACCCAATTATTCTAAAAAATGTATATATCCAGTTGATATATGATAATGACTTCAACAAACAAGCTGAAGGCTGAGGACTTACTTCTTGAGCCTGCGCTGGAGTGGCAACCTTCCCAGTTCCAATAGCCCACACGGGTTCATAGGCCAAAACAATGTTTGACCAGCTTGAGACTCGTTCTGGCACCAGAGTAAAAAATGATTGAGGGAGATATAATTAGTAAAAAATGAGAGAAAAATAAAATCATCACTATTATATATTATCACGATTAGCATCTAAGTTGAACAGCATTCAGAAACATTTACATGCATTTAAATAATGATTGAGAAAATAAATCAGTGTAATAATAAAAATAAAAGCTGAAGCAGATTTCATTTAGCATACCATAAATATCATTCATCTGTGTTGTGTCATGGCCAAACAAAAGAGCCAATATAAAGACATAATTTTCTACATATAGTGTGCACCTCTAGTAAAAGCATTAAGGATAAACCACTGATGTGCCAAGACAATTGAAAAACTGTAGATCTGTTGATATGATGGAATTATGATGAATAAGCACCAAAATGCAAGACTGCAGTGTTAGAGCAATACAAGTAAACAACCATTCCAATTTAATCCTTGTGATAAATACCAAACAAGAAACTTCTCCTCAAAATCTGCACAACACTAGATCATGAAATATGGTGCAATGAGAAATTACTGATATTCTTTGTTTCCATGAAAAGATAAACTTGGTTGATTGCGTAAGGACATTTCCCTCAATAATAAACTTTGAAGAGGTAGAAAGTGTAATTATCATATCGTGCAAAAAAAAAAAAAAGAAAGTGAATCCACCTACCACATGTATTCACCTAAAACATATTAAAGTAATAAACAATTTATTCATTTACAAGAAACAAATCACAAATAGAGTTATAAACAATTTCAAAAGACCCTATGATGGCCATGGTTTGAAATCGACGATCATAAATGTTTAAAACAGCAGACAGCGAGACTGCACAAGAAGCTCTGTGCATGGCAATGAAATATGTACCTGCGATTGCTTTAGTTTGTGCAGCAACAACTTCCATAGTAGATCCTGCTTCACGCTGCTCAAGTGTCTCACCAACACAAGCAATCACCTTCAAACCTTGAGAAAGTGCATATGCAACCTTATCCCCAACAAACTAAAAGAAATGAAAAGCCACTGACTCAATGTTATCGTAGCAAATGTTAAGAAAACAAAGAATAGTAAATGAAATGCATACTGCACATACATGAGTTTCCTTTTAGAATGACAAGAAGACGGGTTTGAAATCGTAATTATCAAACAGTAGGTAAGTTTGAAACTGTGTCATAAACCATATAGCTTACATCATTTGATTCATTCAAAATGAGTCTCCTCTCAGAATGACCAAGAATGACCCAAGGAATATCCAAATTGACGAGCATTTCCGCACTGCACATACATGAGGCAATGAACAGTAAATTTGCAATTAAAAAAGTTCCTGTTTACAAATGCCATCCCCAGAAAGAAAATAGAATAAAACAAAATGAAATGCAATGACTAATGAACATCATACCTAATCTCACCGGTGAAAGCACCTCCCTTCTTGACCCAGCAATTCTGTGCCGCAACATGAAAATCAGGCTTCAACAAACTCTTCACCACTTGAAGAAACACAAACGGAGGGCTAACAACCACCTCTGCAATTGCATCAAAGTTACCAACACTTAAAATTATAGAACAAACAAAACGCCATTTAAAATTTATCTTTTAACCCATAACAAGATTTCTTAAAAAAATTTTAGAAAATAAAAAGAGACAAAAAAGCAGTAAACATTTAAACGACATAACTTACCAACGACATCAGAAGATGGAACTTGACCTTCATTGAGTACGTTCACTATCTTTTTCACTTCTTCAGTTGTTCCATTCTACATTTAGATTCGAGCCAAAATTTACAAATAATTCAATAATCACACTAATAATAAATTCAGCTCAACAGATCTCATAATTTCATAGATCAAATTCAGCTCAAACTAATATAACGAACAATAAATAGAAAGTGATCGAAAACTTACGCATTTCCAGTTACCGCCGACGAAGAACTTCCGGCCCATTTTCGACGAGTGCGTTTATGTGTTATGTTTTATTTTCTATTTGTTTGGGCTTTCGAGCAAATATCGAGAAGTCAATATTTAAATTTTTAGTTAATTTCAAATTACAGTTATGGCCTGGCATTTGGAATATGTTTTGTTTGGAGTCTAGAGCAAATGAGCAGCAGACAGGAGGGTAACTGGGTAAGTCTGTCAATGAAGGAGAAGGAAATCGTCTATCAGAATCGGATGGCAAATGGTTTTTGTGGCCCACGGGTTTGCAAGTCACGGAATGAGTGGGTGGTGATAACAAAGATCAGGTGAGGGGCTCGCTTATCTCGGTTTGCTTTCATTTGTGCCCCTCGTGAGTCGTGCGGTCAGTTTTTTTTTTTTTTTTTTTTTGTTTTTGAAGAGGTGCGGTCAGTTACTATCGCGACATGACTCGTGTTCGTACTCAACAATAAACGATTACTCAGTACTCACTTAGAGATGGACGAAGGATCATGACACGGCACGAGTATGACATATGTTCATACAGGTTCTATGGTACATTCACGTTTTGATGAGATACGAGATACGGTATAACACGCACGTAGACTAGACCGATTTTTTTTCCCATTAGATTTAACTGATAAGGTTTTAATGAGACTGTTTTAAGCACATGCACTACCACTTATCTTGAAAGTTGTATGTATTTATATGTTTTGGAGTGAGCGTGAGTCATGGATTCCACTCCAGTTCTTACCTATTTTAGAAGGAGAGTGGGAGTGGGATTTCATGGGGCCCACCCCTTTTTGGAGTGGGAAGTGGGATTCCCACTCCCATGGGGAGAGGTGGGAGTGGGAATCCACTCCCCCTCTTCCATTTTTATTCCCTTTCAAAAAAATAAAAAAATTAAATAATATTTAATAAAATAATATTATATTTATTTAAATCATATTATTATATTATTTTATAAATCATATTAATTAAAAATAATAATTTATATTGAATCTAAGTTAAAATTACTTAAAAATAATATTATTATACTCATAGAGAATTAATAAAATTAGTATGTATTCTTTTTATTTGAAAATATAATGTTATTATATTTATTTAAAAATACTAGTATTATATTTATTTAATATTAATAATTAATAATAATAAATATTTTATTCTAAAAAATTAATTTTATATTATTAATAATAATGTTCCATTTGTGCTGTTCTTAATAATAACTTTTTATTTACATAATTAAAATTAATAAAAAATTATTTATACAATTAAGAATATTAATAATTATTATTAATTTTCAAATATAATAAAGTAATTATTTTTTTAAATTTATTTTTTATTAATTTGATAATTAAAAACTATAATTCTTTAAATAAGGGTAAAATTATAATTTAAAACTATTTACTCCCAATCCAAGACAATGTAAACACATAAATTGGATTCTGATACTCCCACTCCAATGTAAGTAAACAACCTACTCCCACTCCCACTCCCACTCCCACTCCATACTCCCAATCCCAGGATTCCCACTCCAATCCAAAATGTAAACGCTACATTAAAGTGATGAATTCAAGGAAGGTGTTGTAAATTATTGACTCACTCTTTAAAATCCCACATTGGAAAGTAGAACACCCCCTTCCCATTTGCATCCTATGGATAGAGGTAGAGCTGTTAAAATGGGTTATTGGGTCGTGTTCGTGTCGTGTCAGCTTCGTGTCGCGTCAAATTTAGGTCGACCCAATCCCGACCCATTTAATAATCGTGTTAAGATATTGTGACCCAAATACGACACGGAAAAATAATCGGGTTACCCAATAACCCATTTAATATCTATATATTAAACAAAAATTATATCAAATATTTATACACTATCATACATACGAATATTATAAAACATTTATACTATTGAGGTTTTAAAATAAAATATACATATCTAACAAAATATTGAATATATATTTTACAAAATATTAAATATTCAATATATATACATACATAATATTGTATGTATATAATATATATACATACAATATTATAAAATATTGTGTTTATATTTATCCTTTCAAAGAAAAAAATAAAATATATATATCTAACAAAATATTACACATTTATACTATTGAGGTTTTAAAATAAAATATACATATCTAACAAAATATTACACATAATATTGAATATATATACATACATAATTTATCGATATTATAAAATATACATATCTAACAAAATATTCCACATTTATACTATTGAGGTTTTAATTATATATATGTAATATTATTATATATCAATATTATAAAATATACATGTCTACTAATATTTTACACATTTATACTATTAAAGTTCTAAATATATTTAAAATTTTATATATAAAACATTGTGTTTATATTTATCCTTTCAAAGAAAAAAATAAAAGAGAAAATCATTTCTAATATTTGAGTTCTAATGTCAAGAACCTGCAAATTATTTTAAAATAAAAAATATAATCGGATCATTGATCGAGTAAATAGGTCAAGAATTTTAACGCGAACCTAACACGGAAAAATCGTAATCTAATTCATCATTTAATAATCAAATTACCTGCATACCCCATTTTAATGTAACTGCGTTGCCTCGTGAAGAATTCGTCAATACGCTCTAGATAGAGGTGTATATTATTTTAATATAAATTACGAAAAAAAAGGATAAATAATAGCCAATATAAAATTTTATTATTTATTTATTTTATAACTTTAAAATCATCTTTACCGCCTGAAGGGTAAAAAGGGAAACCAAAAAAGTCCATCTCACGTCCAAACCCTTCCCCGACATCATTTCCCGCCACCATAAACACAAAGTAGGGTTTCACTCAATTTTCACACAATTCGAAATCCTCACTTAAATCAAACCCATTCATTCTTCATCAATTCATTTCGATTTTTCTGAAATCTCTCGCAAATTTGAAAACCTCAGATCTAATTTATTTACAGAAATGGCCGGCCAATCTGATCCTCACGTCTCTCTGTTTTCTCCAGAAGAGGTTTCCATTGCTTCACTAATTTACATTTTTTAAAATTAAATTTTGGCCTTAGTTTAAAAGTTTTGATGTAAATGGTTTTGGATTTTTTTATAATCAGGTTGAGTTTATGGCGGAAGATGAATTGGTGGAGATTGTGCCGAATATGAGAATGGATCCTCTAAATTTTATCTGTGTATTTTCCGAATTTACCGTCTTGTTGAAGCTGAGCTTAACACGCTGTTCTTGCTAATATTGAAATGAATTGTTTGTTGAGTTTGCAGGGTGATTTCGGTCCCTTTTACCCCCAAATACCGGTCAAAGTGCCATTGTGGCTTGCGGCTGCGTTGAAGAAGAGAGGGAAATGCACAATTCGGCTGCCTCAATGGATGTCAATTGGTGAGCATGTTTATTTATGAGTTTATTTATGAGTTTATTAAATTTAATTTTTTTATTTGGCATTTTCTGGTGTCTTATAATCTGGGGCCAAAAGTAAGAAAATGAAATTTGTTCAGCTTCAAATGTATTGTTTCTAATTTCTTGTCATATTTTTTTCCATGTGGTCTAGAAAATTTAACGAAGGTTTTGGAAGGAGAAAGAGAAGATCGGGGGACATTTCAGGCTGTGCCTTTCCATTACATTGAGATCTCTAGACTTCTTTTTGACCAGTGAGCATTAGTTATTTTGTTTGTTAGTTTGATTGGTTGAATGCTTTCAAATGTGACCATATTAATGACGGCTGTAATTTTTGTGGGTGGTAGTGCACGTGATGACATTCCTGATATTTATATGGTGAGTTTGAAGGTCTTAAACCTTGTTTGATAAAGCATTTCAGTTCTTCCAAGGACGTTAACCCTAGTCTTTTTCCCACAGGTGAGGTCCCTTATTGAGGACATCAGGGATGTACGACTGCATAAAGTTGAGACGAACTTAGAGAAATTTAGTGCTACATCTGCAGTGAAGGTAGGTTTTTTTATCTCTTGTCGTGAATCTGTTGATTGTGATCACTACAATTTGCTATTTTACAGCCTTATAGAATTTATTTTGATCATCATTTAAGAGATATGAAAAAAATGAATATATGTAAAAAGGAAGCAAACAATTTGAATTTTTAATGCCGGAAAACAAAAAATGCTGAAGAGCATGAAGGGAGCTGCATTAGTAGCTTCTGTTCCAGACAACATCTAATTTTATGTGCATCAAAATTAGGTATTGAGTAGACAATCAAATGACAAGTTTTGTGTTTGAAACTTGGGGGAGAGCAAGAAGAAATCCTCCTTATGAAACTTGAAGAATCGCACTTCTCCCATTTCACTTTCCATAATAAAACTCAATGCACTTTTTCCCCCATGGAGAGGAATTATACAGCAGAGATAATGTGTAAATTATTAAAACTTCCCTTGTTATGTTTATGATCTTGTGGAGCCAGCTTTACTCTGAAGATTAGCATCAAGCCAATTGATAGACTGGAGTAGATGTCAGGGTTATTATGTTTAGCGCAGCTTCAATAATTATTTTGATGATTATCAAGACATTGTCAGTGAGAAATTATCAAATATAAATTTCCCCTGGGTTGCAAATCATGAAACATTTATGTGAATCATGCGTCCATTATTTATAGCATGGACTGTTGAACTGCATTTATATTTGTTTTCTTTTTGGTTACCTTGCTCTAAAATATATAATATGGTATTTCAGATTGCCCATCTGTCTGCAATGGAAGTGAATGTTGTTCGTCCATTTGTTGTGAGAGCCCTACAGGCATTCTATAAGCATGATAATCCAGTACTGATGGTGGATTTAGATAGTGTATCTGATAGACAGTCGCACGTAACTAGACAGCGACAATTGCCTAATAATGCACAAAAAGTACAGGCTCACACTTTCTTTTTTCTCCATTCTCTATCTCATTTTATTTCTCACAAATTTTATCATTTGACAGTCTGCTGCTGAAATAAGAATAATGAGATTTACCCATTGAAAAGGCATTTAATTATTTGACCAATTCTTTTGTTCTACAGCAACCTCTGAAGCGACGGTAGTTGCTCTCAATCCTCTAATCTCCTTCCATCTGAACTGGAAAATGATTGATTTCAGTCAACTGGCATAGAAGGTACAGCTTGAAATATTTTCCAATGGTTCCTTTCTTTGATCAAGTGCCTTGCTCATTTTAATTGTCATAACACAGTGTTTCTTTAAGGAATGTTATATTTATTGATATCTTTTTTTTTTTAAAGATTACAAATAAATGTTCCTCTACGAAAAATGTTAAAGATTCCAATGGATAACATGGAGAATTGCCTTTTATTAGGTATAATCAACACGATCCTGAATTTGTTAAATTCTGAGTTCAGAGACAGAATTGCCTCTTGCACACGTATATAATTAAATATCAATAACCCATCTTAGCATTAGTCATTAAAGGTTGTATGCAAAAACCGAATTTTTGAGTTGAAATGAGCAAGAGGCTTCCATGGTGTAAAAAGAAAAGATTAAACAGACAAATGATTTTCTGGAGGTTAGAGATGTTGTAGAGCTCATACGTATTGTGAATAGCCTAGATGCAGGGAAAGACGAGAATAAAATGTTGGTTGAGGTTGGAAGAAGACTTGATAGGAGAAAGATACAGCTAGGGTAGAGTTGAATTGTGGATGGTGAGCTGAAAATTAGTTATTTTCTTACCTACTTTCTGTTTATTTCATGGTTTTCTCCTTTTATTTTGATGACTATGAAACTTTGATGATTATGTGCTTTATGAGAAATATTTCTCAAGGCTAATGCAAGACAAAAATTCAAAGCTTCTTATATAGGTTATAAGGGCCGTAATTAGTTGTTAAAATGTTGGGAAACATTGTCATTTCTTGAACTAGATTTAGTGATACTGAGATATATATTTTATCAAAATAATGCAAATTGGACACATTTAATTTTCTTAGACATATTAGATTTATGTTGAAAACATCTAGCAGGTATTTTTGATGTTTTTCAATGTTTTCTTGTAATACCTTTGGCTGTTTCTCTCCTCAACCTTCTAGTTGTTTTGTCAATTATCCATTTTACACGTCTTTTGAGCATAAAAGGGTTCGGTAGTTCACATATTTCTTGTCGATTATATACGGAGTAGTTGCTTGGCTTTCAGCATCATGGTCTTGATTTTGAATAATTGTGTTATTGAGGAATTGTAGCTTTCCTAAGCTACTTGTAGCTAGAAACCCTTCTAATAAATTAAATTTTGAAAAGAAAAAGGTCACTTAGGCAAGCGCGAGACAATTGGAGCTTGGAAGGTTACCTTCGTTTAATAAGATTTATTGTTATTAAATTTTGAAAAAAATTTGAAAAGATTTTCAGAAATCCTTCTAACAAATTAAATTCTGAAAAAAAAAAAAAAGTTACCTAAGCAAGAGCGAGACAATTGGGACTTGGGAGGTTACCTTCGTTTAATAAGATTATGCTTTATTAATTTTTGAAAAGGTTTCATAAACCCTTCTAATAAATTAAATTTTGAAAAGAAAAATATCACTCAAGCAAGCGCGAGACAATTAGAACTTGGGAGGTTACCTGTTTTTTTTTTTTTGAAATAAAGTAAGGGAGTGGACAAAGTCCAAATACATTTTGTGTTTTCCCCCTTACTACCCCACGACTCGAACCCGAACGTCAGCTACTACAAATTTAATGCTCTTATCAATCCGGCCATGGCCTTGGGGGCACTTGGGAGGTTACCTTCACTTAATAAGATTTAAGTTACATTTTCTGGTCACCCTGAGGGGTCTAACCTCCGAAACCAAAAGGAAGAAAGTGGTCGACAGCATCTTCTTTGTCAGTTGTCGCATCTCTTTGTGCCAAATGTCCGTCTAATCATTGTTAGTGATATTGAGCAAAGCAGAGCACAGAAGCAGTAAATGACTGACCGTAGCTGATTCACTCATGAGGCTGACCTGGCAAGTTAGTTATACAGCTCACCTCATATGGGTCAATTGTCACGTGTGTATAACAGATTGAATAACTATTTAGCTTGCTATATAAACAATTAGTGTGTACTCATTTTCAGTTAGTGTGTGAGAATCTTCTATTTGTTTCTAACAAATTCTCTTTACTTTTCCTTTATTTTCTTGCACTTTCCTGCTTGCCAAACAACACTTTCTTTAGAATTCTCTCAACCAGAAATCATTGAAGAGAATCCATCTCATCTTATAGAAAAATAGGAAGAAGTCTGGATTTTTTGTCGTTGTTCAAGAACATACCTCATGTTCCTTTCTTTGAATCCGCCCTTAGTTATGGAAATTATTAAATTAGTGTTAATTTGCACATGCCTTGGGACCAGTAGGCTGCTTATGTTTATCAATTCATTTCAAATTCACATACAACCCGTCCCATAAATTATTGAGAAGGATTGACATTTTTGACAAGCTCCTAGAGAGAATATTCCTCCAGAAAATTCTGAAACATTCCATGTGTCAACAACCGCTAAAGTGACCTGCAGGTTCAGTTATGTAAAGGATTTTAACGAAAGTGACTAATAATATGTGTATTAAATTTAGATTGTTGTCGCGGAATATCAAACTATTTTTAGTTATGAAAAGTGGTATCGGTCTAATAGCACAAGCAACCAACTCTCGAGTATTTTGCAGCTAAATAAGTTTAACGAAACCATACGTCATAGGACATTGTTGTTATTGTTTTCTTTTCCTTTTTTTTTTTCAATATTGATTTTTAAATTAGTCATTATTAGATTACTCCTTTGATTCGTCTCTTATTAAAATTATTTGTTAAATAAGTATAAGGCTAGCTGTAAACCTCTTTGCTCATGTATAACGCTAACATTTCAGAAATCAATCACTGGATTGTCATCACTTCTGTTATTATTTTGTGGGAATAGACTTGCTTGGAAAAATAAAGGTTGAAGGAGAGATCGGTAGCTGGGCTTATTGTGAATTGGATATGTTTGAAAATGATGCTCTAGGTGTCAAACAGATCAAACTTGGAATACAATTTTATTCTTTATTGGCCTGTTGCATTGTCGTTTATCAAGGGAATTGGTCCATTTTGAAGGCCACAGCCTGGCCAAGAGCCAGCGGATCAGGGTTTTAATCTGTTTCCTAATTATTTTATGAAGATTAAACAACGGGCGTTTTGTATTGACTTAATGATTAATGTTGCCTAAGCCAAATTTCCAATACAATAACACAAGTTAATTATGAGAACAATAAATGATCTGGTGGAAGTCCCCAATTTTGTAAGGTGAAAATCAAATGAAGATCCCATTTCAGTTTCAGAATTAAACCTTTCCAAAGCTTTTTTTAAATGAGGGAATCTAGCGGAATTTGATCACCTCGGAAAAATTGAATTCACTTAGTTTAGACCTTTATCCTCTAATTCTGAAACTGCCAAGAACATTTCGTTATTTTTTGTTTTCTTTTTGGTGAAAAGTCATCTCATATTTAATCTATCCCTAAAAAAGAATTGACAATTTTTTTACATTCTATATTATGTGGGGGAACAGATAAACTTGTCAATTTTGATGAATGGCTCCTCAACTTCCTCATAATCAGAATTTAAAAAGTTACTCTTTTTATGTTTTTTAAAATCTACTATAAGATGGGATGGTTTTGACAAAAGTAATTTTCATGAAATTTAACAAATATTCAAATTATTTTTAATTTTTTAAAATTACTTTTAAACCTCTTAAAAACAATTCCGAATAGACCTAAATTTATAATGCTCTCTACATATATTCTCACATGTATTTTAAAAATTTTAAATTATCCTTACTCAATTAAAAAAATAAAATCAAGAAATTTAAAGAGAATAATATTATTACCAATAACACTGAGATAACAAAATAAAAAATAATTTATAAAAAATATTTATTTTAGTTGACAATTATTATTTATAGACAAAATATATTTTACATATATATATAAATAAAATTTATTTAATATTATGTTCATTTCAATCATTTGTAGTCTTACAATAATTTAATAATAAGATATATTAAATACATACAACTACTTTTAAATGAAAATAAATCTTACTGAATATTTAACTTTTTTTATAATTAATTATTTTTTTGGATAATTAATAATAATTATTTTAAAAATTATTGATACTGTATCTCAGTCTGTGCATAAAAAACAAAGAAATAAAAGAAGCTATCTAATTCGAATCTCATCAGATGGAGGGAAAGGTTGAGCCCCCAAAGTGGATTCCTATTTTTGACCTTAAGACTAAAATTGGTTGAAACTTGAACATTCATATCGACTGCAAGGGTACGAAATGCGCCTTGTGTTGGCGCGTATTGCCACGGAATAGATCAAGAGAGTAGAAAAGTAAAGCGTACTCATTGGGATCCCTCATCCCTTTGGACCGGCCTTTGTAAAACACGGAGTTGGGTGGGTCAATCGCTAGGCCTATTCATCATCATCATTGATTGCCACGAGTCGCCCGTCGTCCCCATCAGTCATCATCCATTACGTTAAAATATCAAGAAAGATAGAGATTCTGCCAGAAGCGCACGTGGGCCCAACGGAACCATGTGTGGCGCGTTTGTGCATTTTCCCTCAAAATATTATTCATGTCATAAATTAAGCATATTAATATATAAAATTGATTATTATTTAATAAGTTAATATATTATATAATTAATAATAAATACTTTACAAGATTTGATTAAGTATAGCATGAATAATGATGTAAAATATTATTACATATACTAAATTTCATATTGCACCAAACATGGTATTGTATTACAGATTAATATCTAAATATAATATACCATAATATAATATAATGTGTCGGCCATACCCTAAAGAAAAAGACCTATTACATTTAAACACATGTATGTATATATATCTATCACTTTATTAAAGTGAAGATGCTATTAGAAAAATTAAAAAACATAGATTTTTAATACAATAACAAATAAAAAAATAGTTTTTAATATATTCTCACTTTATTAAAAAGTACAAAATAATATCATGTTATAATATATTCATGGTTTGTAATTTTTTTCCAATATCATGATAATTTGTTTTACTTTTTCTTTAATATTTTGGATTCATTTCACATTTTTTAACTTGTTAATAGATTAGATAACTAGTAACAACGATTATATATATATAACGAATTGAAATTACTAGATATCAAGTTACTAGATGAGGTAACTAGTAACAAGTTACTTTCAACACAATTGAAAAAAAAAAGGAAAATTACTAGATGTCCATCCTAAATTTACCCCTTATAAAAAATACTACAAAGATTGTTTACAATGCATATCAATTGTCTAAAAAACAAAAAAAACAAAAAAAACAAAAAGAAAGATAGAATTATCCTTACAAAATAACTACTACTATAATTTTTGTTTGTTTTTGATTTGTCATTTTTAGTGAATAGTCGTTACAAATTGTATATATGTTGTGTAAAATTGAACAAATTCAAATATTTATAATATTTTTGATAATTCTGTAAACTTATGATGTAAGGTTGATAATTAGTTATTTTCATCGAAAGTTTGCTATCTAATAGATCGGATTAACCTGCCAACTGAGGCTACCAAATGATAGCCATTTATTCTCCAAATGATTTCAAAGGTCTATACTAAAAGATTGGCTGATAATGAATGCATTGCCATTTACAACTATGGAGTTGCATCCAAATCACAAGTTAATTATGAGATTATTATTATTACCGTAGGACATGTTTGGTTGATGTATTATAATTCCTCATTGCATTAATTTTTTTTTTTGTCCTTTTCCGTTTCTAACTTTACATTTGCTTTTGTTTGACTTTAATTTTGACTTTAATTTTGACTTTTGCTTTATAATAATAATAATAATAATTTTTTTATTTTAATATAATATTATATAATAATTTTTATTTCTTATTTTTACATTATAATTATTAAAATAAATTAATAAATCTGTAATTTATTATTCAATATTATTGTATTATATTTTTTTTAATTTTTACATTATAATTTATTATAATTAATAATAAATATTTAAATATGAATACATTTCAATAATATTAATTTAAAATTAATAATAGTATAAATAATATTATAAAATATTATTACAATTTAAATATATTAATGTAATATAATATTTAATTTAAATTAATCATAAAAAATTAATATAATACAATATAATATCAAATATAATATAATATTATTATAATACAATATTAATATAATATAACATAATATAATATATTAATATTAAAATAATATAATATAATATAACATAGTATAATACATTATAACAAACGCACCTTTATTAAAAAATTAAAATATTAGTACTACTGTTATCCGACGCAATATAAATAGTTCCGTGCAGCTCACGTCATCTTCCATTTCCATTTTCTAGCCGTGGCTGTACTCATTCCACCGTCCAAGTTGCTTGGTGACTTGGTCCCCAGGTAACTTGCCCAAATTCTGATTATGCCCTTATATTAAATTTGGTAAAACATTTTCTTTATAATAGAATATAGCAGTAGACACACTCATTTAAATTTGGCAAAACTTTTTGTATCTCAATCGTAAATAGCAATGAGATAGAAAATTCTTAAACTATCTAATAAAAATATATATTTTCTATTTAATCTTTTATTCTTTTTAATTTTTTGGATATCCAGCTATTTAAAAAAAAAAGGGATATCCAGCAAGACTGGAACACTTTCCAAATTAATGCCCAAAAAAAAAAAAAGAGACGCATAATTCTAAAGATATTTCTGTTGTTTTTCCTAAGACAAGCGAATGAACAAACCAGCACTTACCGTCCATGTGCAATTCTCCGGCCTCATCCATTCCCTCGTAATTTTCGCCTTTATTGAAACAAAATCCAATTAAACGAAAAAAAAAAAACCGAGGCTATTTCCGTAATTCGATCCCCAAAACTTTTATATGTACTCGCCTTTCCCGTTGCCCTCGCCTTTCATCCTTTGGGTTTTGCAGCAATTGATATAACAACTTTTTTTTTCTTCCCTTTGGATCACAACTGGAAAACACAAAAAATTTCAAAATTTCATAAGCAAAAGCAGAATCAAAACTGTATTTAACAAAAAACAAAAATAGAAAAGAAAATTCAAAAACATCAATTCAAATTCCTTTCTGTAGTTTTGAGTTGGCAAACTCATCAGCCCTTTTGTATTGGTGGAGCATTACAGGAGATGATGCTGTCATGAAAGCACGGTGTGGGGGAAAGAAAGTGAAAGCTGGGGAATTGGCGGGGTCGAAACGACAGCGGCGGATTGGCGATGGAGTTGTTGTGCACGACGACGACGGCGACTGCCAGGGGGGATTTGTGGGCCAGGGGCATAGGTGGAGGGTTCAGCCACGAGAGCGAGCACGATTTGGCTCTCATGGTCAGCGATTTTTTGGAAAATGGCAGTGCTGGCGCCGATTCTCTCTGTAGCAGCGACTCCGATTCCGGTTTCTCCGATCTGGCTCACCTGGCCGACAAAATTTCGGTAATTTCATTTTTAAATCGTCAGGACTTAGCCATTTTTGGCAGTAGGCAATTTTAGTTATGAACAAGAAATAGATTTTTATTATAAAATTGAAAATTTTCTTCTGCTCTCACGGATTCATCAACAACATACATGTCATTTTTTATCTTATAGATTTAGTTGATTTAATGAATTGTAATTGGGAGTTTAAAAAAAAAAAAACGCTGGTGTTGCTTTACATAAATATATAATCATTCTCCAGTAGCAAGTCACATTTTTTTCCTACAATTCAACACCAAATTGTTAACAACTGTATAAAAGTCCAGATTTTATTGAATATGAATATCCATATGGAAGAAAAATTATGTATATATTATGATGATAGCAGCTGCTATGTCAATCTGAATGTGCCGGAGTACCATCTATTTATGCTAAGAAATAGTGTGCAATCTAATAATGGTGGGTGTCATTGTTTTACATAATAGTGTGTAACTATTTGGATGATGTTGTGTGGTTGATTTTTTTGGGAAAACCACAATTTTGGTCTTTGATTTCTGCTTGGGAGAATTTTGTTGATGTTGAAGTAGTTTTTTCATGATATTACAGTTTTACAAGCGTTCTGTGCCTCAGTATGAGATGGACCTGATGTCGGTGGTTCATTCTTTAATTCTATCAATCAAAGAGACAGATCTTCATGCTGTGAAGTCAGACCAGTGTAATGCCAGTTGCATCAGGTTTGTTCTGGTCAAACTCTTGAGACTTTCGGGTTATGATGCTGCTGTGTGTTCCACGAGGTGGCAGGGTAGTGGCAAGGTCCCCGGAGGTATGCTATAAAATGCCTAAGTTGCAAATGTCTTATATTTATCATTTTACAACAATGCGTTTCTAGATCTATAGATTATCAAGTAATGAATTTGGATATGGGAGTTGTACTTTTTGGAAAGTTTGGGGAACCATATACCAAATCAACCCAACATGGTTAAAGATAGAGTGCATTTACTGATCCGTGTCAGTAGTTCAAATATATCATATTTTCCTTTGAAGAAGTCTAAATCTGCTTGTTTGGGATTTCGTTGTATTTTCATGGCGGAATGAAACTTTTCCCTTTTTGCATTACAAATGCTATTAAATGTTTTTAGCTGAACCATATCAGATGGTAAACTTGTGGTTATGTTATGCAGGCGATCATGAATACATTGATGTGGTCAACTACAATACTGCTGGGAGCTCTGAGCGTTTGATAATTGACATTGACTTCCGAAGCTACTTTGAAATTGCTCGGGCTGTTGATTCTTACGATAGAATATTAAAATCACTTCCAGTTGTTTATGTGGGCTCTTTGATAAGGTTGAAACAGTTTCTCCAAGTTATGGTTGACGCTGCTAGATCTTCTCTAAGTCAAAACTCAATGCCTCTTCCTCCATGGAGATCTCTTGCTTATTTGCAAGCCAAGTGGCAATCACCGCACCAAAGGCATTTTAATCCAGATGAACAGAATATCACCACCTCTTATTCTCTTGACCATAAACAGTGCAGAGGACATTTAAAGAGGCTGCAGTCCTCGCTCCATTCTGAAGTGGAAGCAGAGCGGTTTTTGAACCCCATAAACTGTGATAATACCCGTTGGTTGAAGCTTGAGAGGCGTCGGCAATTCTCGTTGAGAGCTCTTTGATAGGTAGAAATTTTGGCCCAGGAGATGCGAGTTCCTTCTTTGTGAGTGTAATTTATTTGCGGCTTTCTGTTCAGTGATTCTTTTTCCCTAATATTTAATAAGAGTGGACCGGAATGAAGGGCAGGTTCTTATAGCAGACATCATAACAATAAAGAAGCAACCATATGATGGAAACTTCTTCGCACTTTATGCATCTTACATTTTGGTGTACTGGCAGCACGCTTGTCGGTATCAAGTTTTTGGAGCTGTTTATGGGTTTTCTTTATGCCTAACAGTGCCTGACGAGTGCCAACAAACCAGTTGTTACCACTGTGCTGCCGCAACATTCATTAGATTGTTTTCGGCTTTTAGTACCACCTTTAATGTATTCCTTGCCCCATATTATATGGGTTTAGGAAGTTTTGCTGTTATATATATTCTTTTTTCTTTGCTCGCCACCCCCCACCCTCTTTCTTTTCTTCTTACCTCTTAAAATGTTGAGCATATTTTTTTCGCGTTGAGGAAGTGCATCGATTTAAAAATAAATTCTTATGTTTGTTACATTACGGCTGGCATAGAACATGATGAAATGGTACCTGAATTCTTAATGCAATTGTGTTGGCCCGCCTAGAAGTTTATTTTTGAACAATATTTGCCGATTGGACTTTTTGCAATTGGGGAAGGGGGATTTGAGATAAGGTATTCACACATGAGCATTGGACAATTGGACTCTATCAACTGCTCAGCTATTTCTTATCTGTCGTGAATAAGCTTTTGGTTCATCAAGCATGCCTTTGGTGGTTTTATTTATTTTTTAATTTTTTGTTTTGGGAATTGGTGGTTCTTTGTTAAAACGTGATAGTAATGCCAAGTTCGTCCGCTTCTTTTCAACCATGTGATCATAATAACGTAGGCTTCTTTCAGTTTCTTTTTTTTTTTTTTTTAAGTTGAACTATTGGCATAATAGGGTGGAGATTAATTCTCATTAAGAAGCCTAAATTATTTTATACAGGAAGTTTTTATTGGAACTATCAACACATGACCCAACTAATTAAACTAGTTTGTACGAACTAAAAAGCAATCTATCAAAGCAACAAGCAACCTTTTTCAGTCGGACCAAATTTTGGATGGCCCAAAACTTATAAAATTATTTGTGATAAAGTTAATAATAAATAATAATAATAATAATAAATATTAATTTTATTTAGATGTTTATCATTACATGAAAGATAAATAATTTATTTTTATTTTTTTAAAATTTAAAAGAAAATAATAGAATTTGAGCTTTTAAGACTTAAAATGTGTTCAAGTAAACAATAAAAAAATTAAGCACCCTAATTTTTTGAGTCTACCACTGCATATAATGGTTGATGCAAAGTTTCAACTGTGTTTCAATTATTACTAAATAGGCATAAACAAATCCACATAACTATACTTGACTTATATTAAAAATTATTAAGAAGAAAAATTAAAAAAAAGAAAATAATGTAAGAACAAAGAGATTACTCCTTCTCATGGCATCATGTGCGTTTAATATGCTCCATTATCACTTCCAAGTAGAGTGGGGAAAAAGCCCAGGCCCACCCACCATGCATCACAAGACCATGGACAAGAGCTAAAAGTTCTAGAGCCCACTATGAATGGGCTTGGTAAAGGGCTTATAGAAGAAGCCCAAGCCTGGCCCTAAGTTTATAATTTATAAATTAAAAAAATTAACTTACAATTTCCATAATTTATAATTTATAAGCATTTGTTGCTAGTATTTTTTGTATTAGACTATTGGTCTATTATGTATTGGATAATCATCTTTAAGTTAAGTGTTTTTTTAACCTCCAATTTTATTAAAATTTTATTTAAGAAACTAATGGAATCCTAAGCCCAACTCGTCCAAGTTTAGACAGAGTTTCAAAAAGCTTCGACCTATTACCAATGACATTGACTTAGTGTCACGGACTACAATCGTGACACTCAAGATATGTGTTTGTGCGCTAGTATCGATAATGGTTGTGTTGATTGTAGGAGATGTGCTTGAGGGGCATGTATGTGGGGAATATAATAGTCCTAGACTCTTTAGAGTTCAGGCCCACCCAGTCGAGTTTAGGGAGCTGGTCACTTGTCAAGGACTTAACGCTGAAGAGGGGTTTAGGCGAAACCTTACATAGACTGGTTGGGAACTAAAGTAGTTTTCCTGATGAGCCTAAGGCAGGGCGAAACTAGTCAATATTGTGCCACTTCCTCTAGGCTTACTCTCATAGTATGGGATGCGGGAGTGTTGCACAGGCTTGAAACCTCTCGTCCCGTGACAAATGGCATCAGAGCCGCGCTTGCCATCTCTTGAAGCCCTTATTGCGAGCTCGCCCAGCGCTCCAATGCCGCACCATGTAGGTCCCCACCCTTTTGAGCACAAGGGTCGACAAACGAGACGAACAGGCTGGTTCTCACACCCCAAGCATTCATATTGAGGCCAGTAGTATCTGTATGCGGGTCCTCTCCTCGGATCGAGGATGAGTAGGCAGGGTGTTCATGGGTAAGATTGGCAAGGCAATATTCACGGTTTCGTGCGGAAGGGCACACTTATGAGGCGTACTCTTCATGCACGAGGATGTACATGGTCATGGCGGTGGAAGAATGTCATGAACTGTAATTGTGACACCCAAGATATGTGCTTGTGCGCTAGTATCGACAATAGTTGTACTGATTATAGGAGATGTGCTTCAGGGGCGTGCGTGTGTGGAATACAATGATCCTATACTCTTTGGAGTTTAGGCAAGTCGGCCCAGTTGAGTTTGGGGACCTGCCACTAGTCATGAAGTGTGCCAAAGTCTTTTTAATTGACGGTAAATTAATTATATAATCTTATCAATCAATTGATAAATGCCACATTATTTGGAATAATTTTTTTGGGTCCGCATTTGTGAAAGTATTATTTTTCTAAGTAATTTCTACAAAATATATAAAAAAATAAAATTATATGATTATTAGAATTTGAACCACGTCTCCAGAAATACTAAACAAAAACAAATGCGGTGTATTTGAAATGGTCTTACAGACATGCAATATTGTGTTTTGCAACACTATACATTTTTCCTTGCAAGTCCGCATTTTACAAGCATCTTTGCACTTGTAAAAATTAACTGGTATATGCATTTTATGATGTAGCTAGCAATAGGTTTATTGGTATATTGTTGATTCCTTTTGTTGTTGTTTCTCGCCCATCTCATTCCCTACGCCATTGCTGCTCCTAAGTCATGTCACCCCATTTCTTGCTAATCATGGACCAATTACTCGGCTGTTTAGCTCCAAAAGTTTGATCAATTTGGTTATATAGTAAAATGAAGTAAAATATTAAAAGGGTGTGTTACAGGAAATGAAGTTAGAGAGTCATATTCATATTCGATGAATCAGCGTGTATTAAATTTACGAAAATTTGAGCAATTATAATTTAGTTTATGTTATATATATAAGTTTTTTATATCAGTTCTAATAGTTAATTGAACACGGTGTTTAAGAGAAATCTATATTCTTAGGAATCAACAATAGCCTCAACAAAAGAATAATTGAGCCAGAATTTGTAATTAGATTTTAATTATTACTATTATGTATTCTGTGAAGCATTTATATTTGACATTATGATTTAACATCATGTTATAATTATATGTGTGCACAGTATATGGTTGATTGAGTCACGAAATGTGATTGTCAGTCACTATATTTATACCTTTCCTGGTAGGTACTTTGTGCATGCTTATTGAGAACTAGATTGCTCTACCAGCCAAATGATGTTTATTTTTCCCAGTATAAGAGGTTTTTCCCACATTTTGCTCGTGCGATGATGATCCTAGCGAGTATAACAATTATTTTCCTTTAGTGTTATTTGGTGTAGTTTTCTCATGTATGTATGTATGATTTCATCTTTACTTATGTATTACATTCAGCGCATAGTTATGTCACTATTTTCCTAGGCTTATTACTAATCTAAAGAAAATCGATACTTAATTAATAAATTATGGATCAACTCTATCTTACAATATTATTATGGAAGGTTGGTTGAACTGCAGCCAACATGAGGTTCTACATGCATGGGAGCAGTCCAGCATAGTTATTATCAATAAGTAATCATAAAGTAACTAGATAAGAGTATTTTCTCTACTACAGACATCCATCCTAAAAAAAAGGTGTGTGTAATTGAAATTGGCCTACATACATGCAATATTGTGTTTTGCAACACTGCATATTTGTCCTTGCAAGTCTACATTTTACAAGCATCTTTGCACTTGTAAAAATTGATTGGTATATGCATTTTATGATGTAGTTAGCAATATGTTTATTGTTTTAACTTAATTTCCTGTGAACATAGTTTCACTAGAATTTTTTTCCCTCCAAACTTATGTACTTTTAAGGGTCAATTTGGTAATGTTGTAACTTTTAAAATAATTATTGTTATAATTATTGTTAGTTTGTTATAGAAGTAATCAACTGTGAAAAAGAATCAGTTAAACGTTTGGTAAAATTTATTTTTAAAAGTACTATAAGTTTTAAAAGCAATCATATGTATTTGATAAATTTTACTATTAAACTACTGTAAGAATATAAATGATTGAATTAAACATAATGCTAAACAAAACTTATTTGTCACAATAAACATGTAAATAAAATATTTTTTATAGTATATACATAATAATTGATAATTAAAATAAATATGTTATATTATTAATTTTATTTTGTTATCTTAATATAATTGGTAATGAAAATAACATCTTTAAAGTTAATAATTTGTCCAAATGCACATTCCATAAAATGTTTATTTGCCAATAAGCTTATTCCATAAAATGCATGTTTGTCTATAGGCAAATTCTATAGAATATTTGTTGGCCCGGAGGCTCTTATTTAGAAATAATCATGCTTTTATGGCTTTGTGAAGAGTCACCATTTGAGCATTTTACTTATAAATATTCTCTAAGTTTAGGTCATTATTTATAAGAAATAGACCTAAATCATTCTTTATAAAAAAACAATCTAGGTCTATTCTTTACAATGAATAGACCTAAATCATTCTGGAAGAATTATACCTTTAGCATTTTGTCAAAGACTCGCTATTTGGGCATTTTAATTATAAATATTCTCTAAGTGTTTAGCTCATTCTTTGCAACTAATAGACTTAGATTGTTCTTTTTAAAGAGATGACCTAAGTCGTTTTTTATGAAAAAATAGACTTAGGTATTTCTTTGTTGAATCATGCCTTTGGTGCTTTGTCAAAGACTCTCTCTTTAGCATTCTAATTGGAAATATTTTTTACTTGCAAATTCGAATGAGGATGTACTTACATTCGAATCTAGATTTTGTCATCCCTCACTTTAGGTAAAATAAACACTTATGGTGCGTTTATTTTCTGGAATGGGAATGGGCTGGAATGAGAATAAATAATAGGAATGAAATTCTAATGTTTACTTGGCAAAATAAATGAGAATGGAAATGTCTTTGGAACGCCATCGATGTGTTCTTGTGAAATAAATAATCTATGAATGTGAATGATAATTAATTTACTAAAATACCCATAGTATTAAATAATGTAATTTTCATTAACTAGATACATATATAAATATTATTATAAAATGATATTAATTAAAAAAATAAAATTAATAACAATAGTAATAATAAATGTTAATAATAATTAATAATAATATTATTAAATATTATTAACTTTATTATTTTAGTTACTATTAATTATTGTTGTTATTATTTTTATTAATATTATCATTATTAACATATTATTATTATTATTATTATTATTATTAACTTTATTATTTTAGTTATTATTAATTATTTTTATTATTATTTTTATTAATATTATCATTATTAACATTTATTATTATTATTATTATTAAATTATGTTAACTTTATTATTTTAGTTATTATTAGTTATTCTTATTATTAATTTTATTAATATTATCATTATTAACATTTATTATTATTATTATTAAATTTTATTAACTTTATTATTTTAGTTATTATTAATTATTGTTATTATTAATTTTATTAATATTATCATTCTTAACATTTATTATTATTATTATTATTACTAAATTTTATTAACTTTATTTTTTAGTTATTATTATTTTATTAATATTATCATTATTAACATTTATTATTATTATTATTATTGAATTTTATTAAATTTATTATTTTAGTTATTATTGTTTATTATTATTTTTATTAATATTATCATTATTAAAATTTGTAAATATTATTATTATTAATAATAAATTTTATTAACATTATTATTTTAGTTACTATTAATTATTGTTATTATTATTTTTATTAATATTATCATTATTAACATTTGTTATTATTATTATTAACTTTATTATTTTAGTTATAATTAATTATTGTTATTATTCTATTATCATTATTAACATTTATTATTATTAAAAATTATTATTAACTTTATTATTTTATTTATTATTAATTATTGTTACTATTATTTTCATTAATATTATCATTATTAGCATTTATTATTATTATTATTATTATTATTAAATTTTATTAACTTTATTGTTTTAGTTATTATTAATTATTGTTACTATTATTTGTATTAATATTTTTATTATTAACATTTATTATTATTAAATTTTATTAACTTTATTTTTTAGTTATTATTAATTAATAATAACTAAAATAATAATAATTATTTTTATTAATGATTATTGTTATTATCATCTTTAATTCCCATTCCCTACCCCCCATGGGAATGAGATTCCTATTCTTTATTCCCAAATTATATGGGACCCACATAATTTATTCTCATTCACAAATTCAATTTTGTCAAGTAAACATAGTTTTGATTTCCATTCCTCCATTCTCATTCCTTATTCCAAGAAGTAAACACATTATTAGAGAATGATATGGGCTAATTAAGTATTGAGAAGTGAGCTTGATTAATTACTATTTAAAAATATAAAAAAAATTTCAGTACATTTTTGTATACAGTTTCAAAAAAAAAGAATGAAAAATATGTTTCATTCTAAACTAACTTTCTCCCCTTACTTCTTTCCGCCCTCCTCCTTTCTTCTCCTCATATTTCTTCAAACCAAACATGCCACTAGTCATGGCTGTAAGCCTGTAAAATACGTTTGATTTTAGAATGAAACATGATAGATATCCTTTAAAACAATAATATTATTATATCAACAACCAATAAATCATGCCATATAATTTAGGATGAAACTTTTAGATAAAGTTTTGGGATGTTTAACATGACTTAGGTCCAAAACTCACTTTTAGAATAAAATTAGCTATTATTTTCATTATTGTTTTTTAAAATCTTACTTAAAATTCTAACATCAAAAAAATTATATTGGCATCCCTATTCTAAAATTTTAAAATGATGCAAATTCGAATTTATAATGCGGAATCGGATATTTTTTAAATTATAATTTAAGGATAATATTCTTTCTGAAAATTAAATTTTAAAAACCATACCCTACTTATAAAAAATTATATTGAAGGACAAAACTAATAAAAATTAATCATTTTTTTGACAACAAGGTAAGTTTTGATATATTTTGAAACATAACAAAATAGAAAAGATTCAGTATTGATAACTTTTGAGAAAGCATGATTGTTGGTTAATTGAAAAGAATATATAGGTAATTAAATTTCAATATGTTGCTACAAATTAGAAGCGGCAGAAAAATATTAAAATTAAGAACATGCTATTTATACACAATAAAGCACAAACCTTTACACATGACACACGCAAACGGTACCGTTCGAATAATTGAAAAAAGCATTTCAATTGCCAAATGAAAAAAATCACCACTTACGTTTTAAATAATGAAAAAGAGCACTTCAATTGCCAAATGAAAAATCAACTTATCCAGATCATTAATTAGGTCCCGGCAGCCAACGCCTTGGAGGTGACTCCCGTTAGGCCTATTTTGGGAGATGAATGTTATTTTTTGGAATTTAAAATTCAGAAATTGGGAGCCGAAGAGATTTATTTGGAGTAGTCGACAGATTGGTGTATGTTTCCATAGTTGCGCTTAGCATTAGGAATATTTTACTTTGAGTAATGTTAATAGTTGTATGATACTATAGTTTAATAGGTGTCAGATTGATTAAATTATTAGCTTTTACTGTAACTTTTATTCAAATACAGAAACGATGAATTCGGAGAACGCATCGAAGTTGAAGAGCATAAGCAAGTTGAGCAGAACAGATTAGAGGGAAATATTTAAGAATTTAAGAATGTTTAGAATGTGGAACAAGAACTGGATGCGCCGTTTGATAGTGCTGATGAAAAGTTTGAATATTATAAAGGCTATGATTAGAGAATGCGGTTTCCGGTGGCTTGGAGCACTGTTTCAAGTGGAAAAGATGGGATTTCAGTGTTTGTTACATTTGTTTGTAGGCGAAGCGGAAGTCAAGAGGCAAATCTAGTAATTTATTAAAGCCACAACCGAGCAGAAAAGTATGTTGCAACTCTAGATGGAAAGCGGACAGTTCGAACTTTTGTGTTATTTGGCAATCGAAGGGTCTTTTTCCATTAAATTAGACGGTGCCATTTGAGTGCCATGTCCAAAGTTTGTGCTTTACTGTGTATAAATAGTAGCAGCACTCTAAAATTAAGCACAAAACATACAAGCACTTTGCTGACATTAGTTTATATGTACATATCGACAAACAATGAGGGAATTTTGATCATTTTCTCTTATTGTAAGTAAACCCTTTGAATGGATTGCCTTAAAAATGTAACATTTAAATCAATCCGTACTAATATGCAAATTTCTAAATCGATTTTGTTATAATGATATATGAGCATTAAAAAAAAAAAATTTTTTTTTTGGATTTTTGTAAACATCGATCCGAAAAGTGACAGTATAATTTGGTAGGCGAGATTATAAATGAAGAAGAAAAAGGGTGAACATAAACTTTTCCAATCCCACGGCCACACCAACATTTATCTTACACTTAATAATAATCAACAGGTACACTTTGTATTATTACAGAAGCAGGGAATGTATCAATTAAGCCGTTTGTTCCATATCAAAGCTGATCACCTTAGGCGTAAACACAGCTGCCATAGCCTGAAAAATTAAGAACATAAGCAAAGCAAATTAGGAAGAATTTAAATAAATAATATAATAAATAATTATAGCAGTAACATTAATTAATTGATAATGAAAACATACAATACATGTAAATTAAGATTGATAATGTATGCGTTTGAGAATAAAAAAAGAAGAAAGATGATGATTTAGGCCGATTTTAGAAATTTAGTCAATATTTTTTAGGGAAGTGGATTATTATTTTAATCAGTTGGTAAATTATTAAAATTTTTCCCAATAGGATATGGCGTTGATAGATTGGATTAGAGCAACATGTAATATATGTATATGTATATATCCTCACTGTGTTTAGAACAACTTGATTACTCAAGGCTGGATAAAATGACCCGTCTCATTCACCATATCAAGAACTGTTGGACTCCATTTCCCATGTGTTAGACAACATAATCTATATTTCCTTTCGCTATCCCCTGTCAAATGAAAAAAATAATTAAAAATATTTTGAAATTAACTTACTTGGATTGTTGGTAGTGAGCAAAGCAGTTTGCTTGAAATCGCAGTCGTTATCGTCATGGCGGCCCTTGAGCGCATAGTAAGCATTCATGGCGTACTGTGCATGAGACCAGAGAGTGTTGGGCTCAAAGCAAGAACCTCCAGGTTGAATAGGCGCACAGTCAATACCTTGGCTGCATACCCAGTCTAAGTTTGCTTGCAGAGACTGAGGGTTTGTGTTGGGTCTTGGCACGCAGAATTTCTTGTCTGTTGGCTGTGGTTGTGGCTGCGTCTTGGCCCCGGCCCCATTGAGCATGACTCCAGCATCATAAACCGGGGTAAAGTCCGGTTTGAACAACCCAAAATTCCTCTCAGAGGTCGCCCCGGGTTTTTGATTCTCATTGAACAATGCGAAAATGTAAGTCTCAAATTGCTTGTTTGGCATCAAAGGCGTTCCTTTCCCAGAGTTAACCTTCTGAATTAAGTTCCAATTGAAGGAAGCGGCATTGTCCACAGTAGCAGAGGGCTCCCGTGTGTCACCGGCGGAGGGCCAACCTGTCTCAGCCACCACAATGGGCACATCAGAGTAACCGAGAGCTCTCATGGCTGAATATACACTGTCCATTTGGGCATCAAACATGTTGGAGTATGTAATCCTTGTGTTGGGATCATACACTCCTTTGTTGGGTTTGAAGAGAATGTAGTCTGAGATTGAATCGGCGTAGTTGAAGTAAGGGTATGGGTTGATCATGAATGCTGACTTGGTTTCACGTAAGAATTCAAGCATGGGTGCAATTATGTCTTTGTCGTACCCTTCCCTGAACTTGCCTGCACTTGGTGGCTCCGACACACCAAGGAACCCTAGAGTATTTGGGGTTGAGATCTGCATGCATTACGTACGCATATATAAAGTAGATGCATGCATGTCAAATTTATAAATACTAGACTAATTAATAACTATTAGGTTACGGACCTTAATATCTTTAATACCAGCTTCTATCAAAGCTTTGTTGATTGACTTCATGGCAGGTACAAGATTATAAATCCAGTCCTTGTTAGCGCTTTGCATGATTTCATTACCAACAACAACACGAATAATCTTGGTACTTTGGTAAAATGGAACAATGTTGTCAGCTACCCAGCTTTTAGCGGCTGGGAGCTGAACAAGAGCAGGAATGTCACCATTGCCAACGCTAACAGTCACAGAAATATTTGTGTTAGCAAAGGCACGAAGAATCTCAGGGTTGGCATCAAAGAGTTTAATTGCATCAATAGTTGTTTTTGTCTTCAGAAAGTTGGCCACTTCAGCTGGTTTCGGAAGATTATTAGCAATTGTGCCATAGTTAACGCCAATGGCAGATGTTGTGGCAGCGAACCGTAGGATAAGAAGGCTGGCTTGGAGGACCACGAGTCCGCTGCTTCGCGTGCTCCACATTTTTTCCTATAGGCTGGCTTGATTAATATTTTTGGTTCTGATTTTTTTGCTATCAGAAACGTGGAGTATAAATAGCACAGGAACTTTAAATTTAGTAAATTAAATTAGTGGTTAGAATTTTTTACCTAATGCAGAAGCCATGTCTACCCGTGTTTTGTGTTTTGTGGTTTTAATTGATTTCTCGGTCATCCGACAGTACGATGCAAACGACTTTTGGAATTAGTCATATCCATGGAAGTTTCATTCAACTTAGTGTTTTTTTGGGACTGGAACAATGATGTATTTAATGTTAATAGGAAAAGTTGTCAAAACACTATCTCGAGGGGTGAACATAATGAGATAAAAAGTAAGGATCTCTTGTGGGTGGAAATAAGAATCACTGGATCGGCATTAAGGATCCTTCGTCAGAGCAAACGAGGAATCCTAAATTGAGGCTACAAATTACTCCTAAGAACATGCTCCACTCTCTTCTCAAAAGTTATTCGCATTATAAGAAAACTGACAATAGATGGTAGTGACTTTATTATAAAAATTATTTTATCATGTAAGTATGATGGAGCCGTGCCCCTACTTTCATGCACTCAGTTATTTTATAGTCAACTTCTTCAACTATCTTAATCATTGTTAAATACCCATATGGGTAGCTCTGAAATCAAACAAATGCCTAGTACCATTGTTAAATATGTTGGGATAATATGCTCTTTTAAAGCATATTAATTTATTTTCTGATTAATAAAATATTTGAGATATTTTAATTGCATGAATATATTGAATAAAGTCCATTTAATCATATTATATGTATTTATGTGATCACCATGTGTATTCACAGAAGACATAAATACAAGTTATCTTATGATTAAATAAATTAAGTCATGATATAATAACAAAGACTTTATTTGTGCTTAATCGTAAGAAATTCATCAATCATTTGTCTTAATCATGTATGAATTTCATTGATGTAGTTTGACCACATTGAATGGATCACATGAGATTTAATTAACCTCGAAACGACCGACTTATTAAATCTCATAGGCATTGATTTTACTATAATTTTAATCTTGAGTTAATTATGATTTCATGATTATAATTGTTATTCCATCACGATGGGCACACACTTTACACAAGACATCTTGCATCTTGGTGAGCAATTATGAGTACGGATTATAGATTAACAATATAGAATTTCAGACAACACATCTTTGATGGGTTTTGATTGATCATAATTCTACAGATGTCAACATATTTAATACGTTGAAACGATCATTAGAGAAACCAAGTATCAAGGAATAAGATGTAATTAAATCGATTGGACAATTGAGATATCGATTTAATTAACGACGCGATACAAAGATCGAGAAGAAAGAAATCAACGCCATTGGCATTTAATTTTTATTCGAACATACAATTACAAGTCGGCCCAATCTTATATGGAGTAGAGTTGGAATTAAATGATTAGCTTGTTTAATTACGCGCTTAATTGTTGTATCCACTATCAGATGTTCCCAAACGATCCTGCATTTCATTTAATCGACCGCACCACTACCTGATTAATAAGAAGATAACTAAGATTTGGGTCAAAACATAATTATATTATTTAATGGAGGCCCCATTAATATACCTTTCAGAGCACTTTGTTATTTTATGCCATTTTATAAAAAGGAAAGAACGTAACTTTGGTTTTGCGCTTCACTAAAGAAATAATATAAAGACTTATTTTCTCCCAAAAGACAGAATGCCCACTTCATACAGATTAGAAAAGATTTTTCTAATTTGAGAAAAAATTTTCTCGCCATTGCTTTTAAGAGTGATAGCAGCCACATCGTCACAGATCAAACTCAGCCATAACCCCAAGATCATCGCGATGACAGTGATCTAATGCGCATGACGGATCGCGATCTAACGGAGCATGAGAATCGGATCGCGATCCTGAGCCTAAATCACTTCAAATGAAAAATCCAAACCTGACTTTCACGACGATTTCAGATTACGAATTCATATATATTATACGAGATCGGCCCCAAAGTTTTTTTTAAAACTATATTTTCCCAACACCCAGATCGTAGCCATCTCATATTAATATATGTTAATTTGTATGAAATTAATCTTCGATAATTACGACAGACAATTTATTTAGATATATATTATTATTTTAACGTATTTAATAAAACACGTTAATGGTCATTCTTAATTCTGCCAGATTTTCTAACGATTTTTCCTGGATCCGTAACAAGAGGGTGGTTTATCATCACCACGCTCTCTCGATTTAATTCCATCGTAATAGAATTTTTGTAAGCCAAAATTGGCCTAGGAAATTTGTAAATTACGGATCACAGTTCGGAGAAACAAGACTGGAAATTTCAGCGGCCACCAACCAGCGGCGCGCCACCAGCCACCACGCGCAGCAAGCGCGCGCAGCCAGCGCGCAGGGCCAGCACGCGTAGCCAGCGCGCGCAGGGCCAGCACGCGCAGCCAGCGCACGCAGGGACAGCGCGTTCGGACAGCGCGCTCCAAGCGCGCGCGGCCAGCGCTGCCAACAGGCGCGCGGTCTGTCACTGCGACGAGGGCTCTGTCGGTTTCCGGTGAGGCAGAACGGCGTCGGAGATGGTCGGAAACAATGGGCAGCGGCTGGTTTTTGGAGATGCGGCTGAGGAGAAGAAGAGAAAGAAAAATATTGTTTTAGGGTTTTATGGTTTTTATCATGAGAGTCCCTATAGTTCTATGAGTTTTTTAATGGGCAGTAAAGTGTTAAGTGTTTGCATTTAAGTCCAAAAATAGTTTTGGGCTTAGTGAATCCTAGTTTTAGGTCCAATTAAAATTTGGGTTTAATGGATTAAAAATGCATAGATAAAAGTTAACACATTAAAATTATTTTTGGTCCAAATTTTTTATTTATAATAAAAAAAGGGGTTTTATTTATTTCTTTCAAAATTAAAATTGGACCATTAATAAATTTTAAAAGCCCAATATTCCCTAGTCCATTAACAAAGACAAGCCTATGGAAAATGGATATTGACAAGAAGCCCAATGAAGATTAGGCTTAGGGTTAATATATTTTTCATTTTAGGAAAGCCATGAATTAAGATTATTTAATTGCTTTTCTATATGTTGTGTTTTGGTTGATAATATGCCATGATAACATGTCATATAGAATAGGTAGTGCCACTCTATGCATAATGATACATGTCATTCATTAATTATGAATTTCATTATATTGTTTGTAATTTACAAATGCTTTATAATATTGGATTTCATTTAGATAATATTACAGGAAGCATGCAATTAACAATATATTATTAATATGTGTTTTCAAGGAAAAAACCAAATTTTAAAATATTGAGTGGGAGAGGGAAAATTCAAGATAATTTTTCCCATGGGCTCCATTGTTAGTTCAATAATAAAATTATATATATACCTCGACTTCATGATACGGTGATGCTCCCTACGGAGGGTATATATATTAGATATTTTATTGGATGAACTTCTTAAAGATAAAATTGAAATATTTTTCAATCAATTGTTCACCCCAACGGTGACTATTGATATGAAAAATACGTAGATTGAAACAATGGTTATACACTCAACTAAAATTTGTTATTAACCTTCCCAACGAAGCTCTGTTAACAAATTTAGGCCCAAAGGGATAACGATAATTATTTATCATGTCTTTACATGAAAGTAAATAATCCAATGGAAAATTGGGTCTAGTAAGTGTAGACATGACTTCCCCAACGGATAGCTTGTCAAAGCGGTACTAGATTATCGTTACAATAAATTAAAATGCATTTATGGTTTTTTACATTTTTGTCATTTATTGTGAATATTGTTTCAAAGTATTTATGCATGTCTATTTTTTCAGAAAATGACTTCCATCAACCCATTATTAATTATCCTTGTTAAAAATGAACTCACTGGAGAAAATTATTTAGATTGGAAACGCAATCTATTTAATATCCTCACTGCTAAGAGCTGCAAATATGTGTTGACCCAGCCTTGTCCTCCAGAACCATCGTTATACGATTATAGAAATCAGAGGGAGCCTTATGAGAAATGGTGCGAAGCTAACAAAATGGCTAAGCGCTATATATTGGCTTCGATTTCTGTAGAACTGCATAAGATACATCGGAGCATGGAAACAACCACTGAAATAATGGCTAGTCTTCATCAGATGTTTGGGCAGAATACTCATTTTGCCAGATATGCAGCGTTAAAACGTATTACGGATACTAAGATGGAAGAGGGCACAAAAGTTCGTGAACATGTCCTCAAAATGATGGACTATTTGAGTGAGGTAGAGATTCATGGTGTTCAAATCTGAAATACAAGTTGTGCAACCCAAGAGGGGGGGTGAATTGGGATTTTAAAAATTATGCAAGACAAATCACACACCAATTAAATCTAATGCCTTAATGAAATCAAAAGCAATAAATTCAAGCAAGCATAATAGTAAAGGAGTAAGGGAAGAGAAAACAAACACGAGGATTTTTACGTGGTTCGGCTATCCCCGCCTACGTCCACGCCTCCAAGCACACCGGGCTTGAGGATTTCACTATCCAAGCCTCCCAAGGCTTCAAATGTTTACAATTGACTTCATGTCAATGAACCTTTACACAAGAGATTATCTCCTCAATCTCTTTACCCCAAGTGTTTCCCCACTAACACTCACAAATCAGTGATGAGAAATAAAAATTACAACAATAAATCTCTTTAAGAGTGGATAAACAAATTATAGCTCAATGATGACTCAATGAATGATGAGCTTATTTTGTTTAATGAATGATGATGTTACCGTTATTTTTGAATTTTGCTACAGTAATACTGTTCACGAAATTACAGTTTTGCCCCAATACTTTCTGTAATTATACTATGGCCCAGAAAGTTACAAAACTTTTCAAATAGGTCCAATTTTGAACATCAAAATATTTGAATTACATTTGGGTCCTCCAACTTTCATAAATTATAGTATGACCCAAATTATTTCAAACATTTACAAATAAGTCCAAATCCGAATTTATAAATAATACTTATCATTCCCAAAACTTTCTGAAATTATTCAATGGCCCAACATGTAATAATACTTTTCATGAAAGTCTTTTTAAGTTTTAACATAATCAACATAAATGTTAAAGTTCTCAAAACCTTTCACTTAGGCCCTTAATCTTTTATAAGTTACAATATGGCCCAAAACGTTTCAAATCTTTGCAAATAGGTTTAAAATCAAATTCAAAATAATATTTATTAAAATCAAAGATTGTAAAACATTTTCATTTTAATCCAAATTACTCAAATCCACAAAATACTTTTATCTTAAAAATAAAACATTTTGGTTTATAAAAAGTAATAATTTATTAAGCAAAACTTGAGCTTCTCAAATGCTAAATCATGCATCAATTAAATCATACCGGCTTTACAAGAAATTATCGCAATAATTTTTCCGTCAAGCTTTAACTTCATTCTTGATTTCGCCGTTGTCCGTTGAGTGTCTTGAGCTTGATTTCACTTGATTCACTTGTATAAATATTATCCTTCAAAAACTAGTGAACTTGTGAAATACAAAATAAGACACTTTAATACATATGTTTGTTATCATCAAAATTACATAATGTGTAGCCCTGTAGGCTAACAAAATCGATGATAAAACAAAGATTAACATGGTGATTGAATCTTTACCTGATACATTCAAAGAGTTTAAGGTCAGCTATATCTTAAATAATAAAGATATGACCTTAATTCAATTAATACACGAACTACGTGCTATAGAAGAGTTTTATCATAACAGAAAACTTCCTGAAAAAGGATTCTCTTCAAGGCTTAAGTTGAAAGACTGGAATAAGCAAGAAAGAGTAGGGATTGACAAACTGTTCACTAAAAGAAGTGGCAAGCCAAGATGCAAGTGTTACAAGTGTGATGTATGGGGTCACTAAGAAAAATTGTCCTAAGATTATTAAAATCAGGTATAGGAAATCTTTAAGCTTCCTAATTAGTTCAGATTTATATTGATTTATGTAATAGTGAATTCTGAGATAGCTAATTTATAATTCATTTATTTGGTTTTCAGCAAACCAAGAGATTAAGTGAAGAAAACTTTAAGCAGCAGTTGAGGACATACTAGTTTATATCAATTGAAAGACTAGATCAATTTTACGAGACTTTAGTTTTGATATTTGTCTTTATTAGAGGAATTTAATTTCGGTGACTTGTTTTAATAAATAGGAGTACACTGTTATTAATGGATCCTCTATTTATTACTTATTTTGGTTATTTATAAAGACATATTATATCATATAAGTTCATTGATCTATTCAAAGTAAGATATAATGATAAATAGTATATGTTTTTATCTAAAAAAAAAGAAATATTTCTCCTGACCAAAATAACCTCTAATATTTATGCTTAAGTCATATAAACTATAATAAGATTTTAAGAAAATGATTAAAGATAGGCTTCTTAGCTTATTAAGATTGATCATGGTAATTCTATAAATCTTATTTAGAAAAGTAATGTGACGAGAATGCTCTTTTTGAGCTAAAAGCATAACATTATATTGGATGATTTAGTGCATACAAATGTATACAGACTAATCAGTTTACATGTGGAAAGAGGTTATGAGTATTCAATCAATTTTATTGATGAATATTCATTTCTTTTATGTTTGTCCAAATGTGTCATAATTCCATTTGCTTTTGAAATTCAAAAGGGTACATGGATAAGACAGAAGCATTTAGACAGGAACATAAAAGAACTTCGATATGATCGAAACAAAGAACACTATGATACGATAGTGTAATTAAATGGATTAATAAGATTCTTTTGGATAAAACAAAATATATACTAAGTGATTTATCAATTACTTTTTTGATTCCAGATACCAGAATTTAAAAATGTAAAAGTTTAATGAACTTAGATTCATCTACCTCAGTGTCTACTACTCTAAGAAATTATGAAAAAGTCACAAACATAGTTTGAAGACATATTCGTATTTGGAGTTTACTAGTATTTATACTAGGATCAGAGGTAGAAAAAGATGAATTCGTGTTCAGAACTTTGCATGTTTTAAAGTATCTTAAAGGAATAAGGTAAAGTCTGAATTATAGTCCTCAAGATAGAAATGTATTAATAGACATATTCTTTACTTTCTTTGAGGAAGACTATATAATGACTTATTACCCAAGAGTAAGGTAAAACTAGAGAAATAAAAAGGAGATCAGGTTGATGCTCAGCTTTCAACACCTGTTATTGAATAGGAAGAACAGTAACAACCAGCTGATCAACACAGGATTATCCCTGAACAACAATCATTTTTAGAACCTCGTCGTAGTGGGAGGGTAACCACGTTACCAGCGAGATACATGTTATTGGGAGAAACCTATACGACTATCTCAGATGAACATGTACAAGATCCCACTAGCTTCAACGAAGTTCTAATAGATAGAGATGTTGAATTTTGGGAAAAGGCCATGAATCAAGAAATGGAATTTATGAATTCCAATAAAGTCTGGGAACTTGTAGAGGCACCAAATGGGGTAAAACTTATAAGGTGCAAGTGAATCTACAAGAGAAAATGAGGAGTAAACGGAATGATGGAAACATTTAAAGCAAGAATAGTAGCGAAAAGTTCTACTCAGAAAGAGAAATCGATTATGAGGAAACTTTTGTCTGATTACTATGCTTAAATCCATTAGGATTCTGCTCTATATTGCTACAGTGCTAGATTGTGAAATTTGGCAAATGGATGTCAAGACTGCCTTTCTTCATGGCATCTTGAAGAAGACATCTACATGCAGCAACCAGATGGATTCATACTAAAAGGCCAAGAACACATGGTATGTAAGTTGCAGAGATCCATTTATGGATTGAAGCAAGCATCCCGGTCATGGAACATCAGATTTGATCAAGCGATTAAATCGTTTGGATTCATTCAGAATATTGATGAACCATATGTGTACAAGGAAAATCAGGGAAAATCTGTAGCCTTCCTAGTTCTTTATGTAGATAATATTCTCCTGATTGGAAACAATATAGGAGTATTGACTACAATAAAGAGTTGGTTAGCAAAACAGTTTGATACGAAAGACCTAGGAGAAGCAAGTTATATTCTTGGTATCATCTTTATATGAAACCGGAAGAATAAAACTTTAACCTTGTCTCAAGAGGTCTATATCAAAAGGTATTGGCTAGATTTAGCATGGACAATTCCAAGATTGGTTTATTACCATTCAGATATGGAATTGTATTCTCTAAGGATCAATCTTCTAAGACATCTAAAGAAATAGAAAGAATGAGACGAGTTCCTTATGCAGAAGCTGTGGGAAGTCTCATGTATGCCATGCTTTGCACTAGGACATATATCTGTTTTGCAGTAGGAATGGTTAGCAGATATCAATTTAATCCTGAACCTGAACACTAGACTGCAGTCAAGCATATAATGAAGTATCTGAAAAGAACTAAAGATTATATTCTTGAGTATTCTGGTGATGAACTCATTCTAGTGGGTTATACATATTCTGACTTTATGTCAGATAAAGGATTCTAGAAAATCAACTTCCAGCTATGTGTTTGCATTAGGAAGTAGAGTTGTTAGTTGGAGGAGTGTGAAACAATCTTGTATCACAGACTCCACAACTTAAGCTAAATATGTGGCTACATCTGAAGCTGCAAAAGAAGTTGTATGGCTCTACAAGTTCCTACAAAATCTTGAGATGGTACCTGTTGTAACTGCACCCATTAAACTATCTTGTGAATATAGTGGTGCAGTAGCTCAACCAAGGAACCACAAGAAACAAAACATATTGAAAGGAAGTATAATCTTTTAAGGGAATAGTGTAGATAGGTTATATGAAAGTACCCTAAATCACATAAGATGCTAAATAGCAAATCTTATTACAATGGCCATTAGTAGAAAATCTTTATAACCTGCACTTAGAGCCCTAGAGTATGTGCAGTATGCCATATATGCTTTAAGAGCTAGTGGGAGATTGTTGGGATAATATGCTCTTTTAAAGCATATTAATTTATTTTCTGATTAATAAAATATTTGAGATATTTTAATTGCATGAATATATTGAATAAAGTCCATTTAATCATATTATATGTATTTATGTGATCACCATGTGGATTCACAGAAGACATAAATACAAGTTATCTTATGATTAAATAAATTAAGTTCGCAGTTGATAAATAAAGTTGGGCACTTTATTTAGGTTTAGACTGTAGTAAATTCATTCAATCATTTGTCTTAATCATGTATGAATTTACTGATGTAGTTTGACTACATTGAGCTGGATCACACATGAGATTTAATTAACCTTGAAATGACTGTCAGACTTATTAAATCTCATAGACATTGATTTTACTATAATCTTAATCTTGAGTTAATTATGATTTCATGATTATAATTGTTATTCCATTTGAGTTACCAATGGACACGACACACCCTTGTGGTCAAGATTACCCGGTATCTTGGTGGGAGCAATTATGAGTATTGGAGTTATAGATTAACAATATAGAATTTGTACAACACATCTCTTGATGGGTTTTGATTGATCATAGAATTCTCGGCGGTGTGTCAACATATTTAATATGTTGAAAATGATCATTAGAGAAACCAAGTATCAAGGAATAAGATGTAATTAAATCGATTGATTGAGATATCGATTTAATTAACGATGTGGTACAAAGGATTGAAAGAAAGAAATCAATGTGGCTTGGGACGAATTTTTATTCGAACATACAATTATGGAAGCCCAATCTTATAGTGGAGTAGAGTTGGAATTAAATGATTAGGCTTGTTTAATTACGTGCTTAATTGTTGTAGCCACTATTGTATGTTCCCAAATGATCCGGGTTAGCTCATTTAATTGATCGCACCACTCATTTGAATTAATAAGCAAGATAACTAGCAATTTGGGTCAAAAACATAATTATATTATTTGTGGAGGCTCCATTAATATACCTTTGTATAAAGGGGCCTTATGTTATTTTACATGGTCCCCATGGAAAAATGAAAGTAACTTTAGTTTTGGGCTGGTTTCACTAAAGAAATAATAGGCTTATTTTCTCCCAAAAGAAGAGACCCACTTCATACAGATTAGAAAAAATTTTTCTCTAATTTTGAGAGAAAAATTTTCTCGCTAGTTGCTTTTAAGAAGGATAAAGGCGCCCACACGTCAAGTGCAGATCAAACCTGAGTCATAACCTGGAAGATCATTGGTGACAGTTCGTGATCTAACAGGCGTGGTGGTGACGGATCGTGATCTAACGGGAGTGGTGAGGACGGATCGTGATCTGGGAGCCTAAATCACTTCAGCGGAAAAATCCAAACTGGATTTTCAAGGTACGATTTCTAGATTACGAATTCATATATATTATATGAGATCGGTCCTTAAAGTTTTTTTTAAAAAACTATATTTTCCCAACAAAATACCTGTATGGGCAGTGCACCATTGTCTTCCACTAATTTCCTTGAGTTAACAATGGTATATTCATTATAATAAAAGGGTCAATATTACATTTCTATCATAATGTTTGTGACTGAGTTAACAATGGTATATTTGCATGCCCATTGGTCAAAAAACCATCTTCTAATTTGAAAATGAGAAAACAAGAACAACTATCTCCTTTGAGCTAATTTCTAAGGAAAAAAGATGTTTTGAGATATTATTAGTCCTTTTTGTCCCCTTATGCACCAGAGTATTTAACAAATCAATTCTGAAATTTAATGTAATGTAGGAACTCGATTCTATAGGCAGTGTGTTGAGTGTTAGAAAGTGCATATTTATAAAGGAGAAAATCATCATTTTACACTTCAAGTCTCACTAACATTGCTACTTTTATTTATTTAAGTATTTTGTTATTTAATTGTGTGTGTTTCATTATAATTAGGTATTTTATGTATTTTAGGGACATCACGATTGTTTCACAATGAACGAGTGATCAGACAGCAAAACAGACGTCACATTTGAACTCAGGATGGTCGAAAACCTTAGGAGGAGCATAAAAGGAAAAATGCCACTGTTCACATATACGGTACTGTTCATGGTACTGTTTACGACACTGTTTATATATACGGTCCGATGACGTGGTATTGACCGATGATGTAGCATCAACCTGTGACGTGGCAGCATTTGATTGGATAAATTATGTTGCATTGACTGCTTATGTGGCGTTGACCGATGACGTGGTATTGACCGATGATGTGTCACGATCTTATTGTGCTAAATTTCTTATGTACTGTGGATTGATGACGTGGCAGCATTTCAGTGGAGCAAAAATCATGTGTACGGTATATGCACATACATGGGATTATTTACTATTCAAACCGCGTTCGTATAAAATAGTATTCTTTGTGCAAAATCGCTATCAGATAAACCGTGGTCAAACCGGTGCAGCATCGGTCAAACGTTGACTGTTGACTGATGACGTGGCGCAATCTTGAGCGTCCGAACTGTTTTTAATCCGATGGTCACGATTCACTCAATGTATCTATAAAAAGGGGGCTCCCCCCCTAATTTGATACTCCTGAATTCATTTCTAAGCTTAGATTTCTGTAATTCCTTCTCCTTCTTGTATTTTCTATGTATTTTAATAAATTCTCATTTTACCCCCTAGTTCAAAAATGAGTAGCTAATTTTCTTTTAAGCTTGGGTTGAAGGTGAAGTCTCAACATGTTTCATGGGCTTAATTTGGTAAATTTAATTTCTCTTCCCCTCTAATATTTGTGGTTGTTTTGACTTTTCGTCGATAAATAATAATAATCTTGTCTAGATACCGCCCTGGTTAAACAGGCACCCTAGTACAAGGCTATTATTATTTGGCACGATAAGCCCTTAGCACCACATTTATTTGAGCGTGGTTCATGAGGTGTGAAATCCCCCCCTCATGATTTAATTGGCATTAATAAGAAATATTTAGCCCATGGAGCATGTTGATGCAGATCCAGATACCCAAATGCTTTATCTCAATAGTTTCCAGTTTCAATTTATTCCTGCCATTTTAATTTAAATTCTAGATCACTTCCACAACAAATCCAACCACCCACTTAAGAAAATTAATTCTACACATAATTAAAATCCACCTCCTCGTGGGATCGACACTCGTCACCATTAATCTATTCTACAATAGATTCGTACACTTGCGAGTTCAATAAAATTTGCGCAACACAGTGCACCATTGTGTTTTCTCATTGTCAAATCAATTTCCTTGAGTTTTCATTTTATTATAGGAATATGCCATACTGATCAAGTTTATTTCAAAGATCACTTCATGTCGCGTTTTGAATTTTTAAAAAATAAAATATTACTTTTAAATTTGGTCAAAAAGGGTCAATATTAAATTTCTATCATAATATTTGTGACTGAGTTAACAATGGTATATTTGCACGACCATTGGTCAAAAAACCATCTTCTAATTTGAAAATGAGAAAACAAGAAAAACTATCTCCTTTGAGCTAATTTCTAAGGAAAAAAGATGTTTTGAGATATTATTAGTCCTTTTTGTCCCCTTATGCACCGGAGTATTTAACTGACAAGTCAATTCTAAATTTTAATGTTATGTAGGAACTCGATTCTAAAAGCCCCTTTTTTCATAGGGTAAAATTATTTCATTCTTGTCCACAAAAAAACCTAGTTTCATATCTCGTTGTTAAGGGTGTTACTTATTGCTCGGTTAGAGGTATATATTCATAACATGGCTTTTTTTTTTAAAATAAATTTATTTTTGTTGCAGGAAGTTCTTGATGGTACTGAGTTTGCAGAGGTGATCCAAATTCTACATGGTTTCTGTACGAGTTGCAATGGGACATCCCGATCCTTTTGACTTGAAATATGTTGCTATTTATAATGAATATTGTGGAAAAAAGAATTACAGAAGTCTGCATACTGTTCTAATTCATTTCTATTTTTTGGAGCAACTAGTCAATTTTATTATTTAACAATAACGAAGAAAGATTTGCATCTTGAGTTTGTGAATGACAATTAAATGGTTGGATAAATGGAAAAATGAATCTTATAAGACATTGTCGTGGTGTTGAGTATATTCAATTGGTATTATACACGCAAGTTGAAAGAAACTATTCCACTTGTGAGTTTTTTTGGGTGTTTACCGAGAATGGGAGTTTAGCTATTGGAATTTTATTGAGAATATGGGAGAAGTTCTGCCATCTGAAAGATTTAATGGCTTCTTAAAATATGCATGATTGGTTGTTGGAATTTGTCTTGTGAACTTTTTATCACTTTGGCTTGATATAACTATTGGATACTAAGATTTATAGGTCGTTACATTGTTAGTAGTTTATTACTAATATGATAATCAAAAACTTAATCTACCTATAAAACTTGTTCCATACATTGTTATGTGGATGTTATTAATATAAAGTGTTTTTGGATTTAATAAAATGTAAAATTTAATTTTTGGTTCATATTGAATTAGTAATTGAGTTTCAAATACAGGAATGCATAAATATAAATAAAAGTTCATAATTTCTTTCAACATAATTGTTAACATTTATGTTTTCATAATATTGATTTTGATGATAACAAACAAGATTAATTTTTGAATCATTCTTTAAAAACATGAAAGATTTGTCATCATCAAAAAGGGGGAGATTGTTAACATATATGTTTACATATTGTTGATTTTGATGATAACAAATAAGATTAAGAATGATTAAGTTTTAAAAAGCTTAAATTATTTTTATACATTTTAGATAAATCATTATTTTCACATTTTAAATGTTTTATATTTAATGGAAAAATGATTTTATGAAATTAATTGTTTTTCAAGTTTATGGTTTAATTGAAAGTGTTTTGAAAACTTGAAAATCAATAAGTATTGTTTGAAATTATGGAGAAGGACTTATTTAAAAGTATTATAGTATTTTGGACCATTTCATAATTTCAGAAAGTTTTGAGATTCACATAGTATTATTTAGAAATTCTGAATTTGGACCTTTTGTAAAGTTTTATAACGTTTTGGGTCATAGTACAATTATATAAAGTTTTGGGGCAAAGCTGCAATTTTTGGTAAATAGTTCACTATAGCAGTCTCTGAAATTACCCTTCACCGTTTACGGAAAACGGTTCACCGTTTATTTCAGATTGCATAACCTTGAACCGCTTAGTAAACCTAAGCCAAATTTATTTTGCAAGTTTCAAAATTACCCTTCACTGTTTACGGAAAACGGTTCACCGTTTATTTCAGATTGTTAACCTTGAACCGCTTAGTAAAACGGTTAAATTTATTTTGCGGTGTCTCGAAATTACCCTTCACTGCTTATGGAAAACGGTTCACCGCTTATTTCAGATTATAACCTCGAACCGCTTTAGTAAAACTAAGCCAAATTTATTTTGGGTCTCTGGAAATTACCCTTCACTGCTTAGGGAAAACGGTTCACCGTTAATTTCAGACATAACCTTGAACCGCTTAGTAAGAACGGTTAAACCAAATTTATTTTGCGGTGTCTCGAAATTACCCTTCACCGCTTATCAAAACGCGAACCGCTTATTTGAAATTCAGCTCAAACGGTAACTTTGACTAGCATAAACGGTTAACCGTAAACGGTTAACGGCGATCCGCTCAAGAATTATGCATAACGGCTAGTTTTTGAGCTCCAACTATAAAAACTCAAATCCAACTCATTTTCAAGCTCTCTAGCACGCACAAACAAAAGGCATACAACATATCTTGAGCTTTCAATTCGTGAATCATAAATCTTTGAGCCATCTTTGCTCTTCATTTTTTATATCTACTCTTTGAGAGAGTTTTTGTTGTAATTTTCAATTCCTCATCAAATTTGTGAGTGATTAAGTGTGTGATACACTTGAGTGAAGAGATTGGGAGATAATCTCTTTGTTGTAAAGGTTCATTGACACCTTGAAGTCAATTGTAAGTATTTGAAGCCTTGGAAAGGCTTGGATAGTGAAATCCTCAAGCTTGGGTTGCTTGGAGGCGTGGACGTAGGCGGGGATAGCCGAACCACGTAAAAATCCTTGAGTTTGCTTTCTCCTCTCTTACTCATTTATTATTGTGCTTTTATTAAACTTATTGTTTTCGAATTTGTTAAGGCATTAGATTTTGATTGTTGTGGATTGTTGTGTGGTTTAATTAGGATAATTTTTAAAACACCAATTCACCCCCCCTCTTGGGTTGCACACTTGTATTTCAATTGGTATCAGAGCAAGGTGCTCTTGTATAGACTTAACCGTCTAGAGTTAAAGATCAATGGCAACTCAAAATGATTCAACTCTTAGGGAAGGACAATCCACCACTAGACCTCCATATTTTGATGGAAATGATTACCCGTATTGGAAAACTAGGATGAGAGTATTTTTACAAGCCTTAAACTATGAAATATGGGAAATAGTTTGTGATGACTCATTCATTCCTAGGAATAATGCCTTAAGTGATTTAGATAGAAAAATGATGTCTTTAAATTCCAAAGCTATGAATGCTTTATTTTGTGCCTTAGATAAAAATGAATTTTATAAAGTTTCAAGTTGTTCTAATGCTTATGAAATATGGAGAAAACTTGAACTCATGAGGAGACGACAAATGAGGAGGAATCTCATGAAGTGTCAAATTTGGCACTTATGGCAATTGGAGATGAATCGGATGATGAGCTTGATGAGGTAAGTGATCCTACCTATGATGAATTGCATGATGCTTTTAAAGAATTGCATGATGAGTTAATGAAAATTGGTAAAAAGAATGCATGTCTTAAAAGAAAAATTATCGAGCTCACAAATAAAAATGAATCTTTAAGTGCAAAGATTACATGCTTAGAATTAGAGAATAAAGCGTTGCATGATAGAGTTGCACTATCAAATGAGAAATCTAGCACTTCATACAAGCATCTAGAATCACATGTAGATAACTTGAAAAATGAAAATGATGCTTTACAAAAATGCAATGATTCATTAAATGAAATGATTAAAGGACTAGAATTAGATAATAAAATGTTGCATGATAAAGTTGCATCATTTACATGTAAACAAAGTACTTCATATGAGCTTGAGAAATCACATGTTGATGAATTAATGAATGAAAATGAAGTGCTTAAGAAGAAGAACAATGAGTTAAATGAGATTGTTTTAAAATTCACAAATGGTCAAAAGAACTTCGAAAAATTACTCAACTCTCAAAAATGTGTATTTGATAAAGGAGGACTTGGATATAAGCCTAACTTGAAACAAAAATATTATAAGAATTATTTTGTTAAGGCTACCTCACATGTGATCATAAGATTGTTTGTAATTATTGTAATGGAAATGGTCATATGAGTTATAAATGCCATGTTAAAAGAAATGCATATTATGGAGCAAGATGTATTTGGGTTCCAAAAGGAACTATCGCTAACACTCAAGGACCCAAGGGTATTTGGGTACCAAAGGGCACAACGTGAATGTTTTCTTTGTAGGTACCACAATCAAGGAATGGTGGAGAGTTCCTTGATGAAAGCTTATGAGGATAATCTTTTGATTTTGATCTAGAAGAAAAAGATGAGGCAAGATGATTTAATTGTTTTGGTAACAATTCTTGCCATGTTGATTTTGTTGAATGGATCATGATAAATGGATAATAGCTTAAATTTGTGAAAGTATGCTTATATGTTTACATGATGGAATATCATTGTGTATAACATTGAGTGATTTATCATGATGCCTTTATTTGATTTTGATAATTATATGGTCTTTGATTTCTTCTTCTCAATTGTCTATCATCATTGTCCATCTCTTATGTATGTGTGAATTCATGTGTTATTAATTGTGTTATATCATCATTCATTGAATTGGCCTATGTGAGCATTTGTAATAATGGATTTGATCACTTGTTCATAATGATGGCTTTTCTAAATAGTTATGTTGATTTTGATGGTCTAAAGATTTGAGATAAAGAATATGCTTTGATGATTATATGTATTTGATGAAGTTTTGATCTTATGCAATCTATGATTGGAGAATGGATGCATTGTTTGTACTTTATCGATGTATTATTGAATATGCATTGTTGCTTTCATTATGGATTAAGGATGATTATTATTTGATAATTGAATGTTTTATAATGTGGAATTAATTTCTTGATGATTTTGATGATTGATGATTATATTTGTGCTTGATGAATTGATGTAATTGTTGATTTGTTATAATTGCTTAAGCTTATATGGAAGCCTTTTAACCATGTTGTGTATTTGAGGATTTCTTCATTTCTAAAGGGAGACTTTGCGAAATTATTACTCGCACAAAATGGGTAATATTTTCATATTATTTTTATGATCTTATTTCGATTGCATCTATTTATCTTTTCTTTTCATGATGAAAGGAGACAAATATGATGTTTTTGGATAAAATCTTTTGATTAAAATTTTAATTTGGCCATATATTTAGGGGAGCATATAATATGATTTTGAATAATATGCATTTTGAATTTTTTGTTGTCCCAAGGGGAGACAAAGTAATATGCCATTTGATGATATCAAAGGGGATAATAATATGCTTTGAGTATTCTTTTGATTATTATGTGATTATGATAATGATTTTGAGATTTGATGATGATTTGATTACATGGTTGTTTTATATGATGTTTTATGTTTTGAGTTGTTGATTTGATAATTGATGGAATCATGATTCATAATCATTTTATGGTTGATAAATTGTGTGATGCTTTGTATATGGAGTTGGCTTGTATAATGATTTATAATAATTTGAGAGTGATATTACTAAATCTTGTATTTGAGGTGATGCTTGTTAGGGAGATTCTATCAAAATTTCTACTTGGACAACATGGGTAATAAATTTACTCCTTTTATTCTATCCCTTTAAGGTTTTTTTTTATGATGAAAAGGGAGAAAAATACATGTTTTTTATTTTTTACAAAAATTTGCTATTTGTTTTCTTTTCCACTAAGTTTTCTTTTTGATGATGAGGGGGAGAAGAATACATGTATTTAAATTTGTTAATTTACCTAAATTGTAAGAGAAGCTTACATTTAGGGGGAGCAATTTATGCAATCATTCTTTAAATACATGAAATGTTTGTCATCATCAAAAAGGGGGAGATTGTTAACATTTATGTTTTCATAATATTGATTTTGATGATAACAAACAAGATTAATTTTTGAATCATTCTTTAAAAACATGAAAGATTTGTCATCATCAAAAAGGGGGAGATTGTTAACATATATGTTTACATATTGTTGATTTTGATGATAACAAATAAGATTAATAATGATTAAGATTTTAAAAGCTTAAATTATTTTTATACATTTTAGATAAATCATTATTTTCACATTTTAAATGTTTTATATTTAATGGAAAAATGATTTTATGAAATTAATTGTTTTTCAAGTTTATGGTTTAATTGAAAGTGTTTTGAAAACTTGAAAATCAATAAGTATTGTTTGAAATTATGGAGAAGGACTTATTTAAAAAGTATTATAGTATTTTGGACCATTTCATAATTTCAGAAAGTTTTGAGATTCACATAGTATTATTTAGAAATTCTGAATTTGGACCTTTTTGTAAAGTTTTATAACGTTTTGGGTCATAGTACAATTATATAAAGTTTTGGGGCAAAGCTGCAATTTTTGGTAAATAGTTCACTATAGCAGTCTCTGGAAATTACCCCTTCACCGTTTACGGAAAACGGTTCACCGTTTATTTCCAGATTGCTAACCTTGAACCGTTTAGTAAACCGGTTAAGCCAAATTTATTTTGCAAGTTTCTGAAAATTACCCCTTCACCGTTTACGGAAAACGGTTCACCGTTTATTTCCAGATTGTTAACCTTGAACCGTTTAGTAAAAACGGTTAAGCCAAATTTATTTTGCAGGTCTCTGGAAATTACCCCTTCACCGTTTATGGAAAACGGTTCACCGTTTATTTCCAGATTGCTAACCTTGAACCGTTTAGTAAAAACGGTTAAGCCAAATTTATTTTGCAGGTCTCTGGAAATTACCCCTTCACCGTTTAGGGAAAACGGTTCACCGTTAATTTCCAGATTGCTAACCTTGAACCGTTTAGTAAGAACGGTTAAACCAAATTTATTTTGCGGTCTGCAAATTACCCTTCACCGTTCTTGAAAGCGGCGAACCGTTTATTTGAAATTCAGCTCAAACGGTAACTTTGACTAGCAAAACGGTTAACCGTTAACGGTTAACGCGATCCGTTTTCTGAAGAATTATGCATAACGGCTAGTTTTGAGCTCCAACTATAAAAACTCAAATCCAACTCATTTTCAAGCTCTCTAGCACGCACAAACAAAAGGCATACAACATATCTTGAGCTTTCAATTCGTGAATCATAAATCTTTGAGCCATCTTTGCTCTTCATTTTGTATATCTACTCTTTGAGAGAGTTTTTGTTGTAATTTTCAATTCCTCATCAAATTTGTGAGTGATTAAGTGTGTTATACACTTGAGTGAAGAGATTGGGAGATAATCTCTTGTTGTAAAGGTTCATTGACACCTTGGAAGTCAATTGTAAACATTTGAAGCCTTGGAAAGGCTTGGATAGTGAAATCCTCAAGCTTGGGTTGCTTGGAGGCGTGGACGTAGGCGGGGATAGCCGAACCACGTAAAAATCGCGAGTTGCTTTCTCCTCTCTTACTCATTTATTATTGTGCTTTTATTAAACTTATTGTTTTCGAATTTGTTAAGGCATTAGATTTTGATTGTTGTGGATTGTTGTGTGGTTTAATTAGGATAATTTTTAAAACACCAATTCACCCCCCCTCTTGGGTTGCACACTTGTATTTCAATAATTTTAGATCTTGTGACAGAAAATATCAATCATACATTTTATCACTAACAAAATAATTTATGACAGAAAATGCCAATCATAAATTCCGTTACAAACAAAATAATTTATCCACTAAAATTAACCAGACAATAATTCACACGCGAAAATCAATTTTCCCGTCAAAATCTTAAATTTTAAAAAAATTTCGTGCCAAAAATTAATTAAAATATTCATTTTCTAGTATGATAGACATATGACTTCTAAACACTCTCATAAGTTAATAATAGACTTTTTCTTTATCATAAAATAGAGTTGTGAGAAACGATTGCCCTAGGAGTTGGATTAGGCCAGCTATGACACAACCCCACGACCTGCTGAATAAAAGAGTTTGAGTTGTAACCACATTGCATCACTTCATTCTCACGAAGTAAGAAGTCTACGACAAGTTAGTATCTCCCCACATTCACCTAAGGATGTGGTATAGTATTAATACTCAATTACTCTCTCGAAGAGAGGTGAGTTCACTAAAAATTCCAATATTTATAGTTCAACATTAATTCATTGCTGAAAAAAAAAAGCTAAATAATGATAGGTTTTAGTTGTCATGAGAGTTTAGGTTCGAACTCCATAGATAATATAGCGGGTATTGTCTATAATAATAGATATAATGAACGACTTTCTCAAGATTTTTATTCACCCACTTGATATTTTGAAAGCCAGTTGGTTGAACTTGAAATTTCCCTCATTAAAATTGCAACGGAAAGGCCCAAAGAGTTGTAGAATTACTTAGTTTAGACACTAGATGATTAGGTACCATATGAGCAGGCCCGGCAAAACCCTTTTATAGCTTCTTCAATTTCTCGATAAATAGAAATATGGCCCACGGTGGTTCGAATGTATATAGAAAGAATTTTTTTTTTCGAGGAACATAGCGAGAGATAATTGGATTTGGTTAGACAATGTGTGCTTGGTAAACAAGAATTCATAATCTCAAAATGAAAGGGTTTGCTTTGACCGTTAAAAGTAGGTAACCCATTCCCTGTTTAGGATTGAAGCCTTAACTACCTAGCAATATTTGCTAGTTTGAAGGACTAGCACGATAACATAGTTCACTGTTATATAATTTGCAATGTTATGAGTTTATAATTTGCAATGTTATGAGTTTGTTGAACACTTGCAGAAGTGGAAATTTATGAAATTGGGATTGGTTCAAGTGCTTGCAAGGAAAGTTTATATAATAATATAAATTAGAAAATGTTTATGTAGTTGCGATTATGTTTTTTTTCATTAATATTAAATTAATATTTTTAGCATTAATTGATCCATTATTGAATTATAACAAGTAAAAGAATAATTTTTTCAAACCCCCCTTTTTTAAAAAAATAAATGTCAATTCTACCAAATATTCCTGCCAAATTAAAAACGTTTGTTATTTTAAATAATTTAATATTCATTTTAATATTATTTTTTATTAAATATTAAATTATATATGATAGAAATTAGTCATGTATGGACAATATTACGACTGATATTTGTCAATATATGCAGGAGAATTTCGTGATGGAAAGAAGAGGACTCAATGATGATTCGTTCGCCAGAACTAGAAGTAAAAATTTTGGTAGATATATAGGATAGAATTTATAGCGGGCTCTCGCAAACCAGGCAATTTCTTCTGGGCCTTTATCCTTTTTTTAGGCTCATTAGGATTCTTAGTGGTTGGAATTTCTAGTAGGTTGGAACGTGAAGTGGCTCTAGATTCAAGGGTTCCCGCTGTAGCCGAACAACAGCGGCAGGAAATTCTTTGGCACTGAATCAGGGTAGTCCGGAAGAACATGCTGCTTCGACTTGATACCGTCAAACAATTATTATTACTTTATTGATTTTATGGAACATACATATCAATATTCCACAATTATAAGGAAACAATAATGTAATAAATTCTTTATATTCATAGACCGGAAGTGGAACTAAAGGTATGATAGTAATAGTCTTGCCTTTCCTTAATCTCTCTAACGAATTCCACCTTTTCAACCAAATCTTCTTCAAGCAAAAATATCTTGTCTCCAATGTGAGTAGGCAAAATCATTTTGACCATTTTATCTTCTTCAACTTGATTTTGTTGCAAAACATTGATTGTATTATTAGGCTTAATGTTCAAATCAAGAGGATTTAAAAAACTCAGACAAATCAATAAAACACTTGTCTTTTCCTCCAAGGAAATATCATGCACATTCACACATAGATTGTCATATTGAAAATCAATAATAAACTGCACTTTTTCTTTCGACATTCTACGCGAGTTATCTTCCTCAATAGTAGGAGAACTCATTAGTATAGTTTTGGGCACTTTCATGTAGACATGCTATTCCTTGATTAAATCTCAAATTTCGTCAAGTCTTTTAATCACATTATCAAAGTTTCTTTATCTTTGTGATCCTAATTCAGGTAGATAGTGTATGTAGGCAGCTTTTCATGAATATATAAATCGAGCTCCTTAACAAATCTTGTAATTGTATCCTTTTAAGTTTCATAGTAATATTTGCATCCATAAAATTGTTCAAAATCTGATGCATAATCAGATTTCATACATTATCATACCAAATAATAATCAAGAAGAATGGATCTTGATCTTAACATTCACTTCATACATCTCCATAAAGTAATTTTAAAAATTCGATCGATAAGTAAGCTACGCCTTTGTATTCTGGTCTATCATTCTTAAGCACTCCTGTTAATAGAAAATCAGCTATAAATTGTACTTGATCATACTTCGGTAGTCTAATCATGTATCCCTCATCAACCTTATCTAACCATGAAAGAAAATATTCATGACATGAATTGAAAGAGAAACACAAGAAAATTAAACTAGCATCCCACTTCCACGGGGATTTCCTCTTTATTGAAATTGGAATATTAAAAATAATTGTTCCACACACTTTGCTTTTGGCAGATACATATAAATAATAAAAAGCTGCTGTAGAGTCAGCCTTGCTACATACTCCTACGAAAAACAAAACAAAACAATCTTCCAAACTTATCTTAACAATCCATTCTTATCCGCACACTTTCTCATACTTATCCTGCCACTTTATTCAGTCATATTAGCAATTTGCTTCATTCAATGTTGGGACTTACTTAGATTTTCTCTGAGTAACCATATCATCTTATCACGATCTTGCAAACTCCTATCCAGTGAGTTTACATTTGAATCTCCTGGGGTATACATCACATATGTAGGTGGAACCCTTCCATACACCACTTCAAATGGTGTGATCTTTGTAGCAGTATGGAAATTTGTATTGAACAAATACTCAGCCATAGGTAGCCAAAGAACCCATTCCTTTGGCTTGTCTCCTATCATGCATCTTAAATACTGCTCCAAACAACGGTTGACCACTTCAGTTTGGCCATCCGTTTGTGGGTAGTATGCAGAACTCATAAGAAGTTTAGTGCCATAGATGTTGAAAAGTCCTTGCCAAAATTTGCTAGTGAAGACGGGATCACGATCACTTACTATTGTTTTTGGGAGCCAATGTAGCTTGAAAACATTGTCCATAAAACCTTGAGCCACTTCTAAGGCAGTGTAAGGATGCTTGAGTGGAATGAAATGTGAGTGCTGAGTCGATCAACTACTAGAAATACTACATCCTTGCCATGTGAGAGGGGGAGTCCTTCTATAAAGTCCATGGGCATTCTGGTATAGGTAATGGCTGAAGGAGGTCAGGCACAGCCACTGTTTCATTTTTGTTCCTCTGACACGTATCACATTCAGTAACATACTTGTAGACATCTTGGCGGAGACCCTTCCAACAAAAACTTCGTCTAATTTGGTGCAGTGTCTTTTGAACTCCAGAATGACCTCCACAGGGACCATTATGTGCCTCAAATAAGATTTGAGATCTGAGGGGAGAGCTTGGCCCAACCCATAACCGCCCTTTATAAAGGATATGATCTTGATCTAGAGTGAAACCAGGTACTGCTTTTGGGTCAGTTTGCGAACATCTAATTAGCTCAATTGCTTGCTGATCAGCTTGCCATTCATGCTTCAACTGTTCCAGCCAGTCAGAGACTTGGAAAGTTATAGCTAATGCCAACACTTGATCTTCAAATTTTCGAGATAAAGCATCTGCCACCTTGTTTTCTTGACCACTTCGATATATAATCTCAAAGTCATATCCTAGCAATTTGGTTAGCCATTTTTGTTGTACAGGTGTAGTAATTCTTTGCTCAAGCAAAATTTTAAACTGAAGTGATCGGACTTTACCTTGAAATGTTGCCCTATCAAGTAAGGTCTCCATTTGGTAATTGCAAATACTACGGCCAACAATTCCTTTTCATAAGTTGAGAGGCCTAGGTTTTTTTCAGAAAGGGTTTTACTGATAAAAGCAATGGGTTTTGCTTCTTGCATCAGTATTGCCCCGATTCCGCTTCCAGAGGCATCACATTCCACCACAAAAACCTTACTAAAATCAGGCATAGCTAAAACTGGTGTAGTTATCATAGCACGCTTTAATTGTTCAAATGATTATGTAGCTGCCGGTGTCCACACAAAATTGTCTTTTTTTAGCAAGTCGGTGAGAGGCTTACTTATCTTACCGTCGTCTCTGACAAACCTCCTATAATATCCAGTTAACCCCAAAAATCCTCTTAATGACTTCAAACTTGTAGGTTGAGGCCAGGCTTGCATTCCTGCAACTTTTTCTGGGTCAGCAGCAACCCCTTCATGAGAAATTATGTGTCCCAAATGCTCTAGTTGTTGTTGCCCAAACATACATTTCGATCGCTTAAAAAAAAATTGTTGGTGTTGTAATAATGAGAGAGCTGTTTGCAGGTGGCATATATGGCTTTTCCAATCCTTACTGTACACCAAAATATCGTAAAAAACACCAATATAAACTTACGAAGGTGGGGGCGAAATACCTCATTCATAACACTCTGAAATGTTGATGGCGCATTTGTTAGCCCAAATGGCATTACTTTGAAACTCATAGTGGCCTTCATGAGTTCGAAAAGCTATTTTATGAGTGTCACTAGACTGCATGCGAATTTGGTGATATCCTGACCGCAAGTCCAATTTGGAGAAATACCGAGCACCATTGAGTTCATCAATCACCGGAATTGCAAACTTGTCTTTAATTGTTTCCTTATTGAGGGCTCTGTAATCGACACACATGCGCCACGTACTATCTTTTTTTTTTTACTAGGAGCACTGGTGAAGAGAAAGGACTCACACTTGGCCTAATGGTACCTGCTTCAAGCATCTCTCGAACAATCTTCTCAATTTCATTCTTTCGGAAATAGAGATATCTATAAGGCCGTTCATTTACCGCTGAACAGCCTGGCTTCAATGGAATTTTATGATCTTGTGCTCTTGTTGGTGGTAAGCCTCTAAGTTCTGAAAAAACAAATTCAAATTGGCTTAGTAGTTTTTCCAAATCAGGTTTAAGGCATACCTCTGAGTGAACAGTTCCAAGTGCCGAATTTAGATAGATGGAACATAATTGTGCCATGGCACCATGATTGGATCGTCTGTTAGGAAATTGAGCTTCCCCCCAGGATCTCTTCAAGCAATTTGTTAAGCAACAAATCAATAGAAAAATTAAATGAAAATAATACCAATCTCACAACACAAGATTTACGTGGAAAACTCCAAATCTGGAGAAAAACCACGGCCGTTGTCACAAGACAACCAGAGAAAAAATATTCACTATGTGAAAAATTATTACAACCACACTCTCATAAATAATTTTTCTCTCACCCACAAGAACTTTATAATTTTAATCTCTTAAAATTACTCAAGCTCTTTTTCTCTCACAAATTGGATGCAAAAACTAAAATGGGGAGCTTCCTTTATATAGCCAAAATTGGCTACTAAAATATTATTATTTTCTTTCCCACCGCCTTTAATTTCTTCATTCTTCTTCAAACATTTGCAGCCTCCAAATGCTACTTTTCTTCTTCCTTCTTTCTTTTTCTTCCTTGGAGGTGCCTAACTCTTCAACATTTGCTGCTTCAATGCTTCTAGATGTAGCTTCTAGATGTTGCAGCCAAATATTTTGACATTTTCCCACTTCGAGATTTGATTGAGAATCAATCAATCTCCACATTATCCTTATTGTCTTCACCTGTAGTCATAATCCTCTACATAGAAAATTATCATACTCCACCATAAAAGAGTATACCACTTAGAATTAATTACCAATTCTAAGAATTTTATATCGGCACATGTCGAAAATATCCTGCTGAAATTTATGGTGCAACTTCCATGTTGGCTTTCCTGAAAGTTCGCCAGCCATCAACATAATTCCACCACACACCCTGCATCAATGCCAACCATGCCTTGTGTGCAAATCTTGTGGATCCGCTAGCAATAACACATCCCTTTTCATGGCATTAGCGGTATACCATAGGGATGTCATCATCATCCATTTTACAAGGGATCATCGTCTCCCACGATGATGAGAGACTTACCACTAGCAATGCTATCAGCATCTGATCTGGAGCCACTTGCCGATCCTGCTCCATTTCTCCTTTGACAATCTCTTTTTAGGTGCCCTGATTGTCCACATCCCCAGCAGACTCCTTTTTTCTTAGAATTATTTTTATTCCAATTCCCAACAACTGCCAAAGCCGAGACATCTGTAGTTTCAGTACTTTCACCACTCAATCTTCTTTCTTCCGAGAGTAAAGTACTAGTAACCTCTTCAAGATCTATCGTCTCCTTCCCATACATCAAATCAGTTTTTGGGAAGTTGGAAGTGACCACAAGAACCTAAGCGCCTTTATCCTCATCTTCAATTTTGACCCCAATGGCTTCTAGTTCTGACACAATACCATTGAGAACACTGAGGTGATCGGAAATTTTTGTACCTTCAGCCATTCGCAGTGTGTGAAATCGCTCCTTCAGGTACAATCGATTTGAGATGCTCTTCGACATAACTTTTCTAGCTTTTCTCCCAAAGTTCTTTTCTTTGTAGGAATATTTCCTACATTTGCAAGAACATTCTTTACTGACACACGACTGTACTTCAGACTCTATCATCTAACTCTTCCCAATCTTCATCGCTTATAATAGCTTTTCCAGATCCACTACTAGAAGCAGGGGATGGCTTCCCCTTCAATGCCTTGTGTAACCCAGATTGAATCAACACATCCTTGACTTGAATTTGCCACAAGCCAAAGTTAATTCTCCCATCGAATTTTTCTATTTCAAATTTCACAGGACTTAAAAATTTCAATCCTGACATATTTACTTTGCAAATCAACCTTTACTCTTCACCACGGACTGTTTGGATTGGCTCCCACTGCTTCACGTGAATGATCAGATACGTGAACAAGATCAGACACGTGAACAAAGACTCGACACCAAAACTTCAATCAATGGCTCTGATACCACTGTTAGGAAATTGAGCTTCCCCTTAGGATCTCTTCAAGCAATTTGTTAAGCAACAAATCAATAGAAAAATTAAATGAAAATAATACCAATCTCACAACACAAGATTTACGTGGAAAACTCCAAATCCGGAGAAAACCACTATTGTCACACAAGACAATAGAAAAATATTCACTATGTGAAAAATTATTACAACCACACTCTCATAAATAATTTTTCTCTCACCCACAAGAACTTTATAATTTTAATCTCTTAAAATTACTCAAGCTCTTTTTCTCTCACAAATTGGATGCAAAAACTAAAATGGGGAGCTTCCTTTATATAGCCAAAATTGGCTACTAAAATATTATTATTTTCTTTCCCACCGCCTTTAATTTCTTCATTCTTCTTCAAACATTTGCAGCCTCCAAATGCTACTTTTCTTCTTCCTTCTTTCTTTTTCTTCCTTGGAGGTGCCTAACTCTTCAACATTTGCTGCTTCAATGCTTCTAGATGTAGCTTCTAGATGTTGCAGCCAAATATTTTGACAGTAACAGATGCCTCACTCGATTGGTCTCCACCAATTTCATAGGTCCAGCTGTTGCCCCCCGTAGCATATGTCTCTTTCCTTTTGTCGTAAATTCCATTTTCAGATTTTTAAAATCCCACACTATTGGTCCTAACTCAGACAACCATTCTACACCAAGCACTAAGTCACACCCACCAAGAGGCAATAACCTCATATCAGCTTCAAATGTGGTGCCATGCATAACCTATTGCATTTTTTTGCAAATGGCTGAACTTGATATTTGCGCACCATCTGCAACAGTCACTAAAAAAGGATTGGTTTGTTCCACCAAGCAACCTGTCTACCTTGCAACCGCCGGGTCAAGAAAATTATGTGTACTACCCGAGTCAATGAGTATTATCACTGGCTTTTGGCTAATATACCCTTTAACTCTCATCGTTTGACAAGAGTTTGAACCAGCCAAGGTATGTGAGGATATTATGGGTTCAGTCAGTTCTTCTATGGATGGTTCCGATTCTGTCTCTTTTTGTACGGCCCCAACTTTGTCTTCATCTTCAAAAGACTCTTCTCCCTCAATGATAAACAATTGCAACTTTTTACAACGATGGCCAGGAAAATACTTTTCATCACAAGTGTAGCAAAATCCTTTTGCCCTTCGCTCATTCATTTCTACCAGTGAAATCCGCCGTACAGCTGGTATTCTTTCTTTAAGGTTGGTCTTAGGCTGAAGGAGTTGGTCTGACATGTGATGTGTTTTTATGGTCGCATTTGCATTGGAAAGCTTTACTCGACTAACTATTGCATTCACAGTCTCTTCCTGCATACGTGCCAAACTTATTACTTGAACTAAAGTTGTTGGTTCAAATAGTAATACCCCATTCCACAGCTCCTCACGTAAGCCACTTGCAAAACAACTCACAAAAAACTCTTCAAATAAACCCTGTGTTTTGACCACCAAAGCCTCAAACTGCTGTTGATACTGTTGTACCGTGCCGGACTATCTTAGCTTTGTTAGTTGACCGACTGGATCATCATATCTCCCAGGGCCAAAACGCAATATAAGATCTTTAATAAATCCCTTCCAGGTGATCTTTGGCTTAGAGGTCTCGTACCCTTGGAACCAATCCAAAGCTCTTCCCTCCATATAAATGGAAGCAACGGATAATCTATCATTTTCCTCTATGGCATAAAAATTAAAGAATCTTTCACATTTGTAAATCCAGCCACTTGGGTCATCACCATCAAATCGTGGAAAATCCAACTTAGCATATTTTGTTGAAATGTATTCTCGGTGCCGTTCAGTTCGTTTTGCGGAATTGGCAGAAGATTCACATCTATTATCCCCTGTCACGCACGAAGCAAGCTCTTCATACTTGGTAATTACAGTACTCATCATCTGCTTCAGTTCCTTGATGTCAGCAGTTGTCTTCTTCAGCTCTTTTAAATCAGCGGCCTGTCTATCTAAATTTTCTTTTAATTGTCGAATAGCTTCATCTATGCGTTTAGCCTCTTGTGCTCTAGTTCCATCAGCCATTATCACTTTTACTCAGGTCAGGATGAACTGCTCTGATACCAATTATATGAATTAAAAGAGAAAGACAAAAAAATTAAACTAGCATCCCACTTCCAGGAAATTTCCGCTATATTGAAATTGAAATATTAAAAATAATTGTTCCACACACTCTGCTTTTGGCAGATACATATAAATAATAAAAAACTGGTGTAGAGTCAATCTTACTATATACTCCTACCTAAAACAAAACAAAACTATCTCCCAAACTTATCTTAACAATCCATTTTTATCCGCACACTTTCTCGTATTTATCCTTTCTCATACTTATCCTGCCACTTTATTCAGTCATATCAATTCAAGACTGTAATTTCCATCAAAACTTCCAGATCACGGAGCCTTTTCAATATTTCAATCATAAATTCCAAGTCAATGGCAAAACTATAAATAAGGCTAAACTTTTGGGTTTGGTGTGGCTAGCGGCTGGTGGCCGTGATTGGGACTAAAAAGAGTCAGATCTGGAGGGTTTTGCGGTAAGGAACAAGATGGTGTTGTGGATTGGCCGGATTCGGGGTGGTTTGGGCAAAACATTGTCTTGAAGTGGCGGTAGATTATGATAGTTCGTGATGATTTTTGGCCAGTTTTTTGTTGTAATTGATGATTGATTTTGAATGTGTGGCTAGAGGGGAGCTGATGGTAGTGTCAGTCGACAGTGAAGGGCGGGGGCTTCGAGGCAGCAGGTGGACAGAGAGTTTAAAAGTTTTGGGTGATTTGCGGCGGCTGTGAAGTCAGTTCATGAGGAGGCTGGTCGGGTTGTGATTAGTGGAGACTAGCTAGTTTGGTGGTGATGTTGGCTGACAATGAAGATGGCTGACGGTGGTGGATTAAGCGGTGGGATGCCGCAAGTTTTAGGTGTTTTGTGACGGTTATGGGCGGTAGGAATCCAGTTGGGTTTGGTTAGGATTTGGATGCCAAAATATGGTAATTCGGCTGGTTACAATGACTAATGTCAGTAGTTGCCAAATTTTGGAGTTACTGTTGGAGTGTGGTGGCTAGGGTTTCAAAATTTAGGAATTTTGGGTTTTTTAAATAATTTATTGGGACAATGATGATGGAGGTTTAGGTTGTGGATTTGAATAGATCGATATGGTGGCCAAGAAATCTATGCAAATCGCACATATTACTTTGATACCAACTAATGAAGCAAGCGTAATGGAAGCATAAACGATTGGGTAGGAATCACTAGATATCATTTTGGGTAGGAATCAATAGATATCGTTTTAGTACTGGCTATTTTTAAGAATGTATAAAGCACGATTAGATAACAGTCTAATCCAAACGATTCTATAAGAGGAATTTTTTATAAATAATCCCACAAAGAATTATAAAAGAGGGATTTTATTAAATAATTAAAGTTGAAGTTATAAAAATGATAACAAGACATCTCTATTTATAATAGAGAAATTTTTTTTTTTAAGTTAACTTTAAAAAAAAAAATTACAATTATAATAAAAATAAAAGAATAAGACACATATCATACTTGACTTTAATTAAAATAGAAATTCTTAAAATAACAAAAATTTTAGAATTCTAAATAACGGCCTACATAAAAGTTTACTCTTATTTCTATATTTCATAAATACAAAATAAATAAATAACAATTACAATTAGAAACTTGGTCTAAGCAGTTTAAGCGTTATAATTAGTCAATAATCACTACTCAATGAAATTTGTAAACTTGGGATCTTCATACATTCGTGATGACGCCAATTCTCTAACGACTTCATATGTACATCCGTAAATCTTTTCCTTTGAAAATACTCTTTACTGTTTGACAAATTAGCATAGGTTTTTTATGGCAACTATCCTTAACTCATTAGGATAGTTACATAAACTACTTTTTAATGTTTTCACAAATCATCCACTATACAAATCTGCCTTTTGAATTTGTTCAAATCCATTTTCTAATAATTAATAAAAAGATTATTGTTTTCTTCTATCAATCAGAGCATGACTGTCTAATGTTCTCTTTTATTTTCTCTTAAAAGAATAAAATATTTTGAAAGAACTCCTTTAACTACCTTACGAATATCAAAGTGCTAAATGATATAATGAAGAAAGATTAAGTACTACTGGGTTAACAAACCTTATTAATTACAATGAGTTTGATATTCTCAAGTTTTTCATAGAATCGTTCTGAAACAGCAGGTAGCTTTTCTTGTAAAGAACATAATATAGAACAAGACAATTTAATAAAATTGACAACAGGTTTTTTTTTTTCAGTGATTTAAGCTTGTTTTATAATAATTGGCGCCACGAGTTCGAACTCCCACAGCGCATTGTTGAGGTTTAATTTCTTTCCTCAATTTGAGTAAAAGTAATCTTTTTCCTTTCAAAATGTGAATGGAGTAGACATCTCTCGAATATTAGAGAGGATCAAAATCTGGGTGTGCTTCATAAGAATTGATGTAAACTAGTCCCAATAATATTCTGATTTGTAAATATCAGTTGTAATCTCATGTAATATGAGTTGTACTCTTGAGCAATAGTCTCATGTAATCAAAAAAAAAATATTGAAGGTACAATTATCAAAGAAAGATATATCTAATGTTTAATTTTTTATCTTTCCAGCAATTACTTGCTTAATGAAAATTGAAAGAAAATTTTTACAATAATCTTTTAATAACTTTATTATTCTCCTCAAGGCAAAAGATTAAACTTCATAAATAAATGTACAATAAAACCGTAAATATATCTATGATCAATCATCATTAATATAGTTACCTTTTGTTACAGTCATAATAAGTGCACAGCTCCAGAAACTAACTCTTTTGGTCTACATTCACCATACACCATGCTCATGAAGTTAAGCAAAATGCAAAATGAATGATTGAACCTATTTTCCAGTCCAGCCCATATGTATCTTAATTCATGTAAATTAAAATTTCTGGATTAAAAAGTTTTGAGTTGCTCTTTTTGGTTTGTTTATGTGGAGACCCATATTAATTTTCCAATGTTGTCAATAATAAAAAGTGATGCAACATACACAACACAAACATATAAAAGTATTGAAGTGTAAAATAAGTAGTAGTAATGGATTAGGTGTTATAATCTAAAATTTCTTTTTAATCGTCTCATCAACTTTACGGCAAAGCTCACGTTACATTTGCCGTATGTTACAGCTATAAATTTTTTAACCCTTAAAAAAAAAAATAATTATTAAAAAGGTCAACAAATTTGAAAGTTTTACTTTACACCCCCGCTGTTACACCCCAAGGTGCAGTCAGGTAACAATAATGCTAGCATTTGAATTTTTTTGAAATTCTTCATTTATATTTATGGCGAAGTTAGTACTAAACTGCTCAATAATTTTTTTTTTAATTAAATTTCTAACTTGTTTAATCTTATATCTATTGAGTTTTTATTCATTATATTAATGATTTCTTTCTTTAATATATCATGATATTTGATATTGAAGTCTTTTATGAATTGTTTAACTTTATTAAATTCTTACTTAGTTGATCTCTTAATTTTTGAATTTATTTTATATTTCCTTCATGAAAATTATTAATTTCTAATATTTTGTTTACCCTTTCTATATCATTTATAGATAAATTTAGATTTTCTAATTTATTTAATAAATATAGTGACATTCAATTTAATTGATTATTTCTCCACATATTTGAATCATTGATCAGATCAAATATTTGAAATTTTTTCATTAGAGGCTTTGGTAATTTATTTATTGTATCATCTTTTTAATAATTCATTATATTTATAAGATATTTATCACATATAGTATCTCTTATAATTTAGGACCATAAATTTAGATTACAAAATTTATGTGACGGCATTGATGGTATATATTCATAGATTGAGTGTGTGTGTGTGTCAGAAGAAAAATCTAATTTATGTCTCACAAGTAATTATAAATGCAAGTGCAAAAATATATTCAAAATTTGTGGATTTTTATGAATATAATAATCATTTAAATCATTATAAAAATATTGTCAAACTTTATAAAGTTTTAAAAATAAATGTAGAAAACATGGATGACAAAATCATTTAATTATAAAAAATCAATGAGGACCTATTTAAAAAAAAAGTAAACATATAATTAAAAATAAAATTCTCTATAAATATATATTACAACTATACTTTGTTTTAGATTAAAACTATTTTTATCCGTTGCATTTGAGAAATATCAAAACCAATGGCCTATATCCATTGATTGTTTGTTACATTATTTATAACATAAGCTTTGCCCAACTTTACCCGACCTTGACCAAACCTAGGCCAATTGAACATGGCTCCACCGACCATCGCTGGTTGTGACTTACCATCACTAGAGGGCTTCTCAGTTCTCACATCATCGACGACCAATCCCATGACTAGTTGCTCCTAACTCAGCTATGCCAGCCACCACGCATAAGCCCTAGCTTGCGGCTTTTGTCTCACAACAGCCTCCACATCCCCGCTGCCTCTTTGCTGTCGCTGATGCCACCCAATTTTTGCTGCCATCATCATTGAGCCATCCTGACACCATATATCCACCACTGACGTCCCAAATCCCCGACTACACACGACCCTCAGTAAATTTATTATTTTAAATGTTTCTAATATAAAATAAATTAAATTGGGTTTAGTTAATTTATTTCCAGTATCCTCAATAAATTCATTTTGAATTAAATTGGGTAATTTATACCTATATACAAATCCAAAGCTTATGACTTGTGGTACATTACTAATATATATCGTTAGATCATGCGTAATAATTTAGATTGAATGTTAAATATGTTTTTAATAATGGAATTGTAAAACCAATGAAAAAAAAAAATTAAATCTAATTTGGACGACAGGGTATTAATTGACCTTTCCCTTTTATCCATGGTCTACTAATTATAATTTATATGATTTATGCGTAAAAAAAAAAAAGATAGTGCACAGAGCCTTTGTTTGTCTACAATATATATAAAGATAGAGATGCACTGTTTTTAATTTTATAGTATGCACTGTTTTTAATTTTATAGTGACACAACCATAACTATAACCAATACCATTTTCATTTTCACGTCCATCATTCATATTAAAAGCCAAAAGCATGAAAAAAAAAAAAAAAAGCCTTCCTGATCTGGAAGTACAATTCAAATGGTGTAATATTTGAGCACCATCATCCATTAAGATGGTGTTTGGTTGGGAGGAGAGAATGAAGGAGAAAAAAATAATTTAAATTCTCTTTTTATTTCCATTGTTTGGTTTAACAAAATATATAAGAATTTAATTTCTATTAAAATTTAATATCCATCATAATATATAATTTGAATTCCACACCTAATAAGGAAGAAATTAAATTCCTCTTATGTTAGAAACTAAAGTTTTCAAAATTACCCTTCAACTTTTTAACTTATTTAATGTTATTAATAATTGTTATTTATAATTATTATTTTATTGATTTAATAGTATAAATGGACCTTTGTCGAAAAGTCACCGGACCTCCACAGAACATCGCCGGAAGTCACCGGACGTTGCCGGATCACCGCCGGACTTCGTCGGACCTTCGCCGCCGGCCACCGAACCACCATTTTGTTTTATTTTATATATATATAGATATTATTGCTAATATAAATAGTTTCATTTTTAAGGTGAGGGATAAATTTATCTAAAAAAAATTATATTTGCTTTCTTTATCAAACTTATATCAAACCAAACAACAAAATATAATTCTACTGCTTTTTTCTATTCCTTTCTTCTCCCTTCCTCTCCATTCCACTTTTTTCCTCTCCTTTCTTTTCTTTAAATCAAACATGGCCTAAGATTAAGAAATGTTGGATTAGTAGCTCCTTTGACGTCAAAGCCCTCACTAGTACTATTCTTACCTCGACTACCCCTGGCTTTTATATATTATGGTTTGCAAGAAAATTTGCAAGCAAATCAAAATTGGTTAGTGTGAGTGGTTCGACACTCTCACTCCTTAAGAGAGGTCAGGGGTTCAAGCCCTGCTCTTGTATGGAGTCACCACTTTGGCCAGTATTTTACCCCTTTCGGACCGACCCGATGTGAGTGGGGATTAGTTTGGGTTGTGGTACAAGCTTATAAGTGTCTTCCACAGTTGGAGCCCACTCAGGACCACCTCGTGGTTTAGACAAAAAAAAAATTTGCAAGCAAATACACCGATGACTAATAATTCAATGCATGACAGGATATGAGTGGAGCAAACTATCACTTAAAACTTTGTCAACTTTGCATGAATTGCAATGTAAGGCAAAAAAGGGTAAGAATTTTGATAAGCTCATCTTAATTCTCTTTGAATAAAAAAGAGGGGTACATCACTCTACAAGAAAATAGGTAATAGATGACGGAAAATAACTATCATAAAAGGAGATGCATGACAGACAATTTATCTGTTATCTATATTGCTGTCATTAATTCATGACAGAAATTTTTTCCATAATGAATTTATGATAGCTTTTAATAGTCATCTATATGTTACACTATATTTTAATGGGAATCTCAAAATTATTTGAATTTTTGGCATTTTTGTAAATTTTTTGGCAGGAAAATGGTTATTATTTCAATTAATAATATTTAAAATAGTATTATTTCAATTAATAATATTTAAAAATATTATTATATTCCATCAAAAAAATATTATTATTTTTTATTTTGATTTTAGATTATTCTTTCTTAAATTGCATTATTACTATTATTATTATTATTTTTTGAATTTTGGTTATTCTTATTTGAATTGTATTATTATTATTATTTCTTCAAATTTACAAATTCTACACATTTGTTTCAGAAAATCTAATGATAATATTTAAAAAATAAATAACAAAATACATGAAATTTAATATATATTAAAACTAAAATATCATATATAAACAATGGGTGCAGCTATATGCACTCTAAAAATTACTTTAAACACTTATATTTTTATAAAAAAATTTATTACAAATATACCCATAACATAAATTAGTATTAAGGACATTTCAATATTGCGATTTTACAAGCTTCTTATACACATATTTTCAAACAAATAGTACCAAAAACAAAAGAAAATTAACATAAATTAGAATTAAGCTTATATATATATACTACAATCAGAGTTATTGTCATCAAGTCTTGGTAGCTTGATAACCTGAATGGTGTTCGAATTCTGAGATGCGAGTTTCATGAAATTTTTCAATAAAAGCTAAAGCTTTTCCGTCAATTCCAGGCTCGGCAACCCAATAAGCACCTTTATCTTCATCACTTGGGCAATTTTTTCTTGCTGTGCTTCCTGCCTCATCCCACAGATCTTCCCCTCGTCGATTAGTCCTCCGCGACTTGAACATGTTGCGTAGAGAGAACGAAGATTTCTTTTGCTTGTTTCCAACCATAATGAATTTTTATCGACGTCTTTCTTCTCTTCCACTCTAATTTTTCTGAAGAAGAAAGAAAGAAAGAAGTTTAATTTTAAGTGTATTAATATTTCTTGAGTTTCAATTACGCATAGAAGTGTGAGGTTGTTTAGCTTCAGTACCTCACAAGAACAGTGCCTATACCATGGGACGAGCCAGCAATTGATTTATTTGTTTTACTATAGCATTTTTGTAGGGTAAATAAAGATATTTAATTTAAAAATAATTAAGTGAGAATTTTTTAGGTATTTTAAAAAGTGTACAAAGTATAATTTATTTTTAAAAAATTAATAAATGAGTGTATATAGTAATAGAGTACTCAAAGTAATTTTCAGAGTGCCTATAGCCTCAACTAAACTATATTGTTTAAGCATATTCAAATTACATCGATCCCAAAATAAACTACAATTTCACCAGCCGCAAAATACTTGCACCGAAAATCAAAGTCCGCCAAAACCACAGCTAAAATCTTGATGCAGCAACAAAATCCAAATTGATAGTACCAGAAAACAAACATAACACAAATAACAAACTATGGCACGTTAATAGTCTTTAATGCCACCCTGCTAGAATATTTCATCCAAATGAAATTATGATGCACAATCTATTTTGGGAGGATAAACAAATTATTCTATGAATCTGTTCTAACCCACACCAAGGTTCAACATTGATTAAACTTTTATCACAACCATTTGTGCATGATATAAAGGAACAATTTTAACAACATAATGTAAATAAAGCTAACTTATAATATAAATAAGGCTAAGTCAATGAGAAGTTTTTATCACCTTCGTATAGACTCTTTATTGAAATTTGTTACAGAGGATAATCTATTTACATAATCTAATAGAGAAGCTGGTGCCGACTACAATTATTTATATAAAAGCTAGATGAAAGCTAGATAGAATGAGTTCTAGGTAATTATAGACAAGTATTATTGCAGCATTTTGCTAAATTAGAACAAAAATTCACCTTTGTACAATTATGCCCAGACTTGAAACAAGAGCATGCATTGTGCAGGCATGAAAGTCACATGCATTTGCCATAGTCTTGACAAGTGACCTCTTCAAAGCAAATGTAGCTGGGACGTTTCGGGGGACATGACACACAACATGTATGGCAATGATTGGAGCAACAAACCCACATAAGAACAGAGCAAAAATTTTCCCTACTGAGAATTCATGTGCATTATCAATTTATATATAATTGATATAGTCCCTGAGAACAAGTAAAAGAAGATATAGTCCCTTTTGAAGGGCAGAACTTATAGGTTAATGGAGATGTGAGGATTTGTATACCGAGCAAGCAAAGACCTGGAAATTACATTTCAATATCTATAATAGCACCATTTCTCAAAGGTAAAAAGACACTGATTGTATCCTTAAATTCACTCTCATAGCTTTCATCTTTCTTCCTATAATAGACAGAAACCAATAATCACTTGTCGATGATTAAGCAAAATATAACTACTTCCATTCAGCATAAAGATCAACCCATTAGTTTAGGGATATTGATAGAGAAAGGGAACCACAATTTAATGCCTCCTGCACCAACAAAAGCACCCAAGTAGAACCTAATGAATTTCTTTAAGATATAAGAATAAACTTCAAACTACAAATAAGGGCCAAAAGGACGAAATTGAAGATTAACAAGATGAAACAGAGACACAGGCATATGGAGATTACTAACATGTAATGACCACAGATTAAACCTTGGTTGATTCCACCAATTACCAAAAAGATCATATTCCACTGAAACTATAAAAAAATGCTTAAGAGTTAAAATCTAATTGTAAAATCACAAATAACAGTAAATTATTACTACCTGTAAAGAAAATGGTCCCTAGATAGTGCTAATGACACATAATCCATAAGCATCCCTAAGTAACAAGAACCATTAGTAAAGGTTGTATTACTATCATCAAGCATAACTATACTATAATAGATTTACACATCATAGGCATATACAATACAAGCATCTCTTACAACTGATAAAAGTTAATAACAAGAAACAAAAAGAATAAAATTCATCATTTTCTAGGAAAACTCATAGCTATATTCCTCTTACAGATTACAGAGCCTTACAAGAATAGTTAACTACTAGATGCAGCTTAGTTTTTTCCTGCTAAGTCAAATTCTTATTGAGTTAACCCAGCAGCTCATAATCCAACTCCCACCTTCCTCTCTCTTTAGTCAAATCAGAAAAGACCTGCAAAAATTAATCAATTAATTATAGTTGCATTGATTCCAATTTTAAACCTAATCAATTTTAGAAATGTACTAACTTATTTTCCTTACATTTTAGAATGAAAATAAAAACTAATCAAACAAGCAAAAGCAAACCAACCTGATGGGCAGCCACTAGGATTTCTTTGCAAATCTTTGATCAAAGCAAATGCAACCTTCTCATCTCCCTTGCTTGGCTCCCTGTCTTAAAAATTAGAAGTCTATTTGCTATCAACAAAGTTCGTAGGCACGACAACAAAAAGCATTCTTTTAGAGAGCGATTTACAGTTATTGAGGCTGCAATTATGGTTTTTTTGCTGTAACTTCATTCATGGTGGCTGTAGATGTGAGCATTTACCTAGGTCGATTGAGAGTGGCTGTGGGCTTATGTGGATTAACGGTGGCTGTGAGGACGCTAGGGTTTCAAGTGGTTTTGTGAGAGAAGAGTTCAGTGAGAGAATGGGTGGAGGCCTCAACACTGGAGATGGCAAAAATACCCGTCCGGTCCGGACCTGGACCGCACTCCTGTCAGAGATTCATATTACCCAACCCTTGACATTGCAGGCCTCTTTGATCAGGCTCGATAAACACGAAACTCGGATTTTATTAAAAAAATATTATAAAATATATATTATTTTAAATATTTATATTTATTTGACTCATTTATTACACATATATAAAATTTTAAACACTTAAAATTTATATTTTCATATTAAATTTTATTAAAATAAATTTAAAACTTATAAAATTACTAAAAAATAAAAAAAATACACATATAATATTAAAAAATATAAAAACAGCTAATAGCTCGATAAGAATAGATAAAAGCTCGATCAAATGACCGATTCAGAGAAATAAAACGTGCGATCTCGGGTTTCCATCCTACTCAACACCTAGAAAAAAAGATCGAGGGTATCTTTTTAATTTAGACTCTTTATGTTTATTTTTAATAGATGTATTTTTAATTTATAATAAACAATTTGTAATATTTAATATTTTAAATTTATTAGCAAAACGTTGTTGTTCTAATTTATGTGAAAACGACTAATGATGGTAGTGGGCCGTGCTGGCACCAATACGGATCACGCGGGTTAGTGTGGCACGGTTTATTAAAATAATGGTCCGTATCGCATCTACTTTTTTTTTCTATTAAGGTCCAACACGGTTTACGTCACGAGTCCACTCGTGCTGTGGTTGTGTCGTGCTGTGCGCCGTAGTGAAAAAAAATTTATTAATTTTTTTTTTTACATATTTATCGCGCCTAAAAAAGCCACATGTTTGGTGTGTTTTTTTCAAGCCACGCGCCTGACGTGTTTTTTTAGGCCCATCAGCCTAATAATAATAATTTCATAAATCATAGTAATGATTAATGAAAAATAAAATTTTTATTTTGGAATAACAATTACACATAATTTTATTTGAACTACTAATATTATAATTGTACTTGAACTCCATTGAATGAAAATATAATTTTTAATTTATCATAAAAGTATTTTGTTCACAATTTTATTTTTTTGTGCATAAATACAAAAAATATTTTATTCACAAATGAAACATACCTCCAATAACTATTAACTAAGTTATGATTTTATAAATGAAATATTAATATTGTAAAATTTTTTATTTATTATTTATAAAATCATGATATTTATTTATTCATTTAATAAATTATAAACATAAAAAAAATTAGAATATTTATTTAAACTAGGACTTAAATTAATTTTTAAAAGCCTATGCTGAAAAAATATATTAAAAAATTTAATTTCAAGGATTTGTAAAATTATGATTTTTTATTTTTATTTATCTTTTCGTCTTTTTCGTGCTTTTATGCATTATTTGGCTCTGCCCATTTCTTTTCTTTGTTTAGGCGCTCTAGACGCGACGCCCACGTGCTCTGCATCACGCTTCCCACCGAACGTGGCGTCTGGTCAGACAGACACGCGTGCTCACGTTCGCGTGCCTCGTACCGCCCATTGATCATCTCTAAAAACAACGATGTTTCTTGAGTTATATAATATTTTATTTAAATAATACCCAAAATTTTATTCAAAGAAGCACCAAATTCAAGTCAACATTAAAATTCTATCATGAATCCTTGACATAATATATTTTATCACAATATCGTCACATATTCTTGACATAATTTATTTCTATCATGAGTCTATTACAAGTCTGTCATGAATACTTAGGGTTGGCAAAAAAGCTCAGTGGCTCTGCATGCCAGCTGTGGCTTTAAAGTAAGAACAAGGGCTTTCACCTTATAAAGCCTAGACACAGTGGGCCTAGTTAAGGGCCTCCCACAAAAGCCCAGGCTTAAACCCAGACTTTTATAATATAATGTATATAAATATCATATATATATTTTTTGTAGAAATAAATTATAATATATTAAAAGATTTAAATTAAAAAAAATTGAGAAATTAAAAAAAACCGGGATTAAGTAATTAACAAAAAAACAAAACGAAACCAAATTCCCAAAACCTCCTCCTCCTCTCTCTCTCTCCGTACGTGACCAATAATAGAGTTTACTACCTTGCCTCACACCAATTAAGGAGCCACCATCGTCGGTGATCCACCATCCACGCTGACACAAGACATCTAGCTACCCAAAGAAAGATAAAGACCAACCTGACACAACACAATGACCCACACCCACCAAAGACTACCCGCTGAGTAGCTATAGCTAATTGAACTCACAGAATGCAAAGAAGAGCCGATCTCACTCCAAAGCGACCAAACCAAAGAAGACCAAAGAACGACGCGAACCAATGAAACCATCACCAACTCCACCCCAAGTAAGCTTTGATTTTTTTTTTTTTGTAATTATTGTAGAAATTCTGAGATTACTGAAGCCATTGTTGATGATGTAATGGAGAGTAGTTTTGTGGGAGAGAGAAAGTGAAGAAGAAGAATGTTTCATTGTTGTCATAGCAAGTGGATAACGAAGAAGAAGCACTGTATTTCAGTTTCAACCACAAAATCTTTTAAAAATAATTAAAGGGTATTTAACATTTACCTAGTTTATCATATTTTATCTCTTGTAAATTGTAATTTACATATTTTTATTTTATTTGATAGGCTCTGTTTGTCATCAAAATTAAGCAAATTCTTCACTTCTATGTACATTATTATTTTTTTAATGAAATTTGGTGGATAATTGATATGCTGTAGGAAAAATTTGTATCTAAAAATGAAAATGCCAATAGATCTCTCTCAATTAAAAAGAAATAAAAATAAAAATTAATTAAATTATTAAGTCTAAGCCCTCGGCCCAGCCAAATTTCAGCCAAGAAGTCTGGCCAAATTGTGCCTACCAAGACTGAGCCCAGCCTCCAGCCAGAGGCCTGACCTCAACTATGACTGGATCGAAAATGTTCACCACCCTAAGCCCGCACCTATTGCCAAATCCCACTACTTGATATCAATACAAAACCATCACCATTTATCACGCCACGACCATAATCCGCTAAAGTCAGTCTGTCAATCTATCATAATCAGAAATGATTTATGGCTCATAACATGTGACATAATTAAGTACTGTGAATTTAAAAATAGGTTTCGTATGGGTTTGGTAGTTTATTTTTTAAAGAGTATTTGAAAATAAAAATAAAATGAAATGTTGTTTCTCTAAAAATATAGAAACATTGAAATATAGTGAATATATACATATATATATATATATATATATATCTGTGTGTGTGTGTGTGTATAACTTAATAGATCAACTAGTAATTATATTTCTACATCAATATAAGAAACAAATGAACAAGAGAGGAAAATGGCAGTATTGGTAGAGCAGGGCACACGATGTGTGGGTATATATAATTAGGGCCCGCTTACTTTGACTAGCGAGATCAACACACTTGATCCGAAGCATCGGAATCCAGCGACGCCAGGTTAAATTGATCGTATAATTGGAATCGATAAGCGGATCCAATGACCTGATTCACTGTCACCTGATCTTGTTATCGATGGTACCGTATCATTTCCCCAGCTTCTATAAACAAAGTGCCGAATAAAAATTTGCGCTTAACTTGTTTTTGTTAATATTGTGAAGTTGGTAAGATTTATTTCTCAAAAAAAAAATGTCATCGTTACTACAGCTTAGTAAACACTTTTTTAAAAAAAATATTTTCTTATTCTTGTAAAATAGAAAATGAGTGGGCCCCTTATCGCACAATAACATTGCATTGATTTTTTTTCCCCCTTGAAATTAATAGTACATGAGAATTATGAAACAGAAAATTATGCGGATTAATTATGTAGTTTCACATTCCACCTTCGGCAATACATTCCTACTAAGAAACTGGTCCATATTTGGTTCAAAAAAGTAATTGAAGATTTATATTGAAGGCATTGAGTGTCAGAACTTTTAAAGAAATAAAAACTCACGGTTGGGTTGGGTTCTCAATCTACTCTAGAAAAATAAAACTAACCTAGCATTAGATTTGAAATTAACTGCACGACGACAGTGTTTCATTCAGGTCATATGTGATGGCGAGTAAAAGACACTCATTTCCTCATTTGACCAACACATTTTAGGCCCTTAACTCAATTTACCAAAGCATTTATACTTTCTGTTAATTTATTTACCAATTTCATTGTATGCTGTTGTTGGAGTACTAATTTTATTTCATCACCAATTTCATCGACAGTAGATGAAAAAAAAAATGATAAGAGGTGGTGTTTGATGTATAAATAATAAGGCAGTTGAAGGCCGTACACTAACATTATTATTAATTGAAAAATTATCTTTTTATCATTTTTATTTTGTTATACATATGTTAACTACAAAAAAATTAATATATTTTATACCTATTTATATTTTTAAATTTGTATTAACCAACCTATTTATTACCAATACTTTTAGAATCTGTTAAAAAAATCTAAGCAAAAATGATAAAATATTGAAAAGTAACGAAATTCCGAATTTGCCCCCGTTGGTTCCCAGGATGGGTGTTTATTACTGTTGCTGGGGGTTCTTTCCTCTAGGGTTTGGGGCTGGGAATTCCAGAAAATGGAGGGGTGCCAACTTCTGGGTTTCCTAACTGGATGCCTCCGCTCTTTACTGGAGGAAATGGAGGCGGCGGCGGCGGCGGCTGTGCTGGTGCTGTGGTGCTGACGTGGAGGGGCGGGTGAAGGTATCGTGCTAACTGGATGGAAATGTTGAGAGAGTGGCCATGGGAGCTAAGAAGAGGGGAAGACCGAGGAAAAATCCGCTGTAGCTGTGACTTTGGGGGCTTGTTAAACATGTTAGAGCAATTACAATGCTTTTTTGGCATGTCTATTCACAAAAGCTACTGGATGACTGAACAAAGCTAGGACGGCGATGCTCAGGCTGAAGCTGCTCCTTTCTTGAAATTTCTAGGTATTGTTGTTGTAGTTGTTACTTTTTGTAACCAACTGCTGGCTAGATGCAATCATTGTGATATGAGTAATGTTAATTTTTGTTAAGTTCTTAACTTGATTGGATTAAGCCTTGTACATAATGTTGAGTTGAATGTACTGTTCTTGGTTGCTGGCTGTATGTATAAATTATATATGTTTTATATATCTTCACGAATCTCAAGGTTATAGACCAATTGAATCATGGTAATCTTAAATTCTTGTAAGATTTGTTTGAACATTGGTTGCATGGATGGTTATGATGATTTAATTGCAATGTTGCAGAACTTTGTGCATACTGATAGACAGTTGAGTAGCGTGGTATGTTATAAGATTAAAGACCCGTTTGGGGCAGCTGCGCTGCCACGGTGCAGCTGCCCCAAACGGGTTCTAAAACTGGAAGAGAATAGCTGTGGGTTTGTTATTTGCTGTCGGATTATAGCAGTATATGCAATATCCAAGAGTGGGGAGGATTCAGTGAGTTTTATAAGCATTAGGTTCAAGCTATTTTTATACACATTAGTGGGTTGGTTGCTGCTGGTGTTATTCCATCTCCATTTGAATATGCCGATGTTGTGACGACCGCAACACACAAGTCACTCCGTGGTCCACGTGGTGCCGTGATCTTCTTCAGGAAGGGGTTTAAAGAGATTAATAAACAAGGACAAGAAGCAAGTCATATTTTTCAACCCAAAAAGGAATAGCGAGACAAAAAAAAAAAATGACACGAGCTTTAGAAAGTAAGGAAGGAACAAGAAAGTGCTGTTATTTCAATTGGATCTTTTTTTTACTGTTTCATACGTGCAAGATTTTTGCTTTTCACAAGTAGGTAATGTTGATATTCAGAACAGAAGTTCCCTTGCAAACCACTTAGAATGAGTTATTTAATGGTTCACTTGTTTCCAACAGGTGATGTATGACTATGAAGACAAAATTAATCAGGCAGTTTTCCCTGGACTTCAAGGTGGTCCACATAATCAACCATATCAAGATTAGCTGTCGCACTTAAGCAGGTTTATATTTATTGCTTTAATTATGTGTATTTAGCCAAAGGAAAACACCATGAATGTGGTCTAAATTCATGCATGTTTTTCTATGCTTTTTAGAATGCCAGATCAAGCAATTCTAATAATTTTTGCCTAGTCCGTGTTGATTCGGTTCTTTGATTTTCATGTGATTCCAGGTAAAGACCCCTGAATACAAGGCCTACCAGGAGCAAGTTCTCAGCAATTCTTCAAAGTTTGCGCAGGTATACTGAATGTGTCTTTCTATCATTGGATACTTTGTCTATTCGCAGTTCGTATATCTTTGTTGATTTGAATGAGTAATCCCATAATCATATATACCAGAGCAATTTAGGTTTTAGTAAATACATTTCTAAATCCACTCTCTGCGGAGATTGCTAGAGAGAGGTTATGATCTGGTATCTGCTGGAACTGAGAACCATCTAGTCTTGGTGAACTTGTTGCTAGAGAAAAGTTACCTACCGGTGTCAGCTCGACTTCCTGAGGCAGAAATTTTATATGCCCAAAAGCAAATTTATATAAAACACAAAAGATACCAAATGGGTAGATGAAATAGAAAATCAGTCTGATCAAGTCTTCTTCTTTTTGTCATTGCATCTGCTCTCAATCTTCCTGTTGGAGGATGATCGAGGGTTAGGTTTGGTTAGAGGTATGTGATTGTCTATTCTATTTAGTTGAAGGAATTTAAAAGTTGTCGTCGATCAAACAAAATGAAATTTCAAAACAAAATAATGCTTTAATTTACGTACTCGGGCTACACGGGCTTCATGCAGTGTATGATTCTTAGTTTCATTTTCCACTGTTTGTGACTGATTTGGGCTTGCCATTGTTCCCAGAAAAACACAGAAACAAGCTATATAGTAAGAGTTTGAAGAAGAGATGCAATGACCGAGTGTTTATGCTTGCTTGTAAATAGAGAAGAAGGGGAGGGTTTTAGTGAGCAGGGCCACAAGGCACTGCAAATAGCGTGAGAGCCATATGTGAAAAGGTGAGAAAGATTCGGCCATTTGGCAACCTCATTCTTCTCTATGTAACCACTCTGATTTTAGCCTCAACTGATTTGTTTGTACGAGCCCGGCCATGCCCATATTAGGTTAAGCATGAGTTTTATTTATTTTTTTAATTTTTTAAATTATTGTAAATTTGAACTAAATTACTTATCAAGAAGTTATTATAATCATAGATAAATTAAAGAAAATGAATATTTCAAAGTAAAATAATAAATAATAAATAAAAGCTTATAAATTTGATTGTCTTTAATATTGGATTCTTTAATTCAAATACTCTCTTAATTAATTAATACAAAAAAGAGAGTTTAGTATATAATTTTAGTTTTTTTGAATCATTATTGATTTTTAGATTAAGAATTTAATTTTTCTTTTTTTAAAGTTACTTTTCAATTTTAACTATATTATTTAATTTATAAATTTATTTTTTTTAAAAATAGTGGCCCAGGCTTTTGTTTTCTTTTTAAAAAGCCCTGGCCAAAGCCCGCGGGCCTAGGCCGGGGCTTTTTTTGCCCACCCTCATAAATTAACAATTCTTACATGAAAGAAGTGTTTTAGAATGGCAAAAGAAAACCAATTCTGAATTCAAAATGGTAGAGTTTTCCTTCTCTTTCTTTTTTCCTTTCCCTCGTTTATAGTTTCTCGGGATTTTAAACACCAATCCCCTAATTTCTAGTGTTGTAAACGAAGCGAATTGAAACTAAAAACTAAGAGATTAGTTTGGTGACCCTGCAATTGTGGTCGACCAACGTTGAATTCGGGATTAGATGAAGTTGACACTTATGTCTTCAGGCCGTGCTCTACTAATCTATCCTCTTGTCTTATCACCTTAAATGCTCATGATGTGGCTTATCTCATGTCATATATTCGAAATTTGAAACGGTGGTTACTCGTACGAGAAACACGTCTTTGCAACTGATGCACCCATAACCTAAACATTTTGTTTCTGACCCATAAAATAAAATACCCAAACTTCCTCTTTCTGTTTTATTTTTCTTTACCCCTTCCTCAAATCGTGAAATAGACATATCCGTAAGCGCAGATATATCTGACGTATGATATATATCTATGAGACGACATGTGTTAGGAGAAAGATCTCTTGTGTCGGTCAGATCTGTTAGAGTTCATTGACGAGTCGCGATGAGTGGAATTCTTCTTTGAACTTTTTGTGTTGTAAGGCAGATGTAGGTTAGGGGAGTCTATAGTTGACAAGATAAAGAACATTTACCAGTTGAAGAATAGCCCGAAGGATGCTGGTTGGTATTACTTTATTTAGAGCTCTGGCGGAAGTGCGAACATTCGGCCCGTTGAACGGAGGGTAAATTTTTCTTTGTTGGAATTTGGGTAGGATGGCTCCTACGGTGATGAGAATGCATCATCCTGCACATTGGTTTGGTGGAATGTATCTTGAGTTCGTCTTGTTGCGTATATATCATCGCTATTTTATTTATTTTAGATTCCTAGAGTTTGACTTATAAAATCAGGGATGAAATTGTCTGCGTCTTAGTCGCTTGTCTCGGGAAGATCTCTTTTCGCCACTTGAATCCATTCAGTCTGCGGTCTTAGTCTTGGTAGTATATAAAGCAACACAACTTCAAGGTCTCGAACAGCCGTATAAAAAGCTAATGTTAAATGACACAATGTCATGGCCTTTCTGCCTCCTCGGGTTGGTAAAAGTGCGGATGAAATACCGAGGGAGAAAAGTCCCGAGACTCGTCTCAGTGACGATTAGCCTCACCGCCACTGCGAGATGAAGGTATTTGAGGCCATCTTAGAGTCTGAATCTGGGGTGTTGGGGTCCCAATTTGTCGAGTGCGTGAGGGGCATAAGGCGCCGGATGGTGGGTTCTGTCTGAAAATTACTTTTACAAAGGCAGTCGTCTGAGCCATGATAATAAGAGGTATGAGATTGAAGAAATTGGATGAGATCGAGTGTTGGAGGCCGAGAGTGCAACAGATGTTAATGACCAGAAGGCTTCTCGATTAAACCATCATTGGAAGCTACGGTGGAGCACTTGTTGGGAGTCGATGAGATGCTTTAATCTGTGATTGTTTAAGTCGCCAGTCGCGTGTTTGAACTCGAGGATAGTGTCGGCATTTAGCGGTTAGTGGATAGTCTGAGTGCGACTCATTCTGATTCGTCACGTTATGAAAAGGAATATCGACCAGCATAATCAAGTTTGTAGCAGGTGTAAATAAATATATGGAGGAGCAGAATCAATGAGTTGAAGAGAAGGACTCACTGAATTCTTGACGCAAATCTGAGTGAAGTGCCAAATAAGGGTGTTAGGACGGCCTCTTTTTCTGCTAAAGTCGACAGTCCTGCCTCTGTTGTGATCGTGGACCACCCTGTTGAATCAGTTGAGCCTCCCCCTCAAGATCCATGAGTTTTACTTTATGTATGAACTGCGAACTTTTCGCTTGTCTGCACATTTTGAAACATCTGCAAACATTCCCTTTATCTGTTATGCCCATTAATATGCGTTTTGGAAGACTTGTATGAACTACTATTTTATTTTCTTAGTGTTTGATTTAAACAACACTGAGATTTTAAAGCCTTTCGCTTGTTTTAGGAATTATTTTGTGGGTTTTATATGTTTGTCCACACTTAGTAGAGTAAGTTTTTTTTGTAAATTTTTGACTTAGTTTCGAGCCGAGCTTTCGAACCTTTCCTGAAATAATATTGTGCTTTCTGCTCAAAGAGCGGTTGAATTGTCACACGAATAAGCCTTGATATGTTTTGAGCTTTTAGTTGCTTTATAAATTATTTGCCTTAGAAATTTTTTGCTTTCATGCTTTCGAGTCAAGCAATGATAGCCTCTGTTAATTTAAACTGACTATTGTCTTGTCTCGAATAGATTTTGAGCGTGTTTTATTCTTAAAAATTATTTTGACTGCACGTCAATGAGAAGTTTCTTGGCAGAGTCCGATGACTTTCCGGTGACGTCCGGTGACAATTAATTTATATTTTTGTATTTTCATATTTAATAAATAAATATATTTATTTATTTTGTTAAGTATCTTAAATTATTTATTAAATTTAATTAATATATAATTATTTATAATATTAAATTAATACCATAAAATTATAAATAATAATTATTAATGGCATTAAGTAAGTTAAAAAGTTGAAGGATAATTTTGAAAACTTTGAAGGATATTAAATTCTAATGTAAATTAGATTCTTATATATTTTGTCTAACCAAACAATGAAAATAAAAATAGAAATTAAATTACTTCCTTTTCCTCCATTTCTCACGATTCATTACAGCGGGTAGTCTTGAAACAACCTTCTGGAGGTCGCGAACCGTCAGTCGATTCACCTTCGATCGTTCAGTTTCGTCAGTTGAATCTCATCTTGCCTCTTATCGTCGCGAACCGCGCAATAATCTGACGGCATCGAAAAAGTGATATTTCAGGCAACCACCATGCTCTCATGCCCGACAAACCAAGACCCACCCTGCGCATCGTCTCGATGGTGCTTAAGTATTCGCCCATCCGGCGAGTGGCGGTGAGCGCGTCGGGCGACCGAGTTTGAATTTTTCCCCGGTGCTTTCTACACTGAGCACGGAAGGAGGAGTTGAGGAGGACGTTGTGTTCAATTATTCTTTTTAAGGAGTGCGAGACTTTGAGCAGACATTTTACATGGTGCGAAGAATTATCTATCATGTTAGCCAAGTATTCAAGTCGCTTGGATTGATGACAATCGAGATCTTCCCAAGTAATTGATACAGTGTGGAAACTGCCTTAGTCAACGCTTGTCCTTGGAAAGATCTCATTTTGATTCTTACGCCGAATCAAAATTCTTGCTTTGCGATTAACGTAGATGGCAAGATAACGCCGTATACGGAAAATGCATTTCTAAAAGTCGCCAGTAGCGCTCTTTCGCCCTTAAAAGGATAATATTGGGCAATGTTTTCCTCCCTCTCGCCCTCGAGTTAAGTGTATGAAAGGCAGGAGAAAATTCCAAAACTCGTGCTCCATCGTCGATTCGCGCTCTCGAGATGACGAATCTGAGGCAATCGAGCGACGGTGGTGGGTCTTGGTTTGTCGAGAGCTGAGGGAGATATGGTCAAAATATCACTTTAAACTGCACGACATGTCATGGTTTCTCGCGTGATAAATGACAGATCGACGAAGAAATTGAATGAGATTGAGCGTTTGGAGGAGGAACTAAGATGCGACAAGTGGGACCTGCAGTCTGAGCCCAAATGCGTTAGAACGTGGAAATGAAAATGGAAGTAATTTAATTTCTATTTTTATTTTCATTGTTTGGTTAGACAAAATATATAAGAATCTAATTTCCATTAGAATTTAATATCCTTCAAAGTTTTCAAAATTATCCTTCAACTTTTTAACTTACTTAATGCCATTAATAATTATTATTTATAATTTTTTCGTATTAATTTAATATTATAAATAATTATATATTAATTAAATTTAATAAATGATTTAAGATACTTAACAAAATAAATAAATAAATTTATTTATTTAATATGAAAATGTAAAAATATAAATTAATTGTCATCGGACGTCATCGGAAAGTCATCTGACCGCCACTCTTCAGTGATGACGGTGCCTCACAAATAATTTTGAATAAACCAATACGTCTCAAAATCTATTCGAGACAGGACAAGTTAAAAGTTTGCCTTAAGAATGGTTTGTGGCCTCTGCTCGGCAACGAAAAATAATTTCTAAGGCATATAATTTCAGCAACCAAAGCGTATCGGCGTTTGAGCGTAGTCAGTGTTAACTCTTCTTCGAGCGAAGAGGAGCAGACAAAACTTACAATATTATTTCAAAGGTAAATAAAGGTTTGAAAGTCTCGGCGTCGACGGCGAGGTCAGTTCGAAAAAATTCTTCGTGTGACATGACAAAAACCCACAAAATAATTTATAAAACAAGCGAAAGGCTTTAAAATCTCAGTGTTGTTTAAGAAATCAGACACTCAGAAAATAAAATAGTAGTTCATACAAGCCTTTTAAAGCGTATATTAATGTGCATAACAGATACATGAAATGTTTATGGATGTTTTAAAATGTGCAAACAAGCGAAAAGTTCGCAGTTCATACATAAAGAAAGCTCGTGGATGAGCTCAACTGATTCAACGGTGTCCACGATCACACGGGCAGGCCGTCGACTTTAGCAGAAAAAGCCCTTTATTGTGACCGAGATTGCTCTTCAAGAATTGGGGAGTCCTTCCGCCTTCATTGATTTTGCTCCATATATTTACCGCCACCAGTATTCGATTCGGATATTCATTTTTATAACATATCACGAATGAAGGAGAGTCCAGACTTAGACTCATCCGCTTAGCTAAATCTTGACCTATCTTTGAGTTGAAACTGCGACTGAGTGACTTAAACAACTCATGACGGTTATAGGCATCTCATCGACTCTGGCGTGTCGCTCCATTCCAATTCGTATGTTCCAGTGCGGCTCGTGAATATCTTGGAGGTTATTGACTTCACGTCAGACTCCGAACCGATCTCATCCAATTTCGTCGATAATCTACCTCTTATTATCATGGTTAAGCGCGGTTGACGATCGTCTTGTGGTGAAGTAGCGTAACCCGCCATCTCGCTTATCGCCGTCTTTCGCTTGACAAATTAGGACCCCAACACCCTATCGTTTTTCTAAGACGGTCCCAACATCTTGTCTTCATCTCAGGGTGGCGATGGTAATCGGCGATGGAGCGAGTCTCGGACTTTTCTCCCAGATTTCATCCGACTTTACCAACAGGTGGAAGGTGAGGAAGACGTTGGGTTTAATATTGCCTTTTTAAAGCGAGGGTTACTCGAGACCTTTGAAGGCTTTCTATCGTGGCGCAAAGATTCATTCGTATTAAAGCGATTCGATAGAAAGAATCGAAAGGAGATCTTCCTGAGATAAACGTTGACTAAGGCGGTTTTCACACTGTGTATTAGCTCATCTCTGATTTTATAAGTCAAACTCCAGGAATCTGAAATAAATAAAGTAAGGTATGAAGATACATGGGCGTAATCTGACAAGATACATTCCATCAAACCAATCAAGTGAATCGAGATAGATATTCTATTTATAGCTATCCCCCAAATTCTTCCCACAGAGAAAAATTTGCTCTTTAATTTTTCACACGAGGTCGGAATGTTCGTGACTTCATTTCTGTAGTTAGATAAAGTACCAATTATTCTTGGCTATTCTTTGATCGATATTTTTTATGCTCACGACATTTCCGCTTTATAAAAAAGGTCGGAGAGCAATCTCCACCCATTGTGATTGAGTTGACTAGGAGCCAGATGCAGTTGACCAAACACCTAACGAAATAAGACTAAGACTGGAGAGGTAACCTAATATTCAACTTAAAACATTCTTGGTATAAGGTCATACTTCCTCTGGTGGGGCCATTAGGGGTGTCTGCTTTACTGGGAATAATCAGATGTATCATATGGAATGTTATCGTCTCACCGAACAATGAGTTAATTGTGGGTAAAGAAGACTCACGCCGTGAAATCGATCACGATGAGTTAGCATTTGCTCTGTGACCAATTTTTCATTCCCTTTCTTCGGGATTATCCCCAATACTACTACTACTCTCCTCAGTATTTCCTGATCGACTCGGTTTAAAAGATTCAGGTAACTAGACTTCTCCCCACGCCTGTGTTTACTCGATTCATCTACAGTTACCAAGGGAGAAACCTTAGGGACGTTGGTCACTCTGCTGTTACAAGATCACCCGGGCGATTTGCAGAATATGATAGAATAATCCAAGTATAGGGATGAGAGTCCTCTTCTTCCTCACTCTCATCGTCAGCACCACCTTTTCAATTGGTTTTAGACTTTGTCATATTGAAAGATCCTATTCCTGACTGGAAAATTTTTTTTTTGTGTCGGAGAAATGGGGATTGATATGCTGGAGAGTATTTTGGAGACAAAATTCATGGGTTTGGTGTTTATCACTTTGCTAATGGGCATTGCTACGAGGGGTAGTGGCATGAAGGTCCTAAACAAGGCTATGGAATGTATACTTTCCGAAATAGGGATACGCGATGCGGTAAATGGGATGGCAGCACCCTTAAGACCCCTCAACCTCTGCTAACAGATGCAGTCCTTAGAGCTGTTCAGGTATATTTGACACATCATGTTAGTAATTTCACTTCCCCTGTTTCTCAGCTCAGTCTCTCATGGTATATTTTGGTTCGTAAATTGCAGGGTGCTAGGAAAGCTGCCGAGAATGCTATTCGACAGACCCAGCTAGATGAACAGGTTAACAAGGCTGTTTTGGCTGCTAATACGGCTGCAACTGCTGCTAGAGTTGCCGCCATCAAAGTTGTCGAGAACCGGATGGACGGTAAATTTTGTGATATAGATATTTAGGATTTTAGCTTTGCTGGAAAATGTAAATCTTTTTACTTTTATGTAATTGGAAAAGTTCAACCTGATCGGCAAAATGCTTATCAGAGGTTGAGGAGAGTGTGTTTGTGGTCGTTGATCAATCTGTAAGTTGTACACAGACCATGTATATCATCAATGGAAGATAAAATGTTCCATAGTTTTGTTTTTATCTTGTCTCTTGCTCCATCAACACATGTAAAGAAGACCAAATTGCATACAATGAAGCGACTTCCTATTAGACAAATTTAATAATTTTTCTCGTAAATAGTAACTCTCATGCAAGTATTCTCCGTGCCAGGGAAATTTCATGACACCAAAAAAAAAAAAAATTGAGCCTAGGGTTTCTTATAAGAGCTACTGAGCCATCGAGGCGGCAAGAAAGAGAGAGCTGAATAGAAAAAGAGTTTGCGAAAGCAGACCTGAGTAATAGAAGCTAAAGCTGCAACACGGAGGCGTTAATGGATTTGTCAAAGAAGACTGAGAGGCGCACGTTAGCGCCTTGTTTCTTGGAAATTGGAGGTCTAGTTCTTTATATTGCGCTGCAATGGAGGAGAGTAAATCGAAATTGAAAAAACAAAATTATATTTTTATATATTCGTTGATAAGATTATAAATAAATAGATATTTACGTTAAAGTTCTTATTTTTTATTCTAATTTTGATTATAGTGAATCTTATTGAGAAATAGATGGAGAAGTTCTTCGTTATCTCAAATCAGTAAAGGTGAAATCACTTCGATTTTTGATGGTTTAACTTTCAATTTATAAAAATATCTTGCCATTAATGTAAATATAGATAAAATATAAGAAGATAACAAAAGTTTTACCAGGGGTGATATTTCCACCCCATAAATTTTATTAACCCATCCCAATTTTAAAAAATTATTACAACAAGTGCACATTATTTTTTAAAAATTTAAATTAAGAAGAAATTTAAAAATTTAACCATTTAAATCCATATTCATTATTTTTTTTATGAGACTATGTTTTTTTATTTTATTTGATAAAAAAGGTTGTTTTAACATAAAAAATATAATACAATTATTCCAAACCTCAAAAGGTAAAAGTACCAAAAATATCTAAAAATTTAGTTTAACTTTAACAAATTTTTATTCAAAATTTTTTTATATTTTAATGATGTATAAGTAGTACTTTCTTAGTATGATTATTAATATTCCACTAAACTAACGAGATATAATTAGGATATATGGAGTATTGAAAATTATTAAATTTTATATAAAACATAAAACTAAATGCCTAAACAATTAGTTACAATAATATATATTTCTTAGGGTACTTTGGTTATTTTATATTATAAGGGTAAATTTGTTAAATTAAACTTATCTTAAAGCAACCTTAAATTGTTAAAGATTGTTAAAAGACAAAGTAAGAAAAATAAATTATAAGAATGATTTAATTAATTAATTACTCACTGATTTAATTAATTAATTACTCAAACTTATTATTAATTTGTAATTCTATAAAATAATGTGAACTTATTGTAATTATTTTATGAAGGTGGGGTGAATTTATAAAAATAGTGGGGTAGATATATCCACATCAAAAATAAAATCTAAACGTTTTTTAATTTAAGGGTTAGGATATTTTCCCCCTTTATTTGTGTAAAGCTACTCCACTTCTAAAAGATATTTATAATAACTTCACATTCTTTCTTATAAATACGAAAAAAAAATATTTGTTTAATTAATCCATTAATATATATATATATATATATATATATATATATATATATATATATATATATATAAAATATAATATTAGTAATACAAGTAATTAATTAATTATATATATATTATTTGCTAACTTTTGGTAAAATAAAATATATCTAAAATATTTGATAAAAAATTAATTAAACAATTAATTAGTTTTATTAATTTATATTTTTATATTATAATTATGACTACCCAAATAACTAATTTACTAAGTATTAATGTTCTTATTAATTAACTTTAAATTAATTTTAATTATTACTCTTAAATACTTATAAATAGTTATTTTTTATTTAAATATACTTTTACATTGTTCAATCTGATATTGTATCAAGGTAATTGAAATACTAACTAGGCAACCCAAGAGGGGGGGTGAATTGGATTTTTAAAAAATTAAGCAAATAAAATTCAATGAAATAATAACTAAGCAAACAAATTTCGAAATAAACAAAGTAATGTGCAATGAAAAGTAAAGAGATAGGGTAAAAGAGATCAAATACAATGATTTTTACGTGGTTCGGCTATCCTCGCCTACGTCCACGCCTCCAAGCACACAGGGCTTGAGGATTTCACTAAGCAAGCCACCAAGGCCTCAAAAGATTACAATTGACTTCCAAGGTGTCAATAAACCTTTACAACAATAGATTATTCCCAATCTTTTAACCCAAGTGTATCCCAATACTTACAATCACTCGAAACAAAAATTATAAGTTGTTCTTCTCTCACACAATCTTTAAGATTATAAATTAAAGCCCAATGTGTGAATAAGATGAAGCAAGAATGTGTTTAAAGCTCTATGAAAATTGTATAAACGTGTATAAGCTCAATGGTCGTGTTGTGATCAACCTTTGATATGATTTGAATGAACTTATTTATACTTGGAGCTGAAAACTAGCCGTTATAGCCTTTTTCCCAGAAAACAGATTGCCGTTAACCGTTAACGGTTAACCGTTTGCGCGGTCAAAGTTACCGTTGTGCTGGATTTCAAATAAACGGTTGATCGTTAGTCACTTACCCTTTCGTCGTTAAAATCCAGAGACCTGCACAACAAAAATCTTCTATCCGTTTTGGCTAAACGGTTAAGGCTTTAGCAAACAATAACATGCTGGAAATTATTGGATAGCTGTTTACATGTTAACGGTTCGGCGGTAAAATCCAGAAGTATACACAACTCATTTCAACTAACCGTTTTCACTAAACGGTTAAGGCTTAACAAAGTATGCCTCTCTGGAAATTATCGGTTAGCCGTTATGGATTAACTGTTCACCGGTTATTTCCAGTAGCCTTTAAAACAACACACTTACCGGTTTTCTTTAAACGGTAAGAGGTTAGCACAAAAATCCTTGCTGAATATTATCAGTTAACCGTTAAAGTTAACGGTTCGCCGTTTAATTCCAGTAACCTATAACACAAAAATGCTTAACGGTTAAGGCTTAAGAAATAATCCTTTTTGGAGTAAAGCTTTACCATAAACGGTTAGCCGTTAAAATAAGCGGTTAGCCGTTTACATCCAGTGGCTGATTTTTGGCAAGTTTTTAAAATAATCGGTTGAAGCCTTAGACAATAACCTTTCTCTGCATTTTATCGGTTAACCGTTAATATTAACGGTTCACCGATTGTTTCCAGAAATACACATTTTTGCCGAGATGTTCCAGTTTCTCAAAAACTTGTAAATACTCATAGAAAACTTCTGCCTTTTATGAAAATGTTTGTAATTATGAAAACTCCAACATATTTATTAAAAGGTTTGTTATCATCAAAATCAATAAAAAGAACATTTTCATGTTAACAGTAATATTGTATAATTCAGCTTAATTTAATCCAATCTAATCCAATCTGATTATAATATTTAGTTCAATCTAATTCTGTGTGCCAAATATAGCCTCGTTTTTTAAAAGAAGTATAATGATTTTTAATATTTTACATATAAATAACATAAATTTGATAACCTTATAATTTATATGAGTATTGTCCCATAAAGACATTATATTAATTTAATTAAAGATTAATAGCCATATTAAATAAAATTAGAGACAATGAATTTTGTATAAAATAAAAGAATATGTTGAAGTTAAAGTAAATTTTTGATATTTTTACCTTTTAAGGGTAAATTTGTCAATTTAAATTAAGGCTAAAGTAATCTTAATAGTCAAATATAATAAAAAATTTAAGTCACAAAAAAATAAATTAAGATGTCACAAAGTATAAATTAAGATAGATTTAATTGATTAATTCTTCAAAATTCTTCTTTATTCAAAATTTTAAAAGTAATGTGAACTTTCTATAATTAATTTTTAGAAGTGGGGTGGATTTATAAAATTTGTGCGGTGGAAATTTCACCACCCTTAATCTTATTTTTTGCTATTACAATAAAAATATTTTATTAAATTAATTTTTCATGAGGACTTTTATTTTTTAGTGGAGCAAGAAGTAAAAAGAAATTTAATAACTATTTTCTAACCCGCTATGAACTTGAAAATGCAACTCACGATGAAAAATGAAAAGTGAGAAAATAATAAATAATAAATACTTAACCAGTGTTAAGAAATTTAAACAATTAATTTTAAATGTGATTGATTTTGAGATGAAAAGATAACTAAATAGTGTAGGTCACATAAAGTCTATATTGCCTGAGTTGGATGAACCTGTAAGCCCTTGTAATTTGTAGGCAATTTACTATTGATTTATGGAAAAATAATATTTTAGTAGGGGTAGTTTTATAAATAAAATTTGTAGCAGGATCCATTTTATAAATTATTTTTGTAGTGGGTCGAACTAAATTTATTTAGGTGATGATAATTCCACTCCACATTTTTTGTAATAACACCGCGATTATTATTTTTATTGTTGTAATCGAAATTTTGACCTTATATAATTACATTATTTTTAACTTAGTTTCAGGTCTATAGGGTTTCTTCACTGAAATAACTTCCAATAACGTCAGGTATTTAATCCATAAAATCAATTAAATTATGACATTTGAAATTTGAAACCTAAAAAATTTTGGAAGCCGGGGCGGCGGGTACTTGTAGTTTACTAGTAGTTTCCAATCCAAATTGATTTTTTGGGTTCCATTATTATCCCTAAAAGTACTCCACTTTAATTGCATTCTTTTGAACTATTTCGTTAATGCAGCTCTCAAATTCTCGGTTGTTATTTAAATTTTGGCATGATTTCTTTGTGTTGCAGAATTTCCATGAAAGAACTCTTCTGCATTTTGGCGTCCAAGGACTACAACCAGAGCTACCAAATAATTGATTGAGTTTTGTAAAGCCTAGTTAATTTGGAGTGACAGGTCCCACGTTGCATCTTCTTCCAATTTAGCAATTAGCAGACATAATGTGCGTAAATAAAGAGAATGCAATTAATGAAGAAATTTGTTGTTCTAGAGGTAAATTTCTATCTTTTTTTCTAGTTAAATTAAAAGAGTAAATACTCGTTTGATCTTTATATTTTGATTCAAGTGGCAATTTATTTCCCATAGTTTAAAAGTACTTCAAGACACCCCATGCACTTAAACATATTACATTTTTTCTTATATTTTTCTTTATTTTTATAATAATAGCCTAATAACAATATTTTTGACACTAACTTATTTATTTGTAAAAATAGTTAGCAAGTTAACCAATAAATATTAGTATGAAAGAATTAAAATTTTTTGTACCCATGCAACTATCTTCCTAATAGTAAAGAGAATTTAATAATTAATATAACAAGTAAACAAGCATTTATCCCAATCAAATAACAACAAAATAAACCCTAAACCCTAAACCCTAAACTCTCGCAATGTATATAGGGTTTTAGGATTTAAGGTTTAGGGGTTAGGGTTTAGAGTCCAGAGTTTAGGGTTTATAGTTTGAGAGTTTAGGGTTTGAGTTTTGGGGTTTCTAGGGCTTGAGGTTTGGGGCTTGGGGCTTGGGTTTAGGGTTTAGGGTTTTGGGGTTTAGGATTTTGGATTCCGGGCGTTTAGTTTCGGGTTTCAGGTTGAGGGTTTGAGGGTTTGAGGTTTGGGGTTAAGCGGTTTAAGGGTTTAGGGTTTAAAATTTACGGTTTAGGATTTAGGATTAAGGGTTTAGGGCTTGGGGTTTAGGATTTTTTTCGAAACCACCAAAGAAAAAGTGTGGGGTTAGGCGGCACCCAAACATGTGATATAAATCCGAAAATGAATCAAATACGAAGGAGGGGGACAAAAGCCAAAACCTCCCAGATAGGGGGAGGCTACACTCCCTTGCCCTCCCCTTCCCATCCCCACGGGCCAAAAGCTATAGCCCACCGAGGCCCTGGCGCCCTTCCGCACTAAGGCCTCCTACTCAGCGGGTGCTATTTTTGGGCAAGCCTTTGTACGTTGCCCCCCACAAGCACCATGGAAGGGGGCTGACCATTCCGAGATCGGAGGAGGCAACACCTCCCCTTCTCACCCATATGGGCTAAAGGCTATAGCCCACCGAGGCCACGGTGCCCTTCCGCACTCAGGCCCCTCGCCTTGCGGGCACTATTTTTGGGCAAGCCTTTGCACGTCGCCCCCCACGGGTGCCGCAGAGTGTCTCGCCAAGGGGGTGACCATTCCGAGTCCCGCAGCGATCGCACCTCCCCCCCGCCCCTACTAGCCAAAAGCTATGGTCCATCGGGGCCCCGATGCCCTCCCGCCCTCCAGCTCCCTGTCCTGTGGGCACTATTTTTGGGCAAACCCCTGTACGCCGCCCCCCACGAGCACTTCGGGGTGCCGCGCCAAGGAGGCGACCATTCTGAGGTCAGCCTCCACTCTAGACCCCCACGGGCCAAAGGCTATATCCCACCGAGGCCCCGGTGCCATTCCGCACTCAGGCCCCCTGCCCTGCGGGCTTTATTTTTGGGCAAGCCTTAGAACATTGTCCCCACGGGTGCCGCGGGTACCTCGCCAAAGGGGTAACCACTACAAGTCTGGGGGAGGCCACACATCTCCTCCTCGCCCCCACTAGCTAAAGGCTATATAGCTCACTAGGGCCCCGACGCCCTTCTGCCCTCACGCCCCCTGCCATGAGGGCACTATTTTTGGGCAAGCCTCTGCACGCCTCCCCCCACGGGCACCCCGCTATGCCTAGCTAAAGGTGTTACCATTCTGAGGTCGGCCTCCCTTCCCCACCCACACGGGCCAAAGGCTATAGCTCACCAAGGCCCTGGTGCCCTTCCGCACTCAGGCCCCCTGCCCTGCGGGCACTATTTTTGGGTCAGCCTTTGCATGCTGCCCCCCACGGGTGCCACGAGGGGCCTCACCAAGGGGGTGACCATTCCGAGTCCAGCAGAGGCCACACCTTCCCTCCTGGCCCCCACTGGCTAAAGGCTATAGCCCACAGGGGCCCCGACGCCCTCCCTATTTTTGGCTCCCTGCCTTGCAGGCATTATTTTTGGGCAAACCTTTGCACGCCGCCCCCCCATGTCCAGGGTGCCTCGCCAAAGGGGTGACCATTCTGACGTCAGTCTCCCTTCTCTACCCCCACGGAGCAAAGGCTATAGCCCTTCGAAGCCCTGGTACCCTTCTGCACTCAGCCCCCTACCCTCTATGCATTATTTTTGGGCAAGCCATTGTACGCTGCCCCCATGAGTACCGCGAGGTGCGTCGCCATGGGGGTGACCATTCTGAGTCCAGTAGAGGCCACACCTCCCCTCCCCGCCCCCACTGCAGAAGGCTATAGCACACCGGGGCCTCAGCGCCCTCCTTCCCTCTGGCACCCTACCCAGCAGGCGCTATTTTTAGGCAAGCCTCTGTAGGCTGCCCCCATCGGGCACCCTGAGGTGCCTCACCAAGGGGGTGACCATTTCGAGATAGGCCTGCGCTCCCCACTCCCACGGGCCAAAGGCTATAGCCCACTGAGGCTCCGGTGCACTTCAGCACTCAGACCCCCTGCCATGGGTGCACTATTTTTGGGCAAGCCTTTTCACTCTGCCCCACACAGGTGTTGCGGGCCACCTCACCATGGGTGTGTCCATTCCTAGTTCGGGGGAGGCCACACCTCCCCTCCCCGCCCCTACTGGACAAAGGCCATAGCCCACCGAGGCCCCGACGCCATTCCGCACATAGGCCCCTTGCCCTGCGATCACTATTTTTTGGCAAGCCTTGTCACGCCGCCCCCACCGGGACCCTGGGGTGCCTCGCAATGGGGGTGACCATTTCGAGTCTGGGGGAGGCCACACCTCTTCTCCCCGCCCACACTATCTAGGGCTATAGCCCACCGGGGCCCCAATGCCCTTCCACCCTCTGGCCCCTTGCCTTGCGGGCTTTATTTTTTGGCCACCCCTCAGGAGCACCTAGGGGTGCCTCGCCAAGGGGGTGACCATTCTAAGATCTAGGGAGGCCACACCTCTCCTCCCCACCCTCACAGGCCAAAGCCTAGAGCCCACCGAGTCCCCGGTGCTCTTCCGCACTTATGCCACATGCCCTGCGGACACTATTTTTTGCAAGCCTTTGCACGCTACCCCCCGTGGGTGCTGCAGGGCACCACGCCAAGGGGATGACAATTCTGAGTCCAGGGGAGGCCACACCTCCCCTCCCCGCCCCCACTGACCAAAAGCGATAGCCCATCAAGGCCCCGGCGCCATCCCGCACTCAGGCCCCCTGCCCTACGAGCACTATTTTTAGGCAAGCCTTTGCACGCTGCCCCCACGAGGACCCCTGGGTGCCTCGTCATTGGGGTGAGCATTCTGAGGTCAGCCTCCCCTTTCCACCCCCACGGGCCAAAGGCTATAGCCCCACCGAGGCCGCAGTGTCCTTCAGGACTCAGGCCCTCTGCCCTGCGGGCACTATTTTTAGGCATGCCTCTGCGCCCTGCCTTCCATAGGTGCCCCAGAGTGCCTCGTCAAGGTGATAACCATTCGAGCTTGAGGGGAGGCCACACCTCACCGCTCCGCGTCCACTGGTCAATGGCTATAGCCCACCGAGGCCCCGACGCCATTCCGCACATAGGCCTCCCACCATGTAGGCACTCGTTTTGGAAAAACTTTGCTCGCTGCCCCCTGCGGGTGCCACGGGGTGGCTCGCCAAGGAGGTGACCGTTTGGAGTACGGGAGAGGCCACACCTCCCCTCCCTGCCCTCACTGGCCAAAGGCTATAGCTCACCGTGGCCCCGGCGCCCATCCGCCATATGGCCCCATGCCCTGTGGGGACTATTTCTTGGAAAGCCTTTGCATGCCACCCACACGGGCACCGTAGGGTGCCTCGCCAAGGGGGTGACCATTCTGAGGTCGGCCTCCCCTCCCCAGCCCTACGGGCCAAATGCTATAGCCCACCAAGGCCCCGGTGCCCTTTCGCACTAAGGCCCCCTGCCATGCGGGCATTATTTTCTGGCAAACCACTGTACCCCACCCCCTACAGGCACCCTGGGGTGCCTCGCCAAGGTTGTGACAATTCCGAGTTCGGTGGTGCCACGCCTCCCCACCTCGCCCCCACTGGCCAAAGGCAGTAGCCCAACGGGGACCCGGCACCCTTTCACCATCTGGCCCGCTGCCATGCGGGCACTATTTTTTGGCAAGCCTCTACACTCCACCCTCCAGGGTCACCCTGGGGTGCCTCACCAAGGGGATGACCATTCCGAGGTTGGCCTCCCCTCCCCAGCCCCATGGGCCAAAGGCTATAGCCCACCGCGGCCTCGACGCCCTTTCACGCTCAGGCCCCCTGCCCTGTGGGAACTATTTTTAGTAAACCTTTGTTTGCTGCCCCCCGTGGGTGCTGCGGGGTGCCTCGCCAACGGGGTTACCATTTCGAGTCGAAGGGAGGCCACACCTCCCCTCCCCGCCACCACTGGCCAAAGGCTATAGCCCATCGAGGCCCCGGTGCCATTCAGCACTCAGGCCCCTCCTCTGTGGGCACTATTTTTGAGCCAGCCTGTGCACGCCGCCTCCCACGGGCACCCCGGGGTGCCTTGCAAAGGCGGTGACCATTCCGAGACCAGCGGACGCCACGCCTCCCCTCATCGCGCCCACTAGACAAAGGCTATAGCCTACAGGGGACCCGGCGCCCTTCCGCCATTTGGCCTCTTGCCCTGCGGGCACTATTTTTAGGTAAAGCCTCTGTACGCCGCCCCCTAGGGGTGCCCCGGGGTACATCCCCAACCGGGTGACCATTATGAGATTGGGGGAGGCCACACTTCCCTTCTCTGCCCCTACGGGCCAAAGGCTAGAGCCCACTGATGCCTCGGTGCTCTTCCGCACTCAAAGGCTGCATGCCTTTCGGGCACTATTTTTCGGTAAGCCTTTGTACGCTGCCCCTACTGTTGCCACGAGGTGCCTCGCCAAGCGGGTGACCATTCTGAGTCTAGGGGAGGCCACACCTCCCATCCTCGCCCCCGCTGGCGCAAGGCTATAGCCCACTGAGACCCCGGCACCATTCCCCAATCAGCCCCCTGCCCTGCGGGCACTATTTTTGGACAAGCCTGTGTACGCCGCCTCCCAAGGGCACCCTAGGGTGCCTCACCAAGGGGGTGACCATTCCTTGTCCGGCGGAGGCCACACATCCCCTCCCCGCCCCCACTGGTCAAAGGCTATAGCCCACCGAGGCCCTGACGCCCTGTTCTGCGGGATCTATTTTTGGTAAAACTTTGCACGATGCCCCCAGCGGGTGCTGCGGGGTGCCTCGCCAAGGGGGTGACCATTCCGAGTCAAGGGGAGGCGACACCTCCCATCCCGGCCTTCGGTGGCCAAAGGCTATAGCCCACCGAGGCTCTGTCGCCATTCCGCCGTCTGGGCCCTGGCCCTACGTGCACTATTTTTGGCCAAGCCTCAACACACTTCCCCCCAAGGGCAGCTCGAGGTGCCTCACCAAAGGGGTGACCATTCGGAGATCGGGGGAGGCCACACCTCCCCTCCCCGCCCCCACGGGGCAAAGGCTAGAGCCCACCGAGGACCCGATGCTCTTCCGCACTAAGCCGCATGCCCTGCGGGCATTATTTTTAGGCAAGCCTTTGTACGCTGTCCTTTACGGGTGCTGCGGGGTGCTTCGCCAAGCGGGTGACCATTCCGAGTCCAGGGGAGGCCACACCTCCCATCCCCGCCCCCATTGGCCAAAGGCTATAGCCGACTGAGGCCCCGATGCCATTCCGCACTCAGGCCCCCTACTCTGCGGCACTATTTTTGGGCAAGCCTGGGCATGCCACCCCCCACGGGCGCCCTGAGGTGCCTCGCCTAAGAGGTGACCATTCCTAGTCTGGGGAAGGCCACATCTCCCCTCCCCGCCCCCACTGGCCAAAGGCTATAGCCTATCGAGGCCCCAACGCCCTACCGCACTCAGGCCCTCTATTCCGCGGGCACTATTTTTGGAAAAACTTTGCACGCTGTCCCTCGAGGGTGCCGCGGGGCACCTCGTGAAGGGGGTGACCATTTTAAGTCTAGCGGAGGCCGTACCTCCCCTCCCCACCCCTACTGGCCAACGGCTACAGCCTACCGGGGGCTTGGCGCACTTCAACCCTTTGGCCCCCTGCCCTGCGGGCACTGTTTTTGGGCAAGCCTCTGCACGCCATCCCCCATGAGTAGCTTGGGGTGCCTTGCCAAGGGGGTGACCATTCCGAGGTCGGCCTCCACTCCCCACCCCCACGGGCCAAAGGCTATAGCCCACCGAGGCCCCGGAGCCCTTCTGTACCCAGTCCTCCTGCCCTGCGTGCAATATTTTTGGACAAGCCTCTGGACGCCGGCCCTCACGGGCACCCCGGGGTGCCTCGCCAAGGGATTGACCATTTAGAGATCGGCCTCCCCTCCCCACCCCACCCCACGCCCACGGGCCAAAGGCTATAGCCCACTGAGGCCTCGACGCCCTTTTGCACTCAGGCTTCCTCCTCTGCGGGTAATATTTTTGGACAAGACGCTTCACGCCGGACCCCAGGGATACCCCGGCGTGCCTCGGCAAGACGGTGACCATTCAGAGATCGGCCTCCCTTCCCCACCCCTACGGGCCAAAGGTTATAGCCCACCGAGCCCCCGACGCCCTTTTGCACTCAGGCCCCCTGCCCTGTGGGCACTATTTTTGGACAAGCCTCAGCACGCCATCCCCCACAGGTACCCCAGGGTGCCTCGCCAAGAGGGTCACCTTTCCAAGATAGGGGGAGGCCACACCTCCGCTCCCCACCCCCACGGGCCAAAGGCTATAGCCCACCGAGGCCCCGGCGCCCTTCCGCATTCAGGCCTCCTGCCCGACAGGCACTATTTTTTTGAAAGCCTTTGTACGCCACCCACACGTGCGCCCCGGGTTCCTCGCAAGGGGGGTGACCATTTCAAGATCGGGGGAGGCGACACCTCCCCTCCCCACTGATACTCCAGAAGTTTAATGTTCAAAATATTCTGTTGATTCTAGGGAATAACGGAATAAAGAACAACTAAATTCACGTTTATTCAAAAGAATGCCGCGAATTTAGGGGTTAGGACTCGTTGATTGCTCAGAATACCGAGAATTAACTAATCAAATACTCACAAAGAGATTTGAAAACTGAAATATTATTAAACTAAAAAATCTATATCTTCAAGGGCTACAAGAGGGAGCTATTTATAATAGTAGTAACTATCCTAATTCATGAAGTAAAATAAAATCCTAAATTGAAAAGGAAATAAAATTCTAAATTAGAAAGGAAATACAAAGTCTTAAACTTTAGTTAATCAGGAAACTAATCGTAGTATAATATGGATTCCTACTCTTCATCATTCCCCCCATTGTGGAGAGAATTCGCCCTCGAATTTGGATTGTCAGCAACAACATCTTCATCATACTCACTTCTGTAGGGAATAAGATGCTTGACATTAAATACATATGTGATACGGATATGACTAGGAAGCTTCAATCTGTAGGCATTAGGATTTATCTTCTCTATAATCTCCAAAGGGTCGATTTTCCTGGCAGAAAACTTGTTATACTCACAACTGAGAATCTATCTTTAGTTAGGACAGCCCAAACAAGATCTCCCACTTGAAATTCCAAAGCTCGACGCCTTTTGTTTGCCATAAGTTTTTAACCTTCGGTAGTCTGTTTCAATGACTCTTGCGAAGTTACATGAATCTGTTTAAGCTACTCAATAAAGTATTCTGCCTTGCTGCTTTTGCAAGCTAAATCTGGAACTGGAGCCAAGTCGATGGGAGCTCGTGGATTATATCCGTAATTCACCTGAAAAGGGCTTAAACCAGTACTATGCTAGACTGCTCGATTATAAGCAAACTTGACTTGGTTTAACTTATGATCCCACGTCTTTAGGTTATCGCCAACTAGACTACATAGATGGTTTCGTAAGGAGCGGTTGACAACTTCGGTTTGACCATCTGTATATGGGTGGTAAGTGCTTCCGAAATTCAGGAGAGCATTAGTCAACTTCCATAATGTCTTCCAAAATTGGCTAAGAAAGCATGTATCTTGGTCAGATGCTATAGAACTCGGTAAGCCATGCAATCTATAGACTTCCTTGAAGAATAAACGAGCAACAGTCAAGGCGTTTGTAGTCTTCTTACAGGTAATAAAGCGAGCCATTTTTGAGAATCGATCCACAACAACAAATATTGAATCCATACCCCTTTGAGTCCGGGGTAAGCCCCTGGTCGCAGCCTCGTACAGGCCCCCTGAGAGCCCTCGAAAAGACTGGACCCGTTTCCGACTCCCGGACTGGCCGAACCCCTCCCTACCCCCTACGGGCCCAAGGCAATAGCACACCGCCCCCGCACCTTACTTCGCGCCTTGCGCCGCCAGGCCAGAAGCACTGTTTTTGGGCAAGACCTTGGTCGCAGCTTCTTACGGGCCCCCCGAGGGCCCTCGAAAAGACTGGACCCGTTTCCGACACCTGGACTAGCCGAACCGCCCTCCCCACCTCCCACGGGCCCAAGGCTATAGCACACCGACCCCGCCCCCTCATTCGCGCCCTGCGCCGCTGGGCCATAAGCACTGTTTTTGGGCACGGCGCTGGTCGTAGCGTCGGACAGGCCCCCCGAGGGCCCTCGATAAGACTGGACCCGTTTCGGACACCCGGAATGGCCGAACCCCCCTCCCCACCCCCCACGGGTCCAAGGCAATAGCACACCGCCTGCTGGGCCAAGCACTATTTTGGCAAGCCTGTCGCACTGGCAAGACAGCCACCGAGGGCCCTCGAAAAAACTGGACCCGTTTCCGACACCCGGAGTGGCCGAACCCACCTCCCTACCCCCCACGGACCCAAGGCTATAAAACACCGCCCCCGCCCTCTCCCCCTCCTTCGCGCCCTGCCCCTCTGGGCCAGAAGTACTATTTCTGGGCACGCCTCTAGTCGCAGCCTTGCACAGGCCCCCCGAGCATCCTCAAAAAGCCTGGACCCATTTCCGACACCCGAACTGGCCGAACCCCCCTCCCCACTCCCCACGGGCCTAAGGCAATAGCACACCGCCACCGTAACCTCCTTCGCGCCCTGCGCCGCTGGGCCAGAAGCACTATTTTTTGGCAAGCCCCTGGTCGCAGCCTGGCACAGGCCCCCTGAGGGCCCTCGAAAAGACTGGACCCATTTCTGAAAATCGGACTGGCCGAACCTCCCTCCCCACCCCCCACGAGCCCAAGACTGGACCCGTTTTTGACACCCGGACTGCTGAAACCCCCACGCCACCCCCACGGCCTCAAGGCTATATCACACCGCCCCCGCGCCCTCCTTCGCGCCCTGTGTCGCTTGGCCAGAAGCACTACTTTTTGGCAAGCCTTTGGTCGTAGCCTCACACAGGACCCCCGAGGGCCCTCGAAAAAAATGGACGGGTTTCTGTCACCCGGACCCTCCTGACCCTCTACTGGCCCAAGGCTATAGCACACCGTCCCAGCCCCCTAAATCGCGCCCTGCGCAGCAAGGCCATAAGCACTATTTTTCGGCAAGCCTCTGGTCGCAGCCTCGTACAGGCCCCCCGAGGTCCCTCGATAAGACTGGACGCGTTTCCGACACCTGCACCCCAGCCACCGCTCATGGGCCCAAGGCTATAGCACACCGCCTCCCTAATTCCGCGCCTTGTGTCACCGGGCCGTAGCACTGCTGGGCAAGCCTGTCGCAGTCTCAGACAGTTCTCGGGGCCTCAAAAGACTGACACGCTGACACTCGAACCCTTCCCACCCCCCCGGGCCCAAGAATATAGCACACGGCCCCCCGCCCACTTCTTCGCGCTCTGCGCCGCTGGGCCAAAAGCACTATTTGGGGGCATTTCCGACACCCGGAGCCTCCTCGCCACCTCCCCACCCCCCACGGGCCCAAGGCTATAGCACACCGCCCCAGCCCTCTACTTCGCGCCCTGCGCTGCTAGGCCAAAAGAACTATTTATGGGCAAGCCTCTGGTCGCAGCCTCGCGCAGGCCCACCGAGGGCCCTTGAAAAGACTGGACGCGTTTCCGACACCCGGACCCACCCCAACCCACACTCCACGGCCCAAGGCTATATCCCAATCGCCCAAGCCCCCTACTTCGCCCCCTGCGCCGCTGCGCCAGAAGCACTATTTGGGGGCAAGCCTCTGGTCAAAGCCTGGCACAGGCCCCCCGAGGGCCCTCGATAAGACTAGACGCATTTCTGACACCCGGACCCTCCTCGTCCCCTCCTTACCCCTCACGGGCCCAAGGCTATAGCACACCGCCCCAGCCCCCTACTTCGCGCCCTGCGCCGCTAGGCCAAAAGAACAATTTTTGGGCAAGCCTCTGGTCGTAGCCTCGCGCTGGCCCCTCGACTGCCCTCGAAAAGACTGGACGCTTTTCCGACACCCGGACCCTCCTCACCCCCCACTGGCCCAAGCCTATAGCACACCGCCTCACTTCGCTACCACACTACCGGGCTAAAACACTATTTCGCAAGCCTCGTCGCAGCTCAGATAAGCCCCCGAGGCCTCAAAAGACTGACACGCTTCCGACACCTGGGCCTCCCACCCCTACCCACCCCCCACGGGCCCAAGGCTAAAGCACACCGCCCGAGCCCCATACTTCGCGCCCTGCGCCGCTGGGCCAGAAGCACTATTTTTTGGGTAATCATTTGGTCGCAGCCTCACGCACGCCCCCGAGGGCCCTCTACAAGGCAGGACGTATTTCCGACACCCGGACCCTGCCCACCCCCTCTCCACAACTCCCGGGCCCAAGGCTATTGCACACCGCCCTAGTCCCTTTCTTTGCGCCCGCACACTACCGGGCCGTGAACCGATATTTGTTTACAAGCCTCGTCGAAGTTTTGCCTGCCCCGAGGGCCCCCCGAAGACCTGGATGAGTTTCCACAACCTGACCTCCCCCACCCCCACCCTCCCTCACACCACGGCCCAAGGCTATAGCACACTGTCCCCGCCCCCTACTTAACGCCTTGTGCCGTTGGGCCAGAAGCACTATTTTTGGGAAGCCACTGGTCGCAGCCTCGCGCTGGCCCCTCGACTGCCCTCGAAAAGACTGGACGCATTTCCGACACCCGAAACCTCCCCACCCTCCACGGGCCCAAGGCCATAGCACACCGCCCCAGCCCCCCACTTCGTGCCTCACAGGCCAAGAGCACTATTTTGGGCAAGCCTGTCACAGGCTTTCCCGAGGGCCCTCGATAGGACTAGACACATTTCCGACACCCGGACCCTCGCCACCCCTTACGGGCCCAAGGCTATAGCACACCGCCCTAGCCCCCTAAATCGCGCCTTTTACCGCTGGGCCAAAAACACTATTTTGGGGAAGCCTCTGGTCGCAGCCTCACATAGGCCCCCCGAGGGCCCTCGAAAAGACTGGACACTTTTCCGACGCCCGGACCCTTCCCACCCGCAACGGGACAAAAAAATATAGCACACCGCCCCCGCCCCTTGCTTCGCGCCCTGCGCCACTGGGCCAAAAGTACTATTTTGGGGCAAGCCTCTGGTAAAAGCCTGGCACAGGCCCCCTTAGGGCCCTCGATAAGACTGGATGCATTTCCGACACCCGGACCCTCCTCGCCCCCCTCCCCACCCCCACGGGCCCAAGACTATATAGAACACCGCCCCAGCCCCCTACTTCAAGCCCTGCGCCGCTAGGCCAAAAGCACTATTTATGGGCAAACCTTTGGTCGCAGCGTCGCGCAGGCCCCCCGAGGGCCCTCGAAAAGACTGGACGCGTTTTCGACACCCGGACCCACCCCATCCCACCCCCACGGCCCAAGGCTATAGCACACCGCCCCAGGCACCTACTTAGCGCCCTGCGTCGCTGCGCCAGAAGCACTATTTTTGGGCAAGCCTCTGGTCGCAGCCTCGCGTAGGCTCCCCGAGGGCCCTCGATAAGACTGGACACATTTCCGACACCTGGACCCTCCCCAACACCCCTCCCCACCCCTTACTGGCCCAAGGCATAGCACACCGACCCAGCCCCCTAATTCACGCCCAGCCACAGGCTGTAATCATTATTTGGGCAAGCTCGTCAGCCTCAGACAGCAACCCTGGGCCCTCGAAAAGACTGGATGCTTCTCCGACACCCGGACCCTCCCCACCCACCACTGGCCCAAGGCTATAGCACACCGCCCCAGCCCCAACTTCGCGCCCTGCGCCACTAGGTCAAAAGCACTATTTTTAGGCAAGCCTCTGGTCGCAGCCTCGCACAGGCCCCACGAGGGCCCTCGACAAGACTGGACACGTTTTCGACACCCAGCGCCTCCCCACCCGCCTCCCCATCCGCCACGGGCCCAAAGCTGCCGCTGCCCATACATACGCCACAAGGCCACCGGGCCAAGCACTATTTTGTGCAGTTTCGTCGAAGCTCACAGCAGGCCCCTGAGGGCCCTCTATTAGACAGGTCGTATTTCCGACACCCGGACACTCCCCACCCTCTCCCCACAACTCGCGGGCCCAAGGCTATTGCACATCGGCCTAGTCCCTTTCTTTGCGCCCCATGCCGCTGGGCCAGTACCGCTATTTTTTCCAAGCCTCTGGTTGTAGCCTTGCCCAGGCCCCCCGAGGGCCCTCGAAAAGACTGGATGAGTTTCCGACAACCGGACCCTCCCCAGCCCCCTCCCCGCCCCTGACGGGCCCAAGTCTATAGCACGCCATCCCCCCTACTTCGCACCTTGCGCCGCTAGGCCAGAAGCACTATTTTTGGGCAAGCCTATGGTCGCAGCCTCGCGTTGGCCCCCCGACTGCTCTCGAAAAGACTGGACGCGTTTTCGACACCCGAACCCTCCTCACCCCCCCACGGGCCCAAGGCTGTAGCACACCGACCAAGCCCCCTACTTCGTGCCCTACGCCGCTGGGCCAGAAGCACATTTTTTTGGCAAGCCTCTGGTCGCAGCGTCGCGCAGGCCCCTGAGGGCCCTCGATAAGGCTGGACGCATTTCTGACACCCGGACCCTACCCACTCCTCACGGATCCAAGCCTATAGCACACCGCCCCAGCCCCTACTTCGCGCCTACGCCGCTGGGCCAGAAGCACTATTTTTGGGTAAGCCTTTGGTCGCAGCCTCGCGCAGGCCCCCCGAGGGCCCTCGAAAAGCTGGACGTGTTTCTGACACCCATACCCGCCCCACCCCGCACGGCCCAAGGCTATAGCACACCGCCCCTCACTTCTCACACCAACAGCTGCCAAGCATTATTTTCAAGTTTTGGTCGCAGCCTCACGCAGGCTCCTCGAGGGCCCTCGATAAGACTGGACCCATTTCCGACACCCGGACCCACCCACCCCCACAGCCCAAGGCTATAGCACACCGCCTCAAATTGGCTGGGCCAAGCACTATTTTAGGCAAGCCTCGTTGAACCTCAGCACTGCCACCCTAGGGTGCTTGAAAAGACTGGACGAGTTTCCGACACCCGGACCCACCCCACCCTCCACGGGCCCAAGGCTATAGCACACCGGCCCAGCACCCTAATTCGCGCCCTGCGCCGCTGAGAGAGAAGCACTATTTTTTGGTAAGCCTCTGATCGCAGCCTCGTACTAGCCCCCCGAGGGCCCTCGAAAGGACTGGACGCGTTTCCGACACCTTCCCCACCCCCCACGGGACCAAGGATAGCCCACCGCCACAGCCCCCTACTTCGCGCCTTTGCCTCTGGGCCGTAAGCACTATTATGGGGCAACCTCTGGTTGGAACCTCGTACAGGCCCTCCGAGGGCCCTCGATAAGACTGGAAGCATTTCCGACAGCCGGACCCTGCCCACCCCCTCCCCAACCCTCACGGGACCAAGGCTATTGCACACCGCCCCAGCCCCTTTCTTCGCGCCCTGCGCCATTGGGACAGAAGCACTATTTTTCGGCAAGCCTTTGATCGCAGCCTCATACAGGCCCCCTGAGGACCCTCGAAAAGAATGGTCCCATTTTCGTCCCCCGGACTGGCCGAACCCCCCTACCCACCCCCACTGCCCCAAGGCGATATCACACTGCCCACGCCCCCTCCTTCGCGCCCTGCGCCGCTGGGCCAGAAGCACTATTGTTGAGCAAGCCTCTGGTCGCAGCCTTGGACAGGTCCCCCGAGGACCCTCGAAAAGACTGGACCCATTTCCGAATTCCGGACTAGCCGAACCCCCCTCCCCACCCGCCATGGACAGGTCCCCCACACCCGCACCCTCCTTTGCGCCCTGTGCCGCTGGGCCAGATGCACTATTTTCCGGTATGCCCCTGGTCGCAGCCTCGTACAGGCCCCCCGAGGTCCCTCGAAAAGACTGGACCCATTTCCGACACCCGGACTGGCCGAACCCGTCCCCACCCCGCACGGGCCCAAGGCAATAGCACACCGCCCTCGCACCCTACTCGCGCCTTGCGCCACTGGGCCAGAAGCACTATTTTTGGGCAAACCCCTAGTCGTAACCTTGCACAGGCCCCCCGAGGGCCCTCGAAAAGACTGGACCCATTTCCAACACCCGGACTGGCCGAACCCACCCACCCCCCACGGGCACAAGGCTACAGCACACCGCCCCCGCCCCCTCCTTCGTGCCCTGCGCCGCTGGGCCAGAAGCACTATTTTTGGGCAATCCCCTGGTCCCAACCTTGTACGGGCCCCCCGAGGGCCCTTGAAAAGATTGGACCCATTTTCGACGCCCGAAATGGCCGAACCCCCCTCCCCACCCCCACTGCCCCAAGGCGATAGCACACTGCCCACGCCCCCTCCTTAGCGCCCTGCGCCGCTGGGCCAGAAGCACTATTTTTGGGCAAGCCTCTGGTCGCAGCCTTGGACAGGTCCCCCGAGGACCCTCGAAAAGACTGGACCCATTTCTGAATTCCGGACTAGCCGAACCCCCCTCCCCACCGGCCATGGGCCCAAGGCAATAGCACAACGCACCCGTACCCTCCTTCGCACCCTGCGCCACTGGGCCAGATGCACTATTTTCCGGTAAGCCCTTGGTCACAGCCTCGTAAAAGCCCCCCGAGATCCCTCAAAAAGGCTGGACCCGTTTCCGACACCCGGACTGGCCGAACCCCTCCCCACCCCCACGGGCCCAAGGAAATAGCACACCACCCCCGCACCCTACTTCGCGCCCTGCGCCACTGGGCCAGAAGCACTATTTTCGGGCAAGCCCTTGGTCACAACCTCGTAAGGGCCCCCTGAGGGCCCTCGAAAAGACTGGACCCATTTCTGACATCCGAACTGGCCGAACCCCCCTCCCCACCCCCGCGGGCACAAGGCTATAGCACACCGTCCCGGCCCCCGCCCCCTGCTTCGCGCCCTGCGCCGCTAGGCCAGAAGCACTATTTTTGGGCAAGCCCCTAGTTGCAACCTCGGACAGTCCCGCCGAGGGCCCTCGAAAAGACTGGACCCGTTTCCGACACCCAGACTGGCCGAACCCCCCACCCCCGCACGGGCCCAAGGCAATAGCACACCGCCCCCGCACCCTACTTCGCGCCCTGCGCCATTGGGCCAGAAGCACTATTTTTGGGGAAGCCCCTGGTCGCAACCTTGCACGGGCCCCCCGAGGATCCTCGAAATGACTGGAGCCATTTTCGACACCCGGAATGGTCGAACCCCCCTCCCCACCCCCCACGAGTCCAAGGCTTGTAGCACACTGACCCCGCCCCTTCGTTCGCGCCCTGCGTCACTGGGCCAGAAGCACTATTTTTGGGCAAGCCTTTGGTCGCAGCCTCGCACAGGCCCCCCGAGAGCCCTCGAAACGACTGGACCCGTTTCCAAAACCCGGACTAGCCGAACCTCCCTCCCCACCCCCCCACGGGCCTAAGGCAATAGCAGATCGCCCCTGCACCCTCCTTCGCGCCCTGCGCCACTGGGCCAGAAGCACTATTTTTGGGCAAGGCCCTGGTCGCAACCTTGCACAGGCCCCCCGAGGGCCCTAGAAAATACTGGACCCATTTTCGACACCGGGAATGGCCGAACCCCCTCTCCCCACCCCCCACGGGCCCAAGGCTGCAGCACACCGCCCTTGCCCTCTCCTTCGCGCCCTGCGTCGCTGGGTCAGAAGCAGTATTTTTGGGCAAGCCCCTGGTCGTAGCCTCGCACAGGCCCCCCGAGGTCCCTCGAAAAGACTGGACCCTTTTCCGACACCCGGATTGGCCGAACCCCTCCCCACCCCCCACGGGCCCAAGGCAATAGCACACCGCCCCTGCACCCTACTTTGCGCCCTGCGCCACTGGGCCAGAAGCACTATTTTTAGGCAAGCTCCTGGTCGCAACCTCGGACGAGCCCCCCGAGGGCCCTCAAAAAGACTGGACCCATTTCCGACACCCGGACTGGCTGAACCTCCCCCACCACCACCCCCCACGGGCCCAAGGCTATAACACACCGCCCCCGCCGCCTCCTTCCCCCCTAGGCCGCTTGGCCAGAAGCACTATTTTTGGGCAAGCCTCCGGCCGCATCTTCCCGCTGGCCGCGCGAGGGCCCTCGAAAAGACTGGACACATTTCCGTCACCCGGAGCGGCTGAACCCCCCGCACCACCTCCCACAGGCCAAAGGCTATAACACACCGCCCCCGCCGCCTCCTTCGCGCCATGGGCCGCTGGGCCAGAAGCACTATTTTTGCGCAAGCCTTTGGCTGCAGCCTCCCGCTGGCCGCATGAGGGCCCTCAAAAAGATTGGACGCGTTTCCAACACCCGGAGTGGCTGAACCCCCTGACAGAGTTGTCGAAGCCCTTCAAAATAAATACTGATTCACCTAAACTAACTTGTAGAAATAGTGGAACCAGGTCGAATCCCAAGAGAACTATGCAATTAATTTCTCAAAGTTTAAAACAAAAATTAATTTCCCAAAAATCTAGATTTTGTAAGCTCTCTGCCTCAAACCGGATAACCGAATTTTGTAACCGGATAACCGTTTGTTGTTTGGAAATTTCTGGGAATTATCCGGCTAACCGGATAAGGAATCCGGCAATCCGGTTTCGGCTTGTGACTTTTCTGGATTTATTCGGCTAGCCGGTTAAGGAAACCGGAAAACCGAATGCGTGCTGTCTACTTTCTGGATACAATTCGGACAACCGGTTAGCTCAACCGGTAAGCCGATTGCGGGTTCTCTCTTTTCTGACTCTATTCGGCTAACCGGTTATGGAAACCGGAAGACCGAATTTTTGGTTCTCTTCTCTCTGGAATTATTCGGCTAACCGGTTAATGTAACCGGTAAGCCGAATTTCGTTTGTCTCCTTTCTGTCTACAAACGGCTAGCCGTTTGGTGATTGCCGGTTATCCGAATTCTGGATTTTAAGTGTTTTCTTTAACAAGGAATTGACAAAAATAAATAAAAATAACAAGACTTTAAAATTAAACAAAGAAATCAATCGTACCAAACTTCCAATCCAAGGGTGTAAATTTCATCTAATTGCAATTTTGATCATAGGTAAAAATTTAAATTACTCAATCCAAGAACTTAGTCTACTTAATCGGAAAAGCCGTAGAAAGCAATTATTCTCCTAATATATTAGACTCAAACAATCGCTCAAATCAAATCTTATCATTAATTTAACTGGGCATCATCGTTCCATAACAAATTAAGTGATAGCATTAAAAATAGTGAGAATGACTAAAACAAAATCAATTAATTCAGATTATTCCAACTTAATCAATTTGTATTTTTATTTCCCTGGAGCCTATCATGCAAGCTATGTAATTGTGGCCATCAATATACACACACATGGGCCAACTCTTTGCTACTCAATTCAGTCATTCATGACAATTACGGATCACAAACTCATGACTAGCGATAGAAAAATAAATATTGAATTAAGGCGTCAACTTAATCAATATAAATAATTCATAGAAAATAAGAACAAGAAAATAAAAATTACTTGGATTGAAGAAATTCTTGTTAAGTCCAAAGCCTCACAAAATTACAATCGGAATTGATTAACCCTTGGACCGGAATTAAAAACCTTAGCCACACATGGTGGGCAAAGGAAATCAAAAGTTGTTTGATTAAGGAAAAAGAAAGAACTGCAGCCGCTTAAATTCCCTCTCTCACGCCCTTTTTGTTTCCTTTTGCTGGTTTTCTTTTGCTCCCCTTTTCTTGGCTCACGTCCCTCTCTCTTTTATAGGAAACGTGAGGCCCTTATTGCTTCTCTTGCTTTCCTTTTTCCATGCAGTTTCCTCTTTCTATAATGCTAGTTGACCGAATTCTTCTCCAATTCTGATTGCTAGGAAACCGACTCCTTCTAGCCAATGGTCGGCCCACGTTTGCAAAGCCCAAATTAAGCATGATTCAATTCTTATGTGCTTAATTGCTCCCAAAGTCAACTTTCACCATTTGCTCCAACAAGTATTTGAATTTCACCAAGGAAGCCAAAAATGTGCCTTTTTGTCCAAATTCCATCATAAATCCATGTTTCATCTCCTAAATCAAATCAAACATAATTTCCACAAATTAGCACAAAATCAATCAAAATATGAGGGATTTAAACAAAATATAGTATAACTATTAATAACCTATCAAATTCCCCCACACCTAAACCATGCTTGTCCTCAAGCATATCTCAAATCAACATTCCAATCCTCCTTTCAACCCATTCAATATCCAAGAATACCAATAAAGCTAAACACACATCAATGAGTTGAATCATAGTGACAATCTAGAGAATAAGCATTCATAGGATAGAATTTGTAACCAAAAACACAAGCATCACATCAATTCATCAAAATCAAACGCAGCAAGACTTAACACCCTTACATGGTTTCGCTCAATGCTCTCAAAGTGTTTAGGGTGCGTGTTTTACTCTCAAAATCAAAACATAGCATATTATTGCCATAGGCTTGCAAATGAATTAAATCTCCACCACTGCATATGAATATGATGCAAAAATCAAAGGGACTTAACAAGGGTTGAAATGGGGCTTAGGTAAAGGTATGGCAAAAGGAAAAATTAAGGGTTTAACGATTAAGACAAAGAGTTAATTACATGCATGATTTAGATGCCTCACAAACAAAATAAACAAACACACTTCTAAAACAATGAAATTTATCCCCACATTTAAGCACTTAAAACACTTGGAGAAACAATTTAATAATTCAATTGCTTTTGCAAATAATTCTCCAATCATCCAATTAAGGGAATAAATTTCACAACAAAATTTTTCTTTTTTTCTCTTTTTTTGTTTTTTGTTTGTTTTTTTTTTTTTTGAATTATCATGCAATCACTTCACTCTTGTCTTGACAGGGTAGAAAGAAAACAAGGATAACAAACAAAAAGGCTTTGGGTTAAATAATGTGTTAGAAACAAACAAAAAGGGAAAATAGGCTCAAAGGGGTTGACTAAGGGAAAATAAAAGGCGGGTATTTTAGAGTCTAAGAATTGGTTAAACCTAATTCCCTTATCACACTTAAGCAACAATTCAAAAATGTGGTCCCAACATACATTCATAAGCAAGTTCTAGAATAAACACACTAAGTTTGATACACTCAACAAAAATAAACGGAGCAAAAATGTAATAAGTTGCTCTTAGGCTCAAAAGCTCACTAGAGTGTCTATTTTGCATCAAGTCTTGTGCACTTTTCAATCAACAAATTAATGCGACACCATCGAAAATTTTAAAGAAAAATACTATTCATGCTTACCTCTTTCATGCATTAAAACTCAAAACAAAGATGTACCCCTAACTTACAAGGTATTCAAAGATATTGAGAAGACTTAAAACACAAAAATATTATTATTTTTAAGAACAAATTAAAAACATGCCAAAATCCTCCCCCACACCTAAATAATACATTGTCCTCAATGTATCAACAAGTAAATGGCTCACAAAAATTAATAATAATGAAATGAAAAGTAAATGAGAAGGGAAGAAGAAACTCCCCTAAATGTGAGCAGTGTGGACCCGAATGATCTAGGGAGAGGGTGCCAAGGAAAACTGTAAAATGGCGTGAGCGCGCTTGATTAGAGTTAATCTCCTGTCCAAAATATATCTTGTCATTTTGCTCGACAGAGTCACAAAGCGAATCAAGCATCCAAATAATGAGGGTGACCTAAATTGACTCCGATGAGGCATGGAGCAATTTCACCCTCATGATAGATTTTCAACCTATGGCCATTCACTTTAAAAATCTTGTCTGAGTCCAAGCTCTTTATCTCTACTGCACCATAAGGAAACACATTAATAACAACAAAAGGACCAACCCATCGAGAACGAAACTTACTAGGCATGAGCTTCAATCGAGAATTATATAGCAAAACTTTCTGACCAATCTCGAATTGCTTACGAACAAGCATGTTATCGTGAAACATCTTGGATTTCTCCTTATAAATTCTTGAGTTCTCATAGGCATCTAACCTCAATTCCTCTAACTCTTGCAATTGCAACAATCTTGACATACCGGCTTTGTCTAAGTCCATATTACATCGCCGCACCGCCCAATAGGCTTTGTGCTCAATTTCCACCGGTAAGTGACATGCTTTACCAAACACAATTCGGTAAGGAGACATACCTATAGGCGTTTTGTAAGCCGTGCGGTAAGCCCAAAGAGCATCATCTAAACGAAGGCTCCAATCCTTTCTTCCTGGATTCACCGTCTTTTCCAAAATAGATTTAACCTCTCTATTGGAGACTTCGGCTTGTCCGTTGGTTTGAGGATGATATGCGGTGGCAACTCGGTGATTCACTCCATATTTCTTCATCAAAGCTTCAACCGATCTATTACAAAAATGCGTTCCTTGATCACTAATAATTGCCCTTGGAATTCCAAACCAAGCAAAAATGTTAGCCTTGACAAAACCTACAACAGCTTGAGAGTCATCAGTTTTGGTGGCTTTTGCTTCCACCCATTTCGAAACATAATCCACAGCCAAAAGAATATAAGAAAAACCACAAGATGATGGCAAAGGACCCATAAAATCAATGCCCCATACATCAAATATTTCACAAATAAGAATTGGAACTTGAGGCATTTCATTCTTGCGTGTTAACGCTCCTACTCTTTGGCATCTCTCACAACTTTTGCAAAACTCATATGCATCTTTAAACAAAGATTCCCAATATAAACCACTATCTAAAATTTTCCTAGCGGTCCGTCTAGGTCCAAAGTGTCCTCCACATGCATAATCATGGCAAAAGGCTAAGATAGATTGGAATTCATTTTCAGGCACACATCTCCTAATCATTTGATCAGAACAATATTTCCAAAGAAAAGGTTTGTCCCAAACATAGTACTTAGACTCACTCTTAATCTTAGCTTTCTTAGACTTACTAAGACTACCAGGTAGACTTCCCGTAACCAAATAATTTACCATATCAGCATACCAAGGAATCATACCTTTTAGTTGGAACAGATACTCATTCGGGAAGTCGTCATTGAAAGGTGTATCATCTTCCTCCCTTATCAATCGACTCAAGTGATCAGCAACAGAATTCTCCACTCCTTTTCGATCCTTTATCTTCAGGTCAAACTCTTGGAGAAGTAAAATCCACCGAATCAGCCTTGGTTTCGATTCTTTCTTGGCCAAAAGATACTTCAAAGCTGCATGGTCAGAATACACAACAACTTTAGAACCAAGCACATAAGAACGAAATTTATCCAAAGCAAAAACAATTGACAAAAGCTCTTTTTCTGTAGTGGAATAATTGCACTGAGCAGGATTTAAAGTCCTGGAAGCATAATAGATGGCATGGCTTTTCTTGTCAATCCGTTGGCCTAAAACTGCTCCCACTCCCAAGGTATAACACACCGCCCCCGCCGCCTCCTTCGCGCCTTGGGCCACTGGGCCAGAAGCACTATTTTTGGGCAAGCTTCTGGCTGCAGCCCCCCGATGGCCTCGGGAGGGCCCTCGAAAAGACTGGACGTGTTTCCGACACCCGGAGTGGCTGAACCCCCCCAACACCCCCCATGGGCCTGAGGCTATAGCACACCGCCCCCGCCGCCTACTTCATGCCTTGGTCCGTTGCAGCAGAAGCACTATTTTTTATCAAACCTTTGGCCGCAGCCTCCCGCTGGCCGCGCGAGGGCCCTCAAAAAGACTGGACGCGATTCCGACACTCGGGGTGGCTGAACCCCCCCATCACCCCCACGGGCCCAAGGCTATAGCACACCGGCCTCGCTGCCTCCATCGCGTCTTGGGCCGATGGGCCAGAAGCACTATTTTTGGACATGCCTCTTGCCGCAGCCTCCCGCTGGCCATACGAAGACCCTCGATAAGGGTGGACGCATTTCCGACACCCGGAACCTCCCCACCCCCTCCCCACCCCTCACGGGCCCAAGGATATAGCACACCGCTCTAGCCCCTACTTCGCGACTATGCCCCTGGGCCAAAAGCACTATTTTTGGGCAACCGTCTGGTAGCCTCGCGCAGGCCCCCTGAGGTCCCTCCGAAAGACTGGACGCGTTTCTCACACCAAGACCCACCCGACCCCCCACTGGCCCAAGGCTATAGCACACTACCCTAGCCCCCTAAATCGCGCCCTGCGTAGCTAGGCCAGAAGCACTATTTTTGGGCAAGCCTTTAATCGCAGCCTCCCAAAGGCCCCCCGAGGTCCCTCGATAAGACTGGACACGTTTCTGACATCCGCACCCTACCCACCCCTCATGGGCCCAAGGCTATAGCACACCGCCACAGCACTGTGCATTGCGCCCTGCGCTGCTTGGCTAGAAGCTCTTTTTTTGGGCAAGACTTTGGTCGTAGCCTCGTACTGGCCCACCGAGGGCCCTCGAAAAGACTGGACGAGTTTCTGACACCCGGACGCTCCCGACCCCCACTGGTCCAAGGTTATAGCAAACCGCCCCAGCCCCCTAAATCGCGCCTTGTGCCGCTAGGCCAGAAGCACTATTTTTGGGCAAGCCTCTGGTCGCAGCCTCGTACAGGCCCCCCGGGGGCCCTCGAAAAGATTGGACACGTTTCCGACACCCGGACCCTTTCCACCTCCCCCGGGCCCAAGAATATAGCACACCGGCCCCGCCCTTTCCTTCGCGCCCTGCGACACTGGGTCAAAAGCACTATTTTGGGGCAAGCCTCTGGTCAAAGCCTGGCACAGGCCCCCGAGGGCCCTCGATAAGCCTGGACGCATTTCCGACACCCGGACCCTCCTCGCCCCCTCCCCAACCCCCACGGGCCCAAGGCTATAGCACACCGCCCCAGCCCCCACGTGCCTGCGCACCGGGCCAAGCACTATTTTGGGCAAGCCTGGTCAGCCCTCAGAGGCTCCCCGAGGGCCCTCGATAAGACTGGACACATTTCCGACACCCGGACCCTTGCTACCCCTTACGAGCCCAAGGCAGAGCACACCGCCCCAGCCCTCTATTTCGCGCCCTGCGCAGCTGGGCCAGAAGCATTATTTTTGGGCAAGCCTCTGGTCGCAGCCTCGTACCGGCAAGCCGAGGGCCCTCGAAAAGACTGGACACGTTTCCGACACCCGGACCCAAGGGTATAGCGCACCGCCCCGCCCCGGCCTCTACTTCGCGCCCTGTGCAGCTGGTCCAGAAGCACTATTCTTGGGCAAGCTTCTGGTTGCAGCCTCATGCTGGCCCCCCGACTGCCCTCAAAAAGACTGGACGCGTTTCCGAGACCCGAACCCAGCCCACCCCCACGGGCCCAAGGCTATAGCACAACCCCCCAGCCCGCAACTTCGCACCCTGCGCCGCTGGGCCTGAAGCACTATTTTTGGGAGAGCCTCTGGTCGCAGCCTCGCGCAGGCCCTGAGGGCCCTCGATAAGGCTGTACGAATTTCCGACACCCGAACCCTCCCCACTCCCCACGGGCCCAAGGTTATAGTACATCGCCCACCACTTCATGCCCGGCTACCGGGCTGAAGCACTATTTTGGGCAAGCTCCGTCGACCTCGACAGCCCTGAGGGCCCTCGATAAGACTGTACGACTTTCCGACACCCGAACCCTCCCTACCCCCCTCCCCACCCCTCACGGGCCTAAGGCTATAGCACGCCGCCCCAGCCCCTACTTCGCGCCCACGCTGCTGGGCCAGAAGCACTATTTTTGGGCAAGCCTCTGGTTGCCGCCTCGCAAAGGCCCCGGAGGGCCCTTGATAAGGCTAAACGTATTTCCGACACCCGGACCCTCCCCACCCCCTCGCCTCCCCACCCCTCACGGGCCCAAGGCTATAGCACACAAACCCAGCCCCTGCTTCGGCCCTACGCTGCTGGGCCAGAAGCGATATTTTTGGACAAGCCTCTGGTCGCAGCCTCGTGCAGGCCCCTGAGGGCCCTTGAAAAGACTGGATGCGTTTCCGACACCCAGACGCATCCTACCCCCCACGGCCCAAGGCTCTAGCACACAGCCCCAGCCTGCTACTTCGCGCCCTGCGCCGCTGGGCCAGAAGCACTATTTTTGGGCAAGCCTCTGGTCACAGCCTCGCGCAGGCCCCTGAGGGCCCTCAATAAGGCTGTACGGATTTCCGACACCTGGACCCTCCCCACCCCCTCCCCACCCCTCACGGGCCAAAGGCTATAGCACGCCGCCCCACCCCTACTTCGCGCCCTGCGCCGCTGCCCCAGAAGCACTATTTTTGGGCAAGCCTCTGGTTGCAACCTTCCGCAGCCTGCCCGAGGTTCCTTGTTAAGACTGGACACATTTCCGACACCTGGACCCTCCCCAACCCCTTCCCCACCCCTTACGGGACCAAGGCATACCACACCACCCCAGCCCCCTAATTCGCACCTTGCGCCGCTGGGCCAAAAGCATTATTTTTGGGCAACCCTCTGGTCGCAGCCTCGCACAGGCAAGCCGAGGGCCCTCGAAAAGACTGGACGCGTTTCTGACACCCGGACCCAAGGGTATAGCACACCGCCCCGCCCCCTACTTCGCGCCCTGCGCGGCTGGGCCAGAAGCACTATTTTTGGGCAAGCCTCTGGTTGCAGCCTCACGCTGGCCCCTCGACTGCCCTCGAAAAGACTGGACGCGTTTCCGACACCCGAACCCAACCCACCCCCCATGGGCCCAAGGCTATAGCACACCGTTCTAGCCCGATACTGCCTGTGCACCGGGGCCAAGAACCATTTTGTGCAAGCCTGCCTCGCAGCTCCCGAGGGCCCTCGATAAGACTGGACACATTTCCGACGCCCTGAACTACCCCACCCTACCCCCCAAGGCTATAGCACTCCGCCCTAGCCCCCTACTTCGCGCCCTGCGCCGATGCCCCAGAAGCACTATTTTTGGGCAAGCCTCTGGTCACAAGCTCGCGTAGACTCACCGAGGGTCCTTGATAAGACTGGACACATTTCCGGCACCCGGACCCTCCCGAACCCCTTCCCCACCCCTTACGGGACCAAGGCATAGCACACCACCCCAGCCTCCTAATTCGTACCCTGCGCCGCTGGGATAGAAGCATTATTTTTGGGCAAGCCTCTGGCCGCGGCCTTGCACAGGCAACTCGAGGGCCCTTGAAAACACAGGATGCGTTTCTGACACCCGGACACTCCCCACCCCTCACGGGCCCAAGGCTATTGCACACCGCCCCAGCCCCCTACTTCGCGCCCTGCGCCGTTGGGCCAGAAGCACTACTTTTGGGCAAGCCTTTGGTCGTAGCCTCACACAGGACGCCTGAGGGCCCACGAAAAGAATGGACGGGTTTTCGACACCCTGAGCCTCCCGACCCCCCACTGGCCCAAGGCTATAGCCCACCGCCCCAGCCACTTAATTCCCGCCCTGCGCGGCTGGGCCAGAAGCATTATTTTTGGGCAAGCCTCTGGCCGCAGCCTTGCACAGGCAGCCCAAGGGCCCTCAAAAAGACTGGATGCTTTTCCGACACCCAGACCCTTGCCACCCTCCTCCCCACCCGCCACGGGGCCAAGGCTATATCACACCGCTCGAGCCCTGCGCCGCTGGGCCAGAAGCCCTATTTTTTGGGCAAGCCTCTGGTGGCAGCCTCGTCCAGGCCTCCCGAGGGCCCTCGATAAGACAGGACGTAATTCCGACACCCGAACCCTCCCCACCCCCACCCCACAACTCGCGGGCCCAAGGCTATTGCACACCGGCCCAGTCTTTTTCTTTGCGCCCTGCGCCGCTGGGCCAGAACCACTATTTTTTTGTAAGCCTCTGGTCGTAGCCTTGCCCAGTCTGCCCGAGGGCCCTCGAAAAGACTGGACGAGTTTTCGACAACCGAACCCTCCCCACCCCCTCCCCACTCCTCACGGGCCCAAGGTTATTGCACACCGTCCCCGCCCTCTAATTCGCGCCCTGCGCCGCTGGGCCAGAAGCACTATTTCTAGGAAAACCTCTGGTCGCAGCCTCGTACAGCCCCCCGAGGTCCCTCGATAAGACTGGACGCGTTTCCGACACCCACACCCTACCCACCCCTCTTGGGCCCAAGCTTATAGCACAACGCCACATCACTGTACATTGCGCTCTGCGCCGCTTGGCCAGAAGCACTTTTTTTGGGCAACACTTTGGTCTTAGCCTCGCTCTGGCCCCCCGAGGGCCCTCAAAAAGACTGGGCACGTTTTCGACACCCAGCGAATCACCACCCCCTCCCCACCCCCCACGGGCCCAAGGTGGTAGCACACCGACCCCCACCCCTCCTTTGCGTCCTGTGTCGCAGGGCCAGATGCACTATTTTTGGGCAAGCCTTTTGTCACAGCCTCGCACTGACCCCTCGACTGGTCTCGAAAAGACTGAAAGCTTTTCCGACACCCGAACCCTCCCCCCCCACGGGCCCAAGGCTATAGCACACTGCCCCAGCCCCCTACTTCGTGTCCTGCGCCGCTTGGCCAGAAGCACTATTTTTGGGCAAGCCTCTGGCCGCAGCCTCGCACAGGCAACCCGAGAGCCCTCGATAAGACTGGACACATTTCCGACACCCGGACCCTCGCCACCCCTTACGGGCCCAAGGCATAGCACACCGGCCCAGCCCTCTAATTCGCGCCCTGCGCCGCTGGGCCAGAAGCATTATTTTTGGGCAAGCCTCTGGCCGCAGCCTCGCACAGGCAACCCGAGGGCCCTCGAAAAGACTAGACGCGTTTCCGACACCCGGACCCAAGGGTATAGCACACCGCCCCGCCCCCTACTTCGCGCCCTGCGCAGCTGGGCCAGAAGCACTATTTTTGGTCCGCTAGGCCAGATGCACTATTTTTGGGCTTGCTTCTGGACGAAGCCTCTCGCTGGCCGTGCGAGGACCCTCAAAATGATTGGACGCGTTTCCGACACCCGGAGTGGGTGAACCCCCCCCCCACTATATCCGACTGGCCCAAGGCTATAACAGACCGCCCCCGCTGAAACTTCGCGCCTTGGTCCGCTGCGCCAGAAGCACTATGTTTGGGCAATCCTTTAACCGCAGCCTACCGCTGGCCGCGCGAGGGCCCTCAAAAAGACTGGATGCATTTCCGACACCCAGAGTGGCTGAACCCCCCACCACCACCCCCCACGGGCCCAAGGCTATAACACACCGCCCCCGTCGCCTCCTTCCAGCCTTAGGCCGCTTGGCCAGAAGCACTATTTTGGGGCAAGTCTCTGGCCGCAGCCTCCCGCTGGCCGAGCGAGGGCCCTCAAAAAGACTGGACGCGTTTCCGACACCCGGAGTGAGTGAAGGCCCCCCCACCAACCCCTACTGGCCCAAGGCTATAGCACACCGCCCCCGCCGCCTCCTTCCAGCCTTAGGCCGCTTGGCCAGAAGCACTATTTTAGGGCAAGTCTCTGGCCGCAACCTCCTACTAGCCGCGCGAGGGCCCTTGAAAAGACTGGAGGTGTTTTCGACACCGGAGTAGCTGAACCCCCGCCACCCCACTTGCCCAAGGCTATAGCACACCGCCCCCGCCGCCTCCCTCGTGCCTTGGTCCACTGCGCCAGAAGCACTATTTTTGAGAAAGCCTTTGGCGGCAGCCTCCCGCTGGCCGTACGAGGGCCCTAAAAAAGACTGGACAAATTTCTGTCACCCGGAGCGGCTGAACCCCCCCCCCCACCACCCCCACGGCCCAAAGGCTATAACACACCGCCCCCGCCGCCTCCTTCGTGCCTTGGGCCGCTGGGCCATAAGCACTATTTTTAGGCAAGCCTCTGGCCACAGTCTCCTGTTGGCCGTATGAGGGCCCTCGAAAAGACTAGACGCGTTTCCGACACCCGGAGTGGCTGAACCTCCCCTACCACCCCCTATTTGCCAAAGGCTATAGCACACCACCATCGCCGAATCTTCGCACCTTGGTCCGCTGCGCCAGAAGCACTATTTTTGGGCAAGCCTTTGGCCGCAGCCTATCGCTGGCCGTGCGAGGGCCCTCAAAATGACTGGACGCATTTCCGAGACCCGGAGGGGCTGAAGCCCCCCCTACAACCAGCCCCCACGGGCCCAAGGCTATAATAAACCGGCCCCGCCTCCTTCGCGCCTTGGGCCGGTTAGCCAGAAGCACTATTTTTTGGCAAGTCCCTGGCTGCAGCATCCCGCTGACTCCCCGAGGGCCCTCGATAAGACTGGACACATTTCCGACACCCGGACCCTCCCCAACCCCCCTCGCCACCCGTTACGGGCCCAAGGCATAGCACACCGCCCTAATTCGTGACTGCTGGGCTGGGCCAAGCATTATTTTGGCAAGCCTCAAGACAGTAACCCAAGAACCCTTAAAAAGACTGGACGCTTTTCCAAAACCCGGACCCTCCCCACCCCCCACGGGCCCAACGGTATAGCACACCGCCCCAGCCTCTACTGCCTCCGCACCGGGCCAAGACTATTTTGGCAAGCTCGTCGCGCAGGCTCCCTGAGGGCCCTCGATAAGACTGGACACATTTCCGACGCCCGGACCCTCACCACCCCTTACGGGCCCAAGGCTATTGCACACCGTCCCCGCCCCCTAATTCGTGCCCTGCGCCGTTGGGCCAGAAGCACTATTTTTTTGGAAGCCTCTGGTCGCAGCCTCGCATTGACCCCCCGACTTCCCTTCAAAAGAATGGACGCGTTTCCGACACCCGAACCGTCCCCACCCCCCACGGGCCCAAGGCTATAGCACACCGCCCCAGCCCCCCACTTCGTGCCCTGCGCCGCTGGGCCAGAAGCACTATTTTTGGGCAAGCCTCTGGTCGCAGCCTCGCGCAGGCTCCCCGAGGGCCCTCGATAAGACTGGACGCATTTCCGACGCCCGGACCCTCGCCACCCCTTACGGGCCCAAGGCATACCGCACCGCCCCAGCTGACCCCGCCACGCTCTGGGCACATTATTTTGGGCAAGCCTCCGTCAGAGCCTCAGACAGCCCCTCGAGGGCCCTTGAAAACACTGGACGCGTTTTCGACTCCCGGACCTTCGCCACCCCCCACGGGCACAAGGATATAGCAAACCGCCCCGCCTCTTCCTTCGCACCTTGCGTCACTGGGCCAAAAACACTATTTTGGGGTAAGCCTCTGGTCAAAGCCTGGCGCAGGCCCCCCGAGGGCCCTTAATAAGACTGGACGCATTTCCGAAACCCGGACACTCCTCGCCTCCCTCCCCACCCCCCACGGACCCAAAGCTATAGCACACCGACCCAGCTCCCTACTTCGCGCCCTGCGCCGCTAGGCCAAAAGCACTATTTATGGGCAAGCCTCTGGTCACAGCCTCACACAGGCCCCTCGAGGGCCCTTGAAAAGACTGGACGCGTTTCCGACACCCGGACCCACCCCACCCTACCCCCCAAGGCCCAAGGCTATAGCACTCCGCCCTAGCCCCCTACTTCGCGCCCTGCGCCGATGCGCCAGAAGCACTATTTTTGGGCAAGCCTCTGGTCGCAAGCTCGCGTAGACTCGCCGAGGGTCCTCGATAAGACTGGATACATTTCCGACAGCCGGACCCTCCCCAACCCCTTCCCCACCCCTTACGGGACCAAGGCATAGCACACCACCCCAGGCCCCTAATTCGCACCCTGCGCCGCTGGGCCAGAAGCATTATTTTTGTGCAAGCCTCTGGCCGCAGCCTCGCACAGGCAACCCAAGGGCCCTTGAAAACACTGGATGCGTTTCTGACACCCGGCCCCTCCCCACCCCTCACGGGCCCAAGGCTATAGCACACCGCCTCCACTGCCACCTGCACTGGGCCAGAAGCACTACTTATGGGCAAGCCTTTGCTCGTAGCCTCACACAGGACGCCTGAGGGCCCTCGAAAAAAATGGACAATTTTTCGACACCCGGACCCTCCCGGCCCCCCACGGCCCAAGGCTATAGCACACCGCCCCAGCCCGCTACCGCCCGGGCCGAAGCACTATTTTGGCAAAGCCTGGTCGCAGCCAAGAGTCCCTGAGGCCCTCGATAAGGCTGTACGAATTTCTGACACGTGGACCCTCCCCCCCCTCCCCACCCCTCACGGGCCCAAGGCTATAGCACGCTGCCCCACCCCTACTTCGCACCCTGCGCCGCTGCGCCAGAAGCACTATTTTTGGACAAGCCTCTGGTTGCAGCCTTCCGCAGGCTGCCCGAGGGCCCTCGATAAGACTGGACACATTTCCGATATCCGGACCCTCCCCATCCTCTGCCCACCCCTTACGGGCCCAAGGCATAGCACACCGCCCTAGCCCCTTAATTCGCGCCCTGTGCCTCGGGGCCAGTAGCACTATTTTTGGGCTAGCCACTCGTCACAGCCTCGCACAGGCCCCTCGAGGGCCCTTGAAAACACTGGACGCGTTTTCGATGCCCGGACCCTCCCCACCACCCACGGGCACAAGGACATAGCACACCGCCCCCGCCCCCTCATTCGCGCCCTGCGTCACTGGGCCAAAAGCAGTATTTTGGGGCAAGCCTCTGGTCAAAGCCTGGCACAGGCCCCCCGAGGGCCCTCAATAAGACTGGACGCATTTCCGAAACCCGGACACTCCTCGCCTCCCTCCCCAACCCCCACGGACCCAAGGATATAGCACACCGCCCCAGCTCTCTACTTCGTGCCCTGCGCCGCTAGGCCAAAAGCACTATTTATTAGCAAGTCTCTGGTCGCAGCCTCACACAGGCCCCCCGAGGGCCTCGAAAAGACTGAACGTGTTTCCGACACCCGGACCCACCCCACCCTACCCCCACGGCCCAAGGCTATAGCACTCTGCCCTAGCCCCCTACTTCGCGCCCTGCGCCGATGCGCCAGAAGCACTATTTTTGGGCAAGCCTCTGGTCGCAAGCTCGCGTAGACTCGCCGAGGGCCCTCGATAAGACTGGACACATTTCCGACACCTGGACCCTCCCCAACCCCTTCCCCACCCCTTACAGGACAAAGGCATAGCACACCACCCTAGCCCCCTAATTCGCACCCTGCGCCGCTGGGCCAGAAGCATTATTTTTGGGCAAGCGTCTGGCCGCAGTCTCGCACAGGCAACCTCAGGGCCCTTGGAAACACTGGATGCATTTCTGACACCCGGACCCTCCTCACCCCTCACGGGCCCAAGGCTATAGCACACCGCCCCAGCCCCCTACTTCGCGCCCTGCGCCGCTGGGCCAGAAGCACTACTTATGGGCAAGCCTTTGGTCATAGCCTCACAAAGGACGCCTGAGGGCCCTCGAAAAGAATGGACGAGTTTCCAACACCCGGACCCTCCCGACCCCCCACTGGCCCAAGGCTATAGCACACCGCACCAGCCCCCTAAATCGCGGTCCGCGCCGCGGGGCCAGAAGCACTATTTATAGGAAAGCCTCTGGTCGCAGCCTTCCACAGCCCCCCGAGGTCCCTCAATAAGACTGGTCGCGTTTCCGACACCCACACCCTACCCACCCCTCATGGGCCCAAGGTTATAGCACACCGCCACAGCACCGTACATTGCGCCCTGCGCCGATTGGCCAGAAGCACTTTTTTTGGGCAAGACTTTGGTCGTAGCCTCGTACTGGCCCCCCGAGGGCCCTCAAAAAGACTGGACACGTTTCCGACACCCAGCGAATCACCACCCCCCTCCCCACCCCCCACGGGCCCAAGGCTGTAGCACATCGCCCCCGCCCCCTCCTTCGCGACCTGTGTCGCTGGGCTAGATGCACTATTTTTGGGCAAGCCTTTGGTCGCAGCCTCGCATAGGCCCCCAAGGGCCCTTGAAAAGGCTGGACCCGTTTCCAAAACCCGGACTAGCCTAACCCCCGTCCCGACCCCCACGGGCCGAAGGCAATGGCACAACGCCCCCGTACCCTCCTTCGCGCCCGACCCCCGAGGTCCTTCGAAAAGACTGGACTCTTTTCCGACACCCGGACCGGCCGAACCCCTCCCCACCCCCCACGGACCCAAGGCAATAGTACACCGCCCCCGCACGCTACTTTGCGCCCTGTGCCACTGGGCTAGAAGCACTATTTTTTGGCAAACCCCTGGTCACAACCTCAGACGGGCCCCCCGAGGGCTCTCGAAAAGACTGGACCCATTTCCGACACCCGGACTGGCCGAACCCGCCTCCCCACCCCCCACGGGCACAAGGTTATAGCACACCGACCCCGTCCCCTCCTTCGCGCCCTGCGGCGCTAGTCCGAAAGCACTATTTTTGGGCAAGGCCCTGGTCGTAGCCTCGTACAAGCCCGCCGAGGGCCCTCAAAAAGACAGGACCCATTTTCGACACCCGTAGCGGCTGAACCCCCCTCCCCACACCCCACGGGCCCAAGGCTGTAGCACACAGCCCCTGCCCCCTCCTTTGCGCCCTGCGCCGCTGGGCCAGATGCACTATTTTTGGGCACGCCTCTGGTCGCAGCCTCGAACATGCCCCCCAAGGTCCCTCTAAAAGACTGAACCCGTTTCCGAAACTCGGACTGGCCGAACCCCCCTCCTCACCCCCCACGGGCACAAGGCAATAGCACACCGCCGCCGCACCCTCCTTCGCGCCCTGCGCCGCTAGTCCAAAAGCACTACTTTTGGGCAAGCCTCTGGCCGCAACCTCGGACAGGCCCCCCGAGGGCCCTCGAAAAGAATGGACCAATTTCCGACACCCGGACTGGCCGAACCCCCCTCCCCACCCCCCACAGGCCCAAGGAAATAGCACACCGCCCCCGTCCCCTCCTTCGCTACCGCTACGGGCCGGAAGACACTTGGCAAGCCCCTGTCGCAGTATGTGGCCCACAAGGGCCCTCAGAAGACTGGACGTAGCCTAACACCGGAGTGGCTGAACCCCACCCCACCACCCCCCACGGGCCCAAGGCTATAACACACCGGCCCCGCCGCCTCCTTCGCGCCTTGGGCTGCTTGGCCAGAAGTGCTATTTTTGGGCAAGTCTCTGGCCGCAGCCTCCCGCTGGCCGTACAAGGGCCCTCGAAAAGACTTGATGCATTTTCGACAGCCAGAGTGGCTGAACCCCACCCACCAACCCCCACGGGCCCAAGGCTAGAGCACACTGCCCCCGCCGCCTGCTCCGGGGATTGGGCTGCTAGGCCAGATGCACTATTTTTGGGCATGCCTCTAGACGAAGCCTCCCGCTGGCCATCCGAGGACCCTCAAAAAGACTAGACGCGTTTCCGACACCCGGAGTGGGTGAACGCCCCACTTTAACTGGCTATAGAGACACCAATTTCACTGAACCTTCGCTACGCTGCTGTGGTTATCTATGTTCAAGAAGCCTTTAACCAGCTTCATCAGGCTGGTCACATGAGGCCCTCAAAAAGACTGGATGCATTTCCGACACCCAGAGTGGCTGAACCCCCCCACCAACACCCCCCACGGGCCCAAGGCTATAACACACCGCCCCCGTCGCCTCCTTCCAGCCTTAGGCCGCTTGGCCAGAAGCACTATTTTGGGGCAAGTCTCTGGCCGCAGCCTCCCACTAGCCGCGCGAGGGCCCTTGAAACGACTGGATGCGTTTCCGACACCGGAGTGGCTGAACCCCCCCTCACCCCCCACGGGCCCAAGGCTATAGAACACCGCCCCAGCTCCCTACTTCGTGCCCTGCGCCGCTGGGCCAGAACCACTATTTTTTGGCAAGCATCTGGTCGCAGCCTCGTACAGGCTCCCCGAGGGCCCTCGATAAGACAGGACACATTTCCGACACCTGGACCCTCGCCACCCCTTACGGGCCCAAGGCTATTGCACACCGTCCCTGCCCCCTAATTCGCGCCCTGCGCCGCTGGGCCAGAAGCACTATTTTTGGCCAAGCCTCTGGTCGCAGCCTCGCACTGACCCCTCGACTGCCCTCAAAAAGACTAGACGCGTTTCCGACACACGAACCCTCCCCACCCCCACGGGCCCAAGGCTATAGCACACCGCCCCAGCCCCATATTTCGTGCCCTGCGCCGCTGGGAGAGAAGCACTATTTTTGGGCACGCCTCTGGTCGCAGCCTCGCGCAGGCTCCCCGAGGGCACTCGATAAGACTGGACACATTTCCGACACCCGGACCCTCGCCGCCCCTTACGGGCCCAAGGCATAGCACACCGCCCCAACACCCTAATTCGCGCCCTGCGCCGCTGGGCCAGAAGCATTATTTTTGGGCAAGCCTCTGGCCGCAGCCTCGCACAAGAAACCCAAGGGCCCTCGAAAAGACTGGACACATTTCCGGCACCCGGACCCAAGGGTATAGCACACCGCACCGCCCCCTACTTCGCGCCCCGCGCGGCTGGGCTAGAGGCACTATTTTTGGGTAAGCCTTTGGTTGCAGCCTCACGCTGGCCCCCCGACTGCCCTCAAAAAGACTGGACGGGTTTTCGAAACCCGAACCCACCCCTCCCCCCACGGGCTGGGGGCTATAGCACCGCTTTCAGCTCACATTGCTGCCACACTGGGCCAAGCACTATTTTGGGCAAGCCTGGTCACAGCCACAGTTCCCAAGGGCCCTCGATAAGACTGGACACATTTCCGACGCCCAGACCCTCGCCACCCCTTACGGGCCCAAGGCTATTGCACACCGTCCCCGCCCCCTAATTCGCGCCCTGCGCCGCTGGGCCAGAAGCACTATTTTTGGCCAAGCCTCTGGTTGCAGCCTCGCGCAGGCTCCCCGAGGGCCCTCGATAAGACAGGACACATTTCCGACACCTGGACCCTCGCCACCCCTTACGGGCCCAAGGCTATTGCACACCGTCCCTGCCCCCGCCACTGCTACTGGCCAAGCACTATTTTGGCTGCTCTGGTCGCTCAGACCGACCCTCGACTGCCCTCAAAAAGACTAGACGCGTTTCCGACACACGAACCCTCCCCACCCCCACGGGCCCAAGGCTATAGCACACCGCCCCAGCCCCCTACTTCGTGCCCTGCGCCGCTGGGAGAGAAGCACTATTTTTGGGCAAGCCTATGGTCGCAGCCTCGCGCAGGCTCCCCGAGCGCCCTCGATAAGACTGGACACATTTCCGACACCCGGACCCTCGCCACCCCTTACGGGCCCAAGACATAGCACACCGACCCAGCGCCCTAATTCGCGCCCTGCGCCGCTGGCCAGAAGCATTATTTTTGGGCAAGCCTCTGGCCGCAGCCTCGCACAGGCAACCAAAGGGCCCTCGAAAAGACTGCACACATTTCCGGCACCCCGACCCAAGGGTATAGCACACCGGCCCGCCCCCTGCTGCCTGGGCTGCACTATTTTGGCTAGCCTTTTGGCTAGCCTCCTCACTGGCCCCGATTGCCCTCAAAGACTGACGGGTTTCAAACTCGAACCCACCCTCCCCACGGGCTGGGGCACACTGTTTCAGCCCGTTTCACTGCCACCGCGCTACCTGGGCCAGAAGCACTATTTTTGGGCAAGCCTCTGGTCACAGCTTCGCGCAGGCTCCCCAAGGGCCCTCGATAAGACTGGACACATTTCCGACGCCCAGACCCTCGCCACCCCTTACGGGCCCAAGGCTATTGCACACCGTCCCCGCCCCCTAATTGCCACTGGGCCAAGCACTATTTTGGCCAAGCCTCCTGTTGCAGCAGCTCCCGAGGGCCCTCGATAAGACAGGACACATTTCCGACACCTGGACCCTCGCCACCCCTTACGGGCCCAAGGCTATTGCACACCGTCCCCCCTCACGCCACTGGGCGAAGCACTATTTTGGCTAGCCTCCTGGTCGCACCTCAAGACCTGACCCCTGACTGCCCCTCAAAAGACCAGACGCTGCCTCCGACACACGAACCCTCCCCACCCCCACAGGCCCAAGGGTATAGCACACCGCCCCCCACTGCCCCGTCTCACCGGAGAGAAGCACTATTTTGGCAAGTTTATGGTCGCAGCCTCACAGGCTCCCGAGCGCCCTCGAGCAAGACTGGACACATTTCCGACACCCGACCTCGCCACCTTACGGGCCCAAGACATAGCACACCGACCGCCTAACACCTGCTACCGCTGGCATTATTTTGGGCAAGCCTCTCCAGCCTCAAGACAGGCAACCAAAGGGCCCTCGAAAAGACTGCACACATTTCCGGCACCCCGACCCAAGGGTATAGCACACCGGCCCGCCCCCTGCTTCGCGCCCTGCGCGGCTGGGCCAGAAGCACTATTTTTGGGCTAGCCTTTGGTTGCAGCCTCACGCTGGCCCCCCGATTGCCCTAAAAAGGACTGGACGGGTTTCCGAAACTCGAACCCACCCCTCCCCCCACGGGCTGGGGGCTATAGCACACCGTTTCAGCCCGCTACTTCGCGCCCTGCGCCGCTGGGCCAGAAGCACTATTTTTGGGCAAGCCTCTGGTCACAGCCTCGTACTGGCCCCCTAAGGCCCTTGAAAGGACTGGAACCATTTCCGACACCCGAATTGGCTGAACCCCCCTTCCCCACCCCTCACGGGCCCAAGGCAATAGCACACCGCCCCTGCACCCTCCTTCGCGCCCTGCGGCGCTGGGCCAGAAGCACTGTTTTTGGGCAAGCCCCTGGTCGCAGCTTCGCACAAGCCCCCCGAGGGCCCTCAAAAAGACTGGACCCGTTTCTGACTCCCGGACTGGTCGAACCCCTTTCCCCACCCCCCACGGGCCCAAGGCAATAGCACACCGCCCCCGTACCCTCCTTCGCGCCCTGCGCAGCTGGGCTAGAAGCACTATTTTTGGGCAAGCCCCTGGTTGCAGCCTCGCACAGGCCCCCTGAGGGCCCTCGAAAAGACTGGGCCATTTTTCAACATCCGGACTGGCCGAACCTCCCTCCCCACCCCCACGGGTCCAAGGCAATACCACACCGACCCGGCACCCTCCTTTGCGCCCTGAGCCGCTGGGCCAGAAGCACTATTTTTGGGCAAGCCCCTGGTCGCAGCCTCGCACAAGCCCCCCGAGGGCCCTCGAAAAGACTGGACCCGTTTCCGACTCCCGGACTGGTCGAACCCCTTTCCCCCCCCTCCTTCTCCTTCGCGCCCTGCGCCGCTGGGCCAAAAGTACTATTTTTGTGCAAGCCTCTGGTGACAGCCTCGCACAGGCCCCCCGAGGGCCCTCGAAAAGATTGGACCCGTTTCAGTTACCCGGCCTAGATAGAAGCACTATTTTTGGGCAAGCCTCTGGTCACAACCTCGTACAGGCCCCCCCTAGGACCCTTGAAAGTACTGGAACCGTTTCCGACCCCCGAACTGGCTGAACCCCCCTTCCCCACCCCCAACGGGCCCAAGGCAATAGCACACCGCCCCTGCACCCTCCTTCGCGCCCTGCAGCACTGGGCCACAAGCACTATTTTTGGGCAAGCCCCTGGTCACAGCCTCGTACAGGCCCGCCTAAGGCCCTTGAAAGGACTGGAACCATTTCCGACACCCGAACTGGCTGAACCCCCCTTCCCCACCCCCACGGGCCCAAGGCAATAGCACACCGCCTCAGACCTCCTTCGCGCTGGGCCAGGCACTGCTTTTGGCGAGCCCTGGTCGCAGCCAGACAAGCCCCCGAGGGCCTCAAAAGACTGACCTGCTTTCGACTCCGGATTGGTCGAACCCCTTTCCCCTCCCCCCACGGGCCCAAGGCAATAGCACACCGCCCCCGTACCGTCCTTCGCGCCCTGCGCAGCTGGGCTAGAAGCACGTTTTTTGGGCAAGCCCCTGGTCGAAGCCTCGTACAGGCCCCCCGAGGGTCCTCGAAAAGACTGGGCCATTTCCAACACCCGGACTAGCCGAACCTCCCTCCCCACCCCCCACGGGTCCAAGGCAATACCACACCGACCCGGCACCCTCCTTTGCTCCCTGAGCCGCTGGGCCAGAAGCACTATTTTTGGGCAAGCACCTGGTCGCAGCCTCGCACAAGCCACCCGAGGGCCCTCGAAAAGACTGGACCCGTTTCTGACTCCCGGACAGGCCGAACCCCCCCTCCCAACCCCCCACGGGCCCAAGGCTATAGCACACCGCCCCCACCCCCTCCTTCTCCTTCGCGCCCTGCGCCGCTGGGCCAAAAGTACTAATTTTGTGCAAGCCTCTGGTCACAGCCTCGCACAGGCCCCCCGAGGGCCCTCGAAAAGATTGGACGCGTTTCAGTTACCCGGACTAGATAGAAGCACTATTTTTGGGCAAGCCTCTGGTCACAACCTCGTACAGGCCCCCCTAGGGCCCTTGAAAGGACTAGAACCGTTTCCGACACCCGAACTGGCTGAACCCCCCTTCCCCACCCCCCACGGGCCCAAGGCAATAGCACACCACCCTCAAGACCCTCCTTCGCATGGCCACCGGGCCGAGCACTATTTTGGGCAAGCCCTGTCACACTCAGACAGGCCCCCCTAAGGCCCTTGAAAGGACTGGAACCATTTCCGACACCCGAACTAGCGGAACCCCCCTTCCCCACCCCCCACGGGACCAAGGCAATAGCGACCGCCTCCTCAGACCTCCTTGCGCTCATGGGCTGGCAAGATTTTGGGCAAGCCCCTGGTCGCAGCTTCGCACAAGCCCCCGAGGGCCATCAAAAAGACTGGACCCGTTTCTGACTCCCGGACTGGTCGAACCCCTTTCCCCAACCCCCACGGACCCAAGGCAATAGCACACCGCCCCCGCACCTCCCTTCGCGCCCTGCGCAGCTGGGCTAGAAGCACTATTTTTGGGCAGGCCCCTCGTCGCAGCCTCGCAAAGGCCCCCTGAGGGCCCTCGAAAAGACTGGGCCATTTTCCAACACCCGGACTGGCCGAACCTCCCTCCCCACCCCCCACAGGTCCAAGGCAATACCACACCGTCCCCGCCCCCACATTCGCGCCCTGCGCCGCTGGGCCAGAAGCACTATTTTTGGACAAGCCTCTGGTCGCAGCCTTGTACAGTCCCCCCGAGGGCCCTCGAAAAGACTGGACCCGTTTCCGACTCCCGGACCGGCCGAACCCCCCCTCCCAACCCCCCACGGGCCCAAGGATATAGCACACCGCCCCCACCCCCTCCTTCTCCTTCGCGCCCTGCCCCGCTGGTCCAAAAGTACTATTTTTGTGCAAGCCTCTGGTCACAGCCTCGCACAGGCCCCCCGAGGGCCCTCGAAAAGATTGGACCCGTTTCAGTTAACCGGACTAGATAGAAGCACTATTTTTGGGCAAGCCTCTGGTCAAAACCTCGTACAGGCCCCCCTAGGGCCCTTGAAAGGACTGGAACCGTTTCCGACACCTGACTTGGCTGAACCCCCCTTCCCCACCCCCCAAGGGCTCAAGGCAATAGCACACCGCCTCGCAGACCCATCTGCCTCGCTACTGGGCTGGCACTATTTTGGCAAGCCCTGTCGCAATTTCACAGGTCTCCAAGGCCGAAAGACTGGGCCATTTTCCAACACCCGGACTGGCCGAACCTCCCTCCCCACCCCCCACGGGTCCAAGGCAATACCACACCGACCCGGCACCCTCCTTTGTGCCCTGAGCCGCTTGGCTAGAAGCACTAATTTTGGGCAAGCCCCTGGTCGCAGCCTCGTACAAGCCCCCCGAGGGTCCTCGAAAAGACTGGACCCTTTTCCGACTCCCGGACTGGCTGAACCCCCCCTCCCAACCCCCCACGGGCCCAAGGCAATAGCACGCCGCCCCCGCACAGGCCCGCCTTTTGTGCAAGCCTCTGGTCACAGCCTCGCACAGGCCCGCCGAGGGCCCTCGAAAAGATTGGACCCATTTCAGTTACCCGGACTAGATAGAAGCATTATTTTTGGGCAAGCCTCTGGTCACAACCTCGTACAGGCCCCCCTAGGGCCCTTGAAAGGACTGGGACAGTTTCCGACACCCGAATTGGCTGAACCCCCCTTCCCCACCCCCCATGGGCAAGAGGCAATAGCACACCGCCTCAGACTCCACCTTCGCTACGGCCTGGCTAAGACTATTTTGGGCAAGCCCTGGTCAAGCCTCACATTGCCCCCGAGGGCCCTCAAAACGATTGGACCCATTTCTGACTGCCAGACTGGCCGAACCCCTTTCCCCACCCCCCACGGTCCCAAGGCAATAGCACACCGCCCCCGCACCCTCCTTCAAGCCCTGCCCCGCTGGGCCAGAAGCACTATTTTTGGGCAAGCCCCTGGTCGCAGCCTCGCACAAGCCCGCCGAACGCCCTCGAAAAGACTGTACCCGTTTCCGACTCCCGGACTAGCCGAACCCCCTTCCCCACCCCCCACGGGCCCAAGGCAATAGCACACCGCCCCTGCACCCACCTTCGCGCCCTGCGCCGCTGGGCCTGAAGCACTATTTTTGGGCAAGCCCCTAGTCGCAGCCTCGCACAAGCCCCCCGAGGGACCTCAAAAAGACTGGACCCGTTTCTGACTCCAGGACTGGCCGAACCCCTTTCCCCACCCCCCACGGGCCCAAGGCAATAGCAAACCGACCCCGCACCTTCCTTCGCGCCCTGCGCAGCTGGGCCAGAAGCACTATTTTTGGGCAAGCCCCTGGTCGCAGCCTCGTACAGGCCCCCCGAGGGCCCGCGAAAACCTTGGCCCCTTTTCCGACATCCGGTCTGGACTGGACAGCCTCGTACAGGCCCCCTTAGGGCCCTTGAAAGGACTAGACCCGTTTCTGACACCCGAACTGGCTGAACCCCCCTCCCCACCCCCCACGGGCCCAAGGCAATAGCACACCTCCCCCGCACCCTCCTTCGCGCCATGCGCCGCTGGGCCAGAAGCACTATTCTTGGGCAAGCCCCTAGTCACAGCCTCGTACAGGCCCCCCGAGGGCCCTAAAAAATAATGGACCAGTTTCTGACACCCGGACTGGCCGAACCCCCCTCCCCACCCCCCACAGGCCCAAGGCTATAGCACCCCGCCCCCACCCCCGCCCCCTCTTTCGCGCCCTGCAATGCTGGGCCAGAAGCACTATTTTTGTGTAAGCCCCTGGTCGCAGTCTCGCACAGGCCCAAAGAAGGCCCTCGAAAAGACTGGACCCATTTCCGACACCCGGACTGGCCGAACCCCCCTCCCCACCCCCCACGGGCCCAAGGCTATAGCACACCGCCCCCGCCCCCTCCTTTGCGCCTGGCGCCGCTGGGCCAGAGGCACTATTTTTTGGGTGCCCTGGTCGCAGCCTCGTACAGGCCCCCCGAAGGACCTCGAAAAGACTGGACCCGTTTCTGACACCCGGACTGGCCGAAACCCCCTCCCCACCCCCACGGTCCCAAGGCTATAGCACACCACCCCAGCCCCCTCCTTCACGCCCTGCACCGTTGGGCTAGAAGCACTATCTTTTGCTCAAGCCTCTAGTCGCAGCCTGGCACAGGCCCCCCGAGTGCCCTCGAAAGACTGGACTAGTTTCCGACACCCAGACTGGCCGAACCGCCCTCCCCACCCCCCACGGGCCAAAGGCAATAGCACACCGCCCTCGCCCCCACATTCGCGCCCTGCGCCGCTGGGCCAGAAGCACTATTTTTGGACAAGCCTCTGGTCGCAGCCTTGTACAGTCCCCCCGAGGGCCCTCGAAAAGACTGGACCTGCTGACACCAAGATCGGCTGAACCCCTCCCACCCCCAGGGGCCCAAGGCAATAGCACGTGCCTCAAGACCTCCTTCGCTGCTACTGGACAAGAAGCACTATTTTTGGGCAAGCCCCTGGTTGCACCCTCGCACAGGACGCCCGAGCGCCCTCGAAAAGACTTTGCCCTTTTCCCACACCCAGACTGGCCGACCCCCCTCCCCACCCCCCAGGAGCCCAAGGCTATAGCACACCGCCCCGGCCCCAACCTTCGTGCCTGGCGGCGCTGGGCCGGAAGCACTATTTTTACGCAAGCCCCTGGTCGCAGTCTCGCACAAGCCCCACCAAGGCCCTTTAAAAGACTGGACCCATTTTCGACACCCCGACTGGCCGAACCCCCCTCCCCACCCCCCACGGGCCCAAGGCTATAGCACACCGCCCCCGCCCCCTCCTTTGCGCCTGGCGCCGCTGGGCCAGAGGCACTATTTTTGGGCGTACCCCTGGTCGCAGCCTCGCACAGGCCCCCCGAACGACCTCGAAAAGACTGGACCCGTTTCCGACACCCGGACTGGCCGAAACCCCCTCCCCACCCCCACGGTCCCAAGGCTATAGCACACCACCCCAGCCCCCTCCTTCGCGCCCTGCACCGTTGGGCTAGAAGCACTATCTTTTGCTCAAGCCTCTAGTCGCAGCCTCGCACAGGCCTCCCGGACCGAACCCCCCCTCCCAACCCCCCACGGGCCCAAGGCTATAGCACCTCGCCCCCACCCCCTCCTTCTCCTTCGCGCCCTGCGCCGCTGGTCCAAAAGTACTATTTTTGTGCAAGCCTCTGGTCACAGCCTCGCACAGGCCCCCCGAGGGCCCTCGTAAAGATTGGACCCGTTTCAGTTAACCGGACTAGATAGAAGAACTATTTTTGGGCAAGCCTCTGGTCACAACCTCGTACAGGCCCCCCTAGGGCCCTTGAAAAGACTGGAACCGTTTCCGACACCCGACTTGGCTGAACCCCCCTTCCCCACCCCCCAAGGGCTCAAGGCAATAGCACACCGCCCCTGCACCCATCTTCGCGCCCTGCGCCGCTGGGCCAGAAGCACTATTTTTGGGCAAGCCCCTGGTCGCAGCCTCACAGTGGCCCCCCGAAGGCCGTCGAAAAGACTGGGCCATTTTCCAACACCCGGACTGGCCGAACCTCCCTCCCCACCCCCCACGGGTCCAAGGCAATACCACACCGACCCGGCACCCTCCTTTGTGCCCTGAGCCGCTGGGCTAGAAGCACTAATTTTGGGCAAGCCCCTGGTCGCAGCCTCGTACAAGCCCCCCGAGGGTCCTCGAAAAGACTGGACCCGTTTCCGACTCCCGGACTGGCCGAACCCCACCTCCCAACCCCCCACGGGCCCAAGGCAATAGCACGCCGCCCCCGCACCCCACTTCGAGCCCTGCGCAGTTGGGCTAGAAGCACTATTTTTGGGCAAGCCCCTGGTCGCAGCCTCGCACAGGCCCCCCGAGGGCCGTCGAAAAGACTGGGCCATTTTCCAACACCCGGACTGGCCGAACGTCCCTCCCCACCCCCCACGGGTCCAAGGCAATACCACACCGACTCGGCACCCTCCTTTGCCTCGAGTCTGGGCCAAGCACTATTTTGGGCAAGCCCTGGTCGCAGCCTCAGACAGTCTCCGAGGGCCCTCGAAAAGACTGGGCCATTTTCCAACACCCGGACTGGCCGAACCTCCCTCCCTACCCCCCACGGGGCCAAGGCAATACCGCACCGACTGGCACCTCCTTGCGCCTGAGTCACTGGGCCAAGCACTATTTTGGTAAGCCCTGGTCGAGCCTCAGATAAGCCCCCGAGGGTCCTCGAAAAGACTGACTGCTTTCCTGACTCCTGACTGGTCGAACCCTCCCAACCCCCCACGGGCCCAAGGCAATAGCACGCCGCCCCCGCACCCCACTTCGAGCCCTGCGCAGCTGTGCTAGAAGCACTATTTTTGGGCAAGCCCCTGGTCGCAGCCTCGCACAGGCCCCCCGAGGGCCCTCGAAAAGACTGGGCCATTTTCCAACACCCGGACTGGCCGAACCTCCCTCCCCACCCCCCACGGGTCCAAGGCAATACCACACCGACTCGGCACCCTCCTTTGCGCCCTGAGCCGCTGGGCCAGAAGCACTATTTTTGGGTAAGCCCCTGGTCGCAGCCTCGTACAAGCCCCCCGAGGGTCCTCGAAAAGACTGGACCTGCCTGACTCCTGACTGGCCGAACCCTCCCAACCCCCACGGGCCCAAGGCAATAGCACGCCTCAAGACTCCACTTCGAGTCTCGCAGAGCTGGGCTAGAAGCACTATTTTTGGGCAAGCCCCTGGTCGCACCCTCGTACAGGCCCCCCGAGGGCCCTCAAAAAGACTGGACCCTTTTACGACAACCAGACTGGCCGAACCCCCCTCCCCACCCCTTACGGGCCCAAGGCAATAGCACATGTGCTCAACCCCGCTCAGGCCCTGCTACTGGACTGTATAATATTGGGCAAACCCCTGGTCGCAGCCTCGTACAGGCCACCCGAGGGCACTTGAAAAGATTGGACCCATTTTCGAAACCTGGACTGGCCGAACCTCCCCCAACCCCCCACGGGCCCAAGGCTATAGCACACCGCGCCCGCACCCTCCGTCGCACCCTGGGCCACTAGGCCAGAAGCACTATTTTTGGGCAAGCCTCTGGTCGCAGCCTCGTACAGCCCCCCAGTGTGCTCTCAAAAAGACTGGGCCTATTTACGACACCCAGACTGGCCGAACCCCCTCTTCACCCCCTATGGGCCCAAGGCAATAGCACACCGCCCCGGAACCCTCCTTCGCGCCCTGCGCCGCTGGGCCAGAATCACTATTTTTGGGCAAGCCTCTAGTCGCAGCCTCGTTCAGGCCCCCCGAGGGCCCTTGAAAAGACTGGACCCGTTTTCTGAAACCCGGACTGGCCAAACCCCCTCCCCACCCCACACGGGCCCAAGGCAATAGTACACCGCCACAGACCTCCTTCAACCCCGGGTCACTGGGCCGAAGCACTATTTTGGGCAACCTCCGTCTCAACTCAGATAGGCGTCTGGGCCCTAAAAAAGACTAGACCCGTTTACGACACCCAGACTGGCCGAACCCCCCTCCCCACCACGTACGGGCCCAAGGCAATAGCACACCGCCCCCGAATCCTCCTTCGGGCCCTGCGCCGCTGGGCCAGAAGCAATATTTTTGGGCAAGCCCCTGGTCGCAGCCTCGTACAGGCCCCCCGACGGCCCTTGAAAAGGCTAGACCCATTTCCGAAACCCGGACCGGCTGAACCCCCCCAACCCTCCACGGGCCCAAGGCTATAGCACACCGCCCCCGCACCCTCTTTCGCACCCTGGGCCGCTGGGCCAGAATTACTATTTTTGGGCAATCTTCTGGTCGCAGTCTCGTTCAGGCCCCCCGAGGGCCCTCAAAAAGACTGGACCCGTTTTCGACAGCCGTACTGAACGAACCCCCCCACCCCCCACGGGCCTCGTGCTATAGCACACCGCCCCCGAACCCTACTTCTTACCCTGCGCCGCTGGGCCAGAAGCAATATTTTTTGGCAAGCCCCTGGTCGCAGCCTCATATAGGTCCCCTGAGGGCCCTCGAAAAGACTGGACCCGTTTCCGACACCCGGACTGGCCGACCCCCCTTGCCACCTTCCACGGGTCAAAGGCAATAGCACACCGCCCCCGCAGCATCCTTCGCGCCCTGCGCCGTTGGGCCAGAAGCACTATTTTTGGGTAAACCTCTGGTCGCAGCCTCGTACAGGCCCCCCGAGGCCCTCGAAAAGACTAGACCCGTCTCCGATACCCGGACTTGCCGAACCCCTCTCCCCAACCCCCACGGCCCTCGGCAATAGCACACCACCCCCGAACCCTCGTTCGCGCCCTGCGCCGCTGGGCCAGAATCACTATTTTTAGGCAAGCCTCTGGTAGAAGCCTCGTTCAGGCCCCCCGAGGGCCCTCGAAAAGCCTGGACCCGTTTCCGACACCCGGACTGGCCGAGCCGCCCTCCCCACCCCCCACGGGCCCTTGGCAATAGCACACCACCCCCTAACCCTCCTTTGCGCCCTGCGCCGCTGGGCCAGAATCACTATTTTTGGGTAAGCCTCTGGTCGGAACCTTGCACAGGCCCCTTGAGGAACGTCGAAAAGACTGGTACCGTTTCCGACACCCGTACTGGCCGAAACCCCCCCTACCCCCTACGGGGCCAAGGCTATAGCACACCACCCCCGCCCCCTCCTTCGCACCCTACGCCGTTGGGCCAGAAGCACGATTTTTGGGCAAACCTCTTGTTGCAGCCTCGTACAGCCCCCCCGTGCGCCCTCAAAAAGACTCGACCCATTTACGACACCCAGACTGGCCGAACCCCCCTCCCCACCCCATACGGCCCAAGGCAATAGCACACAGGCTACGAACCCTCCTTCGCGCCATACGGCGCTGGGCCAGAAGCAATATTTTTGGGCAAGCCCCTGGTCGTAGCCTCATACAGGCCCCCCGAGGGCCCTTGAAAAGACTGGACCCATTTCCGAAACCTGGATTGGCCGAACCCCCCCTCCCCACCCCCACGGGCCCAAGGTAATAGCACACCGCCCCCGTACCATTCTTCGCCCCCTGCGCCGCTAGGCCAGAAGCACTATTTTTGGGTAAGCCTCTGGTCGCAGCCTCGTATACGCCCGCCGAGGGCCCTCGAAAGGACTGCACCAATTTCCGACACCCGGGCTGGCCGAACCCCCCCACCCCCACGGGCCATTGGTAATAGCACACCGCCCCCGAACCATCCTTCGCGCCCTATGCCACCAGGCCAGAATCACTATTTTTGTTAAAGCCTCTGGTCGCAGCCTTGCACAGGCCCCTCGAGGGCTCTCGAAAAGACTGGACCGTTTCCGACACCTGGACTGGCCGAACCCCCCCACCGCCCACGGGCCCAAGGCTATAGCACACCGCCCCCGAACCCTCCTTTGCGCCTTACGCCGTTGGGCCAGAAGCACTATTTATGTTCAAGCCCCTGGTTGCAGCCTCGCAAAGGCCCCCTGAGGGCCCTCGAAAAGACTAGACCCATTTCTGACACCCGGACTGGCCGAAACCCCCTCCCCACCCCCCACGTGCCCAAGGCAATAGCAAACCCCCCCAGAACCCTCCTTCGCGCCCTGCGCCGCTGGGCAGAAGCACTATTTTTGGGAAAACCCCTAGTCGCAGCGTCGCACAGGCCCCCAGAGGGCCATCGAAAAGACTGGACCCATTTCCGACACCCGGACTGCCTGAACCCCCTTATCCACCCCTCACGGGCAGAAGGTTATAGCACACCGCCCCCGCACCCCTTCTTCGCGCCCTACGCCACTGTGCCAGAAGCACTATTTTTGGGCAAACCCCTAGTCGCAGTGTCGTACAGGCCCCCCGAGGGCCCTCGAAAAGACTACAACCATTTCTGAAACACGAACCGGGCGAAACCCCTCCCCACCCCCCACGGGCCCAATTCAATGGCACACCGCCTCAAGACACACTTCAAGGCCCTGGGTCACTGGGCTGTACTATTTTTAGCACCCTCCGTCACAGCCTTGCACAGGACCCCACGAGGGCCCTCAAAAAAACGGGAACCATTTCTGAAACACGGACTAGCCGAACCCCCCTCCCGAACCCCCACGGGCCCAAGGCAGTGGCACACCGCCGCCACACCCTTCTTCACGCTCTCCGCCGCTGGGCCAGAAGCATAATTTATAGGCAAGCCTCTGGTCACAGCCTTGCACAGGCCCCCCGAGGGCCCCCGAAAAGACTACACTATTTCCGACACTCAGACTGGCCGAACCCCCCTCCCCACTTCCCACGGGCCCAGGGAAATAGCACACCGCTACCAAGACTTCTTCTTCATGGCCAGCTGCAGGGCCAGAAGCACTATTTTTGGGCAAGCCTCTGGTCGTAGCCTCGCACAGGCCCCCCGAGGGCCCTCAGAAAGAATGGACCCGTTTTCGACATCCAGACTGGCCGAACCCCCTACCCCACAACCCACGGGCCCAAGGCTATAGCACACCAACCATGCCCCCTCCTTTGCGCCTTGCACAGGGCCCTCGAAAAGACTAGACCTGTTTCCGACATCTGGACTGGTCGAACCCCCCTCCCCACCCCCCACCGGCCCAAGGCAATAGTACACCCCCGAGAACCCTCATTCACGCCCTGCGCCGCTGGGCCAGAAGCACTATTTTTGGGCAAACCCCTCGAAAAGATTGGACCCGTTTCCGACAGCCGGACTGGCTGAACCCCCTTACCCACCCCCCACGGGCCCAAGGCTATAGCACACCGCCCCCGCCCCCTCCTTCACGCCCTGCGCCGCTGGGCCAGAAGCACTAGTTTTGGGCACGCCTCATGTCACAGTCTCGTATAGGCCCCCTGAGGACTCTTTAAAAGACTGGACCCATTTCCGAATCCCAGACTGGCCGAACCCCCCTCCCCGCCCCTCACAGGCCCAAGGCAATGGCAGACCGCCCAAAGACTTCTTCCTTAGGGTCTCACCACGGGCCGTGAAGCACTATTTTTTGGTAAGACCCTGGTCCCAGCCTCACACAGGCCCCCCGAGGTCCCTAGCAAAGACTGACATTCATGCCCGACAGCCCGAACCCCCGCCCACCCCCCCACGCGCCCATACATAGCACACCGCCTCGCCTCCTTCAGGCCTCACACTGGGCCAAGCACTATTTTGGGCACTCCTCTGTCACAACAAGACAGGCCCCACGAGGGCCATCGAAAAGATTGGAACCATTTCTGAAACAGGGACTAGCCGAACCCCCCGCCCCCCCCCCACGGGCCCAAGGCAATGGCACACCACCCCCGCACACTCCTTCACGCCTTGCGCCGCTGGGCCAGAAGCACTATTTTTGGGCACGCCCTTGGTCTCAGCCTCGGACAGGCCCCCCGAGGGCCCTCGAAAAGACTGGACCCGTTTCCGACACCCGGACTGCCTGAACACCCCAGCCCACCCCCCACGGGCCCAAGGCTATAGCACACCGCCCCCGCACCCTCCTTTGCGCCCTGCACCGCTGGGCCAGAAGCACTATTTTTGGGCAAGCCTCTAGTCACAACCTTGTACATACCCCTCGAGGGACCTCGAAAGGACTGGACCTATTTCCACTCCTGACTAGCTGAACCCCTCCCACCCCCCACCGCCCAAGGTCAGCACACCGCCTCCTTCGCGCCTTGCGCCGCTGGGCCAGAAGCACTATTTTTGGGCAAGCCCCTAGGCGCAACCTCGTACAGGCCCCCCGAGGGCCCTCGAAAGACTGGACCCGTTTCCGACACCCGGACTGGCCGAAACCTCCTCCCCACCCCCACAGGCCCAAGGCTATAGCACACCGCCCCCGCCCTCTCCTTCGCGCCCTATGCCACTAGGCCAGAAGCACTATTTTTGAGCACGCCTATGATCGCAGCCTCGCATAGGCCCCCCGAGGGCCCTAAAAAAGACAGGACCCATTTCTGACACCCAGACTGGCAGACCCCCCCTCCCCACCCCCCACGGGCCCAAGGCAATGGCACACCGCCGCCGTACCCTCCTTCGCGTCCTTCGCGTCCTTCGCTGCTCGGCCAGTAGCACTATTTTTGGGCAAGCCTATGGTCGCAAGCTTGTACATACCCCTCGAGGGACCTCGAAAAAACTGGACCTATTTCTGACTCCCGGACTAGCTGAACCCCCCTCCCCACCCCCCACGGGCCCAAGGCTGTAGCACACCGCCCCTGCCCCCTCCTTCGCTCCTTGCGCCGCTGGGCCAAAAGCACTATTTTGGGCAAGCCCCTAGGTGAAACCTCGTACAGGTCCCCTGAGGGCCCTCGAAAAGACTGGACCCGTTTCCGACACCCGGACTGGCCGAAACCTCCTCCCAACAGGCCCAAGGCTATAGCACACCGCCCCCGCCTCGTCCTTCGCGCCCTAGGTCACTAGGCCAGAAGCACTATTTTTGGGCACGCCTATGGTCGCAGCCTCGTACAGGCCCCCCGAGGGCCCTCAAAACAACTGGACCCATTTCCGAAACCCGGACTAGCCGAACCCCTCTCCCCGCCCCCCACAGGCCCAAGGTAATGGCACACCGCCCCCGCACCCTCCTTCGCGCCCTGCACCGCTGGGCCAGAGTAACTATTTTTGTGCAAGCCCCTGGTCGCAGCCTTGAACAGCCCCCCCGAGGGCCCTCGGACAGACTGGACCCGTTTCCGACGCCCGAACTGGATGAACCCCCTTACCCACCCCCACGGGCCCAAGGCTATAGCACACCGCCCCCGCCCCTTCGTTCGCGCCCTGCGCCCCTGGGCCAGAAGCACTATTTTTGGGCACTCCTCTGGTCGCAGCCTCGTACAGGCCCCACGAGGGCCCTCGAAAAGACTGGACCCATTTCTGAAACATGGACTAGCCGAACCCCCCAACCCCCCACGGGCCCCAGGCAATGGCACACCGCCCCCGCACCCTCCTTCACGCCCTGCGCCGTTGGGGCAGAAGCACTATTTTTGGGCAAGCCCCTGGTCGCAGCCTCGTAAAGGCCCCCCAAAGGCCCTCGAAAAGACTGAACCTATTTCTGAAACCCAAACTAGCCGAACCCCCCCCCACCCCCCACCGGCCCAAGGCAATGGCACACCGCCCCCGCACACTCCTTCGCGCCCTGCGCCGCTGGGCCAGAGTAACTATTTTTGTGCAAGCCCCTGGTCGCAGCCTCGTACAGGCCCCCCGAGGGCCCTCAGAAAGACTGGACCCGTTTCCGACACCCGAACTGGATGAACCCCCTTACCCACCCCCACGGGCCCAAGGCTATAGCACACCGCCCCCGCCTTCTGCTCGCGCCACACTGGGCCAAGCACTATTTTGGGCACCCTTTGTTCAGAGTTCAAGACAGGCCCCACGATGGCCCTCAGAAAGACTGGACCCGTGTCCGACACTCGGACTGGATGAACCCCCTTCCCCACCCCCCACGGGCCCAAGGCTATAGCACACCGCACCCGCCTCTGCCCTTCAAGGCCTCAAGCTGGGATGGCACTATTTTTGGGCACTCCTCTGGTCGCAGCCTCGCACAGGCCCCCCGAGGGCCCTCAAAAAGACTGGACCCATTTCCGAAACCCGGACTAGCCGAACCCCTCTCCCCGCCCCCCACAGGCCCAAGGCAATAGCACACCGCCTCAAGACTCCTCCTTCGCGCCTGCGCTACTGTGAGTAACAATTTTTGTGCAAGCCCCTGGTCGCAGCCTTGTACAGGCCCCCCGAGGGCCCTCGGACAGACTGGACCCGTTTCCGACACCCGAACTGGATGAACCCCCTTACCCACCCCCACGGGCCCAAGGCTATGGCACACCGCCCCCGCCCCTTCGTTCGCGCCCTGCGCCGCTGGGCCAGAAGCACTATTTTTGGGCACTCCTCTGTTCGTAGCGTCGCACAGGCCCCATGAGGGCCCTTGAAAAGACAGGAACCAATTCTGAAACACAGAGTAGCCGAACCCCCATCCCCACCCCCCACGGGCCCAAGGCAATGGCACACCGCCCCCGCACACTCGTTCGCGCCCTGCACCGCTGGGCCAGAAGCACTATTTTTGGGTAAGCCCCTGGTGGTAGCCTCGTACATTCCCCTCGAGGGCCCCTGAAATGACTGGACCCGTTTCTGACACCCGGACTGCCTGAACCCCCCCGTCTACCCCCCACGGGCCCAAGGCTATAGGATGCTGTCCCCGCCTCACACTGCCATACCTGCACTGAGGTAAAAGCACTATTTTTGAGCACGCCAATGGTCACAGCCTTGTACAGGACCCCCGAGGGCCCTCGAAAAGACTAGACCCGTTTCCGACACCCGGACTGGCTGAAACCCCCTCCCCACCCCCCAGGGGCATAGGGAATAGCACACCTCCCCCGCACCTTACTTCGCGCCCTGGCCGCTAGGCCAGAAGCACTTTTTTTTGACAAGCCTCTGGTCGCAGCCTCGTACAGGCCCCCCGTGGGCCCTCAGAAAGACTAGACCCGTTTCCGAAACCCTGACTAGCCGAACCCCTCTCCCCGCCCCCCACAGGCCCAAGGCAATGGCACACCGCCTCAAGACCTCCTTCTTGCGCATACTGCTGGGCAGTAACTATTTTGTGCAAGCCCTGGTCGCAGCCTCAGGCCCCCTGAGGGCCCCTCGGACAGACTGACGCTGCTGACACCCGACCTGGATGCACCCCCTTACCCACCCCCACTGGCCCAAGGCTATAGCACACCGCCCCCGCCCCTTCGTTCGCGCCCTGCGCCGCTGGGCCAGAAGCACTATTTTTGGGCACACCTCTGTTCGTAGCGTCGCACAGGCCCACGAGGGCCCTTGAAAAGACAGGAACCATTTCTGAAACACGGAGTAGCCGAACCCCCATCCCCACCACCCACGGGCCCAAGGCAATGGTACACCGCCTCAAGACACTGCTCGCACTGCACACTGGGCCAGAAGCACTATTTTTGGGTAAGCCCCTGGTGGTAGCCTCGTACATGCCCCTCGAGGGCCCCTGAATTGACTGGACCCGTTTCTGACACCCGGACTGCCTGAACCCCCCTGTCCGCCCCCCATGGGCCCAAGGCTATAGGATGCTGTCCC